>JAXCHB010000023.1:1200000-1840000 GCA_036926305.1 Uropetala carovei
GGGTGCCAACTCTCAATGCACTCTCGTTCGCTTAGGCTTCCAATTGCTTTGACATTTTACTCCCGGTGTCTGGGTTATAAAAGGGTTCTCCGTAGAATGACGCGAAGAAAACGCCCTTGGAGATGACGGGCGTGACGAATTGCAACTTAATGCTATGCGACCTTCTTATAGTGTCGGGTTGGTGAAAAAGTCGGGAAGAGGCATCCGTGAATGATATTGTTGAGGAATATTTTCTCCTCCCGAAGTCCTGCATCACTGAGAATTGTAGTCTGCCAAGGTAAGATTCGATTATAAATTGTCTTTGTCGATTCTTATTAATATTTACGGTAATTGTTAAGTTTTAACGGCAGAAAACTGATCGTAATGAAAATAATTTAAATCAAATCAGTCAGCATAGTGGAAAATATCGCAAACTTATCGAGCTCTTACAAAAATTAAAAGACGAATTACAATACGTACTTCGATGAATGATTAGCTTATCGCTTATGTCAAACAAATAACTACCTCCGATCATTTTATGGCTGTGCGAGTTTCCTCTATCCTGAAATTCAAGAATAGGCATTTAATTATTTTAAAAATGAAAAATGGTGCTTACCTTAGGTATCTTAAGTACTCACAACAAGGTTTTGAAAAACAAGATGCGAATTTCCGCTACAATGCAGTCGTCTTCAGTGGTGATTCATCGAAGGTAGACTAAAAAAGAACCAGGCTACGTTGTAGCTGAAACGTGAATTTGGTTTTTAATAACCTTGTGGCTATTGGAGATACATGAGACCTTTTCAATTTTTTATGTTTAAGTGGTTATGATTTTTTCATTCATGAAACGATCTCGATAGTGAATAAAACTGTTGACCTTTTCGTATTTACAGTTAATGCGCGAGCGGACGATATTCTATTTTATAATACCCGAAGCTCCTAAATTCAACCGTGGTCTTTTTAGAACAGTGGTTCTCAAACGTGGGGTCGTGAGAAAATTTTGGGAGGGTCGCGAGCAGTCTTCGCTATGCCAACTGATTTATAGGTTATAAAAGTCTAATTTTTATGTTTGCATGAGGTTTGGAATCTTCAAAATAAATTTTAACATATTTATATGTAATATAAGAAATATAATTTAACTAACTTTACCCGCGCAGAACATCTGCGCGCTAGTCTAACTTTATTGCTCAGTATCATAAATTTCTTTATACACACAATTTTCGATCTCTTGAATTGCGGATACAATAATTAGAGAGTCAAATGATCTTACGTGGCACACAATAACACTGTATTGCTGCAACTTCTGTTTTTAAAGTAGGTGCGTTATCTCTTCTTAAGTCTAAGTTCGGATATTCCATAAAAACCATTCTAACGTTTACTGGTGGATTAGATTATGTTATCCTATGCATTTGATTGTAAGACTCAGCAAACGGATTTATTTGTCGTAACATCGTATCTAATCTCTCCATTACAATTCGTAAACACCCTTGGTTATAATCCATACGTTTGTTTGTTGCTTCACCCGAATCAAATATATACAGTTGTCCATACCCTGGTTTGTTCTGTTCGTTCGTGAACAGTGGAGAAACCTTATAGTACATTTGTCCATGAATACGAAAACAGTAGGGTCCTATTCCTGGATGTGCTTTGATTTCGGCACCCATTGAAGCGAAAGCTAAAGTAGCGTTGTATTCTTTGATATGTTCTCGATAATTTTAAGCTTCAGGTGAGTTTGTTGTTAATAATTCTTTTAGTAAATCAGGCGTCTCAGATAAATCTTCTAGGGAGACTTTTCCGTCGTGACAGCATTTGTTGTATTTTTTAGAAGTGTTGAGTTCATTCGGCCAGTAAAGTGCACCACAGTAATTGCAAGTCTGAGTCATATTTCCACAGTTATGTTCTTCAATGACAACGTCAAGTTGAGAATTATCTGCATCAGGTGCACGTTCATTTAATCTACGCCGTTTAGCTTGCCTTCTCTTGCGTAGTCGATTTTCTCTCGATTCCAAACCCGTCTTCTTCTTTGTTTTTGATTACGTTGTTCTCGCATTATAATTAGTGTAACCTGTTGCTCTTGAAGCCATTACTTTTATTCTGAGCAAACAATTTAAATTAAATTAATTAATATATAGTTGCATATATAAACAGTATCTAAATGGTTTTAACTTTATATTGTATTTCAATGCGATATACAGAATCAGTTTATCACGTTGCTAGAGACATTGAATAAATAAACATTAGACATTGTTATTTGGTTGCGATATTAATACGGAAAAGTATTAACATGTATTACTTCTAAAATGGTAAATATAATCTGTTTATCACGTTGATAGAGACATTGAGTAAATAAACAGTAGACATTGTTATTTGGTTGCTATATTAATACGGAAAAGTATTATCATGTATTACTTCTAAAATGGTAAATATTTTGTTTTTATTTAAATTGACATAGTTCTCCTTAGTTGTTATGTATATATATCGAATGATATACATTTAAAAATAAATAATTACTGTTATTAATAATTTAACACGTGAGATTTGGCTAAATGTGATACATTCTGATGTGCCTCTGCCGAAATGGTAAGTATAGTGTGGTCATTGTGTTTATTTAAATTGATGTAGTTGTTGATAATTTGTTTTGTAGAAGAAAAGTAATGATAGCGTTCAATTCCGCCTATTCATTGAAATGCTAAATGATAGAATTTATGTATGTGTTCTAAATTCTCATTGAACAAAAATGTCTCTGACCAACCAAGAGGGATTCGGGTTATTAAGTAGATGAAAACGCTTAATCATTTAAGTTCCGTAATTTTTTATGGGCTTATGACATATAGGTAATCTACCATATAAGATTGTACGCAAATTAATTTAAAAAAAGTAATATCTACTTAATAATGATAATCTTTAATACAGATTTTACAATACTATACTAACATTATGATACAAAGGTCTGATATGTTTCAGTGATAGCTGTTTCAGCTGTTTATATACCCTGTTGCTTAGCAATACAATGTTATTGTGTGCCACGTATTGCCTTCGCGTTTTATTATATAGATAATAAAACTTTAATTAAAACGGCGACTTATATTAGCTTCGCTCATTTTCTTAGTCCCCACATTTCTCATCTTTATTGTAATTCATGGCAATATTTGAATTTTTGATGAACTAATTTCATTTTGGGAAATACGGAAACAAGTGAAAAAAAATGCTATTACCTGGACTCGAACCCGGGTATTCTATTTGCCGGGCTGGTATTCTACCGCTTAATTCTTCTGTAGTCATCTGTGTGCAACAACAAGAATATTCCCGACTATTTATAAGGTAGGTAGTGAATAATTTAATCAGCATATACTATAAGTAGTACGTCTATTTTTTAAAAAGATAATCATGACCATATATAATGAAAATTCTCCTTAAGATCGAGATATTTTCTTGAACCCAAAATTTATTTCATACTTTTCTGTGCGCTTTATTTTTTAAAATATTAATCAAAAAAGTTTTTTTATAAATTTATTATACTTCTCAAAAATCACAGGGTGTCGCATGGCAGATCTGTCTGTGATCCACTGGTTTAGAAGACTGACAAAACTTTTACCGCGGACGCTTCAAATTTCTCGACCCTTTTCTCCGACTCGAGGTATCTTTCGTAATATTTATCCGAGCGAGGAGAAACATAACAGGAAGTCGAAGGACCACTACAAGCGGCTCTTTTGTCATTCCGCGGACAAGGGAAGAAATTTTCAAATTTTCAGCGTATTATTATGTCACACCGTCATACGTGTCAGGCGGAGGATGAAAGGTCTCGACGACCTGTATGTATTTGCGCAGACGAGAGAAGGCTTTTTTCCTCTCTCTCATCAAACAGAGAAAGTTATTTAACGAATATCTCTGATTTGGAAACTCCTTCATTTTTAACCCTTAGGTATCTCTCTTTCTTCCACACGAGAGAGGATAAATTTTCAAGAAAAAAAGTTGAGTTTGTTTGTCGCGGTCATTTCGCTATTGCGCGATCTTTGTTAGCTTTCGTTTGTCTACGTACAATTTGTGTCTGGAAAGTGCAAATTTTGACTCGATTTTTGAATACTTTCCTCGCAATATAATCGTTAAAGGACCGTCGTATCCGTTCCCTTATCGCATTAGTGAAGGACTCTCGCCGTATTTTCGAAATTTCGTTTGCGAAACAGTTAAACAGCTAAAATAAACAGCTTTGATGATCGTAAATCACCCGATGGTTGCTTATGTTTGGTATTATACTAGTGCGAGAAAATGTTCTTTTATTTGTAAATGAAAGTGCGTTTTGTTTGTCCAAAAGTTGGAAAGTTTCGAACCTGCAGACCCTCGAGCTAGAAATCATTCGTTTTAAATGACGAATTGTAACTTAACCCATGTTGATTTAGCATTAAATAAATCGGTCGAGCATTAAGCTTAGTTACACTAAATTACACGCGCCTTATTTCAGGTATTTTCTGGCAGAAGCTTGTTTTTGAAGCCTTATTGCAGTTTTCCTAACTTAAACAAATACGTGTAGGTATGATGATGATGATGATGTAATCACACTCATTAATATTAATTTTTTTTGTTTCAACTGATTTTGTTCAATGTTTGTTAGGTCTCGTCGATTAATTTTCAATTTATCTTAATCTTATGTATTGGCATCCATGGCGTCATAAAAACTCTCGACAAATCAAAGCGGTTAAATCTTTAAGGGAGCGTTTATTTATGTAATTTAATTGTTTATGTGTAGCTGAAACAACTAACAACCTGCATGTCTCCATAGTAAGAGAGGAGGCTACGTTATACCCGTGAAAGAAACAAAGGTAAAAGTATCAGTTCCCATTGGTTGGCACTCTGGCAGATTTCTCCTTCGTTTTTGGGTGAGATCCATCGCGCTCATTCCGTATCCTTTTCCCGCTCGCTCTCTAAAACCTCCAGCCAAGTCGGTGTCCCCTCGCGGACGAATTCTCAGGTCCTCCTTTAAGGCCTTGACAATGATCGCTTTAAGATGAGACCTCAGAATTTTCTCGCGTATAATCCTTGCGCAGAAAAATGCTGGCGCGATTCCACGCGTTCGTTAAGCATTTTGTCTTGGCTAGGCTCGAGAGGAACATTGAGGAGATACGCCTCATTAACTCTCGGGATACATTCTTGATGATGCTCGATGTAAAACTGTCCCGAGTTGGCGAGCTGCCGAAATTAATCATCGATCTAGTGTCGCGTATGAACTCGCTTATATCTCCTTTTTCGACTACTAAAATTAATCTTCGGTACATTTTCAACCTTCTCTGTAATGTTCTCTTGCGCTTTTATCATTCGTAATTATGAAAGCGCCCTTTCGATCGCACTTCTTCGTTAAATAAGTGAAGTAATGAGGAAAATCTGATTTTTAATTAAGAACTCCATCAGTCAACTCTCGTACTGAGATTTACTCTGTTCAACCAAGGAAGTATTTTCAACTTGCTGCGCGTTATGATGCCTCCTTTTTCTCATCACCGTTTCAGTAAGTAAGAAATCGGCTTTATTTTTGGGCGAGATTGAGACTAGACAGTCTTTTCTACCATCTAACCCATTTTCAGTTACAAAAAAATAGAAACTTACATGAACTATAGATAAAATAACAAATTAAATACACGAATTGATGGAATGAACGATCCGAAGATCCTTATGAGACAGGCATAAGCTGTAATGATGGGAAATGTGGAAACAGGTGAAAAAATCTGCTATGGCCGGGAATCGAACCCGGATATTCCACTTGCCGGGCCGATATTCTACCACTGAACTACCGTAGCAGAATACACGAATGATTAAAGAAACACATTAGGCATTCTTCTATATATATATATATATATATATATATATATATATATATATATATATATATATATATATATATATATATATTTATTTATTTATTTATTTATTTATTTATTTATTTAGGGCAACTAGGTGTTGAAGGAAACCCAGTGAACACTTACCGGAAGTAGAGCCGCTGGGGTGTTGGAGAGACACATTTCTCGAGGTTAGAGTTGTGTCTCTCTTGTGCTGACGAAGGGATCATCCCGAAAGCTCTAACCTCTACAAATGTCTCTCTCCAACAACCCAGCGGCTCTACTTCCGGTAAGTGTTCACTGGGTTTCCTTCAACACCTAGTTGCCCTAAATAATTACACACATATATATATACACACACACACACATTATGCATACATACATACATATACATACACAAAGTCGAGTTAAGTAGATATAGATAGTTGTTTGTGGTAAAAAACTGAGGCTATTTAACATAGAGAATACCTTAGGAAATAACCCATTGCAGGAAAACACCCACATAAGAAGGTGTGTGTGAAAAACCTGCGAAACCTACAGATACCTATATTATTTACAGATTGAGAGGAGAACTAAACATAAGTACTCGCTCTTCGTGGGAGAAAAAACATTTAATCCGTGTGAATAGATTGATACTCTTGAAGATCTTTGCATTATTTACGTTTTTTGCCTGCATCGCCATTTATTTATACTTATCGATGATCCATCTAATAGCCGACGCTGCCCTTGACTCTCGATGCGGCTCAATTCCAATCCGCTGCGCCGCCATTTGTAAGAGGTGAGTACACATTCTTATTACTCACCTGGAGACGTCTCACGTTGTGCCCTCGAGTTCTTCTTGGAATTCCAAGATCTTAGCCTCTCTGAAAAGAGCATCGCAAACATAAAATAAGGCGATGTTTTTTTGATTTTCATTGTATGGCAGCCCGTTCTTTAATTCCGAGGTTTTTTTTAGCATCTCCCGCTTTAGTGTTCGCTTGGTCGCTTTCTTAGTCATCACGAACTCGACTTCCCTAGGAATAAGGGTGGTTAGTTGCTTGTCGTTTTTGTCATGTAAGAATTTTGTCATGAATCGTCTCGTCTTCTACCTTGGCTGGATTTATGGCTGGAACTGCCAGTATATATGGGAGTCTCAGGTTACCATTTATTTTTTTAACTCCCTTTCCATCTATTTGTTTTATTTATGCATTCGTGTGATTGATTGTGTATGACTGTCTATAGAGCGTTCCATCTTTAAGTTCAGTATTGGGTAAATGGCGCGCGGTGTTGCCACGTCTCACTACCCTAACGCCAGCAAAAGTCTGGTAATTTAAAATTTCCTTTATGTAACTTATTAAGTAAATGCAATTTTTACAGTTTTAGCCGTAATACACGATTTTCTAAACCAAAACAAAAATACTGCGTAGTAAAATTTCTCTCACTACGTACCGCAAGCGTTGCACACGTGGCTGCTATAGTGCCCCAAACACTCCGGCGGTCCCAAGACCCTCATAAAAGTGAAAAAAGGAGCTTAAAAGAATAGAATCCCTTTGAAGTGCCCTTGTTTTACCTATGCGCTCAGATTTATCTTTTTTCTGTGCAAGCGTTCAATTATCTAAACCAGTCTTAGGTAGTCCTTTATCTTATGATGTAAAGTTACCTACCCTTGCGAAAATGTCAAAATAGTAGAAAAATTTAAAAATATTTTTAATGTTTTATAATTTGAAAAATCACTCATGATAAAAATGTGATAATTTTTGAACAAATAATTAATTAAAGAAAAAAATTGAAATTTTATAAATTTACAAATGGCGTAAGTTCGTTAATATTGTAAAATATCCATTACCAACTTCACAGAACATCATATCATAACAAACAGATCAAGAAAAATTCAAATTATCTGAAAGAAAGGAATAATTCCCCACCAGCTGAAAGATAAGAAAAATTACTTCTCCAGTTAAGGGGTTAAATGTCCTTCGACCTGAGGGATTAGTTTGATTTAAATGTCTTACGTGATTGAGAGGTTTGTTATGTTAAATAACGTTTCCTTAACAACAACAAGATATATTATGGCGTAAACTGCCTAAAAATTAAAAATATATTTTATCAAAAATTATTTCATTTGAAAGGCTATTGAAATCATAAATAAAAGTTTTAATAGTACATATTTTTAAAAAATGCATAGTTTACATTGTAAATAATAAATTAGTGTTGTAGTTGCCATTTGCATTTTTATGCATAACTCAATAAATATTTCGTTTAGAGAAAAATGTATAGAATAAAATTTTTAGGGTGTTTTAAAATAGGTACTCATTTTATGTTCTAAACTAATTCGCGGAAAAAGCACCCAAACGATGTAAATTGGTATTCAACAAAATTGTAGCGTAGTAAATTGGATAAATGCGAGTTCGGAGGTACACTGTTCACATCTTATTTTTGGATTAACTTCCTCGCATATACTAAGATTAGATGTAATGTGATCAGAGGAAAATAGTTAAACATGTTTGTACGAGAATAATTGCTCACAAAATTCCTAAGTAAAAACGAGAACTGGATTATTTTATGCTGATCACTATACATAATGGAAATTAAACTGCAATTGAGGAAATTTTTACCTGCCCGACATTACAAATTCATTTGCTTCTTTTTTAATCTTGTAAATTGTCCTCTGAGACACACCACATAGCTTTCTCGTCCTACTAACAGCAGATGACAGGCTTCCATTAGATTATTGAAGCAACTACTAAGAACATTCAGTATTGTTTGTTTTTTCGAACTCACCTTGCTTTCTTTTCCTCTTTGAGACGTCCATTTTCTCACAAAAACCACAATATCAATATGAAAATACGTTCGGGGATAATCAACATGTGATGTACATACACAATATTTTTAAAAAGTGGACACTAGAAACATAAAACCTGCAAACACAACGTATCTCTACATTTGAACCGTATTACTCACTTCAGTTTGAAAACGTTTTGAAGAATTGTTAAGACAACTAATTTGCAATAACTGGCAAAATTTGTAAGTACCTACCCGCAAACTTATAGCAGACAAAACGACGAAAGCACAAGATAGTCCAACTGCTGTGTCGTAACTGTGGGAAGAGCGGGCCAACCTTTGACCGGACCGCAATAAAACTTCCGCATTGTTCACCCTCCCCTTGGCGATCCAACCCCACATCTGGGTGCACCAAAAATAACTTCAAACATATACCTACAACTTTCTCGCTTAGATCACGAAAGTATCTTTAAAAATAAAAATGTTTCTCACAGACAAACTTTTTCAAGTCAGGCTGAAAACGCAAAAGGAACTTTTATAATTAAATACAGAAAACAAATATTTAAAATCAATTTATTAAACTTTCAGTAGCGCCATTACGATCCTTAAACATTCCTGAACCTAATGCAAAAAACTGCATTACATTATTTTAAAACAGAACGTATATATCATCGACTGAAAAATGTCCATTTCAGGTCAAATATTGTTTATCGCATTTTTTATAGAATATAATTTTTAGTTTTCATTTAAAAGTATATCATCAGATTCTGCGTTAAAAATGGCGCAATTAGAAATTTTAATTTTAATGCAACTTTAAATTTTTAGTGAGATTTGGCAATTCCGGTGTCGTAGAGGAGGGGGCGATTGGATTTCTAAGTCTGCAGGAGAGGAGAGAAACGATGCCGTATGAAACCGTACTGAAACATGGAACGCTCTATAGCAGGGATGCACAACTCGAGAGCGCGCGGAGCGCCCGCGGGCGCGCCCGAGGAGACAGACAGTGTGCGAGAGAGAATGCGTTACCCTCACCACGCGACTTCAGAAGAGAGCTAGGGACGCATCTTCGCACGCTCGGCCAGTTCTTCTAATATTATCGCGGATATTGTTAAGATGGGTGATGATGGTGTTATAACAAAAATACCTTTTTATTCAGGTGTGTAATGCATTAATAATGACAATAATTTCTCATTAATTCTCTTTTATAGTTCAGTCATTCACTAGTTTAATTTATTTATTAATTTACACTTTCTGGTGCTTGTTAAGAACTAATCTGTCAATATTTGGTACAATACTACTATGCTGTTCACATCGCTCCGAGTTCGACAGTGTTGCCAGATCTACCACGTTTACGCTTTCTTCCCATGCTACTATCAAGAGCGGATCGCTGGCAATTTGGCAAAGGTGTACTTCATATTTGCGCCTCTCGAAAGTTTAAAGTGGTGGTGGAGAGGGAAAACGCTCTAATAGGCTACTCGCTGCGTCATAAGACTAGAAAAGGACAATAATAGTAGGAGAGAGTGAGGACAGTGCAGGGAGAGGGGAAGCTTCCCCTCCCCCGCTATCACCACAATATATGCTCTGCCGTGCGCCCGCGGGCGCGCTTGGAGCGCTGTTTGTGCATCCCTGCTCTATAGTAACTTCCTCCCATCCTTAAAACCTGCTTGCGTTCATCAGACACTGGTATTTGTAATCCGAATAACATGAACTTTGACATTTTTACGGGACTCTGCCATATGCATTTAAATTTTAATCTTTAGAATGAATTACAAAAATTGAATATTTGCGCATAATAATTATTATTATTATACATAATTTTAACCCACCTCGAGGAATCGAATAGGAAGCTCGATCGTAATTACGTATAAAAAATTCAATTCAGTCATAAATTTTATTCGTATGGCAATTATATTGAATCACTGTTGATCTGAAAAAAATTCAAATCGTATTAACCATTTTTGGCAGAATTTCCCTTTCGGACCTTTACATATATATATATATATATATATTAAAATTGGAGGAAAAATTAAATGGAATTAATCAGAGTTGTTATTCGCTATGTTCATCCTCTGGTCATTTGATGTAATGACCCTCCAGGGGATTATTCACTGGGTCAATACCACATTCACTTAAAAATTCATTGTATTTTACAACTACCCAATAAGTAACCTAGCAAACCACCGGACAAATCCGTGAAATGAAGATGATCTTTTGATGAAAGCTGTCTACACTTGGATGCCTACTAAATTTTCTCAAACCCCAGCGATACTTTACATTTCCAATCATCGCGTAAATTTACTGAGGAGATTATTCGATACTCTGGCAAATATATCTTCGGGATCGTCTCTAACTTCTCTCATTTATAAGAATTGTTTTACTTGCCAATATAAAAAGTTCGGAATTTCCCTCACAAAACATGGTGTCCTTTAATGCACGCGTTCGGCCGTGAATAATGCAGGACATCCCGGCCGAAATACTCAACGCGTATAACATTAAACCGCCTTAAGCGAGATATCCTTGCGTTTCGTCGATATTCTTCATTTGAATTGCAAAAAGCTCGCGGAGATGAACACTACTTGCATTTGCTTAGCCATTCTTTCGACAGAGGCGATAAATCGGTCGTCCCGTGATTTTGCGTGACGCAGTTTCATTCCCTTTGTTCGATTGGGCGATTGATATTCTCGATGCGCAAGCGTCGAACTGTCGTCCGAATCCAGATAAACAAAAGAACGAAAGTAGTCTTTAGTGGTATTGAAAGTTGTCTTCCCAGGAAAGTTTTTCCGTGTTCTCTCCGAGATCAGGAAGGCAAGAATAAAAAAGGTTGACGAACTCGGAAGACCTTGGCACAGTTGGTGTTGGGATTCAGTGGATATTTTGAAAGGGATCCAAAAGACAATGCGCAAGGGCGTGTCTTCGCTCATTTGTGCTTTTCCAAGTTTTCACGCGAGGAAACGTATCTCTGGCATTGAGTGGGACAATTGCTCTCGCACGTATATATACATACATGAATGCATGTTGGGTGTATAAGTACGTGTGTACCGGAGTAATACCCGTGACCGAGTGACGGTGAGGTCAAAGGGCCTTCTCCACATCCTTCCTCCATTTCCTCTGCCACCTACATTCCCTTAAAATTTCAGTGTGAAATTAATTATCTCTGTTGCCTTAACAATCCTTGAACAATGTTATAACCTACTAAACAAGTAAGTAAGGAAAACACCGATGAATCCGATGTTTTGAATGAAAAATATAAACATAAAACGGACCCTAAATTCATGACTGTCGCCAGCCGAAACTATCCTGGAAATTTGGTTGCTCTAACTTGAACTGTATAGAAATGCTTCATTAATTTGATGTTTTATTGTTGATTGTGCTCTAAAATACACCCTTAGGCTGCCCCTGGGGTCCCCGAATTTAAACCGCGGGAATAACTGATGGGCAAAACGACTACATTAGCGGATTTCAATTATAAAACTGCTAAAAACATAAGTTCGTCAGTTGATAGCGCGTAATTCGGATAATAATTTCGCCGTGAGTATTATCTCACTTTTTTGTTTCGTGTATCTCTGTTATTTCATTTTTGCTGTTATTTACTATCGCAGTGAAAAATCGCCACTGCCGCATTAATTTACCGTCAATTTACTTATGTTTTAAAAATTAAATAGATATTCAATGAACTGAGTTATGATGGATGAATGAAAGGGAAGATTTTAAATAATTTGGATGATAACACGTTAATATGATGAAGTTAAACCTATGGGAACTAACGCTAAAGTGGATGGTGGGGGATACGATATTTTTTTTATTTTGTGAAAATTATTGTAAAATATACGGGTAATTAAGTGTACGTGCGTGTGTTTGTGCGGTTCGTTTATCGTAACGGCAAGTTTGTTCCAACACAATTATGAAAAAGTTAATTTATTTTTCATGTAAACAGCCTGCGAAAAAAAAAACCGACAATATCTCGGCGAAGCGTGGAACACAGCCAATGTGCTTTAATTAGGCAAGGAGTTGAATGGGTTTACGGACGATAGACTTTGTTTTTTGTGCAGATTTTCACGATGGATAATTTAAAGAGCTGTTTGTCATAATTTTTACCATTAACATGTTTTATCGTTCAGTCAATTTGAATAATTAGGAATTATGTGTAATCAAATTTTTGGGTATTCTCCTGCAATATTTTGCCATTTAAATGGAACCAGTTTATTATAAATTACGTTAAGAAATAAAAATTGGAAATCTAAACGCTTTTGAAGAAGATACATTTCGCTAAATTAGAAATTACGATACTAATTATGATCATAGGCTCCATAATTTCAAATTTTGATAAGTGATTATTGCCAAAACTGTAGCACTGAATTTGCTATACTGCGGGAAATTAATAATCAAAATGTCAAATATCGAGCACTCTAATAAGAACGAAACGGTTTGAAAATAATAAGAGTTTAAAACGAATCAGTTTCTGATAGTGAATTTATCTGCTAGATAACTGACAAAAATCTTTATCGTGTTGTTTACTTTACGATTTTATTGAATAAATTGATATACTAAGGAATAGCAAGTAAGATTAAGGTCATTATAATTATCATACTCAAAATTAATATTTTTTCAAAATAAGACTTAAATAGTGGCATTTTATCAACCAATGAAATTATGTACCAACACTCGTGCACATGAATAGGCGCGCACATGTCATTCATATTTAAGTGAGACATCGTTAATGCAACCAAGACAACGTCTGTTGCCTCTTGAATGTTGAAAAATAAAGAAAGTAAAAGTAAGGCGTGAGATTTTAAATCTGCCTTTCTCGGGCAAAGAGAAAATGATGATGGAAACATCTCTTCGTCTCTCGTTCTCTCTTTCACGAACTAGAGAAACTTGGGAAAACGCATTAAAAACTCCCTAGGCCATCTTCTTGTCTAAACTATCCGGAAAAAATCTAGCGAAAGCGGCTTGTGAATCAAGTCTGGGCGAAGAAAAAAGGATCGTCGTCCATTTTTTTCCAGTAATAATAGGTAGCGAAAAAAACTCGAAATGGTGAAAGGCTTTTATCCACTCTGCAAATATTGTCATTCGCTCCCGGGAACATGTAACTGTCGACGTTTGGAAAAATTACCTCCAGAATTTTCATTTGGAGATAGAAAGTGTTTAACTAAAAAATCTCTTGTCTCAGCATTTCATTATTTACCTTAACGACTTTTTACGAGGATTGTGAGGTAGGTTTAATTTTTAGGATAAATTTTTGCCCAATATCGATTAGATCTGAAACCGATGTTTGTTCTTGGTTATTCACCAAAGGTAGTAGCGAAATATTTTGTTTAATGTTTAAAAAAATCTCTGATAGTTATTCCACTGGCGGTTAAGAGAAAGAAACGTTAAAGGAAAGTGTAGAAGGAAATTACTCGAGGCACTTTTCCTCTGAAATATCGAAAAAGTCCATTGCGCAAAAATCTAATATTTTCATAATTCCTATATTTGTCATAAGATATATATATTTCTGCAAAGGATAAAATTTCTTTAAACATTACTTTCCTTTGACATTAACATTAAAAATTTAATTAATACTTCTTGCGGATAAGGGATAATATACTGGATAAGGTGTAAAACCTTGATTACTGCTCTTTGAACTTTCCTCGGTTGCGTTTATGGCTGCCAATGGGAAGTCGCGGGCTCAAATCCTTCCCAGGGCATAGTTGTATGTAATTAGGTTTTGCTAGCTTTATGAATCTCACTGCAAAAGCCCTTCTACGGCTGTTTATGAGTTAGTTTAAATAATAAAATAAATAAATGAATTACCTAAACATAGCGAAAATTACTTTCGGAATCGTCAGGCAGACAATTTAAGCGATAAGAAACCTATGTACTTTTAAATAAATAACTGATAAAAAGGAAGCAAAGAATGGGCGGGATCTTAAAATTTTCAAGAGGAATATTTTATAATGAACTGAGATAATATTTTTTTAACGTAACGAATGAAAAGAAAGGAAATACTCCCGATCGATTCACCTCGCGTAACTCTCAAGATGTACAAGAATCGCAGTTTTCTGCCACACTCATCGTGCTCTCCGTTACAGACTCGAGCGTTCGTGAATCGCATATTTTCCTCCCTTTCCGCATCCCTCTTTCTCCATCCGCGCCTCGCCACGATGCCGCAACGTTCGAGTAATCACGGTTGAATAACGTTTTTAAGCGTTCCGCCGATGCCTTCCGAAATGCTTTCATTCCTGCGGTTCCCCGGCCGCAACGGCAATTCGCGTGCAACCCCTTCGCGCCGCACGTTTCGAAACGTAACGAAACGAGAGAGCATAACATCTTCGCATCTCTGAGCATTTTAGAGGTCTTAGCGAATGTTGTGTGTTGGTGTCTTAAGTAGGTTCATGCATTTCGCTTCCTCCCGCGGTCTTATCGTTCAAGCTGCTTAACTGCGCCATAGGAGGTCGAATTGTTCGGACCACCTTCGAATGCTTTTAGTCTGTCCTCGTATTTTCTCCACAGGATGAGTATTTATTAGATAATCTTATTTTTAGCGATTCTAGTAATTCTTAGTAATAAAAATGTCCATTTCGGTTAATGCTTGAAGCTGAAGAATGTTCACATAATACGTCTATGAAAATCTTTTTTGCTGTATACATGAGACGAGAATTTTCAATACGTTTTGTAGGCTCCAACTCCATATTTTCCGTCTTTTTTCGCATTACAACAATTCTGTATTAACGTCGAAAAACTCCACACTAAATGTAAATTCGCTAGGCTGAAGAGAATCCTCAGAGGAGAAAAAGTAAGAACGAGGGAATTTGCTTCTACATATGACCCAAACGTTTATTTCACAATGTTAATTTCATTGACTTTATACGGCAGACTTGGCATACAGTAAACATAAACGAGACGTAGAGCGGGTAATTTGATTTAGTCCCATTTGAACAAACTAAACAGGAAGAAAGAAATGCGAAGAAAATATTTTACCTGTATTAATGATTAAAATAAAATCGCGTGCTTTATTTTCGTACTATGAACGCTCGAAGGTCACTACATCAATGAAACTAATGTCTATTAGATACACCTCTAACGATAGAACCATCAAATTAAATTTTTCTTCCATTTTCATAAATATTTGGGAAATTAGATTTCAAGGCCATCTCAGCACGTTTGGTCAGACGAGAGAAGTGACTACTGGAGTCTCATCCATTCAAAATAATCGCGGTAGCGTCGACCCTTTCAGCGATATCATCAAAAGATTACAGATTAGAATGCCACCGGAATGTTTTAAATGTTCACCTCGGACACGTTACACGCATCCCGTTCTGAATTGCGAAACACGGTGAGCCTTTTCATTTTTTTTTTTCGAGCCATAGGTTATAACGGTTATATTAATTCGTCGGTAGTTATTTAAAGGGAGAAATCAATCCTTTTAACGCGGGTTGGAAGAAGAGACGAGGTATACGAGCGAGGGATTAAAAGCTGCCAAACGCAAGCACGGGAGAAGAGAGGGGGAGGGAGAGAGAGAGACATGGGATCTTCTAGTGAACGAAAGTCCCCGAAAAGGAGAACGGGAGCTTCTTCGCGAGCGAGGGAAAATGAGGTCGCCTGGAAACGAGAAAGGACGAAAAAGAAAGAGAGACGAACCGAGAGAAATAGAAAGTCAGTCGGAGATGCGTAGAGTCTCGAGCAGAAGGTAAGGGGAGAGCTGTAGAGAAGAGGGATAATTTGAAATGGGAGGAACTCGCCGGAAATTGGGAAACAATTATGAAGAGGGACGGAGATAAAGGATTGGAAGATTTGGAAATGGATGTAACATGAGGAGGGACGTGAGGAAATTCGGGAGAGGATTGATAATAAGAATGTTTATTTTTATAGAGGGATAGAGGACGGAAACAGATTGGGAGTTTTGAAGAGAGAAAACGGATCTTTAATAAAAGGAAGGACCGAGTTCTGACAGTTCGATAAGGTAAACAGGATCAAGCGTATTGCCGCCATCTTGTAAAACCCCGAAACGGTGATCAAGGTAATTCGTCGCTTTTAATAAACGGTCCAAGTTTGAAGTTTTACGGTGAACGACCGCCCAGAAATGCAAGTTTACGAACTCTTTTCTTATAGATTTAAAAAAAATGCGAATGCGGAGCTTGGAATGATATTATAAACAAATTGCTAGTTTTCGACTGACAAAAATTTAACAGGAAATCCTTCAGAAGAAAATCCGATTAATCTCGGGGGAAAATTAAACGTTTTCTTGGATCAAATTAAAGCCCAGAGTTCAGCTATATAATTCATTTCTGAATTTTTATTTTTTAATAAGCTTAAAAAATGTTTTATCTCCGTAGCATAACAGAATATTCCGGATTTTATTATTTCCCTTTAATTTTGTATCCTGAGGAAATTGCCGATTTAATGCCATAATTGTTAGGCTAATTATTTGCCGTTTTCTGATAAATAAATTCCAAATGAGCTTAAATGCTTCCCGTCTTTCTTGTTAGACAGCCAGATGTTCATACATTAAGGATTTCGTAGCTAAAAGGAGTAAAATACGTAAAATACAGCTATTTTTTTATCGATCTAGGGTCGAAGACAATCTCGAAGTTTGGGTTGATATCGATTCGAGCGCACATCATTAATCATTGTCCGATCCGAACCTTTCTTTTTCGATTCCCATCTTTCGCAGCGAGAGTGAATAAAATAAATAAATAAAACGGAGGCCTTAAAAGGTTTTCTGTCCGGCTTTCTTCTCCCTTTCTCTCTCTCTCTCGTCCCCCATTCGCCGTTCTCCTTTAGGATGTCCACGTTGACATCATCCGTTGCCCGACTACCTTAGTCTCTCCCGATACTCTCCTCCTTCGCTCCGCTCTAATTACATTCCCATTTTCTCTCTCTCTCCCCCCCTTTCTCGTCCACTCTCTCTTCTCTCTCTCCTCCCCTTTTTTGTCCACTCTCTTCTCTCTCTCTCTCTTCTTACTCTTTTGTTCGAGTGAACACTAGTATTTTTATTTTTTTTGTTTTTTTATCTATTGCGTTCGTTATTTATTTTTCTTTTCCTATGGTCTATACGCATTTTAATAGTTTGGTTCCGGTAATAGGTATAGTGTGCATTTAGTTATCTATAGTAGGTTTCGCGGATTTTTCGCACACCCACCTTCCTATGAGAGTTTTCTCGCATTTGGGTTTTTCCCACGTAAATAAACTGAATAATATTACGTTTACTACATTGTGGTAAATTGTGATCGGTAGTTGATTGTCACATTATTCATCTCTGTTACATATTTTATTCTTTTTAACGATATTGTGTATTTATTTATCTTTACCGTAATTGTATATTATCAGTATGTATAATAATTCATCCTGCTGTAAATGACAGTTGGTTTGCAAAGCTCAACTTCGCCCACATAAAGGCATATATCTAGTTATATCTATCTATCGTTCCGCTCTCTCTTTCTCTCTCTTTCTCCTCTCCTCTCCTCATCTCTCTCTCTTCCCCTCCCTCTTTGTCTTTCCCGATTGGGACCTCCATCATCAATTTTCGCGTGACGTTACATTCCCTTTGCTAGTGCCGAATTATTCTCTCTCAGCTTTAACGTCGACGAGTATCTCCCCACTTTGTCTTCTCTCTTGTAAATGTTCTCATTATAACTTCGCTCCCGATCTGTAATTCATGGAAAAATCCTTTTCTTCCTCTCCGCTGCTTTCGTTCCGCGCTCATCCTCATTTTCCTCTGGTTCCTATTTAAGTAAAATCGATTCCCCCGTCTCCTCGTAGCAACCGAGGGAAATTAGCGAATATTCGTCCGCGTAGTAAGCAAGAAATTGAAGAGTTTTACAGGCCGAAAGTTTGAAGAATATGTTCCCACTGATGGAGGCTGACGAGAAACGAAGTTAATTTTTAAGGGCATGTCTTCAGTTCGTCCGGTGATCCACGAATACGGGCGTTTAAAAAATATTTCTTGTCTGAAAAATTTACACTCGTCGTAGATTATGGAATTCGAATTCCGTTGTTCAGGAATTCACGTAAGTTGTTCCGGGGTCAACCTGCCTTGAAACATGTCTGCTTATTCCTATTATATTTCCGCTAATATTTTATCATTCGAAAATTTTGCTTTGATTTTAGGTCTATGTTGATAAGTTTGGATAATTTTCTAATCGATTATTCCTCCCGCTTGTTAATTGACTCTTTAACTATCTTCTGCCCTTCCGGTCCCATTTTTATCCGTGACTTTTTATTGTTTCTCCGCGAGTAATTTTTCTGCGATCCCACGCGAATATTTCCACGCCTTTCCTTCACTTTATGCTTTCATCGATTCGTTTCCTTCTCCCTAATTATAACTTTCTTTCTACCATCAAAGCTAAACATCTTCTCGGGCTACATCTCCATTGGTCGTTAACCAGCCCTGCAGGCCGTATTCGGTCCTCTAGACCTGTATATCTGCCCTGAAAGCACTTATTAATTACGAGCCTGATCCTTCTTCATATCTTCTCATGCGATTCTGAGAGTCGCTCAAAGCGTAAAACGTGAGCCCGATTTCGTGGTAGAATAAACACCCCTAAAATGTGTAGGCGAAATTAATTACATAGATTATTGAATAAATATCCCCAAAAATCTTGAGATGATGTAGTTATTCATAAAACGGTTGGGTAAATCAGGTTCGCTACTCAGTATTAATGCGATTTCGTCATCGACATTAATTTTCTTATAAGAATCAATGAAATGCGAGATGCCACAAAAGGCAGCTACCATGTGACTGAATCTGATGTATTCAAATGTTTCATTGATATTAAAGCTTTCTCGATAATCAGTTGGATCAAGATAGACAATTCATTTTAGAATTCATTATATAAGTCGAAGACTTCAACATTATTTTTTGTGACAGTATTTTATTTGGATTTAGTGTAAACCAAGTCTGAACTTTATGGCTAAAAGGTCATGACGAACAATGGAGAAAGTTGGATCAGTTTTGTTGTTTGACTAAGGATTTTGTGTTGATGTTCTCGCTGGTGTCTCTAACAAGGATTTATTAAGGACTAATTTTCCAGGATTAAACCTTGTGAAGCTTGAGGATCGAATGAATTAGAAAGCATTCACCAAATCTTTGTTCATGGAAAACTTTCTGCTCTTTTGGAAATGATATTTCATATTGAGAAGAAAAAAACGCTGAAGATGTTTAGGCGCTCCTGAAAAAATAATCGGAGCCACACTTGTTCGATGTTGTTAAATGTCATGCTTGAAATTAAAGTTTAAACAAGGATGTCATTTCATTAAAGTACAGTGAAAACCAGTTAACACGAATTGCTGGGGACCGGCACAATCATTTCGCGTTAACCGAATTTCGAGTTAACCAAATGTCATGTTAACAGTTTTAATGGTAAAATTTTCATTTTTCAAATATGGAATTAGGCTTGTAGGCAAATCCATGATACATAACAATAATAGGATGTAATACACAGCCGAAGATATTACCACAATCATCGGGAAACCTTATCTCAAATGCCATTTCGTGTTATCGGAAGAATATTGCATGTATTTATTTTCGTGTTAAGCGATAATTCGGATAAGCCGCGAATGAATATATACTGAAAGGTATAGGCACTGGAACGGACCAATCACGCTTTTCGTGTTAACCGATATTTCGTTTTAAACGTTTTCTTGTTAAGTGGTTTCCACTGTACTACGCATACGCACATATGTCGCTGCTTAAGTCCGACATTTTACTAAGTCGCCCGTTTTGTAAGCTTACAAGAAGATGGTTCCATTCCATAAGCGTGTCTCTCCCTTGAAAATGTTTCCCAACTAAAAAATTAGAAAGTGAGCGTTACTAAGGGCCTTCGGATGTATGTAATATGTCGTGGACAAGATGTAGGAATGTATGGGCAAAGGTTTTTATTCCGGTGAGAGTAAGAATGTCGTGGACATGAGTCTCCTCTTCCTTCTTAACAAATCACGACATGAATATTTAAATCAAACTATAATAATTACGCGTGTGCATTTCATAGGAAAAGAAAGCATAAGAGATGATTTGTGAGTTCCCGTATGAAACCATGAATGTCAGGAGGGAGATGGTTTTCCCAAAGGGAGGACGGTAAGTGGTAAGTGGTGAAGCTTGTCGTGTTAACCACGCTCAAAACTTCCGCTTCTGTGAAAGTAGGAAATACTTCATCGCTGCATGAATTTATAAATTACGGCAATTAATGAAACGACAGCGGTCTCGACACGAAAATCAAATAACCTATTAAGGAAAAGTGTGATTTTAATTATATAATTAAATTGTACCGGCAAAAGAACGCTGTGTTATTTTCATCGACTCCGAATTCCATGCCAAAGGAGTTTCCGAAAAGAACGATTTGCATCCCTCGCGAAGGATTTGCGATTTCAAAATTAAGGAAATTGGAGCGTTCATGTATGCTCTATATAAAAATGACGGTAACAGTTGATACTGATCTAATTTCATGGAGTATTCCAATTGAATCCATTGAATCTCTAAAGGTATTAGTGATACCGAATCGTTATGAATTTTTTTTCATTTTATTTCTTTGAAAAAATTTGTCCTTAGAAATTCCCAGTAAAATGTTTTCGCCTTGGAAGGCGGCGTAATTGGAGTGAATTGATTTACTTGGTATACTCTTGACAAAAATAAACTCTTTTGCTTCCGTCTTCGACTGTATATTACGCTACTCCGTGACATTCGTCTTTCATTCAACAGTTGCTCTATATTCGAAAATGGAAAATTCGAAAACATTTATCGGCATCAACTTATGACTTTGATCTAAAATATTATTATTATTAATTCAGATGCAAATTTATCCTATTAAGCATCTGTCCTTAACAGTAATTTACCTTTCTGTTGATTCCAATAAGATTTTCATAACAGTAAAATTTTTTATAGGTTTAACTTATATTGGCTTACCGATACTTAGAAGCTAGAAATCGGACCTAGGTCTTCCAATTTATATTCTACCATTGAACTATAATGGCAGATCAGTTCTCCTGTTTCAGAATACATAATTTATTTCTTGGTTAAGATCGGACAAGCAATGTTAGTGTCAACCTTTCCCAACAGATGTCCCTCGTGATGAAACACCAAAGAAAGAGGAAGATCTGCATTTGATTCCCGGTCATTGCAGAATTTTCTCCTGATTTATAGCTGCTTCCGTGTTCCAGCATATGCCTGTGGCCTACAGTTTCCATCATACTTATCTGTCTGGCAATTTCACTCAATTTGGCCGCTGAACTATGAAAATGCAAAGAAATTTTCGCTTAATGTTAAATGCGTCTCGAGGTTTTCTCTAGCTGGAATGTTTTTATTCTTCCATGGTAGTTCGGTCACGTCGGTCGAGCATTTCGTTCTCAAAACAAAACGAGCAAAAGCAGTTTACGCGACGCCGGGTCGCATAGAGGCGAGGCTGCAAGGTCGTCCGTAGCCCAATCTCGAGGTCTTTTTATGACCGGCAGTGTCAGGGTAAAAAAAAGAAACGCTATTGAGAAAGGAAACCAGGAAACCACTTGGAATGACTCTCCCATTCGCGTAAGGTCAGAAGGAGCAATTTCGGGCAAGATTTTTAACGGTACCTTGGACATTTATTCCGCCGGTATCGCGTCTGGCGCGCGGGATTCGTGCATATGATCGAATCCAAGCAACCCTTTATACAAAATGGGAAATGGACGCGGATCCCGACATAAAAATAAAAGTAGAGGTATAAAATAGAATGGCAACTTCACTATGATGCAAGGTGATTTTTTTCTATAGTTACGTATTTTAATTCAGCTTCGTTCGAAATGGAAACTTTCACAATGGGTTCCGAGAATATAAGTCAATGTCTGACACCCTTACTGCAGAGTAAAAAAAATAGGGCATTTGAATACGAAAACAACCAAAGACTGCCATATGCTTACTTATATCAACTGGAAGTGATGACTTCTTTAAAATCCATTCAAAGTTTTTTAAGGCACCTAAGTAAAAAGAAGCATAAAAGATGCGAGACACTCATGTTTGTGTTTTGTGTGCTCAATAACAGGCAGAGAAGTCTTTTGAATAAAACAATGCAGCCTCCTAAAATTTCATGACTCTCTGTAAACAAGTGATATTATAGCAAACCCATTCATATGGGTTCCTTAATCTCTTAAAATTTTAAAATAATAAAGGTTTCCAGTCTTTATATAATGCGGTATAATAGCATTTATTACGTGTGATAATTGCGTTTCTCCAGTTCAGCGTAACATTCAAGTAGACTACAAATATAGGATTATAAACGCAAAACTTAAAATTTCTTGGATGTTATGAATGAGACCTTTGCTCAATGCTATGATTAATAGCTACAAATATTATTACCGGAAAAAATGCATTTAAACCTCTTTTTTCAGACTGAATCAATTCTCCCTCTGATGTAAATAAGATCGTAGTTTAAGAATCTGATCTTCGCAAATGAATTTATTGCGAAATTAAGAAACAATTACTATCTCAAAGTAAAACCTAATCGTACAGCAAAATCGCCATTTTTAGCATAGTACTTAGAAGTGAACGATTTGTTTTCGCAAGTTTAATTTGTTACATCCATTTTTTGAACGAGTCGTTTTTCTTTATAGATCATTTCTTGTCTCTCCAAAATTTTCGTCCAAATTGGTGAACATACCGAAAAGCATGGATGTTTACCAAAAATGGCCTCCCGGTCGAGAAATTTATTTTATGAACCATAAATACATGGTATTTTAAACGAGTTGTTTTTCAGCGCGTTTTATTTTGAAAACGCGCTTATGTTTTCGCTGTCTGACCGTCTGCGAAGTCGATTAAATTAAAATAGCAGATAAACGGTAAGAGATAGAAGACTGAAATTTGAAGGGCGTGTGTGATCTATGGAGCCATTTATTACGCTGCCATAGAATGTTTGTGGAGAAATAGGTGTGTGGCAGAGGGTGGCTATAAAGTTTTCAAAATAAGATTCTGAACAAATAGTTACAGACAGAATGTTAAAGTTTTCATTATTTTCACTTGAATGCCATACATATCTCTACAGGAGAAAGGTTTGTGAAAAATCAGTTGGCGGTAGAGGGTGCCTTCAAAATTTTCAAATTAAGATTCTGAGAAATGGCTTTAGATGGAATGTTAAAATTTCGTAATTAACTATTGAATAAAATAATTTATCATACAATATTAGTACTAAACTTATAAAGAAGTTTCAAATAATAAATAAACTTCATTAAATAAAATGCACTGAAATGAAGCTCCAATTTCTTTATCTGTTCACGTCGGCATTTTTAATTTGTTTGAAAATTTGTTGCATCGTTCCGAAAAAAAAACAAGGGGAGAAGGAATCCATCGATCTTTATTTTCGAGTAAAGGAAGACTTTCATAACGCGCACCTCCTGGAGTAGGTACCTGATATCATTTCCGCTCCCAATACGTGCGTAGCAGCGGACGACAAGACAGCGCAATCCGTTCTCGGATTCGACTTTTCCTTGCGCTTCTAAAGAATCGGATATCGAGGGTAGCGGAGAGCGGGCGCCACGGAAAGTGAGAATTGCGAAAGGGGAGAGTTGGTCAAACTACGAAGAAAGCTATGATGAGGCGCTCTCCTTGGCAGTGCTTCGGATTGGAGGAGGCCTTGGCCCACGCCAAATGTATGTCACGAAAAGACATGTGGTCGAAAATATGTGTTTATTTATTTTTTTATTCCCTTATTCGTCTCTTTATTTGAAGTAGGTACTGCAAATTACAGGAGGAGATTCGAAACCGAAAAATCACTGACATTGTAAGGTTTGCCGAGTCCTTTATGTTTCCGAGACTAACAGGTACGTTGAAACATTCCTGATTTTTATTATTTTCTCTTTATATTTCGACGAATCAAGCGCACAGTTTCATTCAAAATAAACTATCAGATTTCCCCGATTACATATATTTTATAATTATGTTAATGTATATTATAATATTGTTAAATATTTCATAAGGAGCTCATGGTTCCATGCCATCGGCATTGGGAGATAGACACGCTAACTACCCTTCTACCAAGGCATGATAGCATAAACACTCTTTACATATTTAAAAATGTGTATTATAACAAATAATATCAAGAAATTTTAGAAGAAAAATAATGTTGAGAACAGTTGCTGTAGAGGCTAGGGTTGTGTGATGATAATTTACTTCTCGTCGGATGTTGAGCTGCTAGCGATTAGGTTCTCGATAGAGGAGGATATTTTTTGCGCTACTTTCCTCATTAAAAAAAAAATGTCCTGTAATTTCAGTTGTTTCACGTACTTGGACTTTTCCGATATACGACAATTCAGCTTTTAAAATTTCCGGATTTTGGACAGGCGGTTGTGGAATTTATGCCGTATTATTCATTGTTTGTACCATTATTCTGAAAGGCGTCACAGATATTGGTAAAATATAAATTTATATTCTTTCATTCCAAAATATAATTAGACTTTAAGAATATACATGGCTCCGCTAGCAATATAGAAAGTAGAGTCTTGGAGTGGTGATATCATTCAACGGAGTCACATTCGTTCTCAGTCCTTGGAGTTATCCAATATCTCAATTTTATTCCCACAAACGCATGAACTCTTAAATCTAAATTTCTCATTCTTTCATTCCTTTCTCCACAATCTCCGTTCCATAGATAGAAAAAAACACGGGGATGACTGATGAGGACGGTGATACGCCCCCTCTGGGGAACTTTTTTTTCCGAAACTTTCTTTGGAGCGATTCCATTGTACGATTTTCCTCATCCCTTTTTTATCTTTCTCATCCATCGCTTCGATCTCGGAGCTGGTATGGGCGAATGCACTCGTGCCCGGGCGACTGCGTGTGCGTGCGTGTGTGTGTGTGTGACAGGGAGAGAGTGTGTGCTTGGAGGCTCGCTGTCGCCTCGACAACAACATACGCTCGGAATGTTGTTTTCCCTTCCGAGAGATGGGTTACACGAACCCACTTTTCCCCAACCTATGATCTCTCTTCCTTTTGCGCGCACACACACGATGAATCACTTTCGGTTAATAGCGCGCAGTTTGAAACGAAGATTTAAGTACACACGCACACACACATATATATACGTACTAGTAGGCGGTGCTTTCGTTCTGCAATCAATTCAGCCTATTTTCAATAATGGGGTTAAAACAACCCATAAAAATTAGAATTTAAACGATGTCGGATTTCTCTCATTGGTTGTGACTGTAAACCTGTAATCGTGTCAAATTTGAAGTCTCCAGCTGATCTGGAAGTGCGTCACGATTTTTATCCTCGTATGGGGCAATAATTGGGCGAAACGGCGAGTAAAAATTTCAATTTTAAGAATTTTATATCTTTTCCAATGTCTGTTGCAAATGCCACACATTTCTGCCAAATTTTAATGACGTACCACCCCTAGAAATGCATTTATATTGATTTAATTGCTTAAACTTTATGAATTTTTAACGGCCACAATAATTAACTTCATTGTAATTTTCAACGTTAGTTGCCGCTAATGCACCATGATATAACTTTCTGAAACATTTCAGCTCCCTAGCTCGACCTAAAGTATATAAACATTTTTAACTGTTATGAATTTTAAAGGCCAAATAAATATATTTAAATTTCTTTGGTTATTTAGCTCATTCTACCGTTAGAAAAAAATTCAGCATTGTAGCACATTTATAAACACTTAAACAAAATATTTGTTTAAATCTTGGAATTTTTACCGGTCAAAAACACATTTTTGTAATTTTCGATTTTTTCCGTCTGTATTGCCGCTAGATCTATCTACGTACCAAGTTTCTAGCTCATGTGGAAGTGCCTCATAATTTATATCCTCCTCCTATATCCTATGTCAGAAGCGTCATTGTATTATAGTTATATATATATGTGTGTGTGTGTGTGTGTATGTACGTGCGTGTGCGTGCGTGCGTGTGTATATATACTAACCTTCTTGTATTTTTAAAATGTCTAATAAATCATTTTCCTTTACTTTTTAGTGCAAAATATTAGTTTTTAAAATAATTTTATTTCTTCTCTAAAATATCATCGACTCGGATAATTATAGCTGTTCTTATAATTATATGTAAAATTTCCTGATCGCCTGAGAAAATTTATTATTATGTACACTTTAATTATAAAAAAAAAGATTTTCTGAACAACGCGAAGTTATAGCCTGTTATATCGTATATCTGTATCTCTACAGTTCCAGTTCGTTTTAATATCAGCTCGATTATAGGATTTTCCTATTAACAAGGCGCAATTTATGTTGTAGATGAAATTGATCGAATATCATAGGATTTTTGGCGGTAGCTGGAAATTAATTTTGTTTCTGTTCTTGGATTTACCAAATATCGCGTGGACGTTGGAATATAGTCTGTTTCCCTGAATGCTTGTGTGTAAAATTATCGCTTTTATTGTTTCGAAATTTTGCGATATAAGATATGGGAATATCCGGGAAATAACTTCGGTGAACGAAATTTCGAATTAATTGTATTATTTATCGTTGTAGTTCTATTTGATAAATCTATCGCAGAAAGCTTTATGGTAATTTTACCGAATTTTTGTTTCTATTTCTGGAGTTATCTTCTTGGATGTTCTTTTCTGTGAAGAAAATTCATAATTCTGTATTTTTACGCCTTATTTCTGCTTCTAATCAGAAACGTAAATTAAAATGAATTCTTCGTGAATGAAATTATGTTTATTGAAAAAACAGAAGAGTACAAATTGTGATCATTCGATAAAAATGAAACTGTCAATACACGTAAAAGGTACTTAATAAACGTGAATAGAATATATAATCGAATTATATAAAACGCTTATTCTGACACTTGGTCACCCTGTCCGTAACACTTATAAGAAAAAATTAAAATTATTTTTCTTTTTTTCGATGTCTTGAACTCAAATCCTGACGCACCCTAGCATGTAACATTACTATACAGCTATCAAGGCTTTCTGCAGTCCAAAGTTCTAGCCCGTTTGAAATGGGCATTTTGAGCTAGTATTTTAATGTTGAATTAACAGAAATGGGACAAGCGAGCTGCATAATGCGTGAGCTTCTCTGAGAAACGTGTTGATGTTCTCAATACCCGTCGTGGCTCTTAAATGAAACATGAACTTCTCATCATTACTTGAGTCGAGTGCATTATCTCAGTCATAGATAAAATGATGAAATAACAGAAATTTGCATTTTAGACACGAAGTATCGGTCCTAAGTTATCGTTTAAATAATCATCATCCCTTCAAAGGTCGGCTCGTTTGTGGCTGAAATACGCGTCCTGTAATCTCACAATCAGCCTTTTTTACGGCAGCAGGCTTTACCTAGATTCTTCGTCTTTTTAATGTCGCTGTGGTTCGTAAATGTATACAAAGCGAAGTAGAAACAAATGGTAAATATGCCGATCAATTAATACATTGTTACAGTTTTGGAGCATGTGTATATACATAAATAACTCCATATAATCTATGCCAGCAGCTTAGCATGCACACGATTTGCATCTCGTGCCTTTCCATTTCTCCTCTCGTAGCGCCGGTTGCAGACTGCCTAGGGGCCGAACACCCATCGCATTCCTCGAATAGTTTTCGCCGGCAGTGGCGATTTGTGACCTTGTTTTTTGTGCTCGAAAGACTTTCAACGTTGGTTTCCGCAGTTGACCTTAAAGAAATGGAGTCATTTTATATACATGTAGTGGTAATCTTTTTGCGAGAAAGTCGGGTTAAATTGGACCTTCCGACGCAACAGCCTCGATAAAAAAACCAATAATTTCTTTATTAATAAATAAACATGAAATAATACACGCTGTGCATAAATGAAGGTATTTAAACGCTGAATCTTCGTCATTGTAGAAAATTTTAAATTTTACTTACACTTGAAGTTTGGACTATTATTCAAAGCCCTTGGCAGTGGGCGACAGAGATGGACGGAGATAGAATAATATACGCTTTAACAGTTTCGCTAATTTTATAATCGCTGACACTGACGAAGTGTCAATCTTAAATATGATAAGCATTTTTTGAGATATGGGTGACGTGTTTTTTCGTCGCCTACGGTCTATTATTATTACCTGAGAATTGCCGATGTTGTTCATAAAGCTAAAACTTTCATAATTTAAATTTAAACAGTGATGTTTCTGGCATTTAGGTACTTCTTACAGTTAATAAATAAATCGGATGGTTGTTGAAAAATGTCGCATTCAATGTTCCGAGAGAAATTCATGTTTAAAATATCAACGTAATGAACTTCTAAATGGTTGTAAACTTGTCTTCGAGACATATGCTATGATATACTTCGGGTATGATATATCTTCGCTTTTTGATTTACGTTGAAATGATCAAAAAAACTCCGTAAATGAACTTATTTCTGTCGCTCGGAGAGAATACAGTTAACGAGGTCTCACAACGATCTCTCTCGCAATTTCAGGCATCAATGAACGTTTTACTTGGAAGTTAACCTAAGGAACGCGTTCCAAGTATCCGTTAACAGGTAGACATATACCAAACCTGTCTGAAACATAAATCAGACAATGAGTTCTTAAACAAATAACCCAATCTTTGAAACGTGAATTGGGTTTAATAAAAGATTTGTGCATTCCAAATCGTCTCGCGTAAAACCTTTGTATTCGTGTCACGTTATTTAAAATATTCAATTCTCTTCTAAAATATCAGATTTGAATCGATGCCTGCCAATATGCGCTCTTAGCATGCAAATGGTATTTTACGTATGCAGCCGAGCATAACTGCATAATCGACGCATCTGTGTCTTCTCTGCTGTGGAACGGGGAATACCGACTCGTAATTTCTTGCCCATTCTTATAAGTCAAAGGTCACGAAATACACTCACCACTCACCCGCGCACGTGAGTGCAATCCTTTAATAAATCGAGTTTCCATGGAACCACCTATAAGTGAGCGAGGGGAAGGAGACCGCGTGAGCTATTGCTTCCCCTCTGCTCAAGGTGAAATTCCCCGGCTTTCTCCGTCCAGAGTTCCTAGATTCCGCTTCGGAGAAGTTGGCTCCTTTCCCATCGAGAACGCACAAGAGGTAAGACGAGTCTGAAGGTCGAGAAGTAATCCGTTCAGAATCAGCGCCTTAAGGGAAATTAATTTCGCATTCGCGCTTCAGCGACATTCGCTGTGAGGCCATCTCCGTTTCTTTTTTCGTACTAAAATTTTTAAAGAGTGAGTCTCGTTAAACTCTTGTGATGGGTACAAAGTTAATGAATATGGTTATCTGTAAAAAAAAAATAACATTCGCTTTTCCTATTATAAGAATTAAAGAATAAATTATCACTTAGCGTATGATTTGAGAGTATTTCTATTGAAATTTTTAATACTGAATTCAGAGCGTATTTTATTGCTAGTTTAAAATAAAATTATATATGGAACATTCAGTGATATAAAATGTAATTAGCGATAATTTAATAGTTCGTAACGACGTCAACGGGTAATCAATTCGATGTAGACCGATATTTATCAAATATTAGAATTTCCAGTTGTTCAGCACATCTGTTCATAATCATTTAAATATTCAGTGATATCAAATGTAATTAGCGATAATTTAACAGTTCCTAATGACGTCAACGGGTAATCACTTCGATGTAGACCGATATTTATCAAATAATAGAATTTCCACTTGTTCAGCACATCTGTTCCAAAATTAGTTAGATTTACTGTTTACCAAAAATAATTATTAAGTGATATTCAATATCTCTATAAACAATACTTTTTAATTTTCCCATACAATTTTTGTAACAGTAAAGGCAAGGTAACATGAAATACACGCAAATAATGCAGCATTATAAAGTAGACAATGGAAATCAAAACGAGAGGATTTTAACAGGCCCTCGATCAGAATCGCGTGACTGGGAAAAGCAGCAGGTCCAAAATTTTTACGAAGTTCAAAATGAGATCCCCATCGGCTCGTTTTCTCCCAGCGAATACGAAAATAGAAGCCTAAGAATCCACGGAAACAATTTTCCCGCAGGAATATCAACGCTTCGGCTTTCATCGGTTTTTTCCACGAAAATAAAAGATATATGTACTTCACATCATATTCACCACGGATATCCTCGCCGTATTGTCTCGCGTCCGGAAAGAAGCAATTAGTGGTTCTGTACCTCTTGTCTTCCCTGCGAACCCAAGATTTTTCTTTTAATCTCTTCATAAATAGAATGCGAAAAGGGATGCGTGAATCCGGGCGAGTTTCTCCTGCTCCGACAAGAAACAATCGCCTGTTTTACAAGGGGATACAGCGGGCGCATCCGTCGGATTAGTTTATTTTCTTTGGACATGAAAAGTGGCGACGAAAAAATTCTTCGTTTATTTTTTTATATCGGGCCCAATCTGTTTTTGTGTCCTTTAAATCCCATATGGATGGAATGTGCCATTGTTCTGCTGGAGAGACACAATACGGACCCACAAATGTTCTCTTTACATTTATTGGTGAGGCTGAAAAGAAGGCTGCTTCTTCATTGGGGCGTTGAAATCTCCACCGGAAAAAATGACGGCTGTTCTGAATACATAGCGCCAAATTAAACCGTCATCAGTGGGAATTCGCGTATCGGTTTTCCTATTTTCTGTAGTTGCCTACCCGCTAATTAGCATCGGAGACAGCTACAATTTTATTCCAAGGTAAGAAAATATAATTATATTGAAAATCAATATAATTATATTTTCTTAAATGAAGAATAAAATGAATAATTCTAAAGAAAATTACCCAACAGGCGGTTATTGGAACTGTTGTAGCCACAAAACGGTTGTCTCTAAACCATATGACCAGATGTCAGCCACAAAGTAGTCCGTCGAACTTCGATTCTAACTGGAATGGTTTTTTATTACAACCAACGATCGGTGAATTACCACTGAAACTGCTACTTTGTGGCTGACATGCGCATCCAATGTATTAATCGTTTTGTGGCTGCAGTGGTTTATATGGTACATGGGATTCAATCTATCAGGTGAGCTCTGTAAAATATTCTTTAAAATTTTCCATTTTCGGAATGTGGAAACGTCGTCAAAATAGTATTACAAGCCAATTTTTTAAAGTAGACCTTATACAAATGCCTCATAATTCCCTCTAATAATTATTTCCAAATACAATTCCGTTCTACTTCTAATATCCCAAAGCTCATAATTGAAAAATTATTCATCATTATAGGTCCTATGTCTGTGATTATTAAACCTGGTTCTCCACATACTCCTCCTTTCTGTAATCTTCTTCATTTCTTTATAGCTCTCTTTCCCTTTGAAGTCGTATGTCTTATGAAACCTTTTCCGTACTCTTTCTATTTACCTTCCAGTTTTCCTTCCAACACATCTTATCGTAGTATCTCCCCTTAGCTAATGTCCTATCTAGTTTGCCTTCCTCTTTCATACAGTCTGTGTAATCATTCGTTTTTACTTTCTCATACGAAGTATCGAGAAAGTATTGTTATCGCGAAAAAATTCGACCTCGAGATTTTTACGGAAATATACGTTTTAGGTGTCGCTGAATCCGAAAAAGTAGTTTTCGTAATGCCGTCTGTCTGTTACTGGCTCTGGAGCCTAGACGGTAGAGCGAAAATGAATGAAATCTCGTACTTAGGCATTTTATCATACTGAGCAGAGTATACATAGAAATGGTTGACATTGCTCAGTAATTAAGAGTAGTTTATTCTACGCATTTTTAACAACAATCCGATTTTCTCAAAAACGGCTCAAACGATTTTGATGAAATTTCGTACAGTTACTTGAGTTTACGTCTTCAATAATACTGTATAGTTCATATTTCTCAAAAAATGAATATAAGACTAGTTTATTCTAGGCAACTTTAACAACAATTCTATTTTCTCAAAAACGGCTCTAACGATTTTGATCAAATTTCGTACAGTTACTTGAGTATACATCTACAATAATACTATGTATTTCATTTTCGTCAATGAATGAATATAAGTCTAGTTTATTCTTGGGCAACTTTAACAAAAATTAGATTTTCTAAAAACAGGCTCATACGATTTTCATTTTCTAAAGATAACTAAACGACGCATTAATATATGAGAAAGTTTGTACAATGTATGTTGTACCGATTTTTTCCTATTCTTCTTAGTACTTCCTCGTTTTCCATCCTATCTGTCCATTTTATCTTCAGTATTCTTCTCCATTCCCACATTTCGAATCTTTTCAAGTATTTTACATAATTTGTTCTGAATTCCCGTGTTTCTGCTCAACAAAGCTGTACTCCATACATAGCATTTTATCATTTTCCTATATATGTCTTCCTCTATTTTCCCCATTGGTAGAAGTTTCTTTATTCTGAAATCGGCTTTTGCTTTCGCTATTCTAGCCCTTATTTCTTCGGTACCTTTTGCAACCATAGTCATGATGTTTCAAAGTTATTTATATTATGAGGAAAATATAAGAATGATTTAAATTGTAACTGGTGCCCATATAACTCATAATCAACTGCCCTCGCTTTAAAAATCATATTATTAGAGGAAGACACCCAAACATTTTTTGAGTAAATCTTCATTACAAAGGAATATTGCGAAACAAACTTACTCTGTTGTGAGTACATGAAAACGAAAAGAAACGGAAAAATATCCTCGGTTCGAATCCAGAATAGAAACTACGCTTTGAAATTCCTGGAAGCGGCGATAGCAATGAGATCGTTGCTCAGCGGAAAGAGCGTAATGGGATTTTTCTTTGGCGCCGTTGGCCTTCACGGTGGGTGAAGAGCAGGTCATTCAGATGTAGGTCACAAAGCGAGTTCCTCACGCAAGGAATTTTGGATAGCTCGATCCTCTTCAAACTGGATTCGCTTTTTATATAGGTGACTAAATACGGCTTTTTTGTTTTTTTTTCATTCTCGAGGAATACTAATGATCTTCGAATACATCCTGAAAACGGGTCGGAGCCTCAAAAATCGAAAATTAATTTGTAGTGTCTTGGCGTGGAAGTGTCAAAATCAACTTTACTTTCACCTCATAAACCACTCGGTTGATTCTCACGAGATTTGGTATGGGATATACTATAGACTTAAAGTTGTAGAGTGAAATTAATTTTGGTCTATATTGGCCGATTAGCATAAGTGAGCTGTTGTGTGGATATCGTCAATAACACTCGTGAATTTTCTAGTTTAATATTTAGAGACTTCGTCATTTAGTTTTTTAACAATAGGTAAACCTTTTTTTGAAGATTTTACGGAACAATATGAGTATAACTTCCTTGCCTATTGCTCTGTCAACAGTATACTTCTTAATAAAAATTCAGTTTGACCGCTAAGGTTAGCGAAATCGCAAAAAAAAACATTTGGAAGCTTGAGAGGTCCGCCATGGAGTGCACCACCTACCCTCTCTTCTTATGAATTTCAGAGAGCACTCAAATTATTTCTGGTATAATGAAATAAGCTTTAATAGCGTTTAAAATAACTCTGCTTCAGGTATGTTAACGAGTTTGAGCTTATCGTGTAAATATTTCTAATTTAGATCTTATTTAAATATAATATACAAGTGGTCCTTTAAAACACAAACTGTACTCATAATTTTTCCGAATCCTTGTCTTTTGGTAGTCATGTAACCATTGTAAACGCCTACGATAAAGAAAATCCGTACCTTTTATATTAATCCAGTTCCGATATCTGAATATTGACTTGCTCTCATTTCGTTTCACCTTTTCATTTTGTACATATTTTCACTTGACTTTATTACTCAGCATTAAAATCTAGATAAATTTTCGGAAATAAATTCAAGAATTAAAAGTAGATGGAATATCAGTTAATTTTGAAGGTGCTAATTCTTAAACAAATTAAGCTTGATAACAATATCCAAATAAGTATTATACTTATTTTATAGAAAGTAATAATTTATTTAATATTTAAACATCCTACTGATACTTACAAGGAATGAACTCCAACTTCTACTATTGGACACGTTGCGCTACATATAGTGGATGACAGGTGAGTAAAAGTTTACAAAACTGCATCTCTGCTTCAAACTCTGCAATGGTAGTTCTTTTTTGTTCGCTCGCCGGACTTTTATCGATTCGCAGCATCTGCTACATAAAAAAGGCTACTCGTGGATAAAAGCAAGTTGGAATAAGGGACAAAAATTTTACGACTCCCCATAAAGTAGCTCATAATTTCACGACCAAAGTAATAACTGCTTGCGAGTCACACTAGTGGCTAACTGGTAACGTTGACCGCTGGTAAAATTTTTTTAGGAAATACAGTTGGTCACATTTTGCTTTAAAAAATCGTATCTTTATCGGTATAGTTGTAATGTTTGCTTAAATTTTAAGAACGCTGGAATATTATGTTGCGCCCATAGAACTTCGTTTAGAAGATAATTTCAGTTTTTGACAAAGTTCAGTTATTAATTTGAAAAATTAGGTCTTCGAATTGATTTCATTTCCCCCGTCTTTAAATTAATTATTATTTAATATTGTCCCACATAATCGTTCCATACAATTCTATGCCATTTTTTAATGAAACCTCTTTAAAATTATTGTAACAAAAAACTCTCTGTGGGAGAACTTGTGCTTTCAAGATGTCTATTTATGGAGTACAAAATATTTATTCTTGGCCATAATTTAAAATTATCACTATCTTTACGCAAATTCTGTAAATATCTACAACAGGGGTGGCCAAACTGTGAATGCTTTCGCCCCCTCCCCCCCCGTTCCTCCCCCGAAATTGTCTCGCGACTCCTAATGGGGGTCGTGACCCTACGTTTGAGAACCACTGGTCTAAGGGACACTAATTCTATATTGTTTTGTCTACAGGTTATGCATACTGCTCAAAAATGTATGACTTGCGATTCCCAAACTTCAGAAGATTATCGCATGCGGCTCCGAGAGCAAGTAGGTTTGGCCATCCCTGATCCCTAAAAGTATTATCATATAAAATGCCACCCTCCATTTATTACAGACTCACATAATGATTTGAAGGTTAGTATACAACTAATTTTAACAATCTATCAAATGTACTATTAGCAATTAAGTTTTCATCAATGAGGTTAACCATGCCTGAGTGATTTTGAACTTTACGGAAGTAATCGCGTATTGGTTTTGCATATCAATTTATAAATATAATTTTACGATTGCACTATAATTGTGAAATTCAGCGGTTGAATAATATGCAAATGTCTTGGATTTGACAACGCCAATTCTCAAGTAATACCAAATCGTTTTGGGAAATTGCTAGCGGTATGTCATGCAATTCGCGATCATGGCCGTTTCTCACATCCATCACTGTATCTTCGAAAATCAGGACGAGATTCTCGAAAATTACTTGGAGGAATTTTTGTGGAATGTAGTGAGTTTCACGTTGCGAACTTTTGAAGAAGTGACATGTGACCTGTAGTTTCGCAAACACACTCCCATGTGGCGCAACGAGTTTCTTCCCTTCTCATGCCTTCCTCCCCCCTCCACACAAACAAAGATCACCCCTTGGCCGCCTGGAGAGCGTCATAACAAGCTTTTACTTTGTCGTTTTAATTATAAGCCGTCTGGCGAGTCGGTATGACATTTAAAATAGTTGCCTTTTAATGCAGTAGATATATAAAAAAACCTTGCACTAGGAAATTTATAGTTACGTTCCTACAAATACGAGGCAAGACATCTTTCTAAAAATCCACACTGCTGCTCGTTGGATTTGATGATTCCAAAATAAAGCTTTTGCGAAAATATAGGAGTAAGTAAATTAAAAGTAACACGTCATGAGTTATTTAGTATATTTTTCTCTGTTCTCCGAAAACATTAATAATTGGCATTTCCCCATATATCTCGAGTAATTTTGCTTTATCTGTTTTGATTACGTTGCAAAACTAAACAGTTACATCTATGGGGTTTTATCTTCGTAAATCGTTTTTAAAAACAATTTTAATCACATTTCACATTCGACATATTCCAATTTAATTTAAGCAGCGAATTAGACTTCAATCTGGGTATTTTATTCATGTCGAAACTGTTGCGAGTAAAATTAGCCGGAGTGTGTTTAATAGGCTCTGAAATCCGAACAAATTAATAAGGGAAAAAACAGTTTGTATAATATCTGGTGAAATATGAAACGGCATCATTGATTTGATTCGCTTTTGCAAAGCGTACTTTTTGGCCAGATAAACAAATCTAGTTTCTCGTGGTAATCCATGAATTTTTAATGGTTCGTGCACTCGACGTAATATAGTTAAATTCTGCTTGGATGGGAGTTTTTTGCAAAAATAAAAGGGGAAAACAAATCTGAAACGGGTCAAAAACCACCAAGGCTATTTGGATATCTGGTGGCATAGACTTTGAAATATGCTGCTGTGATACATTTTATACACTGGTTTGTATGTCAGCAGGATTCGGTGTTGAGCCATCACTTTCAGCATACGCGAGGACTGAGGTTAAGTAATAAAAATGACCAGGTTAATAAAAAAATGTGGTTTTCAATCTTTAAAAAACATTCACCCCATCCGTATGTGACTAGCCAATCTTCATAAATGTATCTTAAAAGTTTTCCTTAATGTAGATATGAAAATAAAAATCTCTTGTTCCGTTTAAAAAAATTAATATCGAGTCATATTAATTGTCATTTTATTGTATTTTCTCTAACAGTTCCGTTGTCTCACATGCAATACTTTCTCCAGTAATCCATTATTAATTAACCATGGAAGTAGAATCTTAGCCACCTATTTATTGTGCCCGCCAATAATAATTAGGTGATTTTTAAGCTATTCGAATTATTCAAAATTGCGATATAGGAAAAACTGACCTCGTTTTCAAACATAAATTCATATTTCCTTTGCTCAGGTATATTTACTTAATATTATTTCAATTCAGACAAATCCAACCGAATAGTTATTATCGGGATAATTTTTCAACGAAGACTCACATATGAGATATAAATCATTTATGCTCTCCTTGGGGGAAAGGAGAGGCTAACGATACATTTTTCAGGGACAATGAATTAATCGCATTTCCGTGTAAACTTCGAAGTAAAATTAAGTTACATTGTCGTTTCGGTGGAAATGATGAAGGATTCATGCTTGAAATTACTTCGTCCCAAATTAACTTTTCCGAATTTCGAGGGATATCTCGGACCTCATTTGTCCGTTTAAAGTATATGGAGGGCGAAATTTTCGCACGACGACCCGCATTTCTTCAGCTTGGTATTCCGAAACCCTAAATCACTCTTGAAGTCCCTGATATCATCTATGTGCGTAAAGTCCTATCGAAAAAAATCATCACTGTAATTCCAGCGTACAAGATGTTTCGATCGTACTTTAAATTACAGTTATCAACTAGCTTGCATTACATATCACCGATGGCATTTTCGTCAAAGCTTCGCGTTCCAGACAAAATGCTTTCGCGGGGTCAGATCCGGTCCGAGGGCCGTAGTTCGCCTTCTACTCAGGTTTAGAGTGAGGAAGGCCTTCCTACTTGGTACCGTCCTCTCTCTCTCCCTTCCCCTTGTGTAATTCTCACCCCGACTAATACACAGCGTCACATCTCCCAGGAGAAAGTGCATAAAGAAGATGAGGGAACCGGATCCCGCGGGATAACCGGGATTCAAGTAGTCGGCCTCATATGCTCGCCTCATCCCAAAGCCCTCCCCCCTTCCACGCCTCCAGCGAGGAAGACTCCTAGGCTGTGCGCCGAAATAAAAAAAACGATTGAAAGGGCACATGCGTGTGGCACACTCCGAATAAATAATCCACTCTCTCTTTCCTCTCACCCAAAAGGCTTTCGTATTCCAAACTCATCCTGTAGGTGGAATTTTTTTACCAATTTTTTGCGGTGTTACGTGGATGTGACGTGCGATGCGAGTGCGTGATTTACCGGTTTTGTCCGCCGCTGCGCTCTCTTGGGCCCGAGGGCATCGTCGAACGAACATCCTTCGGTAAGAGAGAGTGGTATTTTTTTCAGCCACTTTAACAATAACCGCGCTGGATGGAATCGTGCGGTGGATGCCGCTTTTAATGGGATCGCATTGCGTTCAATTTCATTGGTGGCAATAAAAGGCAGCCTTCCTTAAACTTGATTTGGTTTTGGTATTCCGCGTTTGGATAAAATAATCATCTGATAACAATAACCAGCGACAATTATAAGCGTCATTTATCGTAAATATTTAAATGAGAAATTAAATTTTGCAATTAGTTTGATTTCTGGCTAATCACATCCTCTGACTATTATAGCAGCCTTCCAAACCGGACAAACATAGAAATCTGGTTGGAAATCCAGTGCCGGCATTAGCCTACTCTTTACAAGGAGCACCAATGAGGCCAAAAGCTTCTGAAAGGCTTAGGATAGTTTCCTCAAACCTCACAAGTAGGGTACGGGACAATCCCAGGTTGAAAACTCCTACCTCTGCAGGATTTGAACCCGGGACCTTTGCGTGGGAGGCTGTAGCCACTCCACCAGAATTTCTGTAATATGTCATTGTATTATACTTGGTTCTTAATTAAGCAGACTTTCTGGTGTATTTTTCACATTTTAATGCAGGAGAATGCATTAGTATTAAACGAAACCAAATTAAGTACAAGCGTCCCTCGCTATTCATCCCCACGGTTTCTGCCTTTTCGTTTATTTGTCCTTAACCAATAATAACCAAACCCCCACTCATTCCCTTGCTTATCCTTGCATATTAAACCCCATTCACCTAACCATAAACTTCACGTTATGGAAGGTAATTCTTGAATTTTAAATTGTTTAATTGAATATTTTTATTCTCAAGTGCGCTATAGATAGTATTCATAGTACTAATAATTGCTTAAAGTAAATTAATATAAACAAGTTAGGAAAGTGTACAACGTATCACAAATGGGCGCGTTTCATGCAATGGAGTATTAGAAAGAAATTATATACCTGTACGTAAGGGAAATTGCGTTTTAAAGTTATTTTCTTCATCATAATAATCCATTTTCTTCCTATTTAATAGTATTACATGCACACATAAGGAAATTAAACGTTTGTTTGTCAGATTAAGATTTTTGTTTGATTTTCTCGATAACGGCTACTCATACGATAAAAATGTATAGGAAAGGAAATACTCTTCTTTACCAGTTCTACAACTTTTATTTGAAAAAATATTTTGATATAGCAATACTTTACGAGATATGACAAAAATTTAATTTTTTGTCACCAGTAAAGTGGTACCCCTGATTGGCGTACGAGATTCATTTTTGTGATTTTCTTATTATATTTGATTGAAATAATTTCATGAAAATCCGTTTGGTAGAAGCTGAGAACGAACATGCAGACGGACAGACAGACGGATGGACAGGCAGACAGACCAACAATAATAGGCGCTCACACTGGAAGTGAAACGCACCTAAAAACTGGTTTGACTTTGTGTGTCCAGGAATGAATTACGCATTTATAACATATATCACTGGATGCTAGTAGTATCTTATTGAATGCGTATAACAAGTATTTGCTGGCCGGATTAGACTGGTAGGCAGTGCGCCAGCCTTCTAACCCAAAGGCCGCAGGTCCGAATCCCAGTTCGGGCATGGATGTTGTGATGTATGGTGATTTTCTCTAAGAGAATTTGACGGTGCAAAATGACCTTAGCTGTTGACGCAGCTAAAAACCTTATTACTACCACTACTAACAAGTATTTTCATCAAATAATCATAAATGACAAGTCTCAGCATATTTATATCTGTTCTTCCAATATGAATATTCATAATCTCACTTTCAGACTGAATCAACATTTTGCCAATCAGTTTGATAAGAACTAAGACTCAAGCATGTGCTACTTTGTGAAAAGCAAAACTTAGTTTGCAATTAATTTTTATGCATCATTGTGTGACTATTTCATGCATGCAAGGAAAGATATGTGCAGGGGCACCTTAACTATATGGGCTGCAGCCCTAGGGCGCCCGGCACCGCCGCTCCACAAATTAAATATATTTTTAAACTTCGCATCTTTGTAATTTAAACTCAAAAAGTATAAATTGTCATAGCCTTTTATTTCTCAAGAGGCTCACCATCTATTACATGCTTCAGTTAATGAATATGTGGCTACTTCCCTGTAATTCATAAATATTTTGGGTAATCGGAAATGCTAGGGGTTTTCTGAAAGTACGTACTATGTAGGACGGCAGCATTAAAAAATTTCACTCGTCGCACACTGTATACTGGACAGAATCATAATAGCTATACTTCAGAGACTCCGAGGAGAAGTGAAGGTCTGGCGAATTTACGAGGGCTTAACGAAGGTTCAGGTTTACATTGGAAAATTCTCGGGCCATGTGATTTCTTTCCATAAGCATTTTTCGATGCCAAAACATGATGATATAAAGGTTCATTCATATAGAATGCACACATCTACGAGACAAAACAAGAATAAGCTACGTCTGTTTGTACAAATATCCATACCACTTGAGATGGCAATCTGGACCTACATACGCTGTGATAATTGTTTCTCGGTTCCCAGGAATCATTCTCGTGTCCTGTGGCTAGTTCGATGGAAGTCTTTACAGCGAAAGGTAGTCGGTGGTATTACTGTATTAAATACATATTAAATTTACGTGAATGCAATTGCGATGTACATGTACTTACACAGATTGAATCGTGTTGTTATTTTCAACATTCTCCACAATATTAGGAGTTTTGGCCTTCTTTAGAATGGATCGTGAAGTAGAAAGAAAGTTCCATTCCAGTGCATTGAAAGAAAAAGAATAGGCGAATTGGAGAAGATGGATTAAGAACTACATAAGTGAGTCTTATATTTTTTTATCAGAATCAATTAATTACTCAACCCGACAGTCATGGTAACCTTTTGTACAGAAATATCTAGTTTTGTGGTTTACCTTCGTTAGGCTTAGGCAGTGCTGCCTTAACCATTGCGCTAAATGGGCTGTGAGACACTAACTTCCTTACGTATACTTACGTATAGCCCGCCGAGGATGGAGGATTTGCTCAGACAGGAGGTCTCTCTCAATATATTACTCCATCCTCGAAGATGCCCTCCTCAAACGCGGTTACCCACCGGGCCTGATCCTTGACCAGATCCGGAGGGTAATCACACCGGTAACCACCAAACACCACCCTCACACTCCTCCTATTCCCGATCTTACCCCTTCTCTTACCCTTACCACCCTCTTCCACCCCGGGATTCACGAGGTCCTCAAGGAAATCCTTCACGCTGCCCACCCAATTCTTACTTCCACCTCCCACCAATCCCCCTTTCTCTCCTTCCGCCGGCCTCCTAATTTGGGAAACATCCTGTGGAAGAAAGAACCCCCCACTCCCAACCCTCCATCCGCTGCAGGATCCTAACCCTGTGGCAAACCCCGTTGTCTCACATGCCCCATCCACCCACCCTCATTTTCATTTACCAGCCCCTCCTCCAACATCACCTACCCCATCCCCTCCAGAAGTAATTGCACGACGAGGAACGTCATTTACCTCCTCACCTGCACACTTTGTCCTGCTTTTTATATTGGCCTCACCAGCAACCCCCTCAACATTAGAATCAATGGCCACCGGAACAGCGTAAACACTAACCGTCCCCTTCCGGTGGCTTCTCACGCCAATTCACACCAGGCCAACTTCAACAATTGCTTCACTGTAAGGATTATCCGTGCCCTACCGGATGATACCCCCGCTCCCCTACTTCGACAGTGGGAGTTGGCCTACATCTTTCTCCTTAACTCTTTCTCCCCACCTGGTCTTAACCTCCGATAACCCTATTGGCCGTCCCTCCTACCCGTCTCCTCCTATCCCCGAACTTCTCTCATTACCCCTCCCCCCCTCCCCATATCCCCCCAGTGTGTCACTTCAAACAGTATATGTTTCTCCGTCGCTGAAGAAGGGCATCAGCCCGAAAGCTCCATTTTTGTGTAGTTTTTGTTCTTTTGTGTTTTTCGTGTGTTCTCAGCACCCCCAGCGGCTCTTCATTCTAGGTAAGTGTCCACTGGGCTTCCTCCAACACCTTGTTGCTACCCTTATTATTACCTTTCCTTTTCCTTAAGTATTTATCTACTATAAAGATAGAAATGTTTGCACAAAAACAATTTTTTTTAATTTTTCCTCATTATGTTTTAAAGATCACATTAATTTTGCAGTAAGATTATATTTACAAAAATAATAACAAATTTATTAGAAAAACAATTTAATCTGCTACATCTGACGCAACAATTTAAACAAATAACACGCTTCATACTGTGCTTTCCACACACATGTCATGGAGGATTTTCCAATAAAAGTATGGAACATCAAAAGCGGTCATCTCCTCGTGTCTCTCTTTGTAGTATATGTACTTCCTTGCCATCTGATCTATAGTATCGACCCCTCCTTTAATGGAATTATAATAAATATTTATCTAGAATTTTTCGGTATCATATGGTATCTTCTGGCTCGCGACGAATTCTTCTGAAATGGAAAAATTACAATGCAGTATGTTATCATGTCATAAAATGCACTATTTTCACCCTCAAGGTCTGTGCCCTGGCTTGGGTCACTATTCGTATGGGAAGGGTCATTCTTTTCCTGGCTCCCTGAAGCCGAGGTTTTACGAGACCGCGGGTTTGACCGACCCTTCTTTTTGCTGTCATACTGTCATAAAACGACCACGATGCCATATTGCTTATTGGTATGGACCAAACTAATGTCGCATTCATATTGAAAGAAACAAAATGAAAATCCTCCCACATCCTTGCTTGCACGTAAGGTTTTTCACGCCGATACATTGCTCTATGAGAAAACAAATTAACTACTAATAAGGATGGTGTGGAATTGAATGAAATGCAACATAATTTGAATATAAATAGCAATACTGGGAGGCGGGAGTTGCAAGAATAAAATTGACCAATCAGAAGGCACTCTATAATTTAGGCCACCCGCTTGTCAAGGCATGCAGCCATTGACGAAATAATTTGCAGAAGATTGAAATATGCGTACATTGATGGTAAACTTCAAATAATTGTTATCTATAAGTCTCTGCATAATGTAATTAAATATCAAGACGTCACCTTTATTTTTAATAGAGATACGAAAACAAAATTTGTGGGCCTCGGAGCAGTAATTCTGGCAGTAGTTCTAGGGTTAAAACTTAGTAATCCCCACCCCACTCTAAGAGGGTGCATCATGTTACTAGCCCGGGATGCCCAAATGTCTTAAGACAGCCCTGATTATGTGTACCATGATTTTTTTTAGATTTCCTTTGACGAATCTCTTACAATAGCCAAATAGGAAGGCACTGTGGTGGCTGATTGTTGACAGACAATGGGCTCAAATGAGCCAAGCCAAATAGACTCAAGAGGGAGAGGAGAAATCATGGATAAAAACTTTTGTTGATGTAAGGGTTGTTCTCTGTTGCTGTCATCCTCTTGCATCTATTTGTACTCTTGATGTCCCTAGTGGTGATTCATCTTGACACACTAATTCATTCATTATAAAATGAGTGTTATTATAAGTTTATCAATTAGTATTCTGATAATAAACTCTTATTTCCTGTGATTTATGCTATCTGCCATTGCAATTGTTGAAGGAAAACCCAATAGCAAGATTCCTTTATCTAACTTATTTTTAAAAGTTTATTTTCTCTGTTTATTATAAAAAATTCAAAAATATGGATTAATATTAGAAGCAAAATATTTACAAAATCATTCCATATTATGGTGCAGAAATAATACCTATTTAACCACATCATAAAATTTTGCAATGATTTTATTTCAAAGACTACCTAAAGCATAATAATCTTCCATTTTACTATACACAAAAATTTCACCTTATAAACATTTAAGTTTATGCATATAATATGGTGTTAATGAATAAGTTTTGTAATTGTTTCCCCTATTTTTCATGGTTTTATTTCAACGATTTCAGAAAATTTATTGAAAACTGAAACTTGCCCTTCCTGCCTTTGTGAGTACAGGTATGAAGATAAAGACAACCTGAGTTATAAATATGGAAATTAATAATCATGTAGATGTAAATATAAACATACTGTATATATATTGTTGACAGAGATACAATTTTTTTTCCAGGGCCGTTTATGGAAATCTGCTGCTTGAAGTAAAACGACAAAATTCTGTCCCGGCCCGTGACACATAGGTGCACATAAGCAGAAACACTGCTATAATGCTACACCTAGAAACTACAACCTGAGATAGTTGCCTTTCCAACTCACCTCATGCAGCAGCCCTGGGTTTTTTAACTCCCAAATGATTATGTTTTATCAGGTAAAATAAGCAAATGTGTGTCTGATAGTTGGCTTCATTATCCAAAAGAATATGTGTACGATGTCATGATGATTATGTCATGGAAAGAAAAGAACCTTTATATGCCATATACAGTCAAACCCCTATTTAACATTTCTCTGAGGGATAACTTCTTGTACACTAAATCAGGGTAACACTAAATAGGGGTTACATACTATTACAGCAGGTAACTGTTAAATTGCTTTACATAATTTTCTGTATGTATGAAATGATTACAAATTTTAATCATGCAGTAGGGTGAAGGTCACTTAAACTTTTTTTTAAACATATGGAAATATTTATATAACTACCTGCATCATTTTGTCACAAACTTGATTGTTACTTTGCGTTATGGCTATAACAATCAAAGGTTTCCATTTATGCATTTTCTTGTTGGAGTTTGGATATAAAATGCTTGGAACATGAAGGCACGGGAATGATTTTTTAAAATCTGAGTTAACCACAGAGTCACATCATAGCAGAACAGTTAAAGATTCAATAAATCTATCACTTTGGAATAAACTGAGTAAGCACTAAGAATATTGGTTGCTTGATGAATGGTAATTTATAGTTGGTATGAAAAGACTTCTTGTGTGTTTGGGAGCTCTGAATGTTTCACATTCAAACTCAGACGTGAAAATAACAGAAATGAAAAATGTTGACTGTTATTTCGATAAGACAAGGTAACAATCATATATGTGACACTAATAATACCAGATAGTTGAGATTGACTGCCAGATAATTTCTTAAGTATTCAGAGAATATTTTTTACTTATATACTGAAAATTTGGTAACAATATTAATTATTGTAATTCACTTTGTTAATTTTGTCTCAACAACTATAATATTTTCCTAAAAAACAGGCACTTCTTCTATCTCACTGATTAAGAATTTGCTGTAAATAAAAGGTATATGTTTCCTAAATCAGGATATCTGTCACCCGAGGTAAAAATGCAATATGCCACCTCCCCCCCCCCTCCAATTCATGACAAATAGGTATAGATCGGCTGCAACATTGCTATTAATGCCACCCCTAGAAAAGTGCCACCTAAAGCAGTTGCATCTCCAACTCACTCCATGTGATAGTCCTGTTCCCGAAAACAAACAACATCTGCGCAAGAAGAATCGTCTCTGCTACATCTGAAATTTGGATTAAAAACAATCTATTGAGGGTTACACTTATTTACTCGATCGTAATTTGTCTGTGGCCACCTTGGAATGTTTACAATGGATTCATTTCCTGTGTTTTTCCCATTAAAACTCTGACTTTGAAAACACTAATGTGGTTGTGGTAGCAGTAAATCAAGGCAGGTTTTTAATGAAGTGGTCGAAAATTTATGATACTAAATCTGAGTAAAGCACTAAATCGAGGATCATTAATGCAAAAACAATATTACATTGCTTAAATGGGATGTTTGACAGGACTGCAAAAAATAAACATTAAACTTGGTAAAAGATTAAATGCAGGCTCTAAAATCAGAGTTTCAATGTATAAAGGTCAGAAAAGGCAAGTTCTCCACATGTGGGAAAGGAACAATGTGGAACCCCCCTAAGTGTTAAAAACTCTGAGAAAAATTCAATTTCTATTAAATGCAGCATCCAAAGGTAGCCTCTTGGCTATCCCTATAGCCAAGCCACCCAGGATAGTTGCCTAGCAGGGATTATAGGAAAGAGGTAAGAAATGAAATGGATTATCTGATGTCTTAAAAGAAGGATATGGATATGAAAAGATAAAGATGAAGGACCTGAATGGGATGGATTGAGTTGAATAAGGTATCATCAAGGTAGGAGAAAATTATTACTATTAATTAATTCAAGAACAAGCACTTAAAAATACTCAGCCAAAATTAGGTTATAAAAAACCATATGCATATTTCAGCCACAATTAATTCTTTTAGAATCTTTTATCTGTGAATTACTGACTGCTTTGTAGCAAAAATGCACATTTTTATAACCTTGTTGTGGCTATTGGAGATACCTGAGGCATATATTTTTTAAGTGCTCCTTGAATTTTTTCAGTCATAAGATGTGTTTGGTAATTCTCTGTAGAACTATAATTAACGATAAAATACCAGCAATTTTAATTGAAAATGGGCAGAAATCACAAGAAATATAATGCTAACTTTGATTAAGTAAAGGTTGTTGGCTTTGTTTAATTAACAGACTTTAATGAAGCAAAAATTAAAAATGTTGATACCATAAAAACCTGTGTATACCATTCATGCGATTTACGCAATTAATGCATTCCTGAAAACTGTCGTGTAAACCGAAACCGATTTTCTCATAAGGACAATGTTATAATGAGGGAATGCATTCCAGACAGTCAAAAATTAGACATTTTGATCATTTAAAAGATATTTTGACACAGATGAATATGTTATAATAACATCTGATATAAAAAAATATCTGCGCTAGCTGCCTCCCCTTTCTTCTTAATGCAGTGCAACATCTCTTTTAAGGAACTTATAAAGCCAACCTTTGCTTGCATTGAAACCATTATCTGACGAGCTGGAGGGATACTTCATTTACTGTTTTTCATTAATCGTCAAGGCCTTTTTTCTAATAACTACAGCTGTAACACCAGTATGGTCTCTAACTTGTGTAAGTTCATTGCACCAAGAGAGAAGCAAACAGTCCATATGAATCATATGCTATGACTGCTTGTTAGACACCTTCTTCAGTTCAAATTTGTTCTTTAAAATTGTCTTTACTGTAGATTTGCTAAGCACCAATACATAACCGATGTAGCTGGGCCCTCCAACACTTTCCGATCTTTGAATCACATCTAATTTAACTTCTCAAGTAATCACTCTTCACTTTTTTAATTCCCTGTTATCATCTGCACTAATTTTGACCTTTTTCATGCCATCTTGTAAGGGATCACTAATATTTTGAAGGATGTGGATAGGCCTTAAAGCTTCACGTAAACCAAAATGAGTCGCGCAAACTCTGGCTTACGGACAATTCACCGACCACAATTCACCGAAGGAAAATTCACCGACGGAAAATTCACCGAAACCACAATTCACCGAAAGGTAAATTCACCGACCCACAATTGATCGAATGCAGTATTCACCGAAATTTCCAATTCACCTTATGAAGACGGGGAAGAGCGGAAGTAATATAAGCGGAATGTTGGCAACAATGACACGTAACAATAAACCATTAAGGTTTAAGGAGGAATGGGTATGGGGAAGATAGAAGGAAGATGGAATAGTATGACAAAATGAAATAATGGCATCATGGATATCCTTCCATTACAAATAACTCGTACATGAATAATAAATAAACAAATTAAACTCACGGGAGTAGGGGGAGAAGAAGGGGAAGGTTAAACATTAAAGAAAGTAATACTGGCACCATGGGTGTCAATCGATTGCAAATAATTCGTAGATGAATAATAAACAATAAAAAAGCAAATTACGCACTCAACGCTTATGGTAGGGGGAGGGAAGAGGGAAGGTTAAACATTTAAAAACAGAATACTAGCACCATGGGTGTCATTCGATTGCAAATAACTCGTAGAGGAATAATAAACATTTACTCAACAAATTACGCAACCAAGGCTTATGGTAGGAGGAGGGAAGGGGGAAGGTTAAAATCCAAAAACAGAATACTAGCACCATGGGTGTCATTCGATTGCAAATAAATCGTCTGTGAACAATAAACAAATTACTCACTCAACGCTTATGGTAGGGGGAGGGAAGGGGGACGGTTAAACATTCAAAAACAGAATACTAGCACCATGGGTGTCATTCGACTGTAAATAACTCGTATGTGAATAATACACAATAAATAAACAAATTACGCACTCAAAACTTATGGTATGGGGAGGAAAGGGGGAAGGTTAAACATTTAAAAACAGAATACTAACACCATGGGTGTCATTCGATTACTAATAACTCGCAGATGAATAATAAACACTAAATGAGTAAATTACGCAAACAAGACTTATGGTAGGGGGAGGGAAGGGGGAAGGTTAAACATTTAAAAACAGAATACGAGCACCATGGGTGTCATTCGATTGCGAATAGCTCGTAGAAGAATAATAAACAATAACTCAACAAATTACGAAAACAAGGGTTATGGTAGGGGGAGGGAAGGGGGAAGGTTAAACATTTAAAAACATTATACTAGCACCATGGGTGTCATTCGATTACAGATAACTCGCAGATGAATAATAAACAATAAATAAACAAATTATGCACTCAACGCTTATGGTAGGTGGAGGGAAGGGGAAGGTTAAACATTTAAAAACAGAATACGAGCACCATGGGTGTCTTTCGATTGCAAATAACTCGTACATGAATAATTAACAATAAATAAACAAATTACGCACTCAAAGTTTATGGTATAGGGAGGAAAGAGGGACAGTTCAACATTTAAAAACGGAATACTAGCACCATGGGTGTAATTCGATTGCAAATAACTCGCAGATGAATAATTAACAATATATAAACAAATTACGCACTCAACGCTTATGGTAGGGGGAGGGAAGGGGGAAGGTTAAACATTCAAAAACAGAATACTAGCACCATGGGTGTCATTCGACTGTAAATAACTCGTATGTGAATAATAAAAAATAAATAAACAAATTACGCACTCAAAGCTTATGGTATAGGGAGGAAAGGGGGAAGGTTCAACATTTAAAAACAGAATACTAGCACCATGGGTGTCATTCGATTGCAAATAACTCGCATGTGAACAATAAACAATAAATAAACAAATTACGCACTCAACGCTTATGGTAGGGGAAGGGAAGGGGGAAGGTTAAACATTCAAAAACAGAATACTAGCACCATGGGTGTCATTCGACTGTAAATAACTCGTATGTGAATAATAAACAATAAATAAACAAATTACGCACTCAAAACTTATGGTATGGGGAGGAAAGGGGGAAGGTTAAACATTTAAAAACAGAATACTAGCACCATGGGTGTCATTCGATTACAAATAACTCGCAGATGAATAATTAACAATAAATAAACAAATGACGCACTCAACGCTTATGGTGGGGGGAGGGAAGGGGGAAAGTTGAACATTTAAAAACAGAATACGAGCACCATGGGTGTCATTCGATTGCGAATAGCTCGTAGATGAATAATAAACATTAAATGAGTAAATTACGCAACCAAGACTTATGGTAGGGGGAGGGAAGGGGGAAGGTTAAATATTCAAAAACAGAATACTAGCACCATGGGTGTCATTCGACTGTATATAACTCGTATGTGAGTAATAAACAATAAATAAACAAATTACGCACTCAAAGCTGTTGGTATGGGGAGGAAAGGGGGAAGGTTAATCATTTAAAAACAGAATACTAACACCGTGGGTGTCATTCGATTTCAAATAACCCGTAGGTGAAAAAGAAATAATAAATAAACAAAACACGTTCTCAACGCTTATGGGAGGGGAGGAGAGGGGGGAGGTCAAACAATAAAAATCGTAATAATGTCACCATGGGTGTTATTCGATTGCGAATAACTCGTAGATGAATAATCTATATATATATATATATATATAATGTTTGTATGTAATTTTAAAGCGCAATAACTACGTTACGTAGAAACAAGTGTAAGGTAACATTTTAATCGGATGAACGAATACGTGTGTGTAGTAAGGTTTTTATTTCGATTTGATTGGAATGCCGAATTAAAAGACAATAATTTATTTTTTCATTCGAATTACAAAGGGACTTGTGCAGCTTTTTTTCACTTGAATTTTAAATTTACTTGGAAATATGGTACGAACCTGAGACTTGAATAATTCTATGAAGAATAGAAAAATGTTTATTTTTATCGGAGGCATAATTCGAATTCTTATCAAATTAGCATAGAAATGCAATTAGAATCAATAAAATACGTGATTTTATCAGTTTTATTAGAATACCCATTATAAGCTACCATGACAACTCCCTTTGTCGCCGAAAGTGACAGTCCAAAGCATTTATATTGAAAATGTTTTAGCGTAATGTCGTTTTTCAATTTCTTGGTGCCAGATTACATTGTGGCGTACAGTTCTCCAAAGCAAGATATTTTTAAAACTACGTAAATAACTTAAATATTTGGACGTAGATTTTCCACAGATTGTGATAGGATAAACAGTTTCATTGTTTCCTAAATATTGTTGATGTAGACAATTTTCTTGTTACAGAACTCGTGGATGAGAGAATCGAGCTAATGGTCTGAGGGTAATATTCACTCTTTTTCTTAAACGTTCCCTATTTACTTCTTTCATTAAATTTAATCATTTCGTAAGTTCCTTTAGTGATTTATTTTTTGATGATTATTGTGTTCTTGCTGATTTTACTTAGTTTTCGTTTTTAAGAAATCGTCACAAAACTTCGCATAGGTATATAATTTTACCGTGCAGGTAACATAGGTTATAATGATGGCGATAAGAATTGCGAAGAAAGAAACACAAAGTGTGGCATAGAGTTCTCCAAAGCGAACTGTTTTTAAAACTACGTAAGTAACTTAAGTAATTATGAAGTTTAGTCACTTTTATTATTCGAGGATTTCCAAACTAATTAAGTTTAGTCACTTTTATTACAAAGGGTTTCCAAGCTCAAGTTCAGTCACTTTTATTATGTAAATTGATATGTATACTTCAAACAACAATCAGTTCATGTTGCTATAAATAATATATTTCGGTACTGGTCGGTTATCCTCCTGCATATTACATTCCATAATGAAGACACTAAAATACATGATGACCAAAATGTTTTATTTATGGAAAATTTTAGAAAACATTAACAGAAACTGATTGGCCGGTCTTGACATTTACAAACCCAATCACCGGATAACGAGGAGGGATACTTTGGTTCCGGGTAGCGCCCGGAGACGACTACCCATTAATACAAAGCGAGCCGAAGGCTCGTCAATATATCCTTTCTATGTTATATCCTCTTCACTGTTGCGCCGCAAATGGAACCAATGTAATTTATTTGTCGAAACGCATTTCGTGATTCAGATCTTTTCAATAGCTTTTTACTTTGTGTTATTGGGATCTAGGAAAATTCACCGACCACAATTCAATTTTCCGTAAGCCATGTTATTGAGGAGTATGTTTTGTGATTCACTTGAATTTTTATTAAACATGAAAGTAATAAATGTTTTAAAAATTGAATTAGGGTTTTCTTGTGTGCTAAAACCTCCTTTATAATAAAAGTGACTAAACTTCATTAGCTTGGAACTCCTTCGATAATAAAAGTGACTAAAGTTCATGATTACCTTAACTGACCTGAACGAGTAACAGTAAGTGTTGTACCATTACACAGTCCTCTCAATGGCATTAGGTTTCTAAGAAGCATGATAATGGCTTCAGTTCATGAGGAGGCATTCTGGCTGTACCCGCATAATGTTTTAATGTATTAATAATAATGTGAATTAATTAATGATGCAAATGACATCCCCATAGAAAACTATTCTATTAAAGACGTATTATACTATTTTCTTGCACTACTGATACATCTTTCTCTCTCTGTCTCTCCCCTTTCCCCTCTCTCCTTTCCTCCCTCCCTCACCCTGTCTCCTTTTCCCATTACCCTCTTTATTATTACATTCCTGCATAACCCTTCTTCTCCCCTAATTCCCTCCTCTCTCTCTCTCCCCTCCCTCTCTCTGCCCCCCACGCCGTGCATCATCGCCATTGGAAAGCAAGAAACTGTCTACTTCAATAATTAAATGTATCATTCAATCAAGGAAATCTTAATAGAGGCTCACGGAAAAGAGTTCTCCTAATCGACGAATTGTGTTTCGGTGAATTGTGGTCATTGAATTTTCCTGGACCGTTGATATATATAGCGAAGAATTTTTATTTTGTTTTTTATAAATGAACCAAAGAAATAACGCTTTGTAACTTCCATTGTTTTTATTTCTCTTACGACTGCATAACAATGCTATCGTCAGATGCAGATATGGTGAGAATAGAAAGTATATATGGAGAAAAATGGGTGGAGAGGGGGGAGGGAGGGTAGTGTGTAAGACGGAAAGGAATGGAGGGGAGGGAAAGAAGGAACCAGTCTCAGAGGGTTATTGCGGTAGGTTGTAAAGGGATAAAGGGGAGGGGAAAGGAAAGGCTGAAGGCGGGGGACCACCTCGGGAGGGTTCTGGGAAAGACGGGGGAAGGACTAAAAGAAAGGTCTTGTGGAAGAAGGAGAGAGGGTGAACCCCAGAGAGAGGAGGGAGGAAATTATCAATGCGGCACTGGGTGTGTGTGTGTGTGGGAATAAGGAAAATAAAGGCAAGTGCCGGTGGTAGAACTAAAGAGGTTAAATATTGGGAGACGGACGGTAAGGCCATTGTTATAAATCTTTTTTCCTCTAAATAATCTGTGTTACAGGTAAAAAAAAGAAATAAAGATGATGATGGTATTGTAATATATTTAAACTATAAAATTTTCCTTTCTTTAAGTAAATTCTTCTTTCATTTAAAATAATAATGACTGCGGATTGATTTACTTACAGATTGATACTGAATGTGTAATTTGTTTATATTGGATAAAATATTTCTGAATAGTATTTCAAATGATTAATTTAGTTGAACCGAACCACTTGTCAAAATTCTTGTCTGAACCGAACCACTTCCAAAAATTTAGAACCGAACCACTCCCAAATGTTGAAGTGGTTTGCAGCTCTGGTTTGAATTTATAGCTCAAATGGCATAGGTGTGCATACCAATAATGACATTTCACAATCTTACAGTAGAACATAATAGGAGTCCTTTAATTCTAAAAGTCATATTTTATTATGCAGTTCATTCATCTAGAACGTTTTCTTTTTATTTATACGTAGAATCGTAATAAAGGCCAATCCCGGGATCCCAGGATTGGAGAAAGTGAATCCCGAAATCCCGGGATTGAAAAATCCCGCCGGGATTGCAATCTCTGGTGTTAAGCATCTTACCGCATAATTAATTTGTTCATGTTAAATCATTATCTATTAGTTCTAAAATTCATAATATATATCCAAATGACAAAAAGATATTCATCTACAATGGAAGTAAATAACAATACACTATTTTAAATTTTATTCCAATGAAATGCAAATAAGCAAACGCAGATATAGCAAAAATCTTATACGTTGAGTTGTTCATTACATTATACATAACAAGCAAGAATTTCGTTGTTAAGGATGGAAACATTCCCAAGCCTTTTGATGGATAGATTTTTTTTTAATTTTACAACTGTAATTTCATTAATTTAACAATTTATTTCTGTATTGTTTAATACGTTTCTTTCATTTTTACATATCACTTTAATAACCTATATTATGTGCAATACCACGTAAATAATCATAAATATTTCCAACATCAAAATTTGAAGCAAGCCGATTTATTCTTTCCGCACAATCTCTATATTTTTTACGGCTAGGAGGAACTTCTTGGCCGCGTATATATTGCTCGATTTGGATTTCGTGAAAGCTCTGTTCCCTTTGGATGGCAGCAATAAATTTCCATATACTAGGATGTTCGGCAGAAATTTGCTGCTCAAAACCACGATGCCATCCTTCAATTGAATTATTGGTTTTTGGCAAACCTTCCACTACTCCGTCAAAGCAGTTCCACACGTCGTGAGAAAAACGTGGTTGGCGGCGACGGTGACCTCTTTGTGGAAGACCAATCCACGTATCTTCGTAATAATCCACTACAGCTTGTGCTTCTGGAGGAAGGAGATTATTGTCACAAAGTGATTCGAATGCTTCCACGACGTGTGCTATAGGTACAAATGCTATTGCAGGTAATAGGCGTAGTTGCAAGGCGAATGCTGCCTCTGTTTCATACCTTTTTTGAAGTCCATGGGATTGAATCTTACGGTATATGCATTGGGAGAAGTGAAAATAACATCCGCGATTCCTTGTTTGGGGGAATTCGCGTTTTATTGCATTTGTCATTGCAGATTCAAAATCTGTCAGTATTACTAAAAATAAGAAATGAAGACGCTGCGAAATTTTGCCTAATTCTTATAAATGCTCTAAGATAAGAAATTTAAAATAATAAGTTATTTAAAATAAAGGAACGTTATTGTATATTGGTTACCCAATACTGTAAAAGAAGGTTAAAACCTTTATGTATATTGTAAAAAGAGAAATTTCATTTGAAGAGTTGTTACAAAAAAATTCCTCCATAAACAAATTCGGTTGAAGCTTTCAATATAAACCTTCGTAAAATGTTTACAAAACCTTCCTTATTAGATTTATCATTGTATGAAGAACAAAGCAAAGCTTATTACAGAATAATTTCCAGTTTATAATGGCAAATCTAAATTTAACAACAAGAACACGCTATTAAGAAAAGAAAAAAAAACTAATTGAACTTATTAAGAAATATAATGCTTATTTTGATTTACGTTATTTAAATGCTATTTCATATTGTTTTCATTGGAATATTCAGAGCGGGCGGAAATTTGGCATTTGGTTTTATATATTTTAAATTTAAAAAATAAAAACACAAATTAACTATATAAACTAAATTTGAATGAGTGGTAAGTAATTTTCCGATAAATTTCCCATAGGATTTAAAAATATTCATCGGAAATTTTGGCACTTGATCACTTTATCGGAAATTTTGGCGTCTGGTCCAAACGTTTAATGCAAGATATAAAAATTATATTTAACTACCTTTATAACAACATTTTTCTCGATGTTTATTTTAATCGAAATTTTAAAATTATTTTTATTGATACATATTTAAATTTGAAAATTAAGACAATTTTATACATTTTTTAATAATTATTTTAAAACGGGTAAAAATTAATTAGACGAAATTTCGCCGGCCTTACTAATAAATAAACGGAGGTGTACAACACATGACTTCCTCCATACATAAGTTGTCAAATGCAAAATATTATTAAAGGAAAGTTTCCAAATTTAATCTTTAAAAAAATATTTTGAGGAGTTTTTATGACTCGGAATATATATGCATAATAAATAAATAATTATATGATTAAAGAATGAAACATAAGGATATTAGAGTGACATACCCACGAAAATTGTCAACCACCAAAGGTAGTTTGTAATTGTTGTAATAAAACTGATGAAATCACTTCTTTTTTTCTGATTCTAAACCAGAGATCTCTAACGCAAATCGTTCGCGGGCCAAAAATGAGAAACTTACACTTCAAAAGGACTAAAAATATTTCCAAATTGGAAAAATTGTTCGACAATGAGCCGGGCCGAATAATATAATTAGAAGAAGATCAGTGAGAAGGCCGCATAAAATGAACAAGCGGGCCGCGAATTTGAGACCCTTGTTCTAAACACATTTTCCCGCTAATTCGGTCAAGATTCGGTTTCTGTCTTCAATAAAAATTAGTGTTACCCGTGAGGAGGCTATTTTAAATGTTTTCCTTTCCGTTTCAGCGGGAAGGAACATTTTCGATTCTGACCATATACCATTGGAAGCTCCACTCTCTACCCTTTCAACCTCGAAGTGTATCCCCCCCGTGATTAGGGTGTGGAGGAAGGTTTGCCTCCTGACGTGGGACGCGCTCCTTCATGTATGTACTTATCCCTGAAAGAATCTTTCGACGCTTTCTACGACAAAGGTCTTCAAACTGTGACCCGAGGAAATCCAAGGGTTCCGCGATAGACTTATTTACAGCAGGAAACTTGAACTTCACTTGTAAACTGTATATTGCAAGATACATATATTATGTAAATGACAATTATAATGATTATAAAATAAATTTTGTTGCGATTTCTTTATTAGTGAATTCGGGATTAGTCAGTGCTGCCATTAAAGGGCATTGACATTTTTCCATAAGATAACAAGTAAAAATCGATTGCTTGACTCGCAAAATTTTATTCTTTTGCAAATTTATATTTCTTAAAATGAATATATGAACTCGGGATAAAAACCTATTAATCTGAAAAAATCAACTTTATATTTCTAAAAGACATAAATCCCATCAAAGCCGATTTCCGGTAAAATGTAGTATTTAATCATGAAAAAAGGTATTTATTTTAAGTTTTTAACATTGGAAAGTGCCAAATATCATATCAACCCGAGCAACGCCGGGCAGTTTTGCTAGTGGTTAAATAGTAATCTGCATCTATCTACCTATCTCTAGTCTATCTATAGTCTATAGATATCTATAAAGAAAAGTGTTTGTGTGTGTGTTTTTCTATAAATCAGCAATTGACAGCACTTAGAAGCAAGAAAAGGGTATCATTTTAACCGGAATAAAGAGTTAAGTGGTGTAGTCGGGTTTTAAACCGATTTGATTGATCATTCTAATTTTTTTTTAATATTCCCTTTTTTAATTTTCCCCATTTGAATAACATGGGGGTGACTGCAGCTTATTTTTCATTTGAATTTTAATATTACTTAGAAACATAGTTCGAACTTGAGACTTAATAGTTCAGAATCCGAATCCTGATCGAATTATCGTAAAAATACATTTAGAATCAGAAAAATACGCGATTTTATTAGTTTTATGACAACACCAATTAAAAGCAGCCATGACAACTCCCATTGCCGCCGGATTTGAATCCAAGGCATTAAAAATGGGAAAACATTTAACGTAGGTAATAACCTTTTTACTTTCTCATACGAAGTATCGAGAAAGTATTGTTTTCGCGAAAAAATTCCACTTCGAGATTTTTATGGAAATATATGTTTTAGGTGTCGCTGAATCCGAAAAAGTGGTTTTTGCAATGCCGTCTGTCTGTTACTGGCTCTGAAGCCTAAACGGTAGAGCAAAAATGAATGAAATCTCGTACTTAGGCATTTTATCATACTGAGCAGAGTATACGTAGAAATGGTTGACATTGCTCAGTAATGAAGAATAGTTTATTCTACACATTTTTAACAATAATTCGATTTTCTCAAAAACGGCTCGAACGATTTTGATCAGATTTCGTACAGTTACTTGTGTTTACGTCCTCAATAATAATGTATAGTTCATATTTCACAAAAAATGAATATAAGACTAGTTTATTATAGGCAACTTTAACAACAATCCGATTTTCTCAAAAACGGCTCTAACGATTTTGATCAAATTTCGTACAGTTACTTGAGTATACATCTACAATAATACTACGTATTTCATTTTTCCCAATGAATGAACATAAGGCTAGTTTATTCTTGGGCAACTTGAACAAAAATTGGATTTTCTAAAAACAGGATCATACAATTTTCATTTTCTAAAGATAACTAAACGACGCATTAGTACCCATATATGAGAAAGTTTGTACAATGTATGTTGTTTTTTAATTTTGCTTTGTTTACACGGAAACCAAATATATGCTGATTTCTTGAAGTAGTACTAATAAAAGGTTTCTAATGATAATATTGTCCCATACGAGAACAAAAATTATAAGGCACTTTCAGCTGAACTTGAAATTTGTAACGGTTATATGTTTTTGGATAAAACCGTTTCGAAAAATTCGAAATTGCAAAAATTCTGAATTTGAAATATGCTTGCAGTGTAGGATTAATAATAAATAGTTTCAATGATATTTTCGTGTTGAATAGAGTTCTTCATAAGCAAACAGTTTTTAAAACTGCATCAGTAACGTAAATAATTAGACGTAGACTTCACAGATTGTGATTTCCACACCTTTGAAGATATCGCGACCACACTTCGCATAGATCTATAATTTTTCCCCGCGGGTAACATAGGCTATATGACGATAAAAATAATTGTTCATATTGGAGTGATTGAAGCTGAGATATGACGTTTAATGTTTAAGGAAGTGTAAGTGCTCGTTGAATTTCAATGGATTTTGTGAATTTAGTTTCGCTATCAGTTCTAGGGCGTATGCAATATATACGAAAACATTTTATTCTACTAAAAACTGGAAACCACCTATAAAGAATACTTTTTCACTTAGCTTTTCTTAACAATTGACCAAATTTATTTGTAAACAATCCGCTTCCAAGTGTGTTGCATTCAAATATAACGATCATTTCATTTCCTATCGTATCACTTTCGCCAAACTCAGCTTAATTTCTTGTGTAATTATGCCTTTCTGAAATGTTTTGTAAGCATGAAACTCGTGAATAGGTAACGTTGTCCATGATTGAACGCTGGCTTTGATTCAACTTTTTCCGATAGTAACTAACAATTTACGCTAAATCTTTATGAGTTCGAAACTTGACGGGAAATAATTTAAAAAGCAAACTTAAAAACCCCTACACTGATTTACGGCCTTTCCTTATGGGGCAATGCGCGACGAGTTTGTCCTGCGACGAAGTGACGTGCGACGAGTTTGTCCTGCGACGAATTGACTACGACGAGTTGACGATATACCATAAGGTGGCCATATAGTTAAGAAAAATAATTAAAACATTATTGTAAAAAAGAGAACGTTCTTTTCTTTTAAGTGAATTTTCACCTCACAATCAGTTGGAACGAAAATCACCTGTGGTTTTACCGTTAATAGTTTTCTATTGTTCTGAAATTTTAAACATTTTAAAACGTGATTTAATCGTCAAATGTAATATTTTCATTAGTAGTTAATTACCAACCAAATTTGTTTGTATATAAACCGCTTCCAAGTGTTTGGCATTCAAATAAAACGATAATTTGATCTACGACCGTATCACTTTCGCCAAGTCCAGCATCATTTCTTGTGTAATTACTCCTTTCAGAAATGTTAACTTTTATGTTTTATAAGCATGAAACCCGTGAATAGGCAACGGAAATGTGTAAAAATGTAAATATTATATTAGATATTATTTTAAAACGTGGAAAAACTATACATGCAAAAAAACTTATCACGTTGCGTACGGATGGCGAGAATTCTCGCCATTCAAACGTCACTTTATTGTAACAAATACCTTATTTATTGATACCACCAGGGCCGTCTATAGGCGGTAAGCAGGTAAGACACCGCCTTAGGGCGGCACCTCACTGGGTGCGACAAATGCGTTGGTCTCGTATTCGCTCAAATTGCGTTAGTCATAACTCATTTTCGTTGAAAAAAGACAACATCTTCATATCCGTCGAATACGAAAAAATATGGCGAGGCTAAAGTTTAGATGCAAACACGAAAGTCGGTATCAGTGCAAGCCTCCAGTTTCTACCTACCCCGGCGACCGATAATAAAAGGCGGCACTTGGGTTTTCTTATTTCCACCGCATCGGGCTTCGTTACACTTCCCTAGGGCTCTTTCCCCACCCCTCTTACATCCTTCGCTTTCCTCCCCCATCCCTCTCTTTTGTTTTCCCTTGTGGTAACAGGGGCCGTAAATTCGACTGCCCCTGAGTTTGAGACGAAAATAATGGTATGAGAGAGAAATTTTTGTTCCTAGCGGATTCTTAGGAACGTGAAAGGAAATTAGAAACTGTTTTTAATAGCAAAATTTAAGTGATCAGATTTCCAAGAGCTCACTGTTGTACAAAATGAAAAAATCGGTATAATGTACATTGTACAAACTTTCTCATATAGAAATCAGTGGAGAATCCAGGGGGCGAAGCAAAACCCCAAAAAAATCAGACTCACATTCACGAATCGACCAAGTGCGTCATGTATAAGTTCGTATGCTCGTACAGCAAAGTGCTAAAAAAAAGTTATACGTAACGTAACGAAATTATGAATTGATTTTTTACTTTCCTATATATGTAGTATATCGTATGTATAGAGATAGTATTGTAATCGTGAAAAGAATACTAATTCCGTTAATATGTATCGTAGAATTTCGTTTAAAAAACGCCAATAATCAGGATTTTCACCGCAATGCAATGATGTAACTTTCAATCGTCTTATTTGCAAAAAGTATTGCAATTTTGCAATGATAGATCGGGAATTTCACCACCTGCTGTGAGGATAGACGACACCGAGTCCTAGTGAGGGTCGCTGATCCTCTCTAATGAGCGTCGAAATGGAAGGGCAGGTAGTCTTCCAAAACATGGCCCCGGATCTGAGACATAAACCATTAAGGTATTCTTCTCGATGTACAAATTATACAACGAATTTTATTATGATTATTGAACGTCATAAATGAAGCTTGCCTTGTTGTTTCGAATTTTAGGAGAGTTATCATTCTCTGTTCATTTATGTTTGCGTCTTTAAAAATCGAAGTACATACATACTTATCCTATGACCACTTTGTAATTCCGATTTCTTAGATTTTGGATTTATTTCGTGTTATTTTTTAAAGTTCTGTTTTCACCTTATTCGTCCGTCTGCTGATGTGCAAGATTCCAATTATAATAAAGGGCAGTATTAATTGGTTTGTCCTCTGACTGGTTGTTTGTTTGGTCCGTGTGTCACGCTGTATCGAAATTCTGACAATTCGTTAAATGGTGTACACAGAGGATCGAAAATTTGACAGGATATTTAAATGGGATATATGAAGGTAACGGCGTAATATATCTCGAAAAATGTCGCGAGATCGACCTCTAGCAATTATTTTCATTTCTCGTAAGATAATATGTAATATTTAAAATTCCGCTCAGCAACCCTTGTTCCTATTGCAAATGAAAATTGGAAAATTTGACATGCGTTCTACAGACCAAAAATATTTTTTTAAAAAAAGGAACATTTCTTAATTTTGAAAGTCAATTTATCCTTCTATTCGGATTCGCTCGAATTTGGGCGTAATTCCGCGTTTTTAACTAACCATGCCAATTGTTGTATTATTTCACGTGTGTAATGCAAAAGTGTCAATGCGGTGTCTATATGCGCTCGAAAGAGATGTAGAGGGAGGATGGCGAGGAGGAAGGAGATAAATATTGGTATTCAACCGGAAATACGGGAGGTTTTTTCAGGATACGCAAAAGATTCATTTTTCATAACCTTTACGATTAGGTGCAGTGAATACAAACTTAGTCCACCAAAATTAATTCTAATCATTTAAAGATTTTCTGTGGAATTGTTCGTATTATGTGATAATACCAGTGGGTATGCACATCTTCAAAGTTTTCCAAGGGGCACGCTGATCAAAAGGGTTGAATATCACCGAGATGTAGACGGGAAGAGGAAAGTGAGGGGAAGAAAGATCGGGTGTAGGGAGATAGGGTATTTGTGTCAAAGTATTAATCAGATCGGAGTGGATTTTAACCAGTGCTCGAAATGTAAAATGTTACGGAGCGGCGTACCGGTGCGTTCCGGCTCATTCCGAGATCTGATTCTAAGCTGCTTTAAGGGAAATAAATTAGCCATTTAAAATATAATTTGAGTTAATTTCAAGAGGATATTCAACACTGTGATAAATTCATTCATAGTGATTCAGTGGTGAGGATTTGTGGTCAGTTGGGGGCCGGTTAAGTAAAATTTTGCCGGATTGGGAAAAATTGCGTCCGCACGTGGGTAATAGGCATTTTTGTGTTTTGCCCATCCTTGAAAGATTTTTTACTGACGCCCATGTTATCCAGGATTGAACATTGGCTTTGATTCAACTTTTTCTATAAAAACTTGTAAGTTACGATAAACCCCCTCACCCCCTACCATCAGCGTTGAGTGCGTCGTTTGTTTATTTATAATTCAACTACGAGTTATTTTCAATCGAATGACACTCATGGTGCCAGTATTACCTTTTTTAATGTTTAACCTTCCCCTCTCCTCCCCCTATGATAAGCCTTGAGTTCATCATTTGTATATTTATTGTTTATATTCATCTACGGGTTATTTGCAACCGAATGACACCCATGGTGCGTACATGGGCAGGCACGATCACGAGAATAAAATACGAGAGATCGACTGTAGGACCGAGCGATATCAGAGCTCGTTTTTCCCAAGGACCATACGGGATCATAACAGGAGAGTGATACCCACGAGGGACGTGTTTAGGTAGGTTTCGGTGTGCTGCACCCCCTGCCACCCACCAGTCTGGTGATTTGCAGGGTATCATGTAGATGTAGATATGCTAGTATTCCGTTTTTAAATGATTAACCTTCCCGCTCTCCTCCCCTTACCATAAGCCTGGAATGCGTCATCTACTTATTTATTGTTTATTATTCATCTACGAGTTATTTGCAATCAAATGACACCCATTGTGCTAGTATTCCGCTTTTAAATGTTTAAAAATTACCAACTCCTCACCCTACCGTAAGCCTTGCATGCGTCCTTTTCCTTATTTATTCTTTCTTATTCATCTCCGAGTTATTTGCAATCAATTGACAGCCATGGTGCTCGTATTATGTTTTTAAATGTTTAACCTTTCCACTTCTCTCCCCCTACCATAAGCCCTGAGTGCGTAAATTGTTTATTTATTATTAATTATTCATCTACGAGTTAGTGGCAATCGAATGACACCCGTGGTGAAAGTATTCCGTTTTTTAATGTTTAACCTTCCCCCTCTCCTCTCCCTACCATAAGCATTGAGTGCGTAATTTGTTTATTTATTGTTTATTATTCACATACGAGTTATTTACAGTCGAATGAAACCCATGGTGCTAGTATTCTGTTTTTAAATGTTTAACCTTCCCCCTTCCCTTCCCCTACCATAAGCGTTGAGTGCGTAATTTGTTTATTTATTGTTTATTGTTCACATGCGAGTTATTTGCAATCGAATGACACCCATGGTGCTCGTATTCTGTTTTTAAATGTTCAACTTTCCCCCTTCCCTCCCCACCTTTACAACCTACCGCAATAACCCTCTGAGACTGGTTCCTCCTTTCCCTCCCCTCCATTCCTTTCCGTCTTACACACTACCCTCCCTCCCCCCTCTCCACCCATTTTTCTCCATATATACTTTCTATTCTCACCATATCTGCATCTGACGATAGCATTGTTATGCAGTCGTAAGAGAAATAAAAACAATGGAAGTTACAAAGCGTTATTTCTTTGGTTCATTTATAAAAAACAAAATAAAAATTCTTCGCTATATATATCAACGGTCCAGGAAAATTCAATGACCACAATTCACCGAAACACAATTCGTCGATTAGGAGAACTCTTTTCCGTGAGCCTCTATTAAGATTTCCTTGATTGAATGATACATTTAATTATTGAAGTAGACAGTTTCTTGCTTTCCAATGGCGATGATGCACGGCGTGGGGGGCAGAGAGAGGGAGGGGAGAGAGAGAGAGGAGGGAATTAGGGGAGAAGAAGGGTTATGCAGGAATGTAATAATAAAGAGGGTAATGGGAAAAGGAGACAGGGTGAGGGAGGGAGGAAAGGAGAGAGGGGAAAGGGGAGAGACAGAGAGAGAAAGATGTATCAGTAGTGCAAGAAAATAGTATAATACGTCTTTAATAGAATAGTTTTCTATGGGGATGTCATTTGCATCATTAATTAATTCACATTATTATTAATACATTAAAACATTATGCGGGTACAGCCAGAATGCCTCCTCATGAACTGAAGCCATTATCATGCTTCTTAGAAACCTAATGCCATTGAGAGGACTGTGTAATGGTACAACACTTACTGTTACTCGTTCAGGTCAGTTAAGGTAATCATGAACTTTAGTCACTTTTATTATCGAAGGAGTTCCAAGCTAATGAAGTTTAGTCACTTTTATTATAAAGGAGGTTTTAGCACACAAGAAAACCCTAATTCAATTTTTAAAACATTTATTACTTTCATGTTTAATAAAAATTCAAGTGAATCACAAAACATACTCCTCAATAACATGGCTTACGGAAAATTGAATTGTGGTCGGTGAATTTTCCTAGATCCCAATAACACAAAGTAAAAAGCTATTGAAAAGATCTGAATCACGAAATGCGTTTCGACAAATAAATTACATTGGTTCCATTTGCGGCGCAACAGTGAAGAGGATATAACATAGAAAGGATATATTGACGAGCCTTCGGCTCGCTTTGTATTAATGGGTAGTCGTCTCCGGGCGCTACCCGGAACCAAAGTATCCCTCCTCGTTATCCGGTGATTGGGTTTGTAAATGTCAAGACCGGCCAATCAGTTTCTGTTAATGTTTTCTAAAATTTTCCATAAATAAAACATTTTGGTCATCATGTATTTTAGTGTCTTCATTATGGAATGTAATATGCAGGAGGATAACCGACCAGTACCGAAATATATTATTTATAGCAACATGAACTGATTGTTGTTTGAAGTATACATATCAATTTACATAATAAAAGTGACTGAACTTGAGCTTGGAAACCCTTTGTAATAAAAGTGACTAAACTTAATTAGTTTGGAAATCCTCGAATAATAAAAGTGACTAAACTTCATAATTACTTAAGTTACTTACGTAGTTTTAAAAACAGTTCGCTTTGGAGAACTCTATGCCACACTTTGTGTTTCTTTCTTCGCAATTCTTATCGCCATCATTATAACCTATGTTACCTGCACGGTAAAATTATATACCTATGCGAAGTTTTGTGACGATTTCTTAAAAACGAAAACTAAGTAAAATCAGCAAGAACACAATAATCATCAAAAAATAAATCACTAAAGGAACTTACGAAATGATTAAATTTAATGAAAGAAGTAAATAGGGAACGTTTAAGAAAAAGAGTGAATATTACCCTCAGACCATTAGCTCGATTCTCTCATCCACGAGTTCTGTAACAAGAAAATTGTCTACATCAACAATATTTAGGAAACAATGAAACTGTTTATCCTATCACAATCTGTGGAAAATCTACGTCCAAATATTTAAGTTATTTACGTAGTTTTAAAAATATCTTGCTTTGGAGAACTGTACGCCACAATGTAATCTGGCACCAAGAAATTGAAAAACGACATTACGCTAAAACATTTTCAATATAAATGCTTTGGACTGTCACTTTCGGCGACAAAGGGAGTTGTCATGGTAGCTTATAATGGGTATTCTAATAAAACTGATAAAATCACGTATTTTATTGATTCTAATTGCATTTCTATGCTAATTTGATAAGAATTCGAATTATGCCTCCGATAAAAATAAACATTTTTCTATTCTTCATAGAATTATTCAAGTCTCAGGTTCGTACCATATTTCCAAGTAAATTTAAAATTCAAGTGAAAAAAAGCTGCACAAGTCCCTTTGTAATTCGAATGAAAAAATAAATTATTGTCTTTTAATTCGGCATTCCAATCAAATCGAAATAAAAACCTTACTACACACACGTATTCGTTCATCCGATTAAAATGTTACCTTACACTTGTTTCTACGTAACGTAGTTATTGCGCTTTAAAATTACATACAAACATTATATATATATATATATATATAGATTATTCATCTACGAGTTATTCGCAATCGAATAACACCCATGGTGACATTATTACGATTTTTATTGTTTGACCTCCCCCCTCTCCTCCCCTCCCATAAGCGTTGAGAACGTGTTTTGTTTATTTATTATTTCTTTTTCACCTACGGGTTATTTGAAATCGAATGACACCCACGGTGTTAGTATTCTGTTTTTAAATGATTAACCTTCCCCCTTTCCTCCCCATACCAACAGCTTTGAGTGCGTAATTTGTTTATTTATTGTTTATTACTCACATACGAGTTATATACAGTCGAATGACACCCATGGTGCTAGTATTCTGTTTTTGAATATTTAACCTTCCCCCTTCCCTCCCCCTACCATAAGTCTTGGTTGCGTAATTTACTCATTTAATGTTTATTATTCATCTACGAGCTATTCGCAATCGAATGACACCCATGGTGCTCGTATTCTGTTTTTAAATGTTCAACTTTCCCCCTTCCCTCCCCCCACCATAAGCGTTGAGTGCGTCATTTGTTTATTTATTGTTAATTATTCATCTGCGAGTTATTTGTAATCGAATGACACCCATGGTGATCGTATTCTGTTTTTAAATGTTTAACCTTCCCCCTTCCCTTCCCCTACCATAAGCGTTGAGTGCGTAATTTGTTTATTTATTGTTTATTGTTCACATGCGAGTTATTTGCAATCGAATGACACCCATGGTGTTTTTAAATGTTGAACCTTCCCCCTTTCCTCCCCATACCATAAGCTTTGAGTGCGTAATTTGTTTATTTATTTTTTATTATTCACATACGAGTTATTTACAGTCGAATGACACCCATGGTGCTAGTATTCTGTTTTTGAATGTTTAACCTTCCCCCTTCCCTCCCCCTACCATAAGCGTTGAGTGCGTAATTTGTTTATATATTGTTAATTATTCATCTGCGAGTTATTTGCAATCGAATTACACCCATGGTGCTAGTATTCCGTTTTTAAATGTTGAACTGTCCCTCTTTCCTCCCCATACCATAAACTTTGAGTGCGTAATTTGTTTATTTATTGTTAATTATTCATGTACGAGTTATTTGCAATCGAAAGACACCCATGGTGCTCGTATTCTGTTTTTAAATGTTTAACCTTCCCCTTCCCTCCACCTACCATAAGCGTTGAGTGCATAATTTGTTTATTTGTTGTTTATTATTCATCTGCGAGTTATTTGTAATCGAATGACACCCATGGTGCTAGTATTATGTTTTTAAATGTTTAACCTTCCCCCTTCCCTCCTACTACCATAACCCTTGTTTGCGTAATTTGTTGAGTTATTGTTTATTATTCTTCTACGAGCTATTCGCAATCGAATGACACCCATGGTGCTCGTATTCTGGTATGGTAGTTTGTGATTCTTGGCACAAGCCTCGCTTGCCAGCAGTCTATGGCATATACTTGAAGGATATGGCACCATGAAGCAGTTTTGTTGACACCACCCAGACAAAACTTCACATCCTTGGTGATGAGGCCATTTCTAACCCCCTTCAACAGATGGGGTGGGTCAAACTGAGGAATAACTTGAATGTCGTTAACACAACAGTACTCTCCTCTGTATTCCCCACCTCACCTCAGCACGGACTCTCTCGTCTCTGCGCATAATTTATTAATAGCAGCAACATTTGTGGAGCCCTGGTCACAGACAGTTGCATTGACTTTATGACAGAATTGCTTAAATTACTAATAACACTTTTGATTAATTTTGACAAATCCAGGGTTTTTATTGCACCCGCAGGAAAAACATAAGCCACAGGCTGTATGAATTTCCTTCTCAGGCCTCTCACCATAAACACTAAAGCCCTATCCGCAAATCTTTGTGCCCTGTTCCCCCCACCTAAATCTTCAAAACCCTCAATGAAATCAAGGTGTTCTTGAAAATCTAAATGAGGAGTCAGATGAATCTCATCGAACATTAAAATGCAATGTCGATCCATGTCTTTCACCTTCTTTTTGACTGTGAGAGACAAATGATCAAACATAGCATTGTTAATGCCCGTGGAAAAAGGTAAGCGAGATAGCAATCGCATCAGTGTTCTCCGAGAAGGAAGCACAAACAATTTAGATAAGTAGTCATATGCCCTCCCACTCCTTTTCAGAAGAGAGAGACCGAACCTTATAATCTAAAGTGAACCTACGGCCTTTGCCTTTCTTGTGGTATTCCGTTAACTGACAATGCAGAAATGATGAGAGAGTCCGTGGAAGATTTTCAAGAGCACCAACATCAAAGTGAGAAGCAGAATCTGCAACTTTCAGTCTTCTTCTAAAACTAAGAAGTTTTTTGGAGGAGCGTAAAGCCCTCCTCCTCAATAGCTTATTAGCTTTATACAAAGACCTAGCTTTGGGTGACAATTCAACTGACTTCCTGATGCCAAGTCCACACAAGACACCTTCGTTAATTGGAGCCCTTTAATAATAAACAGTGAAATAACAATAATAAGAATCGAAATAATCATCGTTTCTCCTTTCTAAGTCACATGATATAGTCTTTGCTATATGACAAATATTTTCAATAAATAAATATTAATATACCTCATTAGGTTCTCCCCAATGGCATTACTATGCCTGCATAGAGTCTGAAACCCTGAGGGCCCAGCTTCTGGCATAGTTGCAGCAGAAAGAAAATACAAGTTCAACATTCATCCAACTACCACTAAACATTATTAAATAACTTGCAATGAAGAACAGGAAAATGGTCAGATGCACTACTATTAATATGTTTTGCATGATGTATAGGAAATGCAAGAGGCACCTACCAGATGAAGAGGAGAGCACAGGAGGAGCCAGCTGATTGTTCTCCGAGGGCCCAGCCTGTGCCTCTACAGCTTCTGGCATAGCTGCTGCAGAAAGAAAATACAAGTTCAACATTTGTCCAACTACCACTAAACACTACACATAGCATGCTTGGAAAATATGCATGAAAACACAAAAACACAGTTGATACTAGACAAACAATGTGTATGCAAAACATTATTAAATTTATTTACCTGGGAGTCCTAAATCTGGAATGGAATCCTTCCTAAGCTTCCAGGTGCCTACAATAAAACTCCTCAGGGAGAAATGCATTAGGCTAATTCTTTTATTGTTATAAAGCTTCATCCGGTCCATGGAGAGTAGTTTAGGATCCCCAACCAGCTTTACCCGAACATCAAATCGCCGATTTGAGTCGGAAGTGGGATGAGGGAACCTGGATCATTTATAAAATATAGACATATTTTGTGTCATTGTCTTCATAAAATTTAAATGTATCAGCAAAACACACTTTTATAGCACTCTCTTACCAAATCTATTTTAAAATATCTACAAACTTTAATGTCTATTAAATATATTGTAAATATTAAACTCCATTCGCTGACATACAACTCCCAGCCATTACTGTGAAGCGAAAATTTCAAACATTTCACTCATTATTTCATTTACTCCACACTATAACCCTGACATCGAATCCAAAAATGTTAAACTTACTTTCGTTTGTAACAATAATGTCGGACAACACACGAAACAATGTAAACGAATACTTTTGGGGCAATGAAATCGATTAATTCAATAAATTTAGACGAAATTTATCAGAAACACGATTACTGAAGTTCTTTCCCATGTTTTACTTTCATACATTGTTGTAAATTATATAGAAGATCATTATACATTGTATACTATAACGAATATGTCGGACAGCAATCAAAACAACGTATACGAATACTTTTGAGACAATGACATCGTATAATTCATTATATTTTAACGTAATTTATCAGAAACACAAGATTATTAGCGTTCATTCCAAAATTAGACTTGCTAAATGAAAATTTCGAAAAAATACGTACATGTAAGAGGTTTTCGTAAAATACATTTCGTGAAAAGAATTTTTGTCAAAAAACTTACCTAACTACAGTAACCAACTTTTCGCGGCAATTGGGGACACGGCACTTCGAGCCACCCATATCTTCACCTCTGACCAATACTCCAACTCACTTTAAAAATTAGTTTTAATACGTTACACAACGTTATACCTCCTACAACAGTTAAAACCGCTTCAACTGATTTGAATCAACAAAGCCGCGACGACAACGAACCACGTGACGTCAAATGTGGAATTTTCTATTGGCTCCTCAGACGGTCCCCATCCTGCTATGAAAGAGCCAGGACCAGCCCTGTGCATCTTACTCTTGTGGGAAATAGGTTCAAGTTACGACTACATTTGTTCATAGATGGCACCACCGTCGCACCAAGCGCGCGCGTTTAAAATATCAGGTTATTTATTCCTCGTAAAATGCTTAATATAGATGATCGCAAAATTTTAAATAGAAATATAAAATTGAAAAAACAACAAAATTATTGTACGTTATTGATATTGCTTTATTTAAGCTTAGTTAGATGTACACATAACAAGTAAATGCCGTATTTTAAGTGAGAAACAATTCTGTAGCATTTCAGCTGAGATTGCAAAAAGGTTTTTGTAAACATCACAAATTATTTGCGATATACACTCAGAAAGATGGCACAGTTACATTACAAAGTAGTACCAGATAAAACAAACAGTTGCCAAATCTCAATTCAAACATTAGCAATTCAACAGAGATCACACATGGAAAAGTACAAAATATGTGGAAATGTATCCTCAACTGGTATTACACAAACAGAAAAAAGTGAGACTAGGTATAAGAAAATCTTAACATACACGAAGTACTATAGACAATACTGTAAACCATGAAAATATGCAATTGAACATAGACAAAAAATGTAATATGAACATAATGAACAATGAATTAACAAAAAAGATGTATGCAGGTACATACTAAATAATAAAAGGTTGCAAATTATCTGCATTGCGCTAGTTCATGCCACAAAATGCATATAAAATCATACTTTCTCTCAAAGCTAATGAGAGCATTGATATTAGATAATTTGAAATCACAGGAAGGTAAAAGTATGTACATACTGCAACATCTCAAATGTGTTAATTCATGCAAGCATATAAACAGTGACACCCTTCACATGACATATATACAAGTTCATAATATCATATCAAGGTAACCAAATAAACAGTATAAAAATGAACATATATACACTAAGCAGTGCATACAACACACAGAAACCATCCAAATATGTACTCTAACATTAAGAGGCATGATGTAATACCTGTTCCCAAACCTAATGAGGGCAATGATATTAGGCAGATAATTTTAAATCATAAGAAGTGATAATGTGTACATACTGCAACATAAAAGGTCGCACAATATCTGAATTATGTTAATTTCCCCAACAAAAAGCATATAGAAATTAAAAGATTGAATAATGAATATGTACATATATATATATTTACAAAATTTACAGCCTATACCCTACAATAACATATATTAACAAAGAAATGTAAAACCTATACCCTAAAATAAAACATTGACAAAGAAATGTAAAACCTATACCCTAAAATAAAACAGTGACAAAGAAATGTGAAACCTATACACTAAAATAAAATATATTTACTAAGACGTGAAAATTATACCCTAAAATAAAAAAATTACAAAATTTTAAACCATCTTGTGGACCACCGCTCGCACACCCCCACGCTCATACATGTCACGAACCTGCCAGTTTTGGCAAAATGAAAGCCATTCCAAGCACCTGCACATAAAGACATTAATCGGTATGAATAATCATAGATTACCAGAAAGATAAAAAAACCTGCAAGGTTCACAAAATTTCTTAAAGAATTGGAAAACCGTCTCATTTAAGAAGCATTGGAAATTGTACCATCGAACAAATAGTGCCATTATACCCCCACATTAAGTTAGTTATTCTTAACATAATTGCAAAGGTGCACTCGGTTTTATATAAAAGGTAATCACGAACATTTTATTAATTTCTTTATAAAAGGTCAAGGAATAATAATACAAAAATATTTCACACTGGAAATTATAAATGCAAATTAATCACATTACGACAATTAGCAGGAATAAATGCATTTTAGGAATTGCTGTCATATTTGGAGTTAAATTAATGCTTTGAAACATACCACATTTGTTTGTACATGAAATTTTCAGTTTCCTTTTATCTCATATAAGAATGTTGCAAATGTCAATATACACATTACCTGCCCTTTGTATTCTATCATATGCTGTAAAAGTTTCTATTAAATTAAAGATAGTTTCTCACAGTTTGAGAGGTTAATAGTAAGTGCAAAAAGACTAGAAGAATCGACATAGTTTTTTAAAAACAAATACGGAAAGAATGATTTAATTCCTACGTCCTAAAGAGTATGTAAGGAACGAATCTCCAAGAGCATACAATAATTCACATTGAAGCTGAAATCATGTAATTTATAATTTACAAAACGTAATAATTTAGGCAGCAACTTTTCCACTAGATTTAATTGACGAAACTCATGTATATTTCAAACAAACCACCTATACATATTTAACAAATGGAGAGACCAATGACACATATATGTTCGCCTTACAAATCCCTTCATTTAGTTAAACGTACTTCCTCAAAGCGGAGTGAATAAATAAAATTCTAAATTTCGCTTATAAATGACAATCTTCGCACTGAAAACAACCGTTGTATCTATTTATAAACTACACTTATAACTTGCAGAAACACTTCAGCATTCACAAGAAAAATATTCATTAATATAAATTAACTTACACTTTTTCCGTCCTCGGGAAATTAAAAAATTTTCTTGTCCCATCGCTGCATCCCTCACACCCACTCACGGAACACACCTTCCTTCTCACTTTAAAATCTTTTGACATTTTATCTTTGTTGCCACTCTCTGACATAATGGCCACGCTCAGACCTGCTTTGTTTTTACGATTATAACCTACAGATACAAAGTCACAAAGTTCTTTCAAGGTTTCTGTTCTGGCCGTGAATACAGAAAAACGATTATAAATTGTAACCAAATTTGATTCAATATCAATTAGCCAGGAATCCCTTGCATGCTGAACACAATTATGTAAGATATACGGGCAGGGCATTTTATTCCAAGTAATTCCCCAACTTCCGCAGACAAGAGTACATAAACATTGCTCTGTCCATTTCCATCAACATAACCAAAATTGGAGTTGCAGTTATCCCCTCCAAATGCGATACACTCTTCTGGCCAATCATATGTTTTTAAAACAAGGTGACTTATAGTCCCCTCTGATTCATTTTAAACATTTCAATTCAACTAGCTTGTGTGAGTCCTTAAACATGACGATCAAAATACTGTACGAGTATTCGAAAAATTTTTCGTGATAAATTATTGCTACCATCAGTTGAGATCCTGATGTACATATTCAAGTTTAATTTTTATTAAAGGTAGAGAATGTGGAGCTAATACCTTGTCAACTATTGCTTATGTCTTAGCTGTGGCTGGTGAAATTTTAGTAGCCATCTTTGAATCCGCAAATAATCTTATTTGTGCAAATCACTGATCGATAACTCAAAGTGATGTCAAACTGAATGAAAGCCTAAAGTTACAAGCAGAAACAATTTCAGCCTACTTTCTATTTTTAGTAATAGCATCATTTGTAATTTTTCCTCATGTAGTGCCAGAATTACTGTTTCTCATATGCTTGGCTGAATTTAAATGCTACTCCAAACATAATTTTCCCTTTTCCACTACATATATTGATTTTACAAGTATTGCTTTTGTCACCATCTTTGTGAATCGGTGTAATGTAAGCAATTTTAAAGAGGTCAGAAAAAACGCCACTGCTAAAAGATTTTTAAATAGTATAAACAGTGGGTAAACCAGTGATTGACTGCACTTTTTAAATAAAAAAGGGAGAGAGTTCATCTGGGCCAGTACACTTTGTAACATTTGTAGACAATAATTTCCATAGTACATCCTCAGTTGAAACTGTCATTTTGCCAAAGGAAAACGTGTAATTTATGTCAAAGGCAGGCTTTGTGTCAGGTATCACAGTACTGTGGACCTTAGAAAAGTTCCTTACAAAGAGGTTTGAAATATCGTGGTCATTATTTGCAACATGTTCTTCATAATAATACATTATGCTTGGTATTCTATCCAATTTTTGATGATTTTTAACATGTCTCCAGAAATACTTTAAGTTATAGGGAATATTTGTTTCCATGTTATTTATATTGTTTTTGCAACATGAACCAGAATGTTTTTTGCATTCACCTCGGATTTTAGAAAAATTATGATAATCATCATTACTCCCAGTAATTTTGAAAATTTTATGGTAATGTTTCTTGAGTTTGATACATTCCTTTAATTCAACACTAAACCATTTAGGATAAGATGATGTTTTGATTGTTAAGGTAGGAGTACACAGTTCTATAGCTTCATAAAGAATAGAGTAGAAAATTGATAGAGCATTATTAATCTCCAAATTGCACAATATTCCTAGCCAGTTTAAAGTATCTAAGTAGTTAGTCAATGTAGTATAATGACAGTTTCTATAATCATAAATAGTAAATTGATAATTGTTATAATCTAGTTCTTTGGCCAACTTTACACTGTAATGAATATCAAGGTGATGATTAACACATTTTAAAATAGGATATGGATCCTTTTCGGAAGTTACTTGCCCTGAATTAGAAAAAGCTAGATCTAATAGTAAATTGTACAAATAGTACTCATCTGCTTAAGACCCAGTAATGTAAAACTTTCATTTATAATTCTTGCTTGAGTGGTGAAAGACATGCTATCACAGTCAGTGTTCCAACAGGGATCAAGTAAATTGTAGTCCCCAGTACAATAATATCAAAAAATTGTTATTATTCACAATATCTTCAACCACTTCACAATGAGATAAGTACTTATCAATGGCAGAGGCTGGGGGGATATACACTGCCCCAATTAAAACCTTTGCCTCTTGACTACAAATGTTTACAAAAATGTTCTACATTAATAATTTGGCTTATAACCTTTACAGATTGCAATTTTGTTTTAATAGCAATTAAAACCCCACCACTACGAACTTTATTAGAAGTAATTACACTGCGATCATGTCTATAAATGTCTAAATGAGGTAAGTCCAATTCAGAGTTATGTCTTCACTGAGCCTAGTCTCAGTGAGTACGATAACGTCATAGTCAGCGGTAGAAATAGCTAGTTTAAGTTGCTCTAATTTTGTCCTTAATCCCCTTACGTTCTGATAATAGATTGAAAGCGTTGTTAAGGACATAAGTCTTTTGACACTTTTTGCTTTTTTACTATGTTAGGAGTGACAATACTACTTGATATGCTACTCCTTTACATTCAAAGGAGGAATAGTGGCCTTATGTTTTTATATAAATTGTTAAATAACCATATTAAAAGCCCAGAATTACTTAATTTAATAAACCTCAGAGTGCCTTTAATGTATACAAGGTTAGATATGACTTTTCATATACCATATATGGACAAATTATATGTGCATTTTACCTTTGTATACTATGATGAGAGACTACAACCTTATAAGTCATAAAGTTGATATATTCAATGAATCACTGCAATCATTTAAAACTAAGCTGCAATGCCTAACTTAAATGTGGTAGAAATTTATGCCAACTTATGTCTATTTTAATTCAGGTAAATTTTTATTAAGTACCATGAATCTGATATAATTTTACTTTATGCCTTAGAATATTTATTTATTTATCATTTTTAAAGTTTACCCAACAAAATAATTACAGGATAAACTGGTTTACATTTTAATAAATACACTTGATTCTAATTATCTTGATATCAAGATGGCAAATTATATATGTAAAGAAAAAGCAATACAAAAGCATATACATTCACAAGCATAAAATATTCATTATTCAATACAATGATATATATATATTACCATACACGACCTATGAACTATTTATAAATAAGGCAAGTAACAATGGTAGTTATACAATTGTAGTTATGTATTACCAATAACAACGAATGAAATATATTTATAAAAGAAGTGAGGCAGATAACAATCATATATTCCTTCATTTTCAAGATATGTACATAATTTTAAACAACGGTGAAATTATAAATTCATACATATCTTTTATTGAGTACCCCAATAAAGCCGATAATTATGTTATATACTCAGACTTTCTGATAAAAATGTCTAGATTAGAGAAGTACTTATTATAACTAGCACATATCCTCGTTAATGTTGAGTTCATACAAAGGTTTGTACGATATTGTTATATTGTCAGATGGATTTTGAGTATAATTTTTATAGGATTTGTGATTTTTATGTGCGATAGTATAATTTTTCTTACTCTTGTGCTTTAATGGTTTATATTGTATTAGAACGCACGTTTAAATATTTTGGCTTATTTTTAATACATTTCTGATTGTATTTTTAGGAAAAGGCCTTGTCCCGTAAATAGAGTATTATTATTATCAGTGTAAAATTCATAATAGAGAGGAGTTTACCTTTATAAAATATACGATAATATTACAATAATAAAATTTTATAAATTTCTATAAATTGATGCAAAGGATGATTCGAATATACTTATGTGACAGGCATTAGCTGTAATAATGGGAGATACAAATGGAGAAAGACGGTCGGACAATTGTAAAATTAGATAAAGGATTTGTTGGAAATTGACGCACGAATGCTTTTTTTGAAAATATATTACGTGAGTTTTTGGATTTCAAATAGGAAATGAGGTGGAAGTTTACCGTGAAGAAGGAATCACCCGAGTTTTTTATGGTTCTTAAGTTCTTATGAAGGCTAATTCACTTACTAAATAGAGTATCTTAGTTAGGACAATTACAAGTGTATTTTTCTACCTGTTCCGGACATCTGTGTTTGTAAATCAGTAGGTTCCTACGGTAGGTACCTACATTTCAAATTTATACGAATATTTTATCGGTATCAATTGAATATACCACAGGTTTCCAAAGTACATGGATAAGATAAAAACCTGAAAGTATTTTCCGGAGTATAATTGCTATTCTTATAATTACACTCGTGAATAGTTTTTAATAACTAATAATTGTTTCCGCATAATTTGTAAATGCCGCCGAAACTACCCATGTAATTGTTTATGAAGACGTCCTACAGAAAAATAAATGTTACGAAAAAACGCATACGTATTTGGACCAAAAATTCGTTATTAATTAATTAATTACATTGTCGGTTATTAAGCAATCTGAAAATATATTTTAATGCCTTATTTTTACCCCTCTCCATGACGAATCCAAATTTAGGTTTGCAAAGCAAAAGTTTAATGCCAATAAATTTGATTTACTGCAAGTAATTTATAACATTTAAGCAAATTTTATCGATGCTACAATAAGTTATAATTGTGGTCCTACTAAAATGAGAAATCAAGATATAAAAAGGAATTGTTTATTTTTTGTGGTTTTTTTGTCGAAATTGTAAATATCCAGGTTTATAAGGGGAAATGTTGGTTAGCCTGCGCGCCTGCGCGTTACTTCTGGTTACTTCGTAGAAATCTTAAAATGGCTGACGGGGTTGTCTGTTATGTGCGTAATACAGTTCGAAATTTATTTTGTTTCCATCAGACCTTTTTAGAAGGAAAAAACTAGACCTTTTTATTGTATTCGAAATTTAATGGTGATAGTTATGATCGTGATATATGTTTGGCCGTGTGTTCTTCGAAAACTGGTCCACGTGATAATCATTTTGACAGCAGAGTTTTAATACTTTTGGTTATTTTATGTGTTTACACCAGAACTTTTTACAAGTAAAAAACTAATCCTTTTTATTGTATTCGAAATTTAATGTCGATAGTTTTGATCTTGACAAAATTTTGGCCGTTTATTCTTCGAAAACAGTGGTGCATGTGACGCATTTTGACATCAGTTTTTAATTATGTACTTTTAGTTTGATTTGTGTACGTTTTAAGACACTTTAAGCGAAGTGAAGTATTATCTAAAGTTTTTTATAGTTTCAATGTGTGTAATCTTCACATTGCTTACTGGACATTAATTAACTTCTCTTAATAGTACTATTTCTTATTTTATAATACAATGATATGTGAATTTGTATATGTAATTATTCAGTATGCCCTGCTTTGCCACTTAATTGTAATTTATGGTGATGTTTTGATGTATTATTGTTTTTCGTTAGTCCACTCGTGCTGTTATATTGTTTTACTTTGTATTTTCTTTTGTGATTGAGTTTGTCTTATTGATTTGCCATGTAACTTTGATCTTCTGGAAAATAAATGTACTGTTATTATTGTGTGATACAGCTGTCCTGGTCAATCTCCTCGAGGATTTATATCTACAAAGGTAAGGAAATCTTAAATAACTTCTCTGTTCATCTTTGATTTATAGTTGAAATATCTTTACCGTATATATATGTATATAGGAAATGTTATATTTATCATATTTATGTATAATGGAGTAATTATTTTTATAAATTAGTCCTTATGTATAACATTTTGTTACTGCATAACATGTTTAATGAGTGATTTTATCGTTGTAAAGTATCATTTTCTGTGAAGAGTTGGTAAAATTTTTTGCAAGGACGGATTTGTTTATGGGCAAATATAGCCAAGATATGGCGTTACACTCTTAACGTAGGATTAATTAAGGGTTTGTTATCAATATATATTGTGTTTTGAACGTAAAAATTATAGTTTACCTCGTAAAATGAGAATCTGTGTTTTTAAAAACGTATGAATAATACATTATTAGCCGGTTTCCATTACTTTATAAACTTCAAATCAAAAGTTATTGTTAAGGTTTTGTAGAATTTTTATCCTTTGGGTGCGAGATTTCTGAGTTGGTTCTGTCGTTGTTTCAGATGCGAGCCTCCGAAGAATGAAGTCTGAAAACGCAGCCAGCATGGTAGATCTTCCACAGGCCAGCTCTGCTTTGCGATGTCAAGAAAGAAGATGGGTGAGTGTGATTGATTTTGCATTTCAAATTAGAACTAATGAGCTTCCCGCTTTAAATATATATTTCATGTCCTGGCATGTGCAGAAACTACATTAGTCTTACGTATTTTTACACATAGGGGTATTTTCTCTCTACGGCAGTTTTAATATATCTGGAAGCTGCGGAAGTGCTCTTCTCGTACCAGCATCTGTTATGCTTTTCTCAGTTATTAAAAAACAAAGCTCTACGATATTGACATTCTTTATTAATTTTTCCTAAATGTGAATCATCTCGTCGAGTAGCTAATCCGTTTCCTATTGCTGAGTTTAAATTTGTGTCGTTTCTTCGTCTTCCGCCGTTGGCTGCATCGATTCTGTTTTGGCTTCTTCTTATATTACTCCCTTCTTCAGTTTGTTCGTTTCTTCTTTGTTACCTGATTTCGTTTATGGTCTCTCTCGCTGTTTGCCTTTGCTCATCTGTCCGTATTTTATCTTCTCACTCTTTCTCTTCTACGTCGTTCTTCTTTATCTTCTTCTGTCTCTATAATATTTATTTATTTATTCATTTAGTCACATGGTGGCTGGATGTGCCAGGTGGCGACAAGTAACATAAAATGACACAATAAAGTACGTTTGAATCAGATTTACATTAAAATTGTCGAAAGAATCAATTTAGATTCACGTCATTGGTACATAAGTAAAAATTACACAGATTCAAAGGCCTCGTTATCTTCTTCTTTCTTCCATTTGATGAATTAATGGGCTATTATTGCCTTAAACTTTAATTAAAAGTTATATTTGTAGTAATTAAAATGCTGATAGTAACAACAACCTGGGAAATTGCAATTGATAGTGCTTTACCGTCAGAGGTAATAATGAGTAAAAGCATTGTTATGTAAACTAAACAAACAAAATTATAAGTTCTATTTGATGAATTAACGGAGTACTAGCTGTACCCACACAGTGTTTTTACTGTTTTTTCAATTAATTTATAAAAAATTAAGAATTGTGTAGAATAAGTTGATCTCAATATTTCACGTTTAACTCAATAATTCGCATTTAACTCTGATAATGCATTTCCCCAGTATAGGTAAGGTTAGCGGGTAGAAATCTCGCTGAGGGCGAGGCTGTGTGTGCATATTGACAATTAATTATGCAAAGTCAGTAAGAAATCTGTATTTTAAAAGTCAAATTAGAGAGGAAATTAATGCTACACAGTAATTGATTGCAAACTTTTATGTTTTTAATTTTCTTTGTTTCTTTTTATTGAAGTATACGTCCTTTTTTTCATATATCAATCAATGTAACTGTTTATTTAGATTAACAATGAAGAGAAGATAAGTTTCGGCGAGTTCTAGGTTATCAATCTAAAAGAAATGTTTTCATGCTGCTCCTGAATAAACGTAGCCCGTCGCCTAACATTCTTTGTCATTTAGATTATCTACGAAGGTGACATAACCATATAACTTTCAATTTGTTAAAAAATAATGTACGTCCCTATTCTCATCTGATTTTAAATTTACGCATGAGACAATTTGCCTTAATAAGCATTATAGATGTTTAATAGTTTTACTTACTGAAAAAGTAAGATTCCAGCATCCGAATGATTTTAAATAAGATCAATTGCTTTGATTAAATTGCTAGAAATGCTTCCCATACACAGTTATTAACTGGATAATTATCCGTAAATATTTGTGTTGCTATCTATAAAGTTTGACATTGCTACAGCATTAATTTCGATGCTTAAAGTGTGAAGCGAATAACACTATTCTTTCACTTATTTGAAGGTTTAATTGGCACTAATTGAATTGGAGGCAATGCCAGGAATCTTTCTCTCTCGGTCACAGTGCAATCATCATTCATTTGTCTGCTTCATTCAAAACTGGCATCGGAACTTTTTAATTTTTTTGTACCATTTGGCGACAAATGAGGGTTGATAAAAACAACGATTATCAATGGTGATGTTTATAGAGGTCCAACTGTATTTCAAATGTTTATATAAACTCAGATAGCGCTTGCAATTGGGAGCTTTTAGAATAACAAAAGATTGTTTCATTTTTAACTCTTTTTAAGTACTAAGTTAAGATTCCATTATAAGCACCTGTTGGCATAGGTTTGTAAAAGTTTGAAAGGATTGAAAATATACGTTGGATTCGTTATAACTATTTTAATTTATATTATTCCAGAGCTTGCGATTATATACTTGATACATTTTCGTGTATGGTATATTCCAAAACGTGGTATTGTACACAGTCCGACATCGCATTCTTTACATACGTACAGTGAAGCCTCGATATATTGGACTAAAAGGAGGGGAAGGCCTGTCTGTTATATCCGAAACATCCGAAGGAAACGTATGTGTTGCCTTAAATTGTTAAAATGCGCATGTTATGAAAGACAGTGTTTTACTCTGCTATATATTTATACAAATTGTTAAGAACGCATGAAATAATAGCACAGAGTTTTCTAATTAATTTAGGAAAATAGGAATCGTATTAATTTTTATATTTTACTAGTAAAAGGTGCTTGCAGTGTGCTAGCAGGAGCATACTTTTATAAGAACATAATTAAGAATGAAATAAATTATAGTGACCATAAGAAAAATTGATTTTCCCTTGCGTTCTTATTTGAAACGGAATTATTCTTAGGAATGGAACTTGGGATACTTTTTCGAGATTTTAGATTTTTCCGGACCCTGGTGGAAATTGGCAGAAAGTAACAATGAATACAAAGAATGTTTTAAGACAAACAAACCCCACAAGTAATGCAAGTCAGTCAATTTCAACCAGTCACAAAGGTCAAATGGAGGAACAGTTAATTTTTGCGGATTTGCTACACCAATAAATTATACATTGTATCTACCATATATACTCGTGTATAACGCGCTGTTTGAAGACCAAATTTTCAGGTCATAAAGTAGGGTGCACGTTATACACAGGTAACACTTCTCTGCACTTAAAATGGGAACCTACCTCGCACCAGATTCACGCTTTTTGGGTTAATTAATGGGAAAAGCACAATAATTATTGATACTCCAGGTTATACATACATAATTATATGTATAGAACACCTAATTACTTCTATACATTTATAATTCCATCCTCTCTAATTATTCCGCATTTCACTAGCTCATTAACTGATTGCTGTAATTTTTGCAAAATCACAAGATAGTCTTCCCACAAAACACACATCAAAAACAAAAAAAACATAGAATAAGCAAATTGAAATAATTTTATTTAGTAAATGATTCTAGTGTCTACGATTGACAACGTAAGTAATTTAAAACCCATAGAATCTCGTGTGTGAACTTAATCATACCTGTCGCGTTTCCTGTTTCCAGATTTGTTTGTTAAATTTTTACGTTATTCCTTCTCTTAAACAGTTTTAGAATGAGATAGGAAAGAGAGAACCAACGTCCACTTTAAATCAAAACTAATTTATAGATCCCTTTTTGTCTGATTTAAAAGGATTGGCAACAGTGACGCTGCAGTTTTCTACACGGCATCACTTTGCCCAACTTACCACGTGAGGTTGCTGCCATCTCAACTCAGTCGCTTTAATTATTGACGATGTCTCTCTTAGACATAATATGGAGCTTATTGAACGTAATACACTTATGGACAAGTCCAAACGTTTTAAAATTCATATACCTCCCAAAAATCAAGGATGTGTGTCATACACGTGGTATCAGAAAAAGTCGGTATTTTTTGGAATAAAGTACGAGTGCGCATTATACACGGCAGTTATACACTGGGACGCATCATACACGAGTATATACAGTAATTATATACATTATAATATGTATATATATATATCCATATATTGCGATGTATAAGTCGACCTTGAATTTTCAACTTGAAAATACTAGATTAGGTATATGTTCGCAGTATAAGTCGACCCCCTTTGTTTCACTTAAAAATACTTCTCATGAAATCGTTGCCAGGCAAAATCAAGGTCATGTACGATCCAAGTTTTAACAAGATACAGAAATAAACATAGTAATAAAAAAATATAGGAATATTTTTTCGAGTCCGTGCTATTCTTCTTGAGCCTTCCATTTGACAGGTGTTTTAATTTCAACCAATAAGAAACTGCTATTCTCAGAGAGCTTGACCAACTAAATAATGGTTCCTATGATTTGATTGATATCGGCTGTTAATGATGCTATCAAAATTAACTGCACCTAGTTATCGCAATCAATATCTACGGTGGTGAAATTCAATAAAGTATCGCATGTTGGCAGGCGTGAGGATGGTTCTGATAATTACATTATTCCCCTTTTCAAAAAAGGAAATGTTTTTTCCGCATATTTTTTTATTATTTTTTTTTGTCTTCTTTCATGTACTTTTTTGTACTTGATTTATTTGCATATTCCACATATAATTATAACTTGCAATTAGTATGGTTAATTCCGATCGAAGTGTACCTCTTCTATCTCACTTACTTCTACAGCATTACAATACTTTGGATGATACAATTAAAAAAACAAGGTAATTGTCCGTAATAAACATTTCATAAATGTCATATTAAAGAATTGATATTTTAATAAACAATCAAGTAATGATTATAACATTCTAAATTTTATTATTTATTTATAATTATAATATCATAATTATATGTGGAAGGTGCAAATAAATTAAGTAAAAAAAGGTACGTGAAAAAGACAAAAAAATAATCACAAAAAATTGAGGAAAAAAACAAAAATACAAAAAAGACATAATAATAATACAATTTTACTAGTTAAAATATATGTACAGACCACTTCTGAAAGAAAAAAATGCTGGCTGCTGGGAGCGAACCCCAGCCCATCCGATACTAGACATTCATTCTACCCATTCAGCTATCGCTGCTTCTGTTTGTAACCTTAAGGTTAATGGTATATGTTGCATCCGTGCTTACACCTGAATTTAAATTGTTAAGATCTTTTAAACAAGGGCCCATTGGCAAAAACGCAGAGAGATATAGGTGATGTTTTGGTTCTAGTTTCACCTCCTAAAAGGGTATTACGAATTTCAATATTAATGTTATGGCCTCCCCTTGTTGGTAAATATCGATGTTATTCATCTGTAATTTAAGGTTCACAATTTTATATTTGTCGTATAAGTCGACTTTAAGTTTTAGGAAAATTTTTTTAAGCTTCAAAGGTCGACTTATACGCCGTGATATACGTTAGTTATAATGTTGCGATGTATTCATTAGGCCTTCCAAATAACGCACATGTGATAGGTCCGCATGAGAGACAATGTAGTAGTGGCGTCATTTAACTGTTTTGCATCGCCGGACATTCTGTCCATTATATCCTAAGTACGTTCCATCAAGGTCCAGTATGCAGAGGGTTCAATGTACTGTGGATTTCTTCCTTTTCATTGGCTTCGTGGTACTTTTGTTTCGGATGATACACTTCCTCATGGCTAATCTCATCACAATTTACCGAAAGAAGTGAATAATATCAGTCAGTCTCTCTTTTACAGTAAGCACCGCCTCGAAATATTCCAATTCATTTGCATCGGAATCAAGTTTTGTCTTGAAGTTGTTTTATTTATTTAACTAGTTTATAATTTTTACTTTGCAAAAGCCATAAATAATGACTTGAAACGCTTACAGAATGCAAGTACCTTCTACTTGTATATTGAACAAATAAGTAACATATCATTCTTGTCATTAAAGACAATTTTTAGTAATGTATGTGTATCTGTAAATGTAATTACATGCAAGGTTATTTGTCAGGTGCGTTTCGCTTCCAGCATAAGCGCCTATTAGTATTAGTCTCCATCTGGTCTGTCCGCATGTTCGTTATCTGCTTCTACCAAGCAGATTTTCATGAAATTTGATATTAAGGACTTACGGTCAAGGATAATAAGAAAATCACATAAATGAGTCACGTAAGCCAATCAGGGGTACCACTTTACTGGTGATAAAATATGAACTTTCCCTCATATCTCGTAAAGTATCGGTCATATCAAAATATTTATCAAGTAAAACTTGTGCAACTAATAAAGCAGGGTATTTCTTTTCCTCTAAATTTTTATCGTAGGAGTCGCCGTTTGCGAGAAAATCGAACAAGAGTCGTAATTGGAGTTGAACTTTGAAATTTTCTAGCATGGTTACTTCTTCATTGTTGCTAACGTAAACAATCTCACGGAAATATGTTTAATTTCCTTACATATGCATGTAATATTTTTAAATGGGAAGAAAATGGATTATTTATGATGAAGAAAAGAACTTTATAATGCTATTTCCCTTCCAAACACGTAAATAATTTCTTTCAAATACTCCAATGCACAAAACGCACCCATTTGTGTTACGTTGTACACTTTCCTAACTTGTTTATATCTTAAAATCTCATTATAAATATTAGTGTTATTTTAAACTCTTGTACTAATTTTTAAACGAAGTAATCAACTGATATTTTATAATTATACAGTTTGCGTAAGCACAACATTAAATTACCATAACTTTAATGTATGTTAACAACAAATTGTTGACAGCATATTTGTAGTGATTCTGAGATAAATACAGAGTTCATAAAATTATTTCTAACGAAGAATGTAAATTAAACTACAAAATATCCTTCTAAGATTTAGTCACATTAAACGTTTATTAGGAAAATTACACTGTAATCGTTTTTGTGCATCAAATCTTGGAGTAATTATTGGAATTTATTTTACAATGCTACACAAACATCTTTATATAGTTCTCTGGTGAATAAATTAAATTAAAATGGTATTGCAAAGTTCTTTGCTTATAAATAACTAGCAAATTTACCCAGCGTTGCTCAGGTTATGTTTTAAATCATCGTGACTTCAAATTATGGCAATAATTATGAACAAAAAATTATATCTATGCTTGAATTAAGTTTTATTTGGGAAATTTTTTCATATTTTAATTGATATAAATGAAAGAGTTGGAAAATATTTTGAGGATTCGTAATTAAAATTGACAATCAACGCAGTCGATTCATTTTGTGAGGTGATGCTTTTTGCCAGGTGGAGTTCGTTCTCTAAGCTTCCAGTAGAGAACGTGCATGTAGAGTACAGGTAGTTCCGCCTAATGTAGCAATTGAAAATTACTAGAAGTTACCTTACGCCTCAGTGATCGGAGGTAATATGTAGAGTGGAGGGGAACGAATTCCATTAGAATAGAGGGGCATTGAAGGTGAGCGCGCTTCCTAGAAGGGAAATCCCCTTGCACGCAGAGTAGAGAGGTGACTTCTTAAGTCAGTTACCATACGGTAGCTTTGCTTTACGCATGGACAGTTATATGCGGGATGCTCAGGAGTTCAAAATAAACATTCTTTAAAAATTCAGATAATACCAGGTTCCTAGAAAGGAGCGTCTGTCTCACACAACATTGTACGAGGGTTTCCCAGAAAGTAATGCACCACATGTTTTGAAATTACTCACATTTAACGAATATGTGACAGATTTTGACTTTTATCGATAAGTTTCCTGGACAACGAATGTCATTGTTGAGACTCGAGATTCATATTATTGCCTAGCGAGGGATAAGGGGGGGAACAGCAGAGGGAGGGAGGGGGATAAGGCATTGTCGAGTACAATTTGTAACGTGTTAACAAAGGTATTGCCCACTTATTGTAACAAAGTATTATTCACTTGACATAAATTTATTTTAACAAAACTCTTTGCTTAGAGAATCGTTCTAAGAGTCAGAGCATTGAATTCCTGTGTCATTTTAATTCTCTTTTCTACTGTTTTTGTTTTTCGTTGCATTAATTCTTTTTGTTTGTTCATCTGTTGTTTGTCGTGTTGTATTAACCAAACCACATCCAACACAGTGTAATGTGAGCAAATAAAGTAAGTGGTAAATGTTTTCACTTGTATAAATTGTGTAGTATCGAAAGTAAGATTGCGTAACCCGGCCGCCGTATGGGTTTGTTGTCTAACTAAGTAGGCTGTTATGAAGGTTGGCATTGTAATAGTGTCTCATCGCACCGTCAAATGTCATGGATGTCTGTGTTGACCAGCATCATAGCTAATCCTAATATACAATAAACTTTGAAGCTTCTTTGTTTATTGTAAAAAATTCTGTCAACATTTCAAATTTGAAATGCAGGCATCTCTAGTGGAATTGTAAAATGTTATATTCCCCTATATTATTATTGTTATAGCACTGACTATAATTAACCAATTGACCAAACCTTTTATACATTCATCAAGATGTTAATAATAATTGTACCAAATTTGTTATTCGTGTCTTATAGTTTATGGCATGCATAATGAGACACGCAAACAAACTTTTGCAAATATATATAGATTGTGGGAAGCTCATTCAGTTCTATTTGGTATAATAATTATAGGATATTTATTTTGTTTCTCAATTTTGTAGTTATTCTTTTGATTCTCAGGTTGGTCTCTATGTAAATATTAACGTTGTCTCTTGTTGGTTGAGTTATATTTTAGATTACTTAACAATTTCATGGCTGTTGTTTAAAATATCTTCATTAAGTTATCGTAACGATAATTTTGGTAAACTCCATATGAGATTTTGACTTATTCTAACATAAGCGTTACTGAAAAGGAATTCTTTAAATTTATTAACATAAATAACTCAATTGTATACAAATATTTAATGAAATACTTTAGTTTTTCGTGCACTCAATACTTTCATAAATTACAATCTGAAAATTCTTCAAATATAAGTTTTTAAATAAATGTTTTGTAATGATAATGTATTGCTACTTACAATTTGCACATTTATAATGTTAAAAAATATAATTATTGATAAATTTTTAATGATTTGATTTGCTGATTTTCCTTTTAAATTTGACAAATTGGCCATGAAAGTGTTAAGCTATCGATAAGGAGCACTGTGATTTGTTAACGATAGTGAGTTGAGTCACGCAATGCAATTACTACTTAAATTTAAAGTAAATTAACCTCAAGTCGTTAAATTTTACGCACTTACTGTACATTACCTGGAAATATAAGACAAACTTTGAGAATATGCTATATTTTTTCATAAATAGGGTGTTTGCTTTGATTAAATCAGTTATATTTTGCATAATAGCTTTGAATCTGAACTTTACATTAGAACAAATATGTTTTTGATGTTGTAAATATAATCTCACCTTGATTAATGTTATATTTGTAAATGCAAGATAATTTTTAAAGACAAAATGTATTTAGTTCAATCTTTGCTGTTATAAAAATTAAATTGCTATCAGAAGTAAATCTTTGTTTATATTATGCTATTAATCTTTTTCAAAAAACAGTAATACGTCTAATTGAGGTAATATAATTTGTGCATTTGTACAATAATTAATTTGGCAAATATAAAGGTTTAATTTTATTAACATTTGAAATAGGTATGACATGAAATTTTAATATTGCATTTTTGAAGTTTATTTCTGACTTGGAATAGTTTATAAAAATGTTATCCTGGCATTTAAGTAATTCCAATTAAGCATTGCTTTGCGAGATTCATTATTTTTTCGTCATTTATGCAAACATTGCTCCCATTTGGAATCAGTTGCGTGCATTCAATTTTACGTATTTCTTGACCAATAAGAGACATTGTTAATTGTAATTAAGGTCATTGATAATGTGAAATGTTTCTTTTTTAAGTGTTTCCAGAACAAGTACTTTGAAAGATTGCTTGCCTCAGATAAAAATAGCTGCGACAGAGTAGTGAAAAAATTAATACATGCATTTCGACTTCAGAGCAGTTGTCGTCAGTGGCATTTCGCCACTGATGACGGCTGTTCTGTAGTCTAAATGCTTGTATTAATTTTTCCACAGCTCAGTCGCAGTTATTTTTATCAGAGGCAAGTAACTTCTTCAAGTGCTTGTTCAATAATTTATTTCAGCTGCAAAATGTGTTTGATGGTTTATTTTTTCATGTTATATATGTATTTATGTCAGCTGTTGAACAACAGTTGAAAATATTGTGTTATATGTAATATGTCAGTTGTTGAATAGTTGAAATGCAGATAAATTGTCATAATGTTGAATAATTTGTTCAATAATCAGCAAAATTTGGCTGAATTGGTGGTCAAAAATGTCATTTTTAGGTTAAAAATGTGCTAAATTTAGCAAAAATATACCTAAAAAAACCATAATTTGTTCAATAATCAGCAAAATTTGGCTGAATTGGTGGTCAAAAATGTCATTTTTAGGTTAAAAATGTGCTAAATTTAGCAAAAATATACCTAAAAAAACCATAATTTGTTCAATAATCAGCAAAATTTGGCTGAATTGGTGGTCAAAAATGTCATTTTTAGGTTAAAAATGTGCTAAATTTAGCAAAAATATACCTAAAAAAACCCCTTAAGTCCAACGATACCTAAAAGAGGCTCCGAGAAAAAGAAATTATTTCTATCTAAAAGGAGTCAACAGGTTTTGATCATAATAAAATGTCTTTATTGCAATTAAAATGTACAGTGTATACATACAAGTTCAATAAAAATTTTACAATCTGAAATAATACATTTTGTCTACTTATTTTATCCTGCACCTGAAAATAAAAATTATACTGGACTTAAAAGAATTTTTGACTTGAGAAAAAAAATTGATTTGTTTACAATTTGTACTTAGAAAAACTTTTGAAAAAGTCCCAATTCCAGAAATCTTTCAAGTCTAAGAGTTAAAAACTATTGTCCAATTTGTAAAGTAATTTGTTTACAATCTGGACAATAATTTTTAACACTAGACTTGAAAGATTTCTGAAATTAGAACTTGAAAAAAATTAATTTGTTTACATTTTGGACTTAGAATAATATCTGACTTAAAAAATTTCTGGACTTAAAAAGATCTGAATATTAGCACAAATCAAAATTGCCATTTAAAAATATTCATGAACTGCAGAATTTTTTTTAAATATAACAAGCACTAGAATAAAAGTTGGACATTTTTACAAAGTACTTTGGCAAAGATAATATTTCTTTAATCATTTCTATTGGTGAGAAAGTAGAGAGGAAAAATAGCATGGCTTAGAAAAAAATATGAAATGAGAGACGATAAATATATACCCAAAAGCGCTGCTAATTCTGGTTTGTTCAGATTTAAAAAAATGGCAATAATTATACAGAATGGAAAAGCAATAGCTTATATACATTTACACAAAAGAATTTGCAATTGTTCTGAATAATATATAAATAACACAACACTTTGGAAACGTATTTACAAATAAATAACATCTAGCAAATTGGATATTGATGGAATTATTAAAAGAACTTTTTTCTGGACATTGACTTTAATTAAGAATAAAATAACATGCACAATTTTTCTTAATTAAGAAATTTAACTCTCCACAAAGTTAAATCTTTTTCTAAATATCGTCTAGAATCAAGAACAATTGAACTACCATTTCCGATGCATGGCTTAATAATTGGAGAATATAAACTTTTCACAATGAAAATACTTTACATAGTCTGGATTTTCAATCAAAACTCTCAAAACTAACTGAAATTTCATTTGCATTTTATCTCTTTATCTGATTTTGATAACTTGAATAATGAACTGAATTTGTATTGCCTCAGAATTTTTTCTGCCTTGAATAAACAACAATAAAAACCCCAAAGAATATTTTCTGAATTAATTCAAGCAGATCCTACATCTCCAAATTTCTTTAAATTATTAAATTAAATCTGGAATTATTTAACCACGACAAACCCTCTTGGTAAAATATTAAATGTAGAACACCAAAAATCCCGATACAAATAATCTTTTTTAATGGCTGCTCCTATTTTAAGATTAAATTTAATTAATTACTTTCCAACATCCAATTTGCGGAACGATATTCACGACAAGTCTGCAAACATGAGCAAATACAGTGCTGTCTCAGAAGTCAATACGAAAACTTGGCATTTTATAAGTTTTCTAAAGTTTTTAAATTCAACATCTTCGGAAATTCGTAAATAACTTGTTACTACATTTGATTCTTATTAACGGAAGTGAATTTAACAAAAATTTAAAATTTATAGAAGTACGCTAATAAACCTTTACAAACAAAATGGAATATTCTTTATAAAATCAAATTAAAGAAAGTTTTCAGAGTTCAAACTGAAAACCAACACCTTATATTCTTGTAAATTTATAATAAAAAATTAAATGCATTTTATAAAAAAGTTGAGTTATCAGAAAGTTTTTAAGTTCAAACAGAAAATTGATGCCCTACATTCTCAGAAATAAAATACTCTTACGGACGATATCAGATAAAACTTTTTTTTCAGACGTAGCACTATATTTTCCATTTACTTACTTTTAGTGTAAGTTGATTAAACAATATTTTTAAAAGAAATCAAATTCTTGGGGAATCGTTTAATCCTATCGTAAATTTCTGCTCATTCTGAATGACAGGAGAAAAACCTCCTAAAAATTGGAATTCTTATTGTATTGTATTTATTTTCATTGGTTGTGAGCATAAAGCTATAATAATGCCAAATTTGAAGCGTTTAGCTCATCTGAAAGGGACTTATAATTTACAATCTCTCCTACATCCTCCGTAAGATGCAGCTACATATTATACAAGATATTTATCGCCTGACATATTGAACAAACCAGAATATAGCAACATATAGGTATAAAAACCTTCTCTCATCCCATATGTATAGCCTCCAGCTCAGATTCCTCTATACTCTCGCACCCAGGTGTATCAATTGTCGTCTCAGCAAAGCAGTACTCTTCGATTCATGGTTCCTCGACGCCTCAAACCATCGCATTTTCACTCAGCATCAACTGTGAATGCCTACAATGAAGAGGAAAAATGGTTGTGGTGAATTCAATAAAGAAATATTAACTAAAAAATCTAAATATAAAAGATTAATTTGCTTAACCAACATGAAAGAGCACATTCACTTATCAAGGTCTATTTAGAATCTTAAAATTTTAAATTCTTTACGAGTTTATTCAAATTATTATGTGAAAGATTCGTTTGACAAGTAGTTTTAAAATTTTAACCTTCCATAAGGTGTAGTGCTTAGCGTGTCAGCTTCCCATTACAAAGCTGCGGGGTGCGATCCCCGCAAATGGAGGTTTTTTTCACAAAAAAATTAATTACTTAATTAATAATAAAAAACTATCATTGGTGTGTGGCAGTAGGCAGCAGTACTGTCGGTACGGTATAGAGATGAAAACAAATGATGTTGGTTGGGTATATATTCAATAGAACAGTAGGCATGATTTGATCGGCTACAGTACTGCGATGTGGAAAGCAAGAGGGAAACTACCACATTACATTTCCCTAATAATGATTATATTATATAATATTCCGGAGGTAAAATAGTCCCCCAATCAGATCTCCGGGCATGGACTGCCTTGAGGAAAGCAACTGTCGAAGGTAACTTATGCAAAGATACTTGGAATTTAAAAACCACGAGGAAGGCAGAAAAGCTAGAGAACCTGAAAAATGAAATAGGATTGACGTCATAGGGCTGAGCGAAGTCAGATGGGAAGGAGAAGGGCAGATCCGCTCGGAAGAATTCACGGTAGTTTACACCGGAGGAAATAGTGAGGCAAGGGGAGTAGCTCTGGTACTTAAAAGATATGATGAATAGCGTGACAAAAATAACAGCAACGAACGATAGGTTGATGGCAATAAAGCTAAAAGTTGTCCCAGTTAACATGTTGATAATCCAGGTATATATGCCAACAACCGCTATTGAAGAAGAATAAATCAGGGAGATGTATGAGCAAAAGAATGACATTTATGAAGTAGAATTGCACAATAATGGGAGATTGGAACAACACAGTTGGAAAAGCCCAGGAGATAAAATGAGATGCCAAATAGATTACATCCTAGTAAAACAAAGATTCAGGAACAGCATAAAAAATACTAAGACATTACCAGGAGCAAACATTGATTCAGATCACATCCTTCTAATACTCGATGTAACCACAAAGCTGAAACAAATAAGGAAAACGAGAAGAGAAAGACAGACTTGGGACCTAAAAAAACTGAAAGAAAGGCAGAATGCTTTCAGCATGAAGTCGGAAGGTCGCCTTAGAAATTTGGAAAACAAACCAGAGACCGTGAATACAGAATGGGAAGAAATTAAAGCCAGCTTCAAAGACACCTTGAATAAAGAGATTGGGAAACAAGAGAAGAAAATCAGAAACCCATGGATCACTAAGGAAATGCTGGAGATAATGGATGAGAGGAAAAAATGGAAAAAAATGTTAACAGTGAAGAAGGTAGAGCCAACTATAGATGCACAAACAATGAGTCGAGAAGGGTAACAGATAAAGCTAGGGAAATTTGAATAAAAGGAAAATGTGAGGAAATACAACTGAGAAGTTAGGACGGTATGATATGATGTATGCTAGGGCACTGGAGTTAGAAGATTAGAAGTCTAATGGGATTTGTGGTAAAGCAATTATGAACGCAGATGGAAAAATAGTCGCAGAACCAAAGGATGTAGCACAGGTATGAGAAGTATACATTAAGGAACTATACAGCAAGCAGGCAGGATCAGCACAAATAGAACGGAAGAAGAGGATAACATTGAAGAAGACAAACTTGGGAACAAGTAATATGGAAAGCGAAGTACAAAAGGCAATTCTGGAACTGGATAAAGGGAAAGCTACAGGCAGCGATGGAATACAGGCAGAGGTACTTAAAGTCATGGGATCGGAAGGACTAAAAGTGATTACGAAACTAATTAACAAGCTTTACAACTCGGGAAAGAGGCCTCAGGATTTCTTAGATGTGACAATGATCCCTCTAAAGAAGAAGCCAAAGGCAATGCAGTGTAAGGACTACAGAACGATATCCCTACTGTCACACACTTCGAAGATCATCACGAGGATTCTTAATAAAAGACTAGAGAAAAATGCCGAAGAAATGCTAGGGGAAGATCAATTCGGCTTCAGAAAAGGACGAGGAACCAGAGATGCTATCGGTGTAGTGAGAATCATATCAGAAAGGGCAATAGAATACAGTCAAGATTGCTGTGTATGTTTCCTCGACTGGCAGAAGGCCTTTGATAAGAGTAAATTGGGTACTGCTGATGAGGATATTAAAGGATATAGGTGTAGACTGGAAAGACAGGAGACTGATCGGTAATCTATACGTAAATCAACTGGTAAAAGTCAGGTTGGAGAATGCGGATACCAGCGGAGTACATATCGGTAGAGAAGTAAGACAGGGCTGCTGTCTATCGCCGATTCTATTCAATATATATGGAGAGAGGCTAATGCAGGAACCGTTAGAAGGCATGGGAGATTTCTAAATCAGAGGAAGGATTATAAGAACAGTGAAATACGAGGACGATCAAGTACTCCAGAAAATGATAAATAGACTAGTGATAACAGGTAAGAAATATGGAAATTAATACAGAGGTTTAACTACTGACAAGTATTAAATATTATCTGTTAATAATTTCAAGTAGTAACAGCAATATTCATTCTAATTTATGCTATAAAATCAACTAATTTGATCAATTAACTTTATAAAAATCATTCCATGTACTCTTAATTGGAAATTATCGACAAATCACAGCATTTATTATAATGTCTATATCTATAATACAACCTAAAACCATTGTCATATTGGATAAAATTACAGTTTGTTTTTACCTTTAAAAACGATCAAAGAACATGAATTCAGAATTGAATTTTAAGCCAAAGAATAGTAAGAAAATATTTCTAATCTTCCTAAAGCTTGCATTGTGACAAGACTGCACTTAAAGAGGTAAAAACTGACATTATCGCTTCTGACTTGATCTCACTTCTTTATTCATTGTCTTTAATACTTTGTAAATAACAGGCTAATAAGATAAAAATCGTTATGTTAATGCTATGAAATATGTTTCACATTTTAAAAAGCATTGGACCTCTTGTCGCACACCAGTTCCACCAAAAATAAAATCCTCTGTCATAGTAATAAATGGCATAACACATGACATACACCCCGCAAACATCAGCCTTCTATCTCTTACAGTTAAATTTCTGTTTTGATTTGATTGATTGAACATTTATAAAATAAAATGCACTAAAATAGTATTTGAATAAATTTTCTACAATTTTTTGATGCTCAACTGATGATTAGCCAACCACCGATGGAAATAAGCATAATAAAAACCAACTGTCACGATAAACTTCCATTAGCATAGCAACTTTCCAAAAATTTGCATGTACTCCAAGAATTCGACTAACTTTGACTAATAAATCTTTTTCCTTAAAATATTTCCTTGATTGTGTCAACAATTTCCGTTCAGACACCTTTTCCAAAGTATTTTAATCACTTTCAACTGTCTGAAAATGTCTCCATAATTTCAACATTAAATAGTTTACACATCACCAAAGAGTAAATCCAATAAACATTTCACATTACACTGTCGCTACAAAACTAATATTTTTGTTTCTATTAAATTATCTCATATTTTTAATTGATTTACGTCGAATTGGAAGTCAGTAGACTGAAAAGTAAAAGTTCTCCAGCTCAAAGTATTTCATAAAATATGCCAAAAATTGAAGCGTTGATAACACTTATGTTAACAATAATTAGCAAATCTTTGAAGGTCTAAATTATAAAATCAATTTTATTCTATCAACAAAATATCCACTTAAAAGATGTTGAGATTTATCACTTTCCGATATACGCTGAAGTTACTACATTTTCACCGTTAATAGATGAATAACTAGCACAATAAGTATTGAACATATAGTAAAAAAACAAATGCATGGTTACACGACTAAATTCCTCCTAGCTATTCATTCAAATAGGTCGATAATTCTCACTGGGAACTTCTTGAGGTAACAGCCAACAAAAGTATCACAAAACAACCAATATGTCAAATGCAATAGGCAAACTACTTAAAAGAAACACACGGAATATACTCACTGTTATTATTTCTTGTTATCACACACAGGAGAATATAACAGCTCAGTCCTGTGATGTCTGCTGCAAACATTCCTATGAAACGAGAATAAAATCTTAAAATATATACTGTAATTTCATGCTGAATAATATTCCAGATTACATTATGTAATGTCTCTCGTGCTAAATCACTGAGGTAACATTGGAATCTTTTCTATTGTAACTCAAATTCAAAGATTTGTAATGAAATTAAAGACTTATATTACTTAAGTGGCTTGGTTAAGCTCAATACTTATTTCAAAACCACCTGACTACCATATATTGATTACGGAAATGAATATCAACTAAATAAATCATTGATTTGAATGAATTTTTCGGTAAAGGGTTTCCAACATTTAATAAGTCTAGACAGGAGTTTGCCCGAAAATTGAATACATACTTGGGAAGAAACCTTGTCAATATACTTTCAATTATTCATTAAAATAAAATCCTTCGTCATAGTAATAAATGGCATAACCACATTTCAGCCTTCTATCTCTTACAGTTTAATTGCTATTTTGATTTGATTGACTGAATATTTATAAAATAAAATGCACTAAAATAGTATCTGAATAAATCCTGTATAATTTTTGCATGATCAACTGATGATTAGCCAACCACCGGTGGAAATAAACAGAATAAAAACCAATTGTCACGATAAACTTTCATTAGCATAGCAAACTTTTCAAAAATTTGCATGTATTCCAAGAATTCGACTAACTTTGACTAAGAAATCCCTTTCCTCAAAATATTTCATTGATTGCTTTAGCAATTTCCATATAGATAGCCTTTTCCAAGCAAAATATTTTAATTACTTTCCTCAAAATGTCTCCATAATTTCAACATTAGTTTACACCTCACCAAAGAGTTAAAAGTCAATGAACATTTCACGTTACACTGTCACTACAAAGTAATAATTTTGTTTCTATGAAATCATCTCGTGTTTATAGAGCATACTTAATTGATTTATGCTGAAATGGATGTCAGTAGATTGAAAAGTAAAATTTCCCAGGTACAAAGTATTTCATAAAATATGCCAAAAATTGAAGCATTGATAACACTTATGTTAACGATAATTAACAAACCTTTCAAAGTCGAAATTATAAAATCAATTTTATTCTCTCAATGAAATATTCACTTAAAATAAATTGAGATTTATCACTTTCCAATGTAAGCTTAAGTTACTACACTTTCACCATTAATAGATGGAAAAATTAGTACAATAAGTACTGCACATATATAGACGCAATTAAAACACATGCGTGGTTACACGACTAAATTTATCCTATCTATTCAGTAAAATACGTCGATAATTCTCACTGGAAACTTCAAGTAACAACCAATACAAATGCAATTGGCAAACTACTTAAAAGATTGTACTCACCGTTAATATGTATTTCTTGATATCACACAAGGGAACATGACAGCTGTTCTGTGACGTCTTCTGCAAACATTCCTCTGAAACAAGAGAATGAAATCTTAAAATATGTACCTACTGTATTTTAATTCTGAATATTATTTCTGATAACCTGATTACATTATGTAGTGTCTCTCGTGCTAAATCACTCCGATAATATTCGAAAATATTGTATTGTAACTCAAATTCCAAGATTTGTAAAATATAAGACTTATATTCCTTAAGTTGCTAAGTTAAGCTTAATACTTATTTCAAAACCATGACACTAGTATGTATTGATTACGTAATTAATATCATTTCAATAAACGAAATACAGCATTGCTTTGAATGAATTTCTCGATAATGGTTGCCAAAATCAAATACAGCTGCACACGGAGAATTCTGTCTGAAAACTGAATAATTAGGAGAAAACCTTATCAATATATTTTCAGTTGCGCATTAAAATATTATTATTTTATCAAACATACGCTTTAACGAGATTAAAATACACGAAAATGAGATGGATTACCTCAGAAACTCATATCAAACTCCCACCGTTGGCCAATCTGATCATAGGCTAACACCGTATACATATATCATTTCTAAAAATCAAAGTTGATAGAAAACGAACCTTTACCTTCAAACTATACGCTTACACAACCACTCGACAAATTAATAACCATATTCATGTCTCAACTTGACTCAGTTCACCCAAAATACACGTGATTAACTTTCACCAAGGAAAATAATTGCATAGATCCACATATATCTTATGTAAAGGTCTCTCCTAATTAATGTAAAGATTATGCCGACATAAAATTCAGTGAAGAGATCAACCATTTCGTTTAATTAAGAAATAATTTCACAAAAGCTATGAACTAAGGATCAGAAGAAATAATGACCTTGAGACAAAATTGAACGGTAATATTAATGCGATGATGCTACCCCGATGCGGCGTTCCGACAACGACAATTAAATTTTCGCTTAATTCTAACTAAAGCATTTAAAACCGACAATCAATCACAGTAACACGAGGTCGACGTAAATCTCTTGCGAATTACGAACGGAAAGTTACTTACCCGTTCACGACCCTACTCTTCCTGGACGTAGAATTACACCCAGACCCATCCCCTCCCCCACTTTCATTTTGAAGCGCACCCAGTGACACCTATCAACAAAGATGAGCGTAACTTGAAACTCTGAAAACCGTTGAGTTGCCAGGGGCTGGCCAGGACCCTGCATACAACACTCGCTATGACTGGAGCTCCGACGAAAGTGTTCTACCTTACCCCTCTTTCTATCCCACCCTCCCCGCTTGCTCACGACCTTCCCCCCTCTCGCTGGCCTCGGTTCGGAAGAGCCAGGCCAACTTTTGCACGACTTTTCCATGTCGACCTTGTGGAGTAGTGGTGCGTGTGCCAGTCTACTAGTACTCTACTTAAGCGGGTTCGAATCCTGTCCGCGACTCTTGCGGACAGGATTACGGAGCTTTTATCCCAGTAGCGCAGTGTCAACGATTGGGTTCGGGCCCGCTTATTGTACTGGTGGCTGTCACTTTGCCCATTACTCCTGGAGTGTCGACCCCGGGACGGCCGGGCACGCATTTTTTTTCAAGTTCGATTTTACTTTTGCCGTCTTTAAAAAAATTCTATTTTTTCCATTTTTATGTCTTTAATGAGTTAAACCCGAAAGACCATTAAAATAATAGTCTTTCGGGTTTAACTTACTAAAGACATAAAAATGGAAAAAATAGAATTATTAAGCATGAAAAAACCTGCGCAAAACTTGTGTGCGAGTAAAACGACTGGGAAAGATAAATTTCGAAACGAAAAGATGATTGGAAAGAAAAAATTATGAGCGATAAAGAAAATAATATGAGTGATAAAAAGTAACAATTCGAGGGGAAATATTATTTTCGAGTGATAAAATGAAAAATGCGCGTGAAAAAAAGAATGGGCCTGAAAGAACACGAATGGGCGTGAAAAAATACGAAAGGGCGAGAAAAATAGAATGCGCGTGAATCGTGAAAAATAAGAATGCGCGATAAAAAAAGAACAAGGAAAAAAAAGTGCGACTTGGACGGAATAATAAAAGTCGCGAGGGGACTCGTGCGGCATCTGAAATCGTTTGACTTTGGTTGTCAGAAGTCGTTCGTATTCCCTTTTTGAGACGAAAGTATCCCATACTTTAGTTATTATATTATCCCATGGAAGTCTCTGGTTAACGACCGCGAGCCAGAATTGGCGACAATTAGCCGGAAGTTTAGACAGCAACAGAGTAAACAAATAATGTTCTGGGATCAAAGACAAAGACAAGACATCGCATACCGCTGATATGAATTTAAACCAATTCTCCGACGTGGGTTCATGGAAAGGGGAAATTTCAAGCAACAGCTGATTAGCGACTTTTACACAATCCGAGAAATGAGGCTTCATTTCACCCCCGTTCGACGGGGTCTCTTCTGCGGGTTCAGGAAGCAATCCAACGCCCCTTTTACCGCGTTCTTTAGACATATTTAATACGAAATAACAGGATATTAAACAAACAGGGATCTCGAAAGGAGATGGAATGAATGAGATGACAAAGCGGAATGATTCACAATATAATCAAATACCAGGAGAACTATACCACCAAAAACCAGAAATACCCTTAAACAAACTAAAACTATTCCACAAATTGTAGATCCCAAAATAAACCGAACATATAGCAACCTTATAGTTAGAGTTACAGAATACAATCTCTCCGGTGCCTCCATTTATGTGGCGACCAAAAATTAACGCCACATACTGCTCCAACTAAATGCTATATCGTACACATAACAAAATAACATAAAGTATTAACAACACTTAACCACTTCAGAAACTGTGGACTTATCGTTACCGTCTCTCCGACAGGAAACTTTTCACACTCTCCATGGGCGTCGGCAGGGGGGGGCAAGGGGGGGCAGTTGCCCCCCCCTGGAAATGTGTAAAAACGTAAATATTATATTAGATATTATTTTAAAATGTAAAAAAACTGGGCATGCGAAAAAACTGAACACGTTGCGTAAGGATGGCGAGAATTCTCGCTCCCAACTTCTGTCTTACAGCAGGAGCGGCCACCCAGCTCATAGAGACATATTTGCGAAAAATGGAGGCAAGCATAAAGCAAAACAAATGCAACATGTGCGGGTCGGATCCGCGAGGTAGTTTTTACAAGCTTTCCCTTTCCTTTGTCTCCGAGGGTGAAGGAAAAAAGGGATGTTTTCAAGAAAGTGGGGGAGGGGGGGATTATCCACATTGGTCCCATTGGCATATTTGACCTAAAAGGACATAGGGCATCCCTGATTCCAGCGATTCTGTTTCCCTCTTATTTATATTATGAAGACAGAATTTTCCCCTTTCCTCTCTCTGAGAATCCAGGAAACGGCACGTGAGTTGAGAAAATATTTTAAAGCACTCTTTCGAATGTTTCTAAAGGAAAAGAATAATTGGAGGATAGGAAACGCTGTACCGTCTTTGACGGCTATTTCTGTATGGAAATTCCATGAACACCGGCATATACCTTTCATTTGACTGGGAGGACACGTATGCGAAGATCATAAATGCTACTGCTGGCAATCTTTCTTTCTTTTTGAGGGTTTTCGATTTTATGACCTTACGGGTGGCTAGAAAGAAATCTTACCGACGCGTCGGCAAACGTCGCGACGTTCCCAAGAAAACTTTCTGACACGTGTTTTACACATTGGTCTCTTCACCCTCTCTCCTTTTTCTTTTAAAATTTCTTGAAAAAGAAATTACTTCAAGACCCTCAGATTTTCTTAGTTTGTGGAAGAAGTAACATCGCAGAGAGAGTGAGCCGTGTCGTACTTTTGCAGTAAGAGTGTGTGCATTTTGCGGAAAAATTATAGGACTGGTTAGTATTTTAACACGTGAAATATTTTAATTATTTATTTTTAATTTCTTTGGTTTCGCTTTTGGAGTTTTTGTGAGAGAAACTGTTTTAATTTTGGTAGAAGGATATCCTAACGATCCAGATCTTCTCATCACTACGTGGGACATCTTCACTCACAACATTGTCACTACATCGTCTTCCATTGGAGAGGTTAGTTTGAATTTAATGAATTGTTACTGTTTATATTAAACTTCTTTTAGTAATTTGATTTATTTCGAGAGATTTACTTCAATTATTTCTCGGTGTATTGTGACATTTCTCGGAAAAATTTTAAAGATAGAAACTAGCATAACAAGTAAAAGTCGCAGTTATATTAGATTGTTACGATTGGTAAAGCAATATTCAAATAATTGTTTAATTTTATTGTACATTAAATACATAATTCAACGTGTAAAAATGTTATGTTCTTAGACAAAATTTAGGCTTGCCTTTTTGATACAAAGACGCTTTATATTTGACTCAGTAATAGAAAGAACTTCAAAAAGTTCTTCAACTACGTTCTTTATACATACCCTTTTAATATTTTTAATATGAGCCGTTGACGAACAACTTAATTCGCATAAATACGTTATTGAATTTGGAACGTTATATCGATGGCATATTCAGATATTGAAGCATATTCACACCTTTAGCTTTAAGCCAAAATACATCTATAGGTAGCATAATAATTTTAAGTAGTATGATCGTTGCTAAGGTCAATCAATTCCTCTCGTAGTTTCATGATAAATTCCTTGCATCATAAAATTAATTCGAGTTTGTTTGTTTAAAACGCTTTTAAAAATTAAATATACTCGGAGTGTGCGGCACACTAGTCCCTCTCGGCAAACTAATGCACACCGGTTTAGAACCACTGCTTTAAGTTAATTTCAAGAGGATATTCAGTACAGTGATAATATAATTCATAGTGATTCATTGATGTGGATTTGTGGTCAGTTGGGGGCTGGTTAAGTAAAATTTTCCCGGGTTGGGAAAATTTCGTCCGCCCCTGGGTAATAGGCATTTTTGTATTTGCCTCCCCCTGCAAAAATTTCTGCCGACGCCCATGACACTCTCCTTTGCGAGGAACAACTCTTCTCGCTTTTTTCTCTGTCCCTCGTCCACCCGGCGACACCTCGCTCTCCGCATATCCCCGTGGTCTCCTTCGTTCTCTCGACTGCCGCTCTAGCCTGACGTCGCCGCTCGAGGGGGGGGGGGGGGGGGGGGGGTACGGCGGGTAGCTTAAATGGGCGACTCCTCGACTTCGTATTGGTTAATTTCGTGATTATGTGATATAACCCTACGAAAAGGAGGGAATGGGAAATAGGGGTAATATTCGCCCTATATAAAGCGCGTTGCTGTGGGACCAGCCATTCGGCGGGCCATTCGGTGAGGCCTCAAAATTTATTCGTCTTCAACAAAGAGGTGGGATCTTCTAATTAAGACAAACACAAAATTAAATTTTACATTAAAACGAATCAGTGATATCAGATGGTCCGCAAGTGCGGATGCAATATTAGCTGCTAAGGTAAATTTTGTAGCCATAAAAGAAGAATTATATGAACTTTCTAATGAACCAAATGAAAAACCTAACGAAATTAGAAGCAAAAAACTATACAACTGTTTTGAAGATTATGAAAGAGCACTTTTGTTGATTTTATGGAATACACTTCTACAACGAATAAACGCTACTAATAAAAATCTGAAAAGTAAAAATTGCAATCTACAAGAAGGTGTAAATCTTCTTAAATCATTGTCCTCATTTATTTTTGTAAGTTCGAAACAGTAACGCGTTTGAAAGTATGGAAACAGAACTACAATCATTGCCAGGTAATAAAGAATACAAATCTGATAAAGGAAGAACCCAAAAAATGAAACTACAGTTCGGCGAAAACAGGGATAACGTAGCAATATTAACTGGCAAAAAATTAGTTATTGTGAGTTGCCTTAATGTAATATGCGAGTCTACTATCAGAAATTAAAGGACGCATTCAGGTGTACGAAGACGTCTTACAGCAATTCGCAATATTTATACATTTAAATTTACGCGATACATCACCGAATGATTATGACAATTGTATTGTAAATTTAATTCATAATTATAAAGATGACATTGATGAAATTTTGTTTAGAGATGAAGTAGCCCAATTTCTTCATTTTGCAATGATTGAGAAATTAAGTACACCGATGGAAATGTATATAGCAATTCAGGGAGGGCTAATTTCAGCCTTCCCAAATGTTTACATAAGTTTAAAAATATTTTTGTCAATGCCGATCGCGAATGCATCTGCGGAAAGGTCATTTTCCGTGCTAAAAAGAGTAAAGAATTATATGAGAAATATATCCTCTCAATTTTCGGCGCAACAGTCAAGGGGATATAACATTGAATAAGAACACGTTTCTAATAGGGACGATGTATTTTTGTCGTGGACGACTAATAACAGACCTGTTCCATAATTTCTTTCTAATACTCCATCGCACGAAATGCGCCCATCTGTGATACGTTGTACACTTTCCTAACTTGTTATTAATTGTCCAATTACTTCAGCGTTTTACAGTACAACCAAGCGCCTATTTAAAGTAACATTTAACAGAGGAAGAAGAATAACGGCGATCTGATCGCGTAGGAAGGAATCTTGTAATCCCTAAGGATTTCATATGAATGTTTTTCTTTTCAATATTACTATCCAAGAAAAAAACTATGAAAATCAATCGCGATTCCTAAAGCTATACGGATCTCTTCGTGAGATTATTTCATGCCTTCGGGGCGATTACAGGCGATTTGAGAGGAATTTGTTAAGGCAGGTGGTCCAGCATGCTCCTATCCAGATAATGATAAAATTCGAACGAGAAAATTAATTTACGGCGTTCTACGATGCTATACACCGCAATTCTCCTACGAGATTCCTCAATTTCTCTTACTTTGGATGCGTCATTCCAGTAAGGTTTTATGATACGTATGCGGATTCCACGGTAAAGTTTAAGTAGCATCATTAGAGTATTAAATGTATTATATCATTAACTGATATAATACTCTCGTCAAGTAGTCTTGCTATCTAACTTTGCAATTGCGGGCACAAAACACGGGTGAGCATTTAAGTATTAAATTAAAATAAGTCATGAATCCAATCGAATTACGACGAATATTCCCCACATAAAATCATGCGGAAGTGCGACGACGATGCTGGTTGACATGGCTGTCACAATTTCTCAATAATACAAAACGCGAAAAATTTCCAACTAATTTCTATGGTATTTTAACGAGTATCACAAACGGCCGCGTTTCCTGCAATGGAGTATTGGAAAGAAATACGTATGTAAGGGAAATAGCGTTTTAAAGTTTTTTCTTCACCATCAATAATCCATTTTCTTCCTATTTAAAAATATTGCATGCACACGTAAAGAAATTAAACGTTTGTTTGTGAGATTATGTTAGCAACAAAGATGAAGTAAACATGCAAGAAAATAAAGTTCAATCCGAATTAAGACATTCTTGTTAAATTTTCTTGATAACGGCTACTCTACGATAAAAATGCGTAAGAAAAGAAATACACTAATTTACTAGTTCTACAAGTTTTATTTGAAAAATATTTTGATATGACTCTTTACTAGGTATGGCGCAAAGTTCATTTTTTGTCACCAGTAGCGGTGCCCGTTTGGCTTACGTGATTCACGCTGGAAGCGAAACGCGCCTAAAAACGGATTGAAGTTCTCTTAGCAAAAATAAAACTTCACTTCCTTCTATTTCTCTTACGGTGATTTGAGTCTCAAAATCTTATCTCGCCCCTGACCCACTTTATAATGGGAATAATTATTATCCTGCACTCGCTCCAATAATGGTACATATTAAAGAGAAAACGTTCCTGAAAATGAACCGTAGAATCTTGAGGAAATTTTTACTTTTCCTGGTCATATATGATCATCTTACGTATCTGACACTAATTCCAGCTGAAAGTCCCTATATAGCGTAAAGAGTGATACAATAGGTACACTACTAAAATTTTGATGAGTGCAATGTGAAATGACTATGAGCGCGTAACCATCGTTAAATTATAATAACTTACAAAAAAAGAGATTAATAAGCTTACCTCTAATTTCTCTCTCTCTCTCATTGTAAACCTAACCTCACAATGTGACAATAACTGTCCTAAAATTATCTTCGCTAAACGGCTTAATTACATAATAATTACGGGAGATTTATACCAAACAGAAGAGTGCGAAATTAGAAGAATGAAAAACTGACCAATACATACAGTAAGATTCTACTGAAGAGAACAATTATGGAAGATTTCCGACGGAAAAGCCTTTCTCAAACGTATTCTTCAGCAAGAGATTCACTAAACGCACGCACTGGCGTACAGAGCGCGCCTACGCATTTAAAAATACTGGCAATTTCTAAATTTTGCTTCACATACATTGTTCTTTTATTTAACCTATCGACATTGCCTGAGATGTCGAACATGTTGTTCAATAACGCTATTTTTAGAATTGTTTATTCTATTGTTAAAACCTTTGGCCTAAAATTGCGCTTATTTTAACATTTTATAGTAAAAAAATTTTAATGCCATTGTCCTAAATATATCAAAAATTTCGATCGTATATAATGTAGAAAATACTAACAATAATTTTAACAATAAGAATTAAAAGTCAATACATACATTACAAGACTGGAAAAACAAAAATTAGAATGAATTTGTCGTTATTATTACTGTTTACAGCCGCGTTTTACAAAATAATACAATGGCGCACTCAGTACTCCGCGCGACGTTACGTGAATTTTTTTTATACGCCCAGTTAAGGGTTAATTAATGCCCACAACGTCCCCTTGAACATTACTTCATATCGAAGGAGAATTAACATTACAATGCACAATTACGTACAGATAAAAAGTATACTACGGTCCTATTGAGAAAATCGCTTTTATTACCAACTTCCATAAAGTTAATCATAAAGCGAGAAGACCGGCTTTTCATATCACTATACTTTTCATAGAGTGTTATTTTCCTTGCGTTTTAGCAAGTGCCTCAGTTATGAACAGAACCAAACCTAAACATTTAGAGCAGGGATGCACAACATACGACCCGCGGGCCAAATGTGGCCCGCCGACACCTTTCGTTTTGCCCGATTGAAGCTGGGAGTAACTCATCTGGTTAATTCCTTTTATGTAAAAAATACAATTAAAAAATTGTAAGTAAATTATATTTGTTTGCCACATTTTTTAAACATAAAAGTTGCATGTAAAATTTGTTATGGTACTTAATAAATCGACGAGAGTGTATTTAAGTTCTAATTATGGACAACATTTTCAAAGTGAGATCCGCTTAGGTCCAATCATGGTCGATTTTGGCCCGCGTCAACCTCTGAGTTGTGCAGCCCTGTTTTAGAGAAACGTAAACCGACCTTCGGAATGTAGAAAGATACGAGCGCATTTTTCCACTGAATTCGGAGACCCTTTCTTCTCCTCGCGTTTAAGCTATACCCAGCAGACACACAAATAAGCGAGCACCTGAAGGTCACATTCAAGTTGAAACGGACCGATAATGCATTACATAATAGCCGCTATTATAGGACCATGTAAAATTGGCTCATTCTCTATGGCTCATCGTGCGGCGATTGAACGCAACAACATAACCTTTTTGAAGACATATAATGTTTGCGATTATAACGGTCATCATAGACAAAATAAGCATTCGCTCGTTCCACTAAATAAATAACGCCGAAAAGTTCCCAATTTATTGTACGTACGTTCATAATAAATCGCAAAAATAAAAGCATTTATATGGTGTTTAAGAAAAAAGTTAACCGAATAAAAGTAGTCGGTTAAATAAAAAATACAAAATTTATTAAAATTTTCATTTATAATTCATTGTTTGATTTTCACATAACAATAAGTTTCCGCTAAAATTTTGCCAGTTTTCAAAAGCATTGTTAACCAATATTAAATGTTTATAAATCATTCGCGGTCCACCTCAAACTTATTGCGGCCCACCAATTACGAAACGCTGTATTAGACCACCTCACGGCAATCCTTTCAATGTCCCTTTTTTTACTTCCACCACCGCAGCAATAGGGCCCGTTTTTGTGGAAATTTCCAGAAATAACGCCTTCTTAGAACGAACGTGACCGAGAGACTTGCGATGCCGACATCACCGCCCGGTTTCTACATATGAGGAATCAACACGGACCGCATATACCCGCCCCTCCGACAACGGATATCTGCTAAATGTATATTTTTCGTATTATATGGCATAATCCGAAGATTCATTCAAATTTCAATTGGCGAATCTGATCACCCATAAAATCCTACGCTCGATGTCATCAGATCTATTTCGATGGTTGAGCATCGATTTATCATAACTGCACTATATAATTAAGTAAATTTAGTACCCAAAAATACGCCACCATATTTTCTTAAGTTATTTCTCAACATGGAAACCTTTAATTACACTTATCTACGTCTTGTTCATTTTTCAGTAACCAATGTATAACATGGGAAACGTTAGCCCAAATTCGAAAGGGATAGTGGAAAAAGGGGGTAGAGGAGAAGGGGGTAGGGGAGAAGGGGGTAGGGGAGAAGGGGGTAGGCGAGAAGGGGGTAGGGGAGAAGGTGGAGGAAGGCTGTCGTCAACCACGTGGCTCAAGAAACTTAATACAGAAGCGCCAATGACAGAGCCTTCAGAAGGCAGTTAGGATATCTCTGAATTCCGTGGCAGTCCCTACTACTTATGTTAGCGTTTTGACAAGCAGGGGAAGGTCCAAAGACAAAAGGGTCTCAAAATGCCTGCTTCGAGTCAGTGGCCAACGATAAGAACGGTCTTATTTCTAGGAAAGGTATCGGGAAAGACCTTGTGAAATTGGTCCACTCTCGCTAGTCAATGGATCAAAAGTTAAAAAGTGCATTCGTGTGCCAAAAAAAGACGCGACCCTTAAATTTTGAAGGTAAGCAGGAGGCGTGATAAGAAAAGCCAGCACTACAACAGAACGACGATTTCTTAAAAACGAAAACTAAGTAAAATCAGCAAGAACACAATAATCATCAAAAAATAAATCACTAAAGGAACTTACGAAATGATTAAATTTAATGAAAGACAAAAAAGTAAATAGGGAACGTTTAAGAAAAAGAGTGAATATTACCCTCAGACCATTAGCTCGATTCTCTCATCCACGAGTTCTGTAACAAGAAAATTGTCTACATCAACAATATTTAGGAAACAATGAAACTGTTTATCCTATCACAATCTGTGGAAAATCTACGTCCAAATATTTAAGTTATTTACGTAGTTTTAAAAATATCTTGCTTTGGAGAACTGTACGCCACAATGTAATCTGGCACCGAGAAATTGAAAAACGACATTACGCTAAAACATTTTCAATATAAATGCTTTGGACTGTCACTTTCGGCGACAAAGGGAGTTGTCATGGTAGCTTATAATGGGTATTCTAATAAAACTGATAAAATCACGTATTTTATTGATTCTAATTGCATTTCTATGCTAATTTGATAAGAATTCGAATTATGCCTCCGATAAAAATAAACATTTTTCTATTCTTCATAGAATTATTCAAGTCTCAGGTTCATACCATATTTCTAAGTAAATTTAAAATTCAAGTGAAAAAAAGCTGCACAAGTCCCTTTGTAATTCGAATGAAAAAATAAATTATTGTCTTTTAATTCGGCATTCCAATCAAATCGAAATAAAAACCTTACTACACACACGTATTCGTTCATCCGATTAAAATGTTACCTTACACTTGTTTCTACGTAACGTAGTTTTGCGCTTTAAAATTACATACAAACATTATATATATATATATATATATAGATTATTCATCTACGAGTTATTCGCAATCGAATAACACCCATGGTGACATTATTACGATTTTTATTGTTTGACCTCCCCCCTCTCCTCCCCTCCCATAAGCATTGAGAACGTGTTTTGTTTATTTATTATTTCTTTTTCACCTACGGGTTATTTGAAATCGAATGACACCCACGGTGTTAGTATTCTGTTTTTAAATGATTAACCTTCCCCCTTTCCTCCCCATACCAACAGCTTTGAGTGCGTAATTTGTTTATTTATTGTTTATTACTCACATACGAGTTATATACAGTCGAATGACACCCATGGTGCTAGTATTCTGTTTTTGAATATTTAACCTTCCCCCTTCCCTCCCCCTACCATAAGTCTTGGTTGCGTAATTTACTCATTTAATGTTTATTATTCATCTACGAGCTATTCGCAATCGAATGACACCCATGGTGCTCGTATTCTGTTTTTAAATGTTCAACTTTCCCCCTTCCCTCCCCCCACCATAAGCGTTGAGTGCGTCATTTGTTTATTTATTGTTAATTATTCATCTGCGAGTTATTTGTAATCGAATGACACCCATGGTGCTAGTATTCTGTTTTTAAATGTTTAACCTTCCCCCTTTCCTCCCCATACCATAACCCTTGGTTGCGTAATTTGTTGAGTTATTGTTTATTATTCTTCTACGAGCTATTCGCAATCGAATGACACCCATGGTGCTCGTATTCTGTTTTTAAATGTTTAACCTTCCCCCTTCCCTCCCCCTACCATAAGTCTTGTTTGCGTAATTTACTCATTTAGTGTTTATTATTCATCTGCGAGTTATTAGTAATCGAATGACACCCATGGTGTTAGTATTCTGTTTTTAAATGTTTAACCTTCCCCCTTTCCTCCCCATACCAAAAGTTTTGAGTGCGTAATTTGTTTATTTATTGTGTATTATTCACATACGAGTTATTTACAGTCGAATGACACCCATGGTGCTAGTATTCTGTTTTTGAATGTTTAACCTTCCCCCTTCCCTCCCCCTACCATAAGCGTTGAGTGCGTAATTTGTTTATATATTGTTAATTATTCATCTGCGAGTTATTTGCAATCGAATTACACCCATGGTGCTAGTATTCCGTTTTTAAATGTTGAACTGTCCCTCTTTCCTCCCCATACCATAAACTTTGAGTGCGTAATTTGTTTATTTATTGTTAATTATTCATGTACGAGTTATTTGCAATCGAAAGACACCCATGGTGCTCGTATTCTGTTTTTAAATGTTTAACCTTCCCCCTTCCCTCCCCCTACCATAAGCCTTGGTTGCGTAATTTGTTGAGTTATTGTTTATTATTCATCTACGATTTATTTGCAATCGAATGACACCCATGGTGTTAGTATTCTGTTTTTAAATGTTTAACCTTCCCCCTTTCCTCCCCATACCAAAAGTTTTGAGTGCGTAATTTGTTTATTTATTGTGTATTATTCACATACGAGTTATTTACAGTCGAATGACACCCATGGTGCTAGTATTCTGTTTTTGAATGTTTAACCGTCCCCCTTCCCTCCCCCTACCATAAGCGTTGAGTGAATAATTTGTTTATTTATTGTTTATTGTTCACAGACGAGTTATTTGCAATCGAATGACACCCATGGTGCTAGTATTCTGTTTTTGAATGTTTAACCGTCCCCCTTCCCTCCCCCTACCATAAGCCTTGGTTGCGTAATTTTTTTATTTATTGTTTATTATTCATCTACGATTTATTCGGAATCGAATGACACCCATGGTGCTCGTATTCTGTTTTTAAATGTTCAACCTTCCCCCTTCCCTCCCCCTACCATAAGCCTTGGTTGCGTAATTTGTTGAGTTATTGTTTATTATTCATCTACGATTTATTTGCAATCGAATGACACCCATGGTGCTCGTATTCCGTTTTTAAATGTTTAACCTTCCCCCTTCCCTCCCCCTACCATAAGCGTAGAGTGCGTAATTTGTTTATTTATTGTTAATTATTTATGTACGAGTTATTTGCAATCGAATGACACCCATGGTGCTAGTATTCTGTTTTTGGATTTTAACCTTCCCCCTTCCCTCCCCCTACCATAAGCCTTGGTTGCGTAATTTCTTTATTTATTGTTTATTATTCATCTACGAGTTATTCGCAATCGAATGCCACCCATGGTGCTAGTATTCTTTTTTTAAATGTTTAACCTTCCCCCTTCCCTCCCCCTACCATAAGCGTTGAGTGCGTAATTTGTTTTTTTATTCTTTTTCTTCATCTACGATTTATTTGCAAACGAATGACACCCATGGTGCCAGTATTACTTTCTTTAATGTTTAACCTTCCCCTTCTTCTCCCCCTACTCCCGTGAGTTTAATTTGTTTATTTATTATTCATGTACGAGTTATTTGTAATGGAAGGATATCCATGATGCCATTATTTCATTTTGTCATACTATTCCATCTTCCTTCTATCTTCCCCATACCCATTCCTCCTTAAACGTTAATGGTTTATTGCTACGTGTCATTGTTGCCAACATTCCGCTTATATTACTTCCGCTCTTCCCCTTCTTCATAAGGCGAATTGGAAATTTCGGTGAATACTACATTCGATCAATTGTGGGTCGGTGAATTTACCTTTCGGTGAATTGTGATTCGGTGAATTGTGGTTTCGGTGAATTTTCCGTCGGTGAATTGTGGTCGGTGAATTTTCCTTCGGTGAATTGTGGTCGGTGAATTGTCCTAGATCCGCAAACTCTGACCATTGTCCTAATGTAGAATGGCATGTAAAGTGAAACCACGTAAATTGAAGTCACGTAAACTGCGGGTGTAGTGTATAGGGCACAGGGAGGTTTTCATCTTCAGATTCTGAGAATTTTCTATGTATAAGATGCAGGAAAAAGAAACTCCTGCTAACAAGAAATATAAAGCAGGAAATCTGCAAGAGGTTAATAAAATTCTATGTATGGAGTATAGCTTTGTATGGAGCAGAAACATGGACGCTAAGGAAAAATGATATTAAATACTTGGAAAGCTTCGAAATATGGACATGGAGAAGAATGCTGAAGATAAAATGGACAGATATGGTTAAAAATGAGGAAGTACTACGAAGAATAGGAGAGAAGCGAATGATTATACAGACTATGAGAAAGAGGAAGGTGAACTGGATTGGGTATTACCTGAGGAGAGAGTGCATGATTAAAGAAGTGCTAGAAGGAAAACTGGATGGAAAAAGAGAAAGAGGTAGGAAAAGGTTTCAGCTAGTGGATGACTTGAAAGGGAAAGAGAGCTATCAAGTCATAAAGAAAACTGTGGAAAACAGGAGTATATGGAGAACCAAGTTTAACCTAGAATAATCACGGACCTGTCAACGGACAGACTACCTATGATGATGAAGATGCAGGAAGATTTTTTCTTAAAATTCTAGGAATATTCAATAAATCATCATGAAAGATACATATTGATTCTATTGGATGATTTCCATCGAATATACTTTCTACTCTGCATGAGCTGACGAGTGAATCTACTGAATGATTTGTAATACAAGATTTAAAAAAACGTATAATATGCATGGTAACATATTAAAGGATATAGTAAAATACTTTGGCAAACAACATAAAAGAGGATAAAATGTAGCAAATTTTCATGACTTCTACCTAATTGAAATTAAAAATCAGTAAAAATTTCTACTATTGCCTGTGAAACTTGCAGTGAAAATAAAATGCCTGTATGGCTGATGGGATGAAGCTGCCTTTGTATATCGTTTTTAAAAGAAAAACAATACCGAAAGATGAATTTCCCTGTGGCATCGTTGTCCAAGTGCAACATAAAGGTTGGTTTGATGAAAACATCACCAGTGACTGGATTGAGTTTGTTTGGAAAAGGTCTGCTGGAATGTGCCAAAGATCTCTCTTGGTCTTAGATGCATTCCAATCAGGGCCGGCCCAACCATACAAGCAGACCAAGCGATTGCTTGGGGCGGCATACTTTTGGGGGCGCCGATTTTGACTCACAGAAATTTGGAAAATATCTTAATTCGTTAGCGTTTGCAGCTGATGGAAATAAGCAAAGATATTCAGCTGGTAACGGGGCGAAGACATCCGAAGATACCGTTTTGAAACCTCGGCTTACACACGCGAAGAAGGAATTGTAAAATCCAACCATAAAACCAAGTCCCTAAGATTCCCTGATCTTGAAGACCTTTGCAAATATTTCCCACTTGGCAATTTTTGACAGCACAGCTGCATAAAAGGGCGGGGAGGCGGGAGCGATGCCCCCTTTCGTTTAATGGCATTTCTTAATAGCCCTTCTCCAACCCTCCAAAGAATTCATGGACTTCTGCCTCGAGGGCGGCTAGAGGAGATTTCTTATCATCCTAGGGGTCATAAAATCGGAAGGGTGGGAGCCGAGCTTCGGCCTTAACTATGGTCAAAGAATGCATTTCTCCCGGGGAAATCCCTGGAGCGCAAAACAAAGAGCATCGGAAAGAAACGTGGAGGGCGGCACACTTTCATTTAGCCGGCCAAGACCAATGACATTGCCCCATGTCGCCTCGTGCCCTATTATTGTATTTCATTCTTTTTTTCTTGGAATATTCAAAATGCTCGGAAATACCAATCTACTATAAAGCGCACACTCTGCTGCATTCTCACCATTCTCACTTAGTAACGAGAAAGAGCTTGGTGAATGCTCTCACTCAGTTGACTTGTGTTTAAGTTCAAGGAGGAAGGGAAGTGATACATTGTGCGTTTCATACTAGCAGATCAACGAAACACCTTCGACTGAAAGGAATATAATTTATAGAGGTAAGTCCGTGTTTTATGCAATTTTTAACATTTATTGAGAGACGTAGGAAAAACATTTTCATTTACATTGAAGAAAAATCATTGAATACTTTCAATCCATATTAATTATATGGGCAAGTCCCCTGCTCGCGCGGGAGCCGGCCGGGTTAGACTGCCTTCTAACCCAAAGGTCGCGGGTTCGAATCCCGCTTGGGGCATGGATGTTGTGATGTATGTTGATTTTCTCTAACAAAATGACCTTAGCTGTTGACGCACCTAAAAACCTAATTACTACTACTCCCCTTCTCGCTAACGCTCGCCACCCACCTCCCTTTGCTCGCTCTTTATTGATTCCTACCATGTACCTATTGTATTTATATTGGTGTAACGGGAATGTTTAGAATATGATTTTATCGAATGTATATTTTGCTTTTAATAAATATGAAAAAATATGAAAAATTTAATTTAGCTTTTCGTTATAAAGAACATTTTTAATTATTTGATTTTCTGCTCCACGACCATCACGATTTTATAATATTATAATTTGTTTGATGAACAGAATTTATAAGGGATTTGTTTGGTTTTTAATAATAAATTAAGAAAATTAACTGAATAAGTCGATAAAAAATAAACTTAGAGAGATGAAATTACCGGAAATTAAGATGTCTGAGATAGATCGTTGACAAGAGAGGCAGAGAGACAATCACAAATAGGATTTTAGTCATATAGATTTTTTAAAAAACATAAACATCATCCGATTTATTTGCATTTAATTCATATCTTCGCTTTATTTAAGTGCCTACGCACTGAAATTATCAAGGACAACAATACCCGTAACCATGGAAATGTTGTAAAAGTTACGAAAACTCGAATATTCAATAATCAATAAATTTAATACAAGCGAATTCGACTGAGATTGCAAAATCGACGGCAGGAATAAGAATCCATTAGTTTCGGCGTGTTTCAGCGAAATTTTCGCGACGATATCTTGATTTTAAAATATTTTAAAGGATAAAAGAATGAAACAAAAAATGTGATTTTTACGTTTTATCTTATCCTTATCCTCTGGAGTAGAACCCATGACCGTACCCGAAATTATTTTTAGCTATAACTTACAATTAGATATTCATTAACACTGGTATCCTGATAAATTTCAGACTTCTAAGTTTATTCTAATCGAGTTATTCACAAAATTAGAGCGTTACGATCACGATGATGGACATTACGATTTTATTTTAGAAAGACATTTTTGGTAAAATCCAAACAGAAACCGTGCAAAATAAAATAATTTTGCTTGATAGGATGAGACGTGGTGCAAAGATTAATTTTGAATGCGCGATTGACTAACATGTTTTTTATGATGAGGTCTCGCAATTGTCCGTTCTGTCAACTTACGTTACTTTGTGAGATAAATTGCATTTCATTTAAATATATCTATTCTTTTAGAATCTCGGGTTTGATGATTATGAGGTTCTTGGAAAACTTTATAATGCAGCGAGTAAATATTTTGTTGTTTTGACATTGAGATTAGTAGGTTGCAAGATTTCTTAGGTGTAGATATTCTAACTTCAGCGTTTCCCAAACGTTTTTGACCACGGAACACTTTTTAAATTATAATGTATTGACGGAACACATTAGATAGAAATGAATAAGAAATAAACTAATAAATAAATTTATCATGTGATTTCCTGGCGTTCTCGGGTATGGCACACCATTTCTTAAAGAAGGATTATCGTGTAATAATAAGAACAACTATATAAATTTAGAATTTAGTAATACTGCTAGCATCGATTTTTTCGCGGAACACCTATTAGCATCTCGCGGAACACAGTTTAGGAAATGCTGTTCTAACTTACAACTTTAAACTTATCGCTTCTATGTTAATTAAGACAGTTCACAAAAACATATAGTGTATATATTTCTGTAAAAATATCAATTAATACTATGAATAATTGTTAGCTTTTATTATATTTTAATATCATTATTATAAAAAATTAAGACACCGTACCTTATTCTTTTGCAGTAAAAACGGACGATGCTTAGTCGTAAAAAATTATCTGGTGCCGAATATCGCAAGAGAAAGGCTAAGACTCAATTAGAAATTAAAAATCAATCGGGGTCTTTACATAAATTCTTAAAAGAAGATCTAGCTTTGACATAATCAGTAACAAGTAAAAATGTGGTTCATTTCGAAGAAAAGAAAAATGAGCTTGATTCATCTAAGTCTGCGGAAGAGGCAGATACTGTGATAAATTATCTTGGAGATGAATGTGGAGATGGAATCGTTGAAAATATTTCAGATCCTGCAACCTGGCCCTCTGTCCTCACGGATTCATTTAGATTGGAGGCAGTTTTAAAAGGACCAGCAAAGCCAAGTGCAAATATTAATTACCCTAAAGATAAGAATAACCGGCGATTTACAGTTGCAAACGTCAAAAGGAAGCTGAGAAATGGAGAGGAAGTTAATAGAACATGGCTAGTTTATTCGCCAATTAAAAACGCAGTGTTTTAGTTTTTTTGTAAACTCTTTAGCTTGACAAAAATTTCCATAACTGAGGATGGTTATAATGACTGGAGAAATTTGAGTCAAACCCTTAAAGAGCATGAAATCTCCCAAATTCACTTTGAATCACATAAAAAAAATGGATAGAATAGAATAGTAATGAAATATTAGATGCCTATTTGCAGAAAAATTTGAGTGCTGAAAGTCGTCATTGGCAAGGAGTATTAGAAAGACTATTTGCAATAGTCGGATTTCTCGGCCATCAATGTCTCTCATTTAGGGGTTCATCAGACAGGTTGTATGAAAGCAATAATGGGAATTATCTACAATTAGTAGAGCTGCTGGCAAAATTTGATTCTGTCATGGCAGAGCATCTGCAAAGAGTAAAATCAAATGAACTTCATAATCACTATTTAGATAAAACTGTTCAAAATGAAATAATTCAGCTAATGTCCCAGGCAGTACGAAGTAAGATATTAGAAAATTTAAAGCAGGCGAAGTATTATTCGATAATTGTTGATTGTACACCAGACATAAGAAATATTGAACAGATGTCAATAATGTTACGTTTTATTAACATCAATCAAGGGGTAGAAATTTGTGAGCACTTCCTAAATTTCATTCCGGTACATCTGCATCAGAACTTACTGAGGCAATTTTTAAGGAACTAGAAAAGGCGGGTATTCCCATAAGTAATATGCGCGGTCAAGCTTACGACAATGCTTCAAACATGAAAGGCAGACATTCGGGTGTTCAAAAAAGAATATTTGATGTAAATAGTCGAGCATTTTTTGTTCCTTGCCATTCTCACTCTTTGAATCTTGTCGTTAATGGTGCTGCTAAATCATCTCACATCGCTGTATCATTTTTTAGAGCAATACAAGCTATCTATGTTTTTATGAGTGGATCTACAAGACGCTGGTCTGTTTTAATGAAAAACATTAGTAAGTTCACATTGAAACCATTGAGCGAAACTAGATGGGAAAGTAGAGGCGATCAAACCTTTCAGATTTCATTCCGGTGAAATTTATGATTCTCTTTATGAAAAAATCGGTACAACATACATTGTACAAACTTTCTCATATACGTACTAATGCGTCGTTTAGTTTCTTTAGAAAATGAAAATCGTATGAGCCTATTTTTAGAAAATCCAATTTTTGTTTAAATTGCCCAAGAATAAACTAGCCTTATATTCATTCACTGAGAAAAATGAAATAAGCAGTATTATTGTAGATGTTTACTCAAGTAACTGTACGAAATTTGATGAAAAACATTAGAGCCGTTTCTGAGAAAATCGAATTGTTGTTAAAGTTGCCAAGAACTAGCCTTATATTCATTTGTTGAGAAATAAGAACTATACAGTGTTATTGAAGACGTAAACTCAAATAACTGTACGAAATTTGATCAAAATCGTTAAAGCCGTTTTCGAGAAAATCGGATTGTTGTTAAAAATGCGTAGAATAAACTACTCTCAATTATTGATCAATGTCAACCATTTCTATGTATACTCTGCTCAGTATGATAAAATGCAAATTTGAAGATCTGTTACACGACTTTGCATTTCTAAAAGCGCGAAAACAGAATTTCATGTAAATATTTTTATGTAACTTTTACATTAAATTCAATGTAAATAGACTCCATTTTTGTAAACGTTTATTTTTGTGAAATTTTAATCATAATATTCTGTATATTAGAAATTGCATATATAAAACATTTTAATAAATAAATATATGCAAAATTAACACAATCAGATTTCAAGATCTACTAAACGATTTTGCACCTGTGAAAATGTATGTAAATTTTATATTAAATTGTTTGTAAATATACCCCATTTTTGTAAAATTGTTTATTATTTTGTATGAATTGAATAAGAGTGTATCGTCTCCCGTTTGGCAGGGTAGCAATCTCTTAAAAAGCTAGCAAGAAATTTGGTCGGAAAGGGCGCCCAAACGACTCTGCGCTTGGGGCGCCAAGGTACCTTGGGCCGGGCCTGATTCCAATGCCACATACATCCCAAAGAAAATAAGAAACTTCTTGAAATTTGGTGATTATTCCAGGGGGAATGACATTGATCATGCAGCCTATAGACATTGTTGTTAACAAGCAATTTAAATCAGCAATGAAGAAAATTGGGCCGATTGGGTGGTGAATGGCACATACATTCACTAAAGGGGGACTCATGGACTTTTTTCATGAAGTTTGTTAAATTATAAAGTAATTTTAATTATTTCTCTAATGATCACTGATGCAGTATTTATAAAGGAGATTAACAATTAAAATTCATGATATGAGAAAATTTATTTATATTGTTGCTATCCAATTTATTTTGTTCTTCGGATTGGTTCAGTTGCTTGACTGATTTCTACAAAGAAAGATTTGTTCATTAACATAGACTGAAAACTACCACCATACCAGGTTACATATGGAAAAATCAAAAAACATACACACATTTTTTCATTTTTATTAAATAATTAATTTTCAGTTAATCTTTTTGGTTCTTTTGTTTGTTTTCGCTGTTATTTTTTTGTGTATCATCCCTGAACATTTGAATCTGTATTTTTTTATTTGTTCGTCATTTGTAATACCTTAATACTGTTGTTTATTGCTCTTTGTGGTTATTTATTCTTCATTTTTGGTTCATTGTTGTGGGCAGAGCCGGTCTTACGGGCGGGCGAGCCGGGCGGTCGCCTGGGGCCGCCACTTTTAGGGGCTGCCGAATCGTACATTATACACTGTATCACAAAATTTTTGGACATATTTTTATATTTCTCCCAGCTGCGATTAGAAGATTAGGTAAAAATACAAATTTCATCGTTAAACGTCTCCTGGTGGCAGATAAAAAGTGCGATGGGAGGAAGGGTGTGAAGAAGTGTTAATGAAAAATATTATTGATTTGGGATTGTCTATTTATAATTGCCTTGGTCAAGGTTACAATAATGGAGCAAATATGGCTGATTCAAAGAATGCCATACAAGTTCAAATATTGCGTATTAATCAGCTAGCTTTCTTTATGCCCAGTGGTTGCCATAATTTAAATTTAATACTCAGTGACATGCCAAAGTCATCTCTTGCAGCCAAATCGTTTTCTTTTTGGAATTTTGCAGCGAATTTATGTACATTTTTCTGGTTCAACATAATTATGGCAGGTTTTTAAAAATCATGTGACTAAATTTAAAATAAAACCATTATCGGTAACTCGGTGGGAATGTAAAATTGTGTCAGCTGGGTGACATTTATGATGCATCAGTTGAGGTTTCTGAAACTGCAAATGACAAAATGCCAAACAGAAGCACTTTCGTTAGCTAAAGAACTGAAAAGCTTAAAATATTTAGTAATTTTACTAATTTGGTATGATATTCTCATGCAAACAGATGTTGTTGGCAAGGTGATGCAAAGTGAAAACATGCAGTTAGATCAGGTATTGTCACTTTTGCAAAGTACAGAGTTTCTCAATTCAATTAAAAGAAAATGGCTTTGAAAGTTCAAAAAATACAGCAAAAGAACCCGAAGTGGATCCAGAAGAAGCAATTTTTTGGGTAGAATTGTCTGTTCGACAAAGAAACAGTTTTCATATGAAGATGAATCGATAAATGATCCTGAAGAAAAATTACGGGTTGACTTTTTTAATAATTTGTTGGACCAAGCCATTCTCTCATGAAGGGGGAATGATTTCAGCAAATAAAACGTTTTAATGAAACCTTCAACTTTTTGTACTGTATTTCGACACTGAAAAACATGTCTGATGGTGATTTGCTTAAACGGTGCAAAAACCTAGGATTATTGCTTTCTGAGCAATGTGGTGAATTTGAAAATGACATTGAAGGATTAACACATTGAAGCCAAGTGCCATCAATAGATGAAGAATTATTATCCTTATATAATATTAGTACACTTGAAAGTAGGAGGAGAGAAGCAGGTTGTCTATTTTTGTATATTGTGTTACATAATGGCAAAGATTGTATTCTGTTAAATAACTTAAATTTTTATGTTCCTACATTTAGTAATAGACATCATCAAACCTTTTAAAAAATTTATGCAAGGACAAATTTAGGTACAAATTCTCCATTGACCCGTATATGCATGGAAATTAACAAATTAGGTTGTAAGACTGATATGTTTTCAAAGAGAGTGGATTTTGTTAATAGTATTAAGAAATACATTCTTTAAACTTATTGTTACTTTTATATTAATATTTGAACAAGTCTTATGTTGTTTTAAATTTAATATGAAGATGTAATGTTGACCATTATTATGTATTTTTTCATTAATGTAAGAAAATGTTTTCCCTAATTTAATTGATGGGAGAACTGTAAATACAATAAATAAATAAATTATAGTGAAGCATGTGAAAAAAGTTAAATTATGAACTGCTCAGCATGAAGGACGAGATTTAAATCTGCCCATGTGTGATGGAAAACAAAGAAAGAGCATCGGGATATGATGAAGTTGACAAGGAATCGAGTCATCAAAAAGAAGCAATCTTTCAAATGAAGCTTAGTCATCATCTCAAGGGGAAAACAGCATTATCTCTATGGTAATATGATCCATTCGTTGTTTACTTGCCCATGTGAAGCGAATTACATATTCTCATGCCCAATGCATGCTACATTATTACTTTGATATAGGAAGGTACAATGAAACTCTGAATAAACATAAGAAGCTTACACATCATCAAGAGTGCCTAAATTTCGTTTACATTTAAATTTGCAAATGTGAGATAAAGATAAAATAAATTCGGCTCATGGGCTGCAGTTTGGCCACATCTGGACTATACTCTTTGAAAAAATTCTTAAATTTTATAGTCTTTGAATATATTTCAGACTGTAGACTTGGAAAAAATTTCAATCAATAGTCTTTGAAACAATTTCAATTACTATGGTCTTGAAAAATTTCATGGACAATAGTCTTTAAAAAATTTCATGGACTATATTCTCTAAAATAATTTCAGACTGTATTCTTTCAAAAAATTTCAGTCTATAGTCTGAAAAAATTTCATGGGCTAAAGTTTTTGAAAAATATTCATGGACAAAAATTTGAGAGATAAAATTTTGATAAAGTCCCTAAAGATCCTTTCAATGTTTTTCTTATGAGGAACAGTAATGGTGCAGAGGAGTTGGAAAAATCTCATAAAAAATAAAGTATAGAAATCAGTATCAATCAAAATAGGATGGTTCCAGTTAATTCTTTGTGTATTACTTTAATAATATACCAAATGGTGGCAAAGTTTCAAGCCTCCCATAAGTATATTATTAAATTTTCTCATAAAAAGGATTTGAACAAGCTAATTTGGGAGGAATATGTCTTACTATGGTAGTTTAAATTTCTCAGTAATAAAATACCAAATGATGGCAAATTTACAAGCCTCCCAGAAGTATATTATTAAATTTTCTCATAAAAAGGATTTGAACAAGCTAATTTGGGAGGAATAAGTGTTGCTATGGTAGTTTAAATTTCTCATTGTTAAGAATACCATATCTGCCCGAATACAAGACGATGTTTTTAGTCAAAATCTATCATGAAAAAATCACCCCTCGGCTTAAATGCGAGTCTGAGGAAAATTTGGGTTATGGTTAAATCTCGAAGTCTCTCATTGCCTTCGCATTCAAATGTTAGTACTATATTTTTGGTAAAGTAAATATTTGACCTACGATGAATATGTATATAAATATCTTAGCGAGATCGCTTGCGTAAATTGACGGTTACGCAAAATGCGTTGACGGCTTTGAACGCTCAACTGTTTGAATTTCGGTAAAACTTTACATGGAACGTGTATAATTATAAAAATGCAATTTCTTAAGGCAATGTAAATGCTAATTTCATTGGAAATAGACTTGGATGAAAAATTTCTTGACGAGATCGTTGTTACTATATTTGACCTTGTGTGAAAATGAAGATGAATGAAATTATTGTCACTGAATGTGGAACATTATTCAACTACGCAAAATTATTAATTGGAGTAATATTTCAAAATGCCAACAACTAAACAATTTCCCACACATTTCTTCGATCTTGAATAATATATTCTAAGATGTGCATGCATGTCCGGCACACTTCAGCATAAAATTTATGAAATTTACGTTTTTGCCAAAAAATTGTGGAAATTTTTGGGGGGTCGGCTTAAATCCGGGGTCGGCTTCTATTCGGGCAGATACGGTATTTAAAAAATGCAAATTTCATATAAAGGCTAATACAGACTCAAATTTTCTTGACAATAAATCAAAATTACTTCCATCATCTATAGATACGTAGTTTCTATACCACATTATAATAATCTGTTATTTACAGAAATAAATACCATACTTAATTTTTTTTATATTTCTCCTATGGCTGTAATATTAAAAATGTGCTACATAAGGGAAATCAATGCATAACTGCTGCATTATTTTGTTACTGCTGCTTGTAGAATAATCATTTTCAGTAGTGGTATTATACCTAGTACAGTAAACCCTCCACATTCGCGACTTCATCATTCGCGAAATTCGCAAATTTGCTATGTACGCAATGTATGAGTACTCAACATTCGCAACCTCTTGGCTTCACAAATACACGAGTTTGCCGCAAGATGGTAGCTTGGTACACTGGTACACATAGCTCCATCTGGCGAGGAAGCGAAAAACCCTCAGTTCATTCCGACAACACTGCTCAAATCACAGTAACCCTCACAGTGTAAAGACCTCATGGCATATTGCTTCTCAATTTTGTCATTTATTTGGCTTATTTGCCCTTAATCATGCCTAAACTAAAGCAAGTTGCTGCAAGTGCTTCTACTCCAAAAAGGCTGAATAAAGTGATGCACTTAAGTGAGAACTTGAATGTGTTAGACAGATTGGCTACAGGTGAGAGTGCATTCTTAGTTGGCCGACATTTTGGAATAAACAAGTCTACAGTAAGGTCAATGAAGAAAAATGAAAAGGCAATCAGGGATAGTGTTGCAGGTAGTACTCTGATAAGTGCAAAAATGGTGTCATAAGTTTGAGATAAAACAATAGAACGAATGGAAAACACACAGTCTGTGGATTGAAGACCAAACCCAGAAGAAAATTCCTCTGAGTGGCCCTATAATTTGTACTAAGGCAAAGGGGAGTGAGGACTCGGGGATACCCAGTTATTTTCAAGCCAGTAAGGGATGGTTCGACAAGTTTAAGAACTGGCACAGCTTGCACAACATGAAGCTAGTTGGTGAGTCAGCGTCAGCAGACCACAAGGCAGCGCAGAGATTTCCCATGGAACTACAGAAGCTTATTGAGGAGAAGGGGTATGTGCCACAACAGGTCTTTAATGCTGAAAAGACTGGAATGTATTGGAAAAAATGCCAAAAGAATATTGCTTTCGAAAAAGGAATGGGCTGCCCCTGGATTTAAGGCAGCAAAGGACTGTTTATCCCTTCTCATCTGTGCCAATGCTTCAGGAGAATTCTTGGTAAAGCCTATGCTATTGTATTGCTCCTTGAACCCCCATGCACTGAAGGACAAGAATAAGAATCAGATGCCAGTGTTTTGGCATGCAAACAAGAAGGCATTGGTAACAGCAGCATTATTCTTGGAATGGTTCCACGACTGTTTCGTCCATGAGGTAGAGAAATACTTGGCATCCAAAAATCTTGCATTCAAAGTCCTACTCCTAATTGATAATGCTCACGGGCATCCACTTGACATTAACCCATTAATTACCATGGACCCCATTTGGGGAGGACACATTTTTAAATATAATTTTGTACTTAAACGCATTACATCGCCTCAGTATCTATCAAATTAATCTCAGCTCATTGCATGGTAAGCTGAATGTCTGATTTGCTACATTGTTGCTAATACCTTCGAGCAAGGATGCTGTGAATTTGCCAGTGTGAGCTCAGTGTCTGTTTGGAAGTTGAAGCGTCTTCATTTCATAAATTTTTTGTGAGTATTGTTGTTAAAAATATTTTACTCTGAAATTATTTTCAATAATAGTCTAAGTTGAGAATGGATGTATAAGATAATTCATTTTTATTATAAAAACAGAAGTTATCTGAGCAAAAATGGTGATCCCCATTTGGGGATCTTGGCAGGTCCCACGTAAAATATTGACGTAAATACTGCTCTTATATTTCCAGGCTAAAAGCTAAGAAATTCCAGTATGAAAATTTCTTAGCCTTCGAGATATTGAAGAATATTTCCTCAATGGTATTGAAGATGGAACTGTGTATATTGTACAGTTGCCACCTGATGACATTGATCCAGTATCTGACTGTGAAGACCTCGATGAAAATGTTTTAGGAGACAGAGTGCCTAGAGATACACCAGGAAGAGTAGAAGTCCGTACTTGTGGTTCCAGTTCCAGCTGCTTGTGTGGAAGTGAACAGCCAGAACACAAAAAAAGGAAAAAAGTGAAAATTGTTTCTTCATGGCAAAAAATTGAAGCAAAGTTTAGATATAAGAGACTTGAAAGTGATGCTAATTCTCCCGGAAAAAGTGATGCTCTGATCAATTTCAATGGCAAAATGCCTGTACAAGTTTTTGAGGAACTCTTTGATGAAAATTTGATAGAGATAATCGTGAGTCCAAAAAATATGCAGAACAAAATAACTGACATAATTTTGAATTTACCAAAAATTATCTTAGAAAATTTATCATAATTTCTTTACTTTCGGGATATCATTGTTTGCCGCAAGAGTAAATGTATTGGTGCGAAGATGAAGATTTGGATGTTCAAAGTGTTAGGAAGTGCATGGCAGGAAACAGATTTTTAGAACTGAAGAGGAACCTTCATTATTGCGATAATGCTGAATTGAGTGAATGTGAAAAGAAAGACTTTTCAAAATTTGCTCTGTTATTGAAAATCTGATCAGAAATTTCAAGAATTTTGTATATTTGCAGATAAACTGAGTGTAGATGAGCAAATGGTTAGGTACTATGGTCACCATTATTTGAAACAGTTTATCAAAGGAAAACCTATTAGGTTTGGTTTCAAGCACTGGGCGATGTGTTGCTCCAAGACTGGATATTGCTTTCACATGGACATTTATGAAGGGAAGAATGATGAGTTAGTTTCAGTGAGTGGTTTAAGTAGAGGTGTGATCACGAAATTGGCTTCTTTGCTGAAAAATCCAAAGGTGCATGACAATTTTTTCACGAGTTTTCAACTTATGACTCAACTAAAAGAACTTGGTATTAGAGCAACTGGTACAGTCCGGTTCAATAGAATGAATATTTCTCCCCTAAAAAAAGATGCTTAAATAAAAAAAAAAGGCCACAAGGAGAATTTGACTACAGATACGATGTGAGTAATGAAATATTTGCCGTGATTTGGAATGACAAAAACTGCGTATAAATTATGTCCAACCACATCCACACTTTGGGTACAAAGCAGTCATCTTAATTGACAATTCACAGAAAAAAAGATTCTAAAAGAATTAATTGTAACTGAAATGTGTATCTGGTTTTTTATAACCTTACTGTGGCTATTGGAGATGCCCGAGGCAAGTACTTTTTTAAGTTCTCATTCTTTAGTCAGTTTACGACCAAATGTCGGTCAACCATTGAATTTTGGGCAGATGTGTGTACACTCGCAGATTTAGGCATTCTGAGGCTCCTGGCACTAAACAATTGGGAGTTCTGTGATTTAAATATAAAGTGAAACCTTACCAAACAACTACCACTTTATCTGACCCCTCTCAATGATTGCATTATTGAATAAAGTATTACAGAGAAAAAAATTTATTTTTCTTTGTTGTTTTAAAATATTTAAATATTTTATATCTCTGAGATTATATAGAAAAACATTTCTTTTGTGCACCTTATTTCAAGGGACCCCTGGTGAGCATTCTTTATTCTGCCACTGCATGCATGTCTTAACCCTTTTTGTAGTTCTGTTGATTCCAGCAAAGAAGTAACTTTTGTGACCGGGTTCACACATTTTGTGTTGAGACTGTTGTTTCCATTTAATGATCCTAAAATAGAAAAAAAAATATAAAATAGTATAAAACAGTTTTAACAAATATTTTATTCACAGTTATCATCACCATATTCTTCATATTTTCTAGTACTGTAATACCTTAATTAACAGATGCATTCCATGACAACACATTGTTATCAGAAATTTCATTAATAGAGGCAGAAATAACATAAGAAGTAAAGGGATACATTCCAGGATTTTAGAGAAGAAGAGACACATTGAAATATCATTAAGTACTATTCACAAAAATATCAATATGCGTAAAACATTAAATACCTAATAAGATTAAGAATGAATTAAATTAGGTAATAAATTAATAAGTTCTACTCAAGCACTGATCATCTGAACTGGCAGAGGTGGAAGTTGAGGTGCCAGGAACTACAAGGAGAACAGGTAAGTAACCAATAGCTATTCAGCTGGTACTACACATCGTCAACTTTCTTGATACTCACTTCCGGTGCCATTTGTGAGATGTCAATGATAATAAAATTTTACTCTATTTAATCAATTTGCATTAAGTTTCTGAAGTTTATTTAATTTTTTGTTTTTAGCTATAATAATGTCAATTTCGTTATAAAGGATCTTTGTTCCCAGAGGATTCCTTAAGCAAGGTATTGCTGTACCTACGTGCATTGCGTTATAGCCATTAACAGATCAGCAATAAAGCATAAGTAGGCAATGGCCTTGGGATAGCAATAAAAATGGGATTTCAGCTCAGGAATGAAAAATGTCTTGGGTTAGCAGAACTGATACTGAACATCAAATCAGCAATTTGTATAAAAATATTTACAAATGAACTGGAAGATTTAAATCATTGGTGCCCAACCTTTTCCTCAACAATGAAAAAATTATTGTCAATTCATCTGATAAAAGCACTTTACTGGACTGTATCACTAATGATGACAGATTTGCCCATTGCAATTGAAAATAAAGTGCAAGAAAGGGCATGATAATTTAGTTGGTCAGATACATTAGTAGTGAGATCTTTAATACATTTTGTTATTGTTTGCCTTGAAAGGGAATCTTCACACAACTTTCTTTCTGCTTTTTGGTCTCCCACTATTTCCAGGCTATGTTTAATAATTTCTTCTCCATCAGGAAATGACATCTTTTTTTGCTAACATTAGTGCTATTTTGTATGATGCTGCTGTCATTGCTGTACTTTCATCTCTTTTTTATTAAAAATAATATTGCATTTTTCATTAACTTTTTCCTTTTATTTATATAATCTTTGCATTACTCTGATCCTAGAATCAGTACTAATTTTCTTCTATTTCTTTCTTATGCTGCAATATATAATGTCTATAAAGGTCACGCCTCATTGTGTGATAAAACATTTCCACAAATCAGGCACAGTGGTTTTCTAGAAGGTCCAAACAAATAAAAATTCATCTCCCCATTGCTCATTAATTCACGGTTATCATTACCAGCAATAACTTTTCTTTTTCTTGGCTTAAGCTACCAACATAAAATATTAATCATTTTATCACTAGAAAATAATCACAAAAACTAACACAATCCATAATTCGTTTTTCACACTTGCTTTCTCAACCAAAGAGAACAAATGTCTGCAGATGAGCTAAAAATTGGCTTAACTCAAATGAGTTTGATTGAATTTAGAGGTAACCAGTTTTCATCCCTGCAAAATCCTCCTGCAGAAAAAACTAACATTTTCCCATTATACCAAATACCTCAAATGAAAGCATTTTTGCTCAATAGATGAGGAATCATCCTTTCACAATGCTCACAAAATGACAGACTTTTAGAAGTTGATCCATAATGAGTAAACAATGGAAGGATGAGGATATGAAGATTGTGTCAATTGGAATTTTCAGGTACCCATGCCATCTGATATGAAAAAGTTTTCTAATTATCATTGGCCCATTAAATTCTTCACACATACATTAATTCAAAACTCACAAACAAAACTGATATTAATTTAAAATACAATAAAATTTTGATATAATTGTTTTAAATCCCAAATATATTTCAAACGTGGACAAACGAAATGAGCATTAAATTGTTTTAAGCACCATGTGCTGCATTTGAGAGGCTGATGCACCAAAATTGATGCATACACCATAGGTTGGGCACCACCGATCTATAGAGAATTCCATCTTAAAGTTTCACTACGGTTTCATACGGCATCGTTTCTCCCCTCTACTGCAGACTTAAAAATCCAATCTCCCCCTCCTCCTCTACGACACCGAGATTGCCAAATCTCACTAAAAATTTAATGCTGCATTAAAATTAAAATTCAAAATTTCTAATTACGCTATTTTTAATGCAGAATCTGATGATATACTTTTAAATGAAAACTATAAATTATATTCTATACAAAATGCGACAAACAATATTTGACCTGAAATGGACATTTTACGTTCACGTTTGTTTCAATCGATGATATATACATTCTGCTTTAAAATAATGTAATGCAGTTTTTTGCATTAGGTTCAGGAATGTTTAAGGATCATAATGGCGCTACTGAAAGTTTAATAAATTGATTTTAAATATTTGTTTTCTGCATTTAATTATAAAAGTTCCTTTTGCGCGTTCCAGCCTGACTTGAAAAAGTTTGTCTGTGAGAAACTTTTGTATTTATAAAGCTACTTTCATGGTCTAAGCGAAAAAGTTGTAGGTAAATGTTTGAAGTTATTTTTGGTGCACCCAGATGTGGGGTTGGGTCGCCAAGGGGAAGGTGAACAATACGAAAGTTTTATTGCGGTCCGGTCAAAGGTTGGCCCGCTCTTCCCACAGTTACGACTCAGCAGTTGGACTATCTTGTGCTTTCGTCGTTTTGTCTGCTCATAAGTTTGCGGGTAAGTACTTACAAATTTTGCCAATTATTGCAAATTAGTTGTCTTAACAATTCTTCAAAACGTTTTCAAACTAAAGTGAGTAATACGGTTCAAATGTAGAGATACGTTGTGTTTGCAGGTTTTATGTTTCTAGTGTCCCCTTTTTAAAAATATTGTGTATGTATATCACATGTTGGTTATCCCCAAACGTATTTTCATATTGATATTGAGATTTTTGTGAGAAAATGGACATCTCAGCGAGGAAAAGAAAGCAAAGTATTGAATGTTTTTAGTAGTTGCCTCAATAAGTCTAATGAAAGCCTGTCATCTGCTGTTAGCAGGCCGAGAAAGCTATGTGGTGTGTCTCAGAGGACAATTTACAAGATTAAAAAAGAAGCAAATGAATTTGTAATGCTGGGCAGGTAAAAATTTCCTCAATTGCAACTTAATTTCCGTTATGTATAGTGATCAGCATAAAATAATCCAGTTCATGTTTTTACTTAGGGATTTTGTGAACAATTATTCTCGTACAAACATGTTTAACTATTTTCCTCTGATCACATTACATCTAATCTTAGTATATGATAGGAAGTTAATCCAAAAATAAGATGGGACCAGTGTACCTCCGAACTCGCATTTATCCAATTAACTCTGCTACAATTTTGTTAAATACCAAATTACATCGTTTGGGTGCTTGTTCCGCAAATTAGCTAAGAACATAAAATGAGTACCTATTTTAAAACGCCCTACAAATTTTATTCTATATATTTTTCTCTAAATGAAATATTTATTGAGTTATGCATAAAAATTCAAATGGCAACTACAACACTAATTTATTATTTACAATGTAAACTATGCATTTTTTTAAAATATGTACTATTAAAACTTTTATTTATGATTTCAATAGCCTTTCAAATGAAATAATTTTTGATTGGGAAAATATATTTTTTCATTTTTAGGCAGTTTACGGCATAATATATCTTGTTGTTGTTAAGGAAACGTTATTTAACATAATAAACCCCTCAATCACGTAAGACATTTAAATCAAACTAATCCCTCAGGTCGAAGGACATTTAACCCCTTAACTGGAGAAGTAATTTTTCTTATCTTTCAGCTGGTGGGGAATTATTCCTATCTTTCAAATAATTTGAATTTGACTTTTTCTTGATCTGTTTGTTATGATATGATGTTCTGTGAAGTTGGTAATGGATATTTTACAATATTAACGAACTTACGCCATTTGTAAATTTATAAAATTTCAATTTTTTTCTTTAATTAATTATTTGTTCAGAAATTATCACATTTTTATCATGAGTGATTTTTTAAATTATAAAACATTAAAAATATTTTTTAATTTTTCTATTATTTTGACATTTTCGCAAGGGTGGGTAACTTTACATCACAAGATAAAGGATTACTTAAGACTGGTTTAGACAATTGAACACTAGCACAGAAAAAATAAATCTGAGCACATAGGGAAAACATGGGCACTTTAAAGGGATTCTATTCTTTTAAGCTCCTTTTTTCACTTTTATGAGGGTCTGGGGACCGCCAGAGTGTTTGGGGCACTATAGCAGCCACGTGTGCAATGCTTGCGGTACGTAGTGAGAGAAATTTTACTACACAGTATTTTTGTTTTGGTTTAGAATATCATGTATAATGGCAAAAATTATAACAATAGCATTTACTTAATAAGTTACATAAAGGAAATTTTAAATTACCAGACTTTTGCTGGTGTTAGGGTAGTGAGACGTGGCAACACCGCGTGCCATTTACCCAATACTGAAACTTAAAAGATGGAATGCTCTATAGATAAACTTTAGCTGTAAATAACTTACTATATTAATTCAACTTAATTTAGTAGAACTCAATCTTTGAATCAACATGTGCTTTGCTTGTGATTCAAGCTCAGCTAGGGTGTTACTCAAAAAGTATCTTTTTATAAATAAATGTTTATTTTATAAATTAATAAACTATGACTATACGAAATAGTGTGGATAATGCAAGGGCAATAATTAATCACCGATTTCTAAATGATAAATGTAAATAGGTTTGCATTCTCCTGATGTTTAGTTTTAAAACTCTCAAATAAAAACTCACATGACAAAAACTACCTTATGTTCCTAGATCACAGAATAATGTATCTAGTTATCATGCCATGAAAATCCTAAGTTATACAGGTAACATTGTGGTATCAATTAAACTGAACCAGATTGGCTAGGATAAAATTAAAGTAACAGAATGACAATGCTGCCTTGTTTTGTTGTTCATACTAAAATTAAGTGAAAACAAAACTTACTACTAATGAAATGCCTTTGAAGGCCATATCACAACTACAATAAATACACTGGTAAATAAAACCTGATAATGATAGCCATTTTGATATTTCACAAGCATTTAATTGTTGTCAAAACTATTGTACCAAAACCACAGTAAATCCCTCTACAGTAAAAGTTCTTAAAGCTGTCTGATTACACCTTAATTAACATGTGGAATGTATTCATAGCTTCATAAATTTATATTTCATCAATGGATAAAAAAGGACCATCTCTTAAACTAATATAAACATCTAAGGTCAAGGTGACAGTAGAAGAAAATACGAACTCTTTTTAAAACAATGAGAGTGTATTAGTAAGAATAATTAACTTTCTTATGCAAACAAATTTTAAAAACCATTGTGAATCTCTTTTAGTGATTTTATCTATTGACAAAAAGAATGAACACATTATGCTTTCCTAAAAAACCGAATTTCTGAAACAAGAAATGTAGATAAGTACAATGCATAAATATAAAAGTTTGACCAATCACACAGCTATGCCTACAAAACCTACATATGTTGTAGGTAGGGGCTCGCCATCAGCAGAGTACCACTAAGAAATACTAAAATTATCAAATTCTATTTCTGTTTTATATACAGTTATATTTATTACATTTACTTACAATACCACATATTTTTGTAGTGTTCTTTATTGTACATAGGGAAATGTCACTTTTTAAATTATTCTTTATATGGGAGAGCATTATTATTTTTGAACAAAAGGTACAACAGGCATTGCAATACCACAGAAGTAAACAATATTAAATGAAACAATATGAGTTTGGAATTGAAAAATGGACACTGTCAACTTGAATTCTTCTACTGACCATTTGTTTTTACTAAGGAATGGTCTTTAAATACGTTTTATTCTAGCTTGAATCAAGTCCATCTTGATTTATAGAATATCAAAAAGTACATTTCCAATTGATGGTTGCACACAGGGACAGATTTATAGGTATGCGCAGCACGTGCAGAAGTAGGGCCCCCCCCGAATTCTAAAATTATCAAAAAAATAGTGCCTCAAAAAAGGCTGCATGTAGAGCCCCACTATCCATAAATCTGCCCCTGGTTGCACATACTTTAAAATTAACCAATAGTCTTCTGACAACTTCATAATAATTGAGAGTATTCAAAAATGTAAAAATCATTAAATGAATTATCTTGCTCACCATACTGTTTGTATCCAATGTACGATATCAGTAACTTCCGTGACCATAAAAATGGATGGTTCAGTAAACAAGAAAGGCATCTGCGGGAATTCAATTTTTGTGTTTCCTAAAATGGTAATAATCTCTGTTTATACAAATGCTCAGAAGAAGATCACATCACAAAATATAACTTAAAATTGTATATCTAAAAACTTTGGTGTGATTAATACATTCAATGCACTGATTGACAAACCAGTATACAAATTTACAATTGCAAAAATCTTTCAACAACAACTCTGATGCCTTAGAAAGCCAGCTTTGTTCAGCATTGTTCATTTTCCAGCAAGCATTTAGAAAACTGCTTCATGAATTTTATCTGATGCTCTAAAAATTTTAAAGATGCACATTTAAAAAGCACTTTAATTATTTTAGAATGAGGATAAAATATGAATAAAACATTCTGCATACTCAAAAGAGGCAACATTCCATTTTTGTCATAAAAACTCATCAATAAAATATCACTTAAATTTATAAAATATCAGGTATCACCAATCGATTTCCATTAAAAAAATGAAAATTTAGCTAATTCATTTCGTACCTATTTCTTTCACATTGAAAGATCGAGAACACTCGATCAGAGTAAAAAAAAGTGCTACACAATAAAAACTTACATATCTGCTATTTTCACCAAAAATGAAATCTTCACTCATTTTAAATTAAAGCTTAATACACGCTACAAGCAATTGTCTACTTCTACTAACATGAAAATGTCAGCTGATTCAAATACAACTAATTTCAGGGCCACAGCGTGTCGTGTTCGAGAATCGACCGCCTCACTAGGAATATTCGCCACCGCTCTGTACCTGTGTCGTGATTAGCACTTTGCTTTCCCTCTCAGGCAGTACATTTCCACGCCACGGCCATAACATACAACTTCGTTCGAGTGGTCAAAAAACTTGCAAGTTGAAATAAGTACTGGTCAAATTGAACAGAGAGCAATGCGGTCGACGGGATTTTTTCTGTAATGAATCCACATTCCATTCTAATAGGGTCATTCCTTGCCATTCAAGCGGCTGTTTTTAATGCCAATCTTTGAAAAAATTCTAATAATGAATTATAGAGCTCACCGTATATTAATACTAATAATAGCCCACGTCTGCCCGTCCGTTGGTCTGTTGGTTGGTCACGATATTGCATAGGTCGCGCATCTGGTGGCGAATTATGGTTTTACGTGAATAACTAGAGAAGGAATCGAGATAGAAACTCTACATTTGGCAGAAATGCTCGATTCACATATTTTAAGACGATGACGAAAAGATCTCGATTCCAAGGAAGACATTTCCATTTCCCATAAAATAACACGTAAATATCGACTTCATTGACATGCAGGCTTTCATTCTATTTTAGATAAAATTTTTAAAGAATTAGCTTACGATCTTCGGATCTAAACCATTTTTAAGAAAAAACTGTAGTTGTTTATTCTGTTAATCTCTTTCGGAATCGCTCACGTTAAACGTTTAATTCACATAATTGGGCGAAATCTTGCCATTTTAACGGGATGTTGCCTTATGTACCAATTACATTGTTAAACGTCGAAATCTTATTGTTATTTCAATCCTTATGGATGTAAGCGTGCTTTGATTGCTTTTAATACGAGAGAGGGCGGGGGGAAGGAGAGGAGAGGGAGGGGGAGGTAGGGAGGGAGGGAAGGGGGGAGAGAAAGGGAGGGAGGTGGAAGAAGGGAAGGATAAGAAAGGAGGGAGAGAGGCAACTATTTTAATTTTAACTAAAGATAACCCGCCATATTGACGGCCTTTTATACTACGTAGTTGTAGTCATAAAACAGGTTTATAAACCAGACATATGTATGAGCACCCGGTGCAAAAAAAATTTAATAAATTTTAACAAACAAAGCAACTTTTTCTCTCATTACGAGGGTGATCGATATTTTTCTGATAAGAAAATGTAAATGACATGCACAATGAATTTTTATCGACAGCGCGAATTTTGGTGCAGTGTTACTGTCGGTACCGACAACAAGCTTCGTTATTTACTTACAGGTAATTGAATCAAATTTCTTAACGCAAAAAGAAGCGGCTTAAGCCTCGTCAACCTGTTTATGCCATTTAACGCAAATAAATACTGCCAATTTTATTAGCTTTTTGAATACGAGTATAGAACGGCGAGGAGATAGATAGATGTGGGCAGAACCTATGTAGGCAAGGTTCGAAAAATCATGCCCCCTTTCTAATGAAAGTGTACGGAACACAATGTTATCTCACAAAGCTAGAGGTAAAATAAAATAGATTAAATATATTTTATAATATAAAACGTTACACTTAAAAGTTCAGATTGTCATTTGTCGTGCCCCTAAGTTTATGCGCCATAGGAGAATGCCTTGATCCCCTAGCCCTTGTCCCGACTCAGGACATTGGTCTTTATTTAGGAGAGATTGAGAATAGACAATCTTCCATCTAATCCGGGAGGTTCTCATGAATTCCTAAAAATCCAACGGAAAGATATTTAATGAATATCCTTATGTCACTACCAGAAAAATTCCATCCCAGTTGTACATAATCATCGCCATCTTCCTTCAAAAGAAAATAAAACAAAACTTTTTGTAGTTTTTCATCGGCGTGCGCTGCACGTATTTCGTATTGGAAACACGTTCTTCCACAGTGAAGCAGCGAACTCCTTATTCCCTAACCAGACAGAAACCAGGACGAAGGAACGTTCATGGAGAGAGATATTCTCTTTTCTTGCTTCCCATCCATCCCAGAACACGATCGGAATGTGACCCATCATTTATTCTGAGTACAATCCTATCTATTCCACGTAGAGTTCTAAGGCTTTCACGTATTCCTCGTGCACGTCTCAAAAAAAAGGCTAACTTATTATCAACAAAAAACCAAGTTGTATTTCGGGGGAGTTTTTCCAAGCAGACTCCAAATTTTTAATCGCTTCAATTGTATATATAGACGAGAGATCACCTTGAAACCTTCATATGAATTAACGTTTATACAAACGATATTATAAAGCCTACTAAACTCAATTCTAAAGTCGACCTATCCTTCGCAAGCATAGTCAAAGTCTACGGCATCGTAACAACTCCGTAATCTTCCACTAAATTTATATTAACGAAAAACACTTGGTTAAATTTCACAATTTTTATTTAATTGTGGAATTTAACCAAGTGTTTTTCGTTAATATGAGTATCAATTACCACAAAGTTGAGCCAAATTCCTTGGATTTTTTCCATAAAATTCTTATTGTTTGCTTGACAACCTTTCAGCGCGATCCTTTTCTTGGAAACAACGAACGCCCCCCCGTAGTATGACAACGTATTCGACCGGTTTTCAACAACTTTCAAACTCCATTTTCGCATTCCAACCCTTTCACGATGCAAACTTGAAGATATCACGACCGCCGCTTGTAATTAATTGAACCAAAATTACTGGCATTTTAATAGAGGAATTATCGTCTATGGACTCGAAATTAATGCCGTAATTAAATTCGAATACGACTAATTGAAGCTGGCCTGTACTCATAGGCGTGCCCGCGAGTTCGTCAAATTGCAATTTTCAATTGGTCGCAAAAGTCTGATTTGTAATTTTTCAATAAATTTCGAACAATTATAACTTGCCGACCTGCCAGGAAATAATAAACGCATCACGGCGTAAATGAACCCCGATAATGAGATTGATTAAAATGTTTAGTCAGACATTCTTTTGAAATTATTATCAATATTAAAAAGCTTCGAAATATTACGTTTTAAAACTTTCATGGTATAAACGATTAGTGGAACAACGGAGAGGACGATAGCCAAAGTGCAAATTTATTTATACATTATTGAAATAACTCGGTAATATCATGGTTAATAAATAGTTAATTTAGGCCATAATGATTTAGAAATACTTTAATCGCCCCTTTTCTGGCGTAGCCGAGATTTCTTGCTCTTATTGTCAAAACACAAGAGATTTATCCTGCTACTCAGCTAGTAATGTAATCTCTTATATTATTTGCTTAAAATATACGTGTGTCACGAACATTTAAAACGCTTCTGAGTCAAGAACGGTATTTCCCATTTGACTCGTATTGGCCTAACCTCTTTTAAATTGAAGACTGTACAAAGTCTACAGTAACGTCATGGGTTCGATTCCAGGAGCGTTTCTTCTCTCAACTTGAATATCATAATTTCAAAATTACTTATAATCATCGTACAAAACTCGGGACTCGAACAAAAAACTTCTTAAAAAACGACAATTTATTTTCCTACCGTCGATTTTCGAATAGGCATCTAATCGGTCCAAAAATTTGTATTTAATGGCAAAATTTCACCTTTTTTTAAGGAAAACTTGTCCGCCGTCGTGGAAAACCTCATTGTTGGATTTTTCGCAAAATTACGTACTCCTCGGAATTTCCATTGGATTCTTTTGCTTGCCTGAACGACTATATACTCGTAGATGTCGAAAAAGAGCGTGGGCACGTGGGGAGGAAGGGAGATAGAAGGTAAAAAGGGAGGAAGGAAGAGAGAACGGAGGGAGGAAAGAGATAAAGACGGAGAGCGATGGGTTGGGACTGGGGGGGGGGGGGGGGGGAAGGAAGGGATAGGTGGGAGGAAAGAGAGGGAGTGAGGAAAAGAGGTGATGCGAGAGAGGGAGTGAGGAAGAGGGAGGATGAGAGAGAGGGGGGGGAGAGTAGAGGGAGGGAGAGGAAGAGAGAAGAGGGGAGGGGTAGAGGAATGGAGATAGAGATAATTTTGTTGAAAAATTATGCGTGTTACGTTACTTAAAATTTTAATGGTAAAGTATACTACGCTACTTAATGTTTTTGTTTGGTTTCTACATTCGCGGTGTTTTTCAGTAAAGCAGTTCTTTCGGTAGCGAGGCAAGTCGTTATGTTAAAAATATACAGCCCCTTGATGGAGTTTGTTCGTGATCTACCACTTGCTTCATGTCTGAATTTTATAAAAGCAGCTGATGAGTTGCGGATCTGTTGACACGGCATAATGTGGGATTTTGCCTTTGATGCGTATTCGTAAAAGTGTGAGTTCATAAATTTTTAATAGTTTAGAAAACCTTGCATAAATGAGTTAACCATGATTTAAGGAAAGGCCAAGATTTGCGAAAGTGTAGAAAAAAATAACAAAGATAAAGTCTATCTCTAGGTCGGTCGTAAAGCTTGCGTCGAACTCTTAGCTAGGGAGGCATTGGAGGAAAACAATGCGTCTGCACGTTTAGATGTTACATCCGGTTGGATAAGAATGAAAACGCTACATGTGGTGGAACTACCATTTCTCATTTACGGCAAACGGTCTGTCGAGGGACACTGGTGAGCTGCAATGGAGTACATAATGTACCGTGGTACATTTGGAATTTATAGTAGAATTGATCAACCGCACTGATTTATTCAGTACCTTAATAATTTTGACGGTGTTGCACTGATAAAGTTTCCGTAGGAAATTATTTTTGCAATCATTTACGAATATTATTATTCCTTACCTCATAAGTTGCCTTAACGCAGCCATCTGGCCAGGACCGCGCCAACCCGAGGTGCAAGGGGTGCACGGCGCTCGGGCGCCGACTAGTCGGGGGCGCCTCCCCATCAAGATATTAGTGTTACAGTCACTTCCATGAGCTTTCTCTTTCTCCACTTGATCAGTGAATTTCCGTTTTTAAAAGCTTTCAAACATGCAGCTAATGCGTTTACCAGTCACAGCTAGTAACTTCACACACGGGCATATCAAATTAAAATAATAATAATGCCGTTCATTTAAAAGTTTGCCCCTTCTTCGAAATGCTATTAAGAGGAGATAAAGCTGATTGGCAATTCAAAGCTAATATTAAACAAACGTAGCAAATTGATAGAAAGGATGATCTGAAGATCTTTATGCGACAGGCATAAGCTGTTATGATGGGAGATGAGGAAACAGGTGAAAAAATCTGCCATGACCGGGAATCGAACCCGGGCCTTCCACTTGCCGGGCGGATATTCTACCACTGAACTACCGTGGCAGACTAATTCTCCTAAGAAAATATTCCCGTTCTGAAACAGGAGAATTAGTCTGCCACGGTAGTTCAGTGGTAGAATATCCGCCCGGCAAGTGGAAGGCCCGGGTTCGATTCCCGGTCATGGCAGATTTTTTCACCTGTTTCCTCATCTCCCAAACGTAGCAAAGTTTAACTGTAAACATTATCGATAAATTCTTTTTAAATTAGAAGCTGTCCATAATACGAATAAGAACAGATATCTTCGCTAACATTTATATAGGGGACAGTGGCGGTCTTTTTTTAGGAGTGACTAGTAGTCACTTTGGGGGAGGGGAGGGGGGGTGCCGCAGAATTATTTTGCACCCGGGTGCCAAACACCCTAAGCGCGGCCCTGCACCTGGCTAAACTTAACCGAATTTCGACATCTCGACTTCTACTTTTGAACACTGTTTTTTAACTACTTAAATAGTTTATAATACTCATAGATAAATTTAACTTAAAACGGAGAAATTAAGAAAAAAACTTGTACAAATATATTTATAACTTATGAAGTACTGATTTTCTCATTTATTCAGACGCGTCTATAAGTGCTGGGTTTTATGATGCAAAAATTCCACTTGTATTGATTTGGAGAAAATTATTAGGTTTATGTAGCAGATCCGGGGCCATGTTTCGGAAGACTAGTAAAGGACTCTCAACTTTTCATGGTTCCCACGCTACGGTAATAGGCAAATCGGCTTATGTCGACTATCTGGGACCACATTTAAAAGTGACCGCGAAGCTGACCCCTCGACCGTCATTAACTCGGGTTAGAGGCCATTCCTCGAGATCCATCCTCAAATCCGAGCTCAGGTGTCTTCACCCTCTCGGCAGGTGGGCACTAGCCGACCACGTCTTTTGCAATAAAATTTAAACTATTTTATGTTGTTAACTTAGTGCGATTGTGACTCAAGCAACATATTCGGGTGAATGCGCTGATCAAGAGCGTCTTTTTAACGGAATTCTACGATAAATAATAATATATTTACGCTCACATCTAATCTTGACGCCAAGGAATACCAACCTCTTAGGAGTTTTCGGACGGGATTGTAATGAAAGCAGACATTCGCGAGACGGTGCGGAGGGTGTAACTCTTGGTTGTTATATGGTGTTAGATGGGAGGAAAGGGAAACCGCTCATAACTAAAAAGCTTTACAACCTTTTTCAATCAAACTTTCAGGAATCACTTGACTATTCAACTTTTCAATTTGAAACTGCTCGTCGTGTACATAGTAGTCCTGGGTTTGACTTAAGGAGCATATCTTTTCTCCATTTGAATAACATGGCCAGAGCTGAATCGAAGCGAGGCCTTTTTTCTTTAGCATTTTCAAATATCTTAAAAATGAGATTTCGACGCGGTATTTTCACAGTTATGCCGAAAAAAGTATGGAAATAAATTTCCATATCGTAGAAATTCAAATCTCTTTAGAAAAAAGCCAAAAATTAGGTTTAATTAATATTTTTCGTAATTTTTACGAATTTATTCAATTCGTCGTGATAAAATCGTTTTTTATATGTCCATGACTATTATTACTCTCTGGAACATTCGATTATGTGGATTTTATATTCTTTTTGCGTTTTAGTGTACATAAAATTTGGTGTCATTAATTTTTATTTTATTTTAACGTAATACTCAATTCACGCCTACCCGTCATATTTCACGGGAAATTACGCTAGTCAATTATAATAATAGACAATTTTTTGTTGGTTGGTTGGTGATCATAGAAAATTGCGATTAACTAGATAAAAGCGTTACACCCTCCGCACCGTCTCGCAAATGACAGCTTTATTACACTCCCGTCCGAAAAATCTTAAGAGGTTGGTATTCCTTGACGTCAAGATTAGATGTGAGCGTAAATATGTTATTATTTATCGTAGAATTCCGTTAAAAAGACGCTCTTGATCAGCGCATTCACCCGAATATGTTGCTTGAGTCACAATCGCACTAAGTTAACAACATAAAATAGTTTAAATTTTATTGCAAAAGACGTGGTCGGCTAGTGCCCCCCTGCCGAGAGGGTGAAGACACCTGAGCTCGGATTGAGGATGGGTCTCGAGGTATGGGCCTCTAACCCGAGTTAATGACGGTCGAGGGGTCAGCTTCGCGGTCACTTTTAAATGTGGTCCCAGATAGTCGACATAAGCCGGCAAATTAAATGAATAAAACGTAAGGTAAGAGCTGCTAAAGCAGACAGTAAATGGCGTTTTTTATGTTAATACAGAATATTAAAATTTTTGTACAATAGTACAATTAGTCTGAAATATATGACTATACCTCCACGAGAAAAAGTGCACAGTGAAACAGAACACTAAATCGATTGGCGACAGACAGATACACGGACGAGCCGAACCAGTAAGAGGATATTTTTTCAAAACAATTAAAAAGCAAAATTTTACTGTGAACTTTGTGACACCGTTTAATTCTTTTAAAACTGCAATTAAATTACTTCTTATTTGAAGAATCGGTAACTTGTATCGTCGAATTATTTTAAACTGAAATATTTGAAGGACTTGAAAGTGAATTATTTTCTGTATAATTTATTCTATTCGTATTGGAAAAGATGATTAGAATTTAAAATTTTCCGACTTCTGTGAGATAAACGCTCTACGCATCAAATCAGAGAAAGTCGGCACTGCGTGCCACGATGACCAAGCTAACCCGCAACTGTGCCATGGAATGAGAGGAATAAATATTTTTCCCAGCAGTAGTCGCAAAGTGGAAGATCTGGTTCCGAGTACTGATCGTTGTCTCTTTTCTTCTCCGATCCTTCTCGAATTAACGTGAGACCTTTGTGGATTGGTTGCTCGTGAGATTGAATCAGTCAGATAATGGAATCCGCGACCGTCCCCAGCAAATATTTACGTGTGAATAAACGCAACGACTGCAAATGCACTTGAAATATGAACTAATTTCACAGTTTGTTTAATCACTATAAAGCACAAAAAAATTTGCGCATCACGAAGAATATTTATTAATCCACAGTCGTCTCTAATGTTGCGCTCAAATCGCGCATCAGGAGCTGAAAAGGGAAAAGTTTTTCTTCCCAGGATTTCCCACATTCCTTTATAAAACTCAAATCTTCCAATACCCTTCAAACGACGCCAGTTTACGATCTATTAAAAACTACTAACGAGTCTCAAGGACAAACGCTACATAAAATTGGTCTTTTTATACAAATGCCTTTTTGCACATGGTCGGAATATCTCGACGTGGAAATCCACTAAATACATATTAAAATTTTAACTGGTGTACGACATCAAATTACCGTAAATGTAGTTTCTCTAGATTTAAAAAAATTAGAAACCATTTATAATTTTGCGATAAAATAATTACGTATAATGTAACCACGTAATTATATAATGCAAATAAGCGTGTAAATTAAATGAAGGTTAAACTAAATAAATAATCATTAAGTCAATATACTATGTATTAAACATTCAGTCTAACGTAATTAATAATTCTATTTATTTTACATTTATGTATTTCGTTCCGTTCGTAGAATGGGTTTTCTCTAGTCTATAATAATTGATAAGCAATGAAAAATCACGTGCTATGCATAAATGAATGCTACATATATTTATTATATACACAACATATGCAATTACTGACCGCGACACTTTCTAAAATCCCGTAATCCCAATGATATCCCCTATAACTCCTATCCCATCATTTACGTGATAAAAATCAGCGAAATCGTCACGGATGCAGTGCTCTATAGTGAAATAGTTTTCTGTTTGCGACCCTTGCTGACGTCACTGCTGGATCTCAACCTTGAATTTCCTTAATCTCAACACTCTAAAGATCTTTCTCGAGACACTCGCATTATATCTCGTATTTACTTACAGTCTTATCGGTTCTAGAGTGGAACGTGGTACGGTTAAGTTTTATCGTTTCTCCTTGAAATAAGGCAACACCGGTCATGGATTATTATGCAACGAGCATTTTCCGTTGTTGTCTTTAGCGAATCAACAGCTGCCGAGCGTAAATTCTCAGGAATTGGAAGATAAAATTTCGAATCGTCAATTTCATATTGCGATGTTTCTGGAACTATAAACATGTCATTGTGTTCAAGTTTCACGTAAAGTTTCGTCAAACATATAAGCAGATAAAAAGAGATAAGAAAAGAGGCAATAAACATTTCCTAAGAAGGACAAAATTGATAACAAACAATAAACAAAGACATAAATTAAGATTTGTTTTTACCTGTGAGGAGGTATCCTGTGAAACATCGCACTCTCATGCTTGCGTGTCTCGTATTATCGAGTTTCGAACTTATTCAAAAGGTAATTCCTGCGTCGCAACATTTAATTACTAAATATTTGTGACGAATGTAAACTCTAATATTTTGCTTTTCAGCAGTCATTCTTATATTTAAACTAACATAAGATTTTATTAAATTTTGCTCACTGCTTTTATAAGGTAGAGAATATCATACCACATTACTTGGGGGCATAAAAATCAGAAGTTGTTCTGTGGTTAAACATTCTATTTGATGTCTTGACATAAATCCTTTTGAATGATAGGTCGATATCTCCGCTTTGAAAACGGATAAATTTTAAATCTTCAACACGTCTTTCTTATCACATTTCACTCAGAGGTTTAAACATAAGGATTTTTGACAGGAGTTTTCAAATGACGCCACAATATGGTAGAATCATAACAAAATGCATATATTTGCTGATCCATTGAAAAAATACTGCCATCTGAACGAAACTTTATCCGCATCATTTTAACTGTTACCTTAGCGAATGTTCGCTACCAAGAGATCCTTTTCCTTAATGACCAAAATTTTACGTTGAACTTCTCGGGAATTTTCGAACAGGTGTCGTAACCTATTACTCATAATTTCTTATGTTTAACCCTAACGAATTTAATTTCTATGACAAAAAATTAGCATGCCCTTCGCCTGGTTAACTACTGAACAAAAATTAGAGAAAATATGCGTTCACCAAAACAGATAGTATTAAATAACAAATATTTCAACCTGCGTCATTTTTCAAGTCGAACTTTATTCTTGTGTTTGATCAAGTACATATATATATATACGTATTTATTGTCATAATCCTCAAAATTTTTATCAGAATTTCGCGATCATAGAAGCGAGTGCTACGATTATGTCAAGACCGATAAGACGTGCTTTTTTCGACGCTGCTATCAGGGTCTAGGACATCTCGACGCAGCCATCTCGCCGCGGCCATCTCGCCGCGGCCGTCTCGCCGCGAAGACCTTTCGCCGCAGCCGTCTCGCCGCGAGACCTTTCGCCGCAGCCGTCTCGCCGCGAGGACTTTCGCCGCGGAGACTTTTTGCGGCGGATGTTTTTAAGTGCATTCCAGAGTTGAATTTTTAGAGAAGATAGATAAAAGTTTACTTCCGAATTGTAATTTTTACCTATGGTATTATCTGCAATACAAACGATATACAAAGCATATAAACTGTATAGTGTGTAGCAGTTTAATGTTTTTTCTTTTCTAGAAGCGAGTCCAAGTTGAAAAACATCAGTATGTATTGATAAACTGAGAGAAAGTCTTTGAATTTTAGTAAGTCGAGTGTTTAAGGGAATTTTTATGGTAAACGAATGTGAGTTAAACTAGAAACGAAACTCTAAAATTCAGAATAACCAATTAAATATTCCGAAATTCTTTTTTATTAGGTTATCTTGACTGTAAAATTAAATTCTTTAAGTCAACCCGCATGAATGATCATCATGAGTTACATTCATTTTTGAAATGCATATAATTATAAAATGTGCTTTTACGCAAATTATTATCTCCTCTTTTGATCTAGAAAACTTTATTAAAGCGTCTATTCAGTACATTTTATTCGTATTCTGAAGAAATTATTTTCTGTATCATTTGAGTTTATAATGGAACTAGGGGTATAATCCAAATTAGACTTCCTATATTGTGTACGTGCTTGATATCAGCAGTCATAGGAATGGTTGACTGGCGGCCATTAATGTAGAGAAGTTGTCTTAAACTTTTGAAAATTATTGCATGATTTTGCCTATCAAAAAGCACAAAAACAAGGTTTTTGTATAATTACCATTTGAATAAATTTTTCTTTCTGAGAGGATACCCTATTTTTAAAAATCGACTTATTGAGATGCACTAATGGCTTCAAAAAATTCTCTCGATGAGATTCATGCATAATTTGCCGTGGTTATAGCTCGATCGTTTTACAATGGCAGGCGACGACGCAGGAGTTAGTGGAGGAGAAACGTAATTTAATAGGTGAAAATGAGTGGAGAACAGTATGCCAGAAAAAATACAGAAAATGAGTACATTCAAAGAGAATGTGTAATGAACGGAATTGAAGAAATACTTGTTAATATAAATTTGGAGAATGAAAGTGATAGCACTGAAGCAAGTGACTAATAAATATCAAAATAATTATTAACTATTATTGTAACTATTATATTTTGCATGTATAAAATGATAAATAAAGGTTTCCTTAAAAATATATTTCAGTAGTTGTTATACTTAGTATCAAAGAAGCTTCCTCCTCTATTGACCACCTGCACGAGGAACTGAACTAGAAAATAAAACTACTCCCACTAGGCATTCATAAGATTCAAGGAATTCTCAAATGAGTAAATTTCCCCATGGAATTTCTGGAAGTCGTTAGATATTATCTTAATGTCAAATTTGTGGAACGAACCAAGGGACTTGAGGATTAGTGAATTTGGTTGGGGTTTGGACCCCATGGCGACAGGGTATGGGAGCGTGAGGGTGTCGATGACCATGGAAGGTAGGACAATTCGGCCTTTCGCTAAACAATCGAGCTATAGCCTAAGATCGACCATGATTATGGCAGTCTTATCTTTGCTACCGTATGGTAAACATCCGTCCTCCGAGTTCCCATTCACGGTGTGATATCGTCTGTGGATCCTTGCTAACTTGCTCAGTGAACATTTTTATTCACTTTACAATAACATTCCGAAAGTTTTTCTAACTTTTACTAATCCCTTAAAATGGAAATTATTCTGTCTATCCGTGGAAAGGAGAAACTATTAGTGGACGGTTTTGTGTATCTGTTTGAGCGGTTAAGTAGCGATGAGCGTGAGAAATTTTGGCGTTGTGAAGAACGTGGAATGTGCAAAGCTAGAATACCCACTTGTATTCCAAAGTGAATCACATATTAACGAAGCGGCAACTTCGTATTTTAAGAAAATCAAATTATTGTTAAAGTTTTCTAGAATAAACATGAACTATGTAGTATTATTGAAGACGTAAACTCAAATAACTGTACGAAATTTGATCAAAATCGTTAGAGCCGATTTTAAGAAAATCAAATTGTTGTTAAAAATGCGTAGAATAAACTTCCCTTAATTATTAAGCAATGCCAACCATTTCTTCATAGCTTCTGATCAGCGCCAAGCTTATGGTGTTTCGCGCTCGGGTGCAAGATATCTCTGTGGCGCCCTCCTACTAGCGAAATTTCGTGGTATAATCATACACGGTTTTTTTCATCGGTAGAGTGTGGAGATGTATCTCATAAAGAAATGACTGAAGAAATTAGCTGCATAATTGTAAATATAAACATTTCATTTAATATCTACTTGAAGGAAAATTATAAAACCCGCCACACATATGATTATAATTCAGAACTCTGTCCGTTACATTAATGATCAATCAAAAATTCCTATATTTCTATATAATTGAAGTTTTGTTTTCTTACTGTCAGAATAAATATCGAATCTAGTTTGGCTTGTCAATACAAGCCAAACTAGATTCGATATTTATTCTGACAGTAAGAAAACAAAACTTCAATTATTTATGCATTCCTACGTCAAAGTCCCAACTTCGTATTTTCATTGTAAGATATTTTAAAATCCAATGAAGAAGTAGATGTCAATAATTCTCTCAGTATTTGGAGAAATTGTTTCAATATTTGAATTTGGTACTATTTAGAAACGAATATGAACGTTAACGTATGTGGGAGATCGTGAAGGAGTAAGGAAAGCTAGTTTTTGCAAAAGCTATATCAAGCCGATTCAAAACAGATTTAGGATTTCCAAGACTCCATAAGTGTGAGAAAAAGGGTAGGCACCTGGTATTCTTCCAGCGAAAGGATTTGTGGTAAAGGTCGATGATACTTTACGAAAGGACTGCCGCCTCAGCTGGAGCTTCTCGCTAGGGTCGGGATAGCAATTAGCGGAGTAGCGCCCCCACCTCTTGGCGACTCCTACGGTAAACCCATTTTCGGTCGCCGCTGATGCGTGTTCTAGCGACCCTGAGCCATGCGACCGCGTATCGCAAGGGATCAGAAAAAGTTTGCCTACAAATACTTTGACGAGAAACGCCCCGGCAAGTTGGCGCCCGAGAGCATTGCATCCACTGCACCCCGGGTAGGCGCGCCCCTGCTTCTGATCAGTAGGATAAAAGTACGAGATTTCATTCATTTTCGCTCTTCCTTCTACTGTCCTTTCAAAAAGTCTAGATACCCGAGTTTAAAGAGGTATATCTCGAAAACGCTAAAAGCGATTTTGATGCGGTGAAAATTAGCGGGCAGAGAATTTATTTCTACGTTAATTGATATAAATTCCAAATTTTTAATTTGCATTAAATATTTTATACTGCGCATTATTTGAATAAAAACACGTTTTTTAGGCATGCAAACCCGATAAGACTATTTTGAATGCTTACAATTCCGAAACCCTACAATGAATCAAATGGAAACTTTAATAGTAATTAGCTAGATCTATTGTATATAAATATGTGGAAGCGTTATTTTATAACATTATTATTGATATCCGATTTTGTTAAAATTCTGAAATCCGGCTATCTTCGCCCACTCGGGTATCTAGACTTTTTGAAAGGACAGTAGGCTCCAGCGCCAGTAACAGACAGACAGACGGCATTGCGAAAACCACTTCTTCGGATTCAGCGACACCTAAAACGTATATTTCAGTAAAAATCTCGAGGTCGAATTTCTTCGCGATAACAATACTTGCTCAATATACTCGTATATGAGAAAGTTTAAAATCGGTACAACATACATTGTACAAACATTATCATATACTAATGCGTCGTTTAGTCATCTTTAGAAAATGATAATCGTATAAGCCGGTTTTTAGAAAATTCAATTTTTGTTAAAGTTGCCTGGAATAAACTAGCCTTATATTCATTCATTGAGAAAAATGAAATGTGTAGTATTATTGCAGACCTATACTCAAGTAACGTTTCGAAATTTTATCAAAATCGTTAGAGCCGTTTTTGAGAAAATCAAGTTGTTCTTAAAAATGTGTAGAATAAACTTCCCTTAATTACTGATCAATGTCAACCATTTCATCATAGTCAATGCTCAGTATGATGAAATGCCTAAGTACGAGATTCCATTCATTTTCGCGTTACCGTGTAGGATCCAGGGCCAGTAACAGACAGATAGACAGACAGACGGCATAGCGAAAACCACTTTTTCGGATTCAGCAACACCTAAAACGTATATTTCCGTAAAAATATCGAGGTCGAATTTTTTCGCGATAACAATACTTTCTCAATATACTTCGTATATGAGAAAGTACGAAGCATGCATGAAAACAATTCATAGTTTTTATCACTTCAAAACTCCATATTTGGGTACTCGTATTTGAAAACTCAACGCTTCTTTTTGGTTTGTCGAAATCTTCTTGCTTTATCTCAATTCACTCAATTTAATAGTGTATAGTTACATGTTAGACGAATCGCACCCAAAGCATTTTTATCAAATTAGCGATGGATAATCGATTAAATTTCTTCGCGATCGTCAGAGTTTTGTTGCTTCGGTAGAGCAATATGTTAATTGCATAGGATAATCAGCACGTTTAATATTAATATTATGTTAAACACTTATTATTACTAAAAAGACGAAAATCAGACAAACACGTGAACGTCATGTTTTACAGAAAGTAAACTCAGCATTGCTCACATAGGCCGTGAGATTTTCATATATACCTACTTAAAAATAAACGTATAATGTAAAATAAAACTAATATGGAATATTCAACGTGATTTTCTGTTAATTTTTAATAAATCACGGCGAGAGAAGTCCTCGCGGCGAGATGGCCGCGGCGAGATGGCCGCGGCGAAATGTACCTTCGCGGCGAGATGGCTGCGGCGAGGTGGCCGCGGCGAGATGGCTGCGGCTAAAAGTCCCATTCCCCTGCTATCACATCTAACCACAATAAAGTGACGAATTTTATGGAATATTTTGTGTTCGTATTTAAAATATTAGTCTGTCGTAAAATATTGTAATTTTCAGCTATTTTATACGCAATATGTACAGTAAAGAGCCTTTAATCAGTTTGTAATTCATGCACCACATTGTCTTTTGGTTTTTCGGCGAGACTTTTCGAAATAGGACCACTGGGAAATAAACCATTTGAATAAGTAATAATAAATAAATATTAAAACTTACATGTAATGAATTTGTCAGTGTAAAATAAATTCGTGTTTACGCTAGTAGATAATTAATATGATTCAAGTTGGTTGGCCATTAACAATACAGGCAGCCCCCGCTTTTCGTAGTTCCGCTTTTCGTCATTCCCGTCATACGTCAGTTCCTAACTAACAATACTGTTTCATTCTTGCGTCTTCGTGATCAGTTTATTCGACATATTGACACTTCTCGTCGTTCCGGTTTCAACGGAAATACACGTTTTGGGGTTCCCTGAACACGTTTTGACCGTTTTCTCGATTATGTCTGTGCGTATGTGTGTCTGTGTTTGTGTGCCGTAAGTGTGACAGAAATTTTGCGTGCGCTCTAACTCAAAAACTATTCATTAGATCAGCATTAAATTCTATAATTGTGATTTTATATATATTGTTAAGATTTGACAAGATTTTGATAACAATCGGTTCATTGGAAGTAGTTTACTCTAGTAAAATTTTAGTTTTTCTTAAATATTTCGCTTAAAACTTAATTTTAAAAAATATATATATGTGTAAAAGTTGTAGATAACTAAATTTTCATATGAGGAATATTTAAAAAGATATTCAATTTTCTTCTAAATTGACGGTTAGGGGGCAGCTCGCGCGCGTGATTGTGACAACAATTGAATCGCTAGCGCTGAAGCGTGTAAGTTGAACTGTTCCTATTTATTTGATTTTAGTTGACAACTCACGTATGGAGAAAATCATGTGTTGGACACATCAATTTATTTAATGAAAATATATACCATAGTTACCCCAGAAACAGTGAATTTTATCCCTCTATTTAATATTGTGTCTATGGAAAATAGTGATCCGCTTTTCGTCGCAGTTTTCAGGAAGGTAACCTGACGTAGTATAAGCGGGGACTTCCTGTAACCATATATTTTTTAAGATATTAATTTTTATTCTTTAAGATATACAGTTTTAGTTCTTTAGTACACTTAATTAAGTTCTCTCGCTGAAACTATTAATGCAACGGAACGCATTAACACTGAGAACTGAGCGTAGTGAGACCGGTATATATTAAAAATTGCCTACACAAGCTATATTGAAATGTCCGAACTTATCGTCGCCGAAATTAGTACCTGCGACTTTTCACCAATGAATTTGCTCACACATCTCATTTTAATAAGCTTTTAAATTCAGAGTACCGAAGACTACCATTTTGAGAAAATTAGTTCTACCGATAACAAATTACTGATGCACAGTAATCTTCCGATTTACGAACACAATGCGTTCCTAAGGAGTTCGGGAGAGATTTTATCGTTCGTATTATGTTGATGTAATGGGAGGAATCGTGACAAAAAAACAAAGTTTCGGTTCTAAAAATGCATAATAATAAGGACAAAAAATTGCATGATTTTTTTAAACAACAAAATGATTTGGTGAAGTGATACTATGTAGTGGATGTGCTCTAAAATTATAATACCGATATTTTTATTTTAAATTTATGTCATTTTTGGAATTCTTCAGTTATGAACGTGACATGCTGAACGTTAAGCATGTTATATGCTGGCTGAACAAGGAAATTACTCAGCGGCAACACTGTAATTTTACAAAAACATACCTGTATTGCACATGTATGTAAAGTACACATTTTTAAAAATAGATCTTTCACTCACAGTCGTTTTTTGTGGACTTGCTGAAGGTGAGCAAAAGTTAGTTCGATCGATTGTCGCGTTCGTAAATCGAAATCGAAATCGTGGTTACAAAAATTTCTGTTCGTAAGATCGAAAGTTCGTAAATCGGGTATTTAAAGAACTCATTGATAATGTCATTACTAAAGATTAAAAGGAGTCGAAGGATTGGACCAAGACGAGGAAATGTAGAGACCGGAGGAAATACTAGTGTTTCAATGGACAATCAGTTGACCCTCTTCAATAAACGAGAAAGTTCACTGATAAAGACTCTAAGCAGTCAACTATTTAATTGGCACATAGTGCCTGAGCACGCCAAACAATTTCCACATTACGTGAAAGTACGCATAAATCTATGAACCAACTTACTACGGTCAGTAGAACAATGGCCACAGTTGATATGGCGATAATAATAATAATCCGCCTTTATTTAGGGAGACGATATTTAGTCTATCGAACTCATCCTTACAATGGAAAAAACAAACACTCGTGCCCTCGGTGAGAGGACACCTTGGTGTCCGAGGAAATACTCTAACGACGCGTCTAGGAAGATTATAAGTCGCAGTGCTTAAAAGAATCCAAAATGTTACAAAAAAAGATCAAAAAGATAAGGACGAGAAGCGGCAACCCGAAGTCGTTCTAGAGATAACAGAACTAAAAAAATTGGCGAGATCATAAAATAGAAATCCAATCTCTACATAGAACAAAAGGCATTTTTCTTTCGTTACCACGAATTTTCCTAGAGTTCAATGTTTTTTTAAGGCAGGGTTACAAAAATTTATATAACAATGCATGGTTTTATTTGTATTGAGATCTTTTTATAAACTCAACGCGTTTAACGTTTCTGTTTATTTTTAAATGAGTTGGAGCTATCTGTTTTTGCGATTAAATTTTAATACACGCTGGAACAACTGTTTTTATGGCATTCTCAAATCCATTGCGTCGGGGATTGCTTTTTTTTTTAGCGATAATAATGAAGACGTATGACTATACGCGACTTAACCTTTCGCAATCCAGTTCTGAGTAGCCTAAGCGACACGTATGACGCATAAAGGTATTAAAATGCAACCACATACTTCACCGTAGAGTGGAAATCTATCACTTGGGACAAAAAGATGAAATGCAGTCCAGAACACGACACAAAGGCCATATTTTTAGAAAGCCGTCCTACGAAAAGTGCCGCCTGAGGCGGTCGCCTATCAAGCTCAACCTCACGCTAGAGCCCTGAACATATATACCCTATAATCGCCCAAACGTGGAGACAGGGGTTGCTTTATTATTTAATGTTCAAGAATGTGAATGTGTGCGCGAGCGTGCGCGCCTCAATGTTTGCGCACGCGAGCTGAATTTTGCGCATCGACGCCGAAAAACACCGTCGTTATTTTCCCGGATATTCTGAATTTAGATGACGCGACATGTGATATTTAGAGGGCCGATTTAGACCGGTGTCTTCAATACAGGATCAAATCAATCGATCATCCCACGTGCAACTCCTCTCTCTTTCTCTCCCCCCCCCCCCCGTCCCTCTACCCCCTCAATTCCCGTTTCCCTCCATTCCCCTTTTCCCTCCTCACCCTCCTCCAGCAACTCCCTTTTCCCCCTCTGACTCTCCACTCTGCTTCATCTCCCTCCCCCTCCTCTCTTCGCCGCTCCCTCCCTGCGGCGAAATGCCATATTCCCCCTCTTTCCCGCGCGTCCCGGACCATCCCGCCATTTCCCCTCCTCACCGTTATACGTTTCCCTTAACTCATTTTTGTCGCATTCATCAACTCAATTACTACCTCCGATCCGGATCTCTCGCCGTCCCTTCCGATCTCTGCTTTAAAAACCTCTCCCCTTTCAATCTCCCTCCCCCTTTCCTCTTCCTCCCCGCGCCCTCTTTCATTCCCCCCCAACCTCCTCTCTTCCCGCTCTTTTACACTCAACCCTCTTTTCGCTCCAGCTCTCCCAGCACCGAGCAGACCCAGCCTTTTCCATTCCCCTCCCTCTCCCCCTCCCTTGTTTCGCATCTCCCCCACCCTTCGCTTTTCGTCCTTTCTCCTTTAAAAAAAAGCTCTCTCCCTACTTCTCGCGTTCTCCATCTCCCAAAAATTCGCAAGCTACGGCTCTGCGAGTGTCCGATGGAATAGCCCTTGCGTCGCGGCGCCATTTTTTCCCTCCTGCCGCCGTCGCGAGCGCGCGAATCTCGCCAATAAATCACGTCGTGGCGATCTTTTTACGACGCGGAAAAATCTCGCTCCGCGGCTATTATAACATGTGATATCACGAAACATAACACGATGGATGGAGAGAGAGAGAGAGAAATGGAAGGATGCTCGATGGCAGCGTATTTGAATCGGATCGAATAGTGATGGAACTGATCTTATAGGTACATACTACTCGCTGACCCTGTGGTCCATGGGTTCGCAATCTTGCCGTGTTCTTTGGCTTGCCTCACCATGCACTTCTACGATACTTAAAAATCGCCTTCCCTAGCACCAGTAACTTAGTTTGTCCATTTTTTTTTCTTTCTGAACGAATTAACCTCCTAAGCCGGTAGTTGTTTTTAATTGCTGTTTGCCTCTCAAAGCGGTCACGTTAACGCATTTCACCGTTTTTGGCATCCGTACTCCTTTATTTTCTGCTGAGGAAAATGTAAATATGTGGCTAAGATATCGAAGTTCGAGAAAAGGTCCGTATACATGTACGGACAACCACTGGTGATGATGCAGGGTGGTAAAATCCGTATTCGTGCACATAAATGCGCCTTGATAATCATTAATTATTTTGACGTTGACTTGGTTTAATTTGTGTTCTTTCCTTTTTTGTCAAATTTGATACATCGTAATTTTCCGATTATAATACGCGCCAGGTTTTCAAAAGTGAGAAGTAAAAATTGCCTTACAGCCATGTATAATACGCACCTAAAGATTCGGAGAATTAACATCAATATAACCTTTCTCAGTGAGTAAGGGATCAAGGAGCAATATACTGGCAGTTGGAATTGAGAGTAACTCCATCCAACAGAGCAATTTAAATACAGCAATACCTATTTTGTGTAGATTCTATAGCGACCTCCGAGGTAGAATGAAAAGATCCACCACTTTCACATACTTTTGAGCCTTCTGCCACAATTTGTTTCCCATCCCTGCCGCACATCTACCGTTATTTAATCTCTCCAATCCACCTAAGAATGGTCATATTATAAACGAAAAAAACGCGATATCATCAGTAATTACCATGTAATCAGTGACAATTCGTTCAGAAAGTAAAGTTATTGATCGGCAGGAAATTTGTTGCTGTTTTTAATGTACACTCCATATTTTTGTTCCATGCGTATTATATACGGAAAATTACGCCATGTTGATTGAAAATGTGGGCATAAAACTTTGAACGCTGAAGATGTATAGACTAAGATTTCGCTCATGTGATACCACAGAATCTCTAGAAATCTTTCTATAGAAACTCTTTTGCGGTCCGACGAAGCATTTGCAACCGCAAAAGTAGTCGTAACTTCCAATGCGGCTCTTCATGCCAAAACATTTTCCTGCTCCTGTCCCAGAAAAATCAGGGATAATAGAAGGCTCCAACCCAGCAAGTGAAAATTGTGACGATAACTGGGGCGCATTTCATCACATTCCACGAAGTGGACTCGGACTCGGTCAATTTAATTTACACAAAACTAGGCAGTTGGCTACCCTGGACTACATAGTATCTTCCATTGATATTGAAACCGATTCTCCCGGCCGAAATATTTTTGGTTCAGACCACATGTCCGTTGAAACCTCCCTTATCCTTCCCCCAGTCTTGAAGTCTTCTCCCGTAAAGTTAGAGTCTGGAAGAAGGTAGAGTGGGCAGCCATTAACCGTGCACTTTCTATTTTGCCTTGGGAATTTCTTTGTTCCGGCTCCATCGAAGAGGTTATAGACACTTTTTATGACATTATAGGAGCAACCATCGCTGACTGGGTTCCTTCCCGGAAGCTCACGAAGAAGAAACTGTGTGGATGCCTGGTGAAATGTTTCTATGTTTAAAAAATAAATTTGCTTTTTGGCGCTTGTTTAAAGGAATCCAAATTCGGAAACCAAAAACTTCCTTCCTTCCTTCCCGGAAGCTCACGAAGAAGAAACCTGTGTGGATGTCTGATGAAATGTTTCTATGTTTAAAAAATAAACTTGCTTGTTGGCGCTTGTTTAAAGGAATCCAAATTCGGAAACCAAAAACGTCTTCAATAACATGAGAAGACATTGTAAATATCTTTTAAAGAGGTATTATAAACAATATGTGGATAGTGTCACTGATGATTTAAAAACTAATTGTAAGCGTTTTTGGTTCCTTATTAATTCGAGACGCCGAAAACCGCGTATACCAAATTTGATCAAATATGGAAATATTAACGATCTTGGTAAGGAGCGTCCTTCCGTATTTAATGTTTATTTCTCATCAAACTTCTCTACTCCCTCATCAGTTGATAATTTTCCTAAAGTATCTTCGGTTACATCAGAGTCGCTTTCCCGCTTAAGCACATCTCCCTCAGAGGTTATTTATTTATTTTATTTATTTAATCTTCTCTCAGCATTGGATACAAATAAACCTTCCGGATCTGACGGTATTAGCGCAATTTTCTTAAAAACCACCGCTGAAACTCTTTGCATCCCCTTAGCAACTATATTCAATAGATGTCTTGCAGATGGAGTGTTTCCGACTAAATGGAAATTATCAAATATCACCCCGATCCTGAAATGTGGAAACAGCTCAAATGTTGTAAATTACCGTCCAATTTCCATTCTCCCAGTAATTTCAATTGTCTTTGAGAAAATAATACACAGAAATTTACTTCAATATTCTCTTCCATACATTTCTCCACAGCAACATGGTTTTCTGCCCGGAGGTTCACGTTTAATGAACTTAACAATATTGCACAACGAAGTAACAACGGCTTTTGAGGAAAGATCACAACTTGATGTGTGCTATATTGATTTGAGCAAGCGTTCGACTCTGTCGACCATAAGTTACTCATACACAAACTTGCTAGCAGATATAATATTCATGGTCCACTTCTGAGATTAATTCAAGATAATTTGAAGTCTCGTTTTCAGAAAGTTGTAATCGATGGAGTTTCCTCCTCAACTATTCCTATTCTATCCAGTGTACCTCAAGGCAGCGTCTTAGGTCCTCTGCTATTTGCCCTATTTATTGATGACGTTGTTGATGTAGTCACATCTTACCTTTGTAAAATTCTACTCTATGCAGACGACTGCAAAGTCCTCAAAATGATAAACTCTCTCCAGGACAGCCTCTTACTCCAGGTTGCATATTTCATTTGCGGAGTGGTTTGCAGCTTGGAAACCCAAAATTAATCCGACAAAAAGTAAGCTTCTTCCTTTCAGCCTGAAAACCTCCTTTATTCCATTTCTATACAGGATAAACAGCGAAACAATTCCAATTGTATACGAGGTAAATGACCTAGGAGTTATTTTCGACAGTAAACTTACCTTTTCCAAGCATATTGAGAAAATCGTATTTAAATCCATGTCCCTTCTGGGAATACTATATAGACAATGAAATAAAAGACCCGGCTGCTATGGTTTCATATTTTAATGGTTGTGTTTTACCTGTGGTAAGTTATTGCTCTCCCATTTGGTGTACTGCTGCTCCTACAAATCTAAGACGTTTAGAGTCAATAGAGAGGTTTTTCCTAGCCATAGTCCGACACAATGCACAGAATCCAAACTACAAGTTAACTTTACCCACTCTTTCTAATAGACGACAGTTTTCCGATCTGGCCTACCTTCATTCGATCATTAACGGTTTCTATCGCTCACCTGAAATGGCATCCTATTTTGCCCTAGGTATTCCATCACGCACAACCCGTTTTCAAGATTTGTTTCACATTCCCAATTATCGCCTCTCTATTTCTAAGCGCTCTCTTTTCTGCCGTATTCCAACAGCATACAACAACCTATTGCATCATCACCCCAAATTTGACATATTTTTAGGTAATCACTTCAGAAAAAAATTAGCTTCTATTTTTTAAAAAATGATTGCCTTTGCTTTTTATGTTAACCTGCTTCTTTGTTGTTTTGTGTTTGTTTATTGTTTCCAATGTAATTGGGCCACTGTGCTGTTTTTGGAACAAATAAATAAATAAGATAAAATGCGGGATATCGATTGTGAGGAAAACCGATACCGGGGATTTTTTTGCGAGGGAAATGCAATGCAACTCCTGCCACTCACCAAAGTGGTGATTTTTCAGGATAATATGTACACGTAGGTAACTAAGAAATTATATGAGCAGTCAGAAGTATAATTAATTTGGAAATAATCTCTATCCAATAGTATGTGACCTTTTATGGATATTGGAGAGATACATTTTATCAGTTTCATTCATCTATAAGGTTAGCTCGATAATTCTCTCATGAATTGTGGAATTTCGTTATGAAAAGGAAAGGAATTTCAACTTAAATAACATCCTTGGAATCCACAAGAATTTTTTCAGAATGCGACCCATGTTTCAGTGATTTTCTCTATCGTGTGGCGATATTTGTGAAAAATCGCTCGTGAAGTTAAGCGGAATTAATTGGGGAATATTTTTCCTTTTGATTCATAACCCAATGGAGTAATTTCATAACGAACTTTTGCGTTGATTTGATGACTTATCCCGTTTCAGCATAAAAGTCGGAAATATGTATGTATATGCAGATGCCAATAATATTTTCGTTTTTAACTAAAGAAAAACCACAACATATCCACAAGAGCTTTTTAAATATTTTATTAACGAAAACGATAGAATTGGTAGCAAGAGGATGACGGAGGAGGAGGGGAAAAGTTACGCAGTTGGTTTATATGATCTGTAAAGGTTAAAGGATGAAATCATTATGAAAGCATTAAAACATCTTCCATGAATGCACACATATATATGACGTGAAAAACTTGAGTTTCACTTCTCTGCTACAAAACTGTAACCAAGGACGCATAATTTCACGAACTTAAGTTTTAAAACTTTCTAAAATATATTTTTATTTGGTAAAATACGTCTCTCCAACAAGTATGAGATAATTGAGAAATCCATTTACTCTTTTCCGCTACAGAACAGCCGTCATCAGTAATTATATAATATATTCCTTTTTAGGATTCCTCAAAGGTACATCTGGTTTTCCCAATTATTGCTGCTACTGGGAGTATGTAATTTTTCACAAAAAGTTGGATTTAAAAAACACTTAAAATCCTCCATAACCTTCGTTCTATACCAAGGAGTGCTTCTTTAAATTACTCGAAATCTCCCATTCTTTGGGCTGGGAAGCAGATTGCATTCTAAGAAATAAGTCACCAGAAAAAAAGACGATAAAAATAAGCGTACTGCGTCAAAATGAACACTCCTTCGCTATTCCTTCGCTCTTTTTATTTCATATTTTTCGTAAGGAAATACCTCCACGTTTTTTAAATAACGTATGAAGTACGATTAATAACCGGTACTGAAACCCACCCCAAAAAAACTCCACGTAATTTTCATTCGCAGACATCCTGAAAAAAAATCGCATAATCTTATCCGATCCCGAGACTCGGACTAAATTCGCGCGTTCAAATTTCTCGCACGCTGAAACTCGACGACCACCAAGAAATCGCGTCGTTATTCGCAGACAAATATATTAGTAGGCAAGCAGAAAAACATGTTGATTTGAGGACTAAAACTGAAAATAATACATGAGATTTTTCTCCATCTGTTGGTTAAATTTACAATTTTGGAGATCGGTGGCGGATCCACGGGGAGGGAATGAGGGGGAGGGAGGATCGCCCTCTCGATTGGATGCTTCTTAAATACAAACCATAATACAACACTCGATTTGGACAGTATAGCGAGAAAGACAAGAGTCGGATGAAGTGGGTCATCGACAGCAACGGGCACAAATCCCATATTTGTTCATGTGATACCCACGTGCGTATAATATCCGAACCTCTTATTTTAAACTAAATATCCGGAGAAAAGCCCGCATTGCAACTTTCGAATGTTGATATTACGAGGCCACCTCTGTGCAGAAATCTATCAGGAGTTTGATGACACAATTACGGTAAAATTGATTAATAGCAGGAGTTATTTATAACATGAAATAAACACGTTCGCTCAAATGAAATTTTACATATACGAAAATAAAACGTACATAAAAGTGTGTGACACCGATCTCATTACGTAGCATTTCAATAATTTTTATTGCTCAATTTTAAATTTGAAATGTCATGTAGCTACTTTTACATATTTTTACGTCCACTATTAGTCCATCGATGCACAATAATTGTCATACATTACCGAAAAAATTAGCATCGCCAGAAGTTATACATGTCCAACAGCCTACGTTGGGACTGTGTCAATACGTTTCCTCAATTGCGTTAGAAAATGTCGTGTAAAGCCATCACCATTGAAAAACTTTGACAACTATTTCTTGTTGTAATTTCATTACAATATTATGTTCTTTGATTCTAAAACATTCTCTCCTAGTTACAGAATATATTGAATTTATTGAGATCGCTTTGAAAGTCAGCAGGATAATACGCAATTCTAAATGCCGATAAATGATAAAATTACTTTCACTTCCTCGATAGGAGATACGGTACAAGAATGAGGCTTTCCCTCACTCTCCCGATGCAATCTACTTGTTCAGCGCAAAACGTTTCCATACTTTCAATGTCTTTATTTTTTAAAACTGACAAATAGAAATTGTTTAACCTGTATATGTGCTGTGGGATGTTTGGAAGGTTTATTGCGTATAGAATACGCCGCAAATATTAATTTTCCTTGGCTGTGAAAATATATTTATATTTATGTGGATCACAGATGTATGGAGTTTTACTCAAAAGACATCTCTAAAACGATAATTGTTCCGCTCATAGTCTAAATTTTGCAGTTTAAATACTTGCGATATTACATAAATTAGAGACGGTATGATACTAATCAACTAGGTATATGTGTTTTTCAATTTACCGAAAAAGTTTAATGTGCTGAAAAGAGATATTGAAGAATTTTGTCCACAAAGCAGGAGAAAAAATTTGAAACAATTTTGAGCCCCTAGATGGATAGAGAGACATGACTCAGTTGATAATTTCCATAAGCTCATAGATAAAGTTAATCCTGCCCTAGAAGAAACAAATCTTTGGACTGACCTTAAATAAGCAAATAATGCCAGCATCTTACCGAATTCCATTAATAAACAAATATCTGCGTATCACTTCCCTGCCTACATGAAGTATTTTTATACAATGTGCAGCTTTTTGTTATATTGCAAAAGGAAAATTTAAATATTGTCAATGCAGTAAACCATGCAGAATATACTATTAAAAAGAAAAAGTGCGGTAGCTGTCGAAAAAGGCTTCAGCTAAACATAACATCTACGTTGCCAAAGCCGCTATCACTTTCTTTATGTCTCTGATTGACCACGATTTGGCATTTTCGTCTCTTCCCTTCTTTCTATCAAAGCTCAAGTTATATTTCAACGACTTTAATCGGCTTAAGGTCCCAGTTCCGCAAGCAATTGATCGATCTGTGGTGATGAATTTTCTCTGGAAAATACGAGGTTAAAATTTGGAAGAGGTGAGTCTATGTACGTTCAAATTACATAGCCTTAAAGAATTACAAAGCTAAGCGTGAATCATGTTGTCCGCGTGTTGGTTTATTTTATTATTTTCTAACCAATAAATCCTGCCGCCAAAAATTATCTTACGTAATTAGCCTCGCTCCAACTGAAAAGATAGCGCGCGAGGGTCACCCGGAACAAAATTTCTTGATGTTTTTCTAAAGGCCGTGAATCTTCTGTTTATCCCCCAAATGTAATTTAATCAAAAGCCGTCAAATGGTTCAAGAGATGAGAGTCGCGACAGAGAGACGGACGGACAGAAGATACGTGCCTATTAGGCGTTCCGTTACTATCGATTCGCTGGTAAAGAACGCCTAAAAATGCGTGTACAAGCCAAGTGACTGCGGAGCGAGTGTAATAAGCTTTTATCGCTTTTATGCGTTGTATAGTGCCCCTCTGTGATACATTCAACAATCGCGAAGTGCGGAAAACCAACCACGCTTAAATTTACATTATTGCCGTGCAGTCAGTCAATGGCACATGACAAGGAGTGCTGTTATACCATACATACATTCTAATGAAATCATTTATTGCCTAGGCTTACCGCATCTTGGACAAAATTATATGAGACATCTTTCGGTTATATCCTCAATGAATCCGGTGGCTATCTACCTTTTGTTAGTTTCCGCTTATACTTCAATCTTCTATATTTCATGGTTTGCCATCTCCATTAACGGAAAATACATTATATCGAGAATCGATTCACTTTATCAACTATATTTCTCTTCCGGTTTGAGGTTTTATATATACACACACACACACACACACACACATATATATATATATATAGGGCAACTAGGTGTTGAAGGAAATCCAGTAAGCACTTATCGGAAGGAGAGCCGCTGGGGTGTCGGAGAGACACATTTGTAGATGTTGTTGGAGCTTTCGGGATGATCCCTTCGTCATCATAAGAGAGAGACATGGGGGTGAAAATATTCCATTGTAATAATTTCGTCATTTCATCATTTTAACGCATGTAGGTCTAAAAGGTCGAATTTTACTTTTATAGCTAATAGAACTTGAAACTACTGTGAATCAGGCGAAAGAATTAATTTGAATTACAAACATTTCAACTCTTGACGATGATAAGTTTAACGCCCAATCTTTTCATAACTATCAATTTCGCATAAAAGCTCCCCGACCGAATAGTCTTTTCTATAAATCGTCGATGAAAATAACGCTTAAAAACCCTCCGCTTATTAATACTGATATACCAAATACTTTACAAGTAGTTCGTCAATTATATTACAAAATTTTAATTTAGAATGTGTGCCGTGGAATATTTTCAGTTGATTATGTACTAAAATAAATGAAAACAAGGTTCAGATTTCGGAAACGTAGGTATTTATTTACTCGATTATTTAATTGATTTTTTAAATCATTAAAATACCCCCAATAGCGCATGCGTATCAATCAGAAATGGCGCCTAAGCTTGAGACGGGATTTAGATCACCTATATCGCTATCGGTTGTACGATTCTTTTTTGGAGTGGAATATAGATCCTGCTTATTACTAAGGACGATTTCGTATCCTAACAATGAGCGGATCGATTTGCTAAGGGAGATTATGGGTGCGATACTAGCTTATCGGAGCTTCCGAGTGACTTGAGTTGTCAGATAATAAAGTGTATGAGGATAAGCGAAAACTCTTCGAAAAATTTAGTAGCCCTGAATTCATCGAGAATGCGGCTGCAATCGTTGCATCCGACGGCGCTAAGGAGCGTAGAAGTAGACCACTGCATAGATGACATACCCTGAGAATACACAGAGCTGTTAAAATAAAAACAAAATTACAACAACGCAGAGTTTAATATAAATTGAGCAGGCTTGCTGAATGTTTTTTACCTGATGATGGTCATTATTTTACGAAACCGGTCGTAAGTTATATACTGTATGTGAAATAAGTTCAAGTCATACTAAACTTTGTGCTGTTATAAATTTGTTTTTATTTTCACAACGCTGTATATATTCTCAAGATGATGGATTCCCACGAAGTCTCAGCCTCTTCTATTAATTTTACGTGACAAGACTTCGTAATAATGTCTAAAACTGATGCTACTGTTCCTATCGTCCGCATACGATAAGACAGGCAAACAGAGATTTTAAGTTGCCTCCTGCAACTGCGTAAACGTGAGGGGCTAAAAGGGATGAGTCACGGTGTTGCGGAGTTTCGTAGACTCACTTCCCTAGAATGTTTATTCTCCGCGCAATGAATCACCGTAGCGTCTCCGATCTAGGAAATTCCAGTTATCTTCTGCGGCTGATTCATAAGCGTGTTATTAAGATGAACGTTTTTTTTTTTTTTTTGAATTTCAGGATTCATTTGCTAAAATTAGTGGATTTGATTCGCGGATACCTGTTTCATACGAAATGGTCCATTCCAGATTTTTCTCATTTAAAGAGCACTTCAGTTTATAACGATAAAAGGATTTTTTTAAACTCTGCATTTTCGCCACAACAACAAAGACATTTTATCCAAAAAAAAATAAATCAGAGTAAAGTGAGTATTTGGGGCCGTGTTTTGATGCGGAGAAAGGGGTGAAGACTACGGCGAGATGGATGCTTCAAAAGTAAAATTAACTCCTTAACCATACAAGGGGTTACGGTTAAGGAGTTAATTTCACTTTTGAAAATATATTATTAGATAAGTTTCATTTTTATTTGTCTTGCATAACATTTGTGACACTGTGTGCACATCCTTACTGTAAAACATAGATACAAAATTTTTCGAATAAGTTCCACTTGCACTCACTTCTGGTCTAATCTGGTATAATCGTACCTAAAATCACCCTTAACAATACGAGCCGAAATACGCTGAACTATTTCGTGGCCTCTAGATTATCTATGCAAAGGGATCTCATACTGCAGAGGAGTATACAACGACCGAAAAAATTAACGATACAAATATACCTATATGATTTCCTTCACTTTGGGAACTTCAGAAAGATTCTTTAGGAAATTCTTTGGTACTTTATTAGCCGATGTTTTTGACGTTCTCCATATAGAATTTACTATAATAATAGCCCAGGTCTGTTGGTTGGTTGGTCACGCTTTCACGATGGCCGATATAGAGCGTTTTAACAAACTTCCCGAATAGGTAGAAGATTGAAATTTGGCAAGGATGTTTGATTAACATATTTTAAGGTAATGACGAAAATAAATCTCCAAAAAAGTCCTGGGTTCGACTCCAAGGAAGACATTTCCATTTTCCGTAAGGTAATGTAAAAATCAATTTTTTGATGTGCAGGCTTTTATTGTTTTGGAAATTAAAATCAGAAGGAATTAACGTACGATCTTCGGATCTGAACCATTTTGAAGAAAAAATTACACACAAAGTTTCTTATTCTGTTCATCTTTTTCCGCATACAATTCGAAATCGCTCATGTTATACGTTTAATTCACATATTTTGTGGAAATATTGCCATTTTAACGGAATGTTGCCTTGGCTACCAATGATGTATATTGTTAGACCTCAAAATCCTATTGTTGTATCAATCCTTATGGGTGTGTAAGGGTGCTTTGTATGCTTTTAATACAAGAGAGAGGGGGGGAGAGAGGTAGAGGGGAGAGCGAGAGGGAGGGGGAGAGAGGGAAGTAGAGGAGGAAGGGGGAAAGAGAGAGGGGGGGGAGAAATGAGGAGGGGGAGGGAGATAGAGGGTGGGAAAGGGAGAGAGGGTGTGAAAGGGAGGGGAAACGGAGGGAAAGAGGCAACTATTTTAAGTTTAACTAAAGATAGGCCGTCAACAACAGAATATTCACTAGATATGTTGTTGTATATGACAAAATATTTCATATGTGAAAGTGGGATATTAATTATTTTAAATGAAAATAATAATAATCTATCTATCTATCTATAATTCTTCCGTTGATATTTCAACGGGCATTACACTAGTACTACTAAGAGTCACTTTTAACTATATGTGATGACTGGCATATTTTAGTTTAAATCCATTAAATCACACAAGTGTGACGGCTTAAGTTCTAAAAGCGTATGACGTTCACGACATCCACTAAGTCCAACTGCCAATCCTTACAGTAAGTAAGTCCTTTGAGAATGCAAAAATAATCAGCCTGTACGCCGTTAAACGACTGTGCTTAGGAGGATGTCGCAGGCGCCATTTGGTGCGGACATAGGCCACCCTCACTTCAACATAGGGAGGGAGTAGGCCGTCTGGGCGCTGCTTTTACGACCCGATCGAAACCGACGCGGGATACATACTCTCGACTGGGTATCATTGCCTTGACGAGGCTTGTATGTACGCACAACACCACCCGCCCACTTAGAAAATGAGCGATATTTGAAGTCATGAATCGTGCATATTTGCGCACGCTGTCGACCTTGTAACGTCTGCGTATCGTACGCGGATAACCCGTTCACTTTTTTATGCACTACGGGGACTTTGAGTACGTCTCTGACGTTATATAGCATTTTTATTTGAACTTCTTTATGCATTTTTGTCTATTATCTTAGTACTTTCGTGCAAAAATCATCATTTTTCGTACTTATTTTAAGTGAAAAAATAGATCGAATCAAGTTTTCTTTCCATGTTCAAATGGGAGTTTAACATTTTCAAGGGAAATGCATTCATCTCCTTACCGATTTCGGCGAGATAAGTTTTCGTTTAGGAGCATCACTTCAGTGCGTCATAATACGTTTACCGAATGCCGTATTTGTCTGACTGTCTGGTAGAAACCTTTTCGATAATACCAGTTTCTTCGATAAGGAGGGTCGTTTTATCTATGGGGTAGAAAATTCAATCTCGAAGCTGTCCCGAGAGGATTAGAATAATTTACTCCGCTTCTAGTTTGCTATAAGTAACAAAGGAAGTAAATAATAGTACTAAGTTACTTCCTTGAAGTGCCAAATATTTAGAAAAATTCCGAAATTTGTGAAGTCTGAAGCAAGGAAAGAAGGGAATGCTTCAATACAACGTAGATTTCGTTGGGATGCAATATCATCACCTAATTTAACGAAACCTAGGTTTAATTAAAAAAAATCTTTCAAACTGAAATTCTTATAAATTGTTTTCTCGTTTCTTTGTTTCGCAATGAACCAATTTCACAAAGCTGAGCCAAATTTGATTAGTTTCTTTCTGACGCCTATTTTAAGCTGAATAGAATAAGGCATTTTCTGTAGGTAATGGATAATTTGTTACATAAGATTCTTAATTGTCATGAAAATATTGTTTTAATCCAATTCATATATAACGATATAAAATCTTCAGATATTCGCCTTTGTTAATGATTTTCTCACGCTGGCTTCACTGATTTTCCTATCTTTTTTCGTTTATTCTCAATATTCTACCCCCACGCTTGCACTTTTTGTGTCGCGTGTGATTTGTTATTTATTATCCCTCTACTAAGAATTTCCATTAATTTATTTTATTTTTGGTGAATATATCATTGACATTACGCTCGAACGACTCCTAATTGCCCAGTAACACATTCTAATACAGTAAAATTCAAAAAAACGGAAAGCATTTTACTCATTTACGAAAATTATGGATTATCGGAAGGTAAGTAGCCCAGACTGTGGCTTAATATTAAAATAGCTTTTAAATTTGAAGCAATAAATATGAACATACTAAAAAAATAACTGAAACCATGGTAAAAAATGTTGTAAGAATAAATAAATCCAATAAAAATACACACAAATACTTAAATTTATGAATTAAGAATATAATCGATGTCACAAGGAAATACTTGGTGTAACTACATTATACATTAGTTTGTATAAAAATTTAAAAAATACGTAAGGTAATTTCACATAAAGTAAATAAAATTAAAATAAAAAAACTCGTAAATGCAGCTGGTGTTAGATTAGCTACGATTTATCGAAAACTCGACGTAGATTTTAAAACTTGAGGTTTCGCTGAGTTTTCGGTAGGCGGTTGTCACCCTATTTGTAACGTGGTGGAGGAAGAAGGGGCAGTCAGGTATTTGCCACCTTCCCTATACTTTGCAAACAACGTGAATAGGAATAGCGAGAACGTAAATATCTGATGGGAGCAAAAATCGGCCCGGGCAAATACTCGGATATCGGCCCACCTAACAACTAAATTAATGTTGCGGCCCCATAGGAGGCCGCGGCCCATAGTTTGAGAAATACTACTTTATAATACGGAAAAGCAACAACTCCTGGCCGAGGCAGCAACCACTCAGGCATCCCCGGCCAAGGAGCAGCATCGGCCCACCGGGACTTTGCCCGGTGTCCCGGCGGCCCAATCCGCCCCTGTCTGATGGTGATATTAAGGATTGAAAAGGTCTAAATTAAAACGACTGGGCTTAAACGATTCAGAGTAAACATTATCTGTAAATTTCCAGTATTTCCTGGGAACTTGTCTAAGAGCTCTCCTTGGAAGTTCCTTGCGCCTGCTAAGGCTGTCTTATTTCATCGATCATTTCAGAGAATTCATAAGAGGCCTGTCCACTCGATTCCTCTTTAAAGATCCCTTCCTTATCTTTTTAATTAAAAGAAGCCGATCTAGAGACCCTTATGGCGGCGAGTTGTTTGTTTTCTGTAAACATGCATCTAATGTTCCATGGAAAAGGGAGCGAAGCAAAAAACATTGTGAGGTATCGGAGGATTTGGTTGGATATTCTGCAAAAACTTGAGAGTTTTTCTTTGTAACTCTCATTTAACGAGGCACTTTCGTTGAAATGCGGTTATCTCGTTTCCCAAAAATCTGCTTTTAAATGTTTTCAATGCAGTGAAATCTCGTTACGACATACTTCACAATTACGTGTTTCAAATTAACGTACTTTTTCTGAAACCCCGTCAATATTCCCGTATAAATACTGTATAAATATTTCAAAGTAACGCACATAAACTTAACGTACTTTTCAATACTACGTATGAACTTGAGGTCCCGAAATAATATTTGTGGTTTTAACGTGTGCTTTCATCCGTAAAGTATAACCAATTTTTGCTCATTCAAGTCGTTTTACACCAATTTGAAGGCATCTTTTGGCTTTAGTACAGAAATATCTGCGGAACTCCGCAAAAATACCAAAAGATGAGATTTTCCGAACTGAAAAATTTAGAACCGAGGGTCAGTTATCCCTCTCGTATTTTCACAGTAGAAATGAAATAAAATCCTAAATTCTAGGAATTATCTCTCTTGTTAAACTGCAATTCTGGTCGGTATTGGTTCGGACCTGCGAGAATTCCTATACCCCACTGAGATGCTTCTAGAGAAAATGCTGTACTCCTTATGGGTATTTCAGTATACCGTACTTTCGGTATAAAGTATAAAAAATTCATGCTCCGTAGAGATACGTTGTATCGAGATTTTACTGTATACTGAAATCTTCATATCTGCACCAATACATTTGATCACTTAGCAAGGAATGATGGCCCGACAATAGACTAATGTCAATAAATTTTCATGTTCCATTTCACCTTGAATGTATTTATATATTTAAAGCACCTACTTTTTTTGAATTTGCCTATTATATATATTGCCACGCTATTTTTATGTCGACATCAGTTTTCTACTATGAAGATATGGCTTCAATTTTTTTCATTTTCTTTGGGAATAACTTTTGGCATTACTCAATTGAGCATTCTTCGTGTGCTACAGTCGCCTCCTTAACGTCTTCATTAAGATATTCTTAATCTGACATTAGATCCATGTTCCAAAATAAAAATGGCTTTATTTTCCAAATCACCAAGAATTTTTTTCTAGTAAAATATTTACATCACGAAGATTTAAAAGCTTTTTAATTCACATTTTATAAATTTGCCTTTAACATAATCGATACTGTATGACCGAAATTTGTTAGTAGTCTCTACTCACAATCAGATCACAAAATGGAAATCTCTAACTACTGTACATACGCATTTTTGACTTCATCTACTGTTTTATGATTACATGTCAAATAACAAACGTTATCAACAATTATTCGTGGAATAAATAATGTATCCCCGCTTAATAAAAAAGTAACAACTTGCTACAACATTCAAAACCCAATGAATGTGCACTTTCGACTTCCTCGTTCGTTTGGGCAGCACGACCGCCACAAGGGTGCTTGACGCCTGGGTGCTAAACATTTCTGCCGCCACCGGAGATTAATATCTTAAGCGCACGCACGCAGGATTGTGGACGTCCAAGGCGATACAGGAAAACAACTTGCAGGAGAGGGAGTTTACAACAGGCGTCCGCAGGAGTTGAAGGGCGTCGATCTTGGACACGGGTTACTCCTCGTTTCGGGTGGTGGCACTTTTGGGGACTAACGACGTCTCGAGGCGCGGCTCCGAGGTGATCACGAGTTATTTTAAGGAATTATTCTCTGAGGTCGTCCGTGACCAAGAGAATCAGATACCGACATGCGTCTGACTATTTGCAGCGGACTTTGTGGACCTGAAGACATCGCTAAACGGTTCTGGAGGGGAACTACATTGCCGAGAGGTAGCTCGTAGGGTAGATACGTATAAGAGCACGCTAGGGATTTTTAGTTGAGTTACAAAAATAAGTAATATATGTATCAGAAAACGGTAAGGTTTCCGATATTAATAGCACGGAGGGTAGAGGCTCCAAGAATAGTAATAGGTCAAGGACAAGTAAAACAGAATCGCGAGAGCATGGTCGACAACATCACAAATTGTTTACCGCGGCGACAAGGAAATCGTAACAATGATATTCGTAGAAAATAGATAGAAAAATATAAAAATCATCGTTGTAAACAGCCGAAGTATTCTAAAGAAACAAGCTTTCGTCATTAAATCAACAGTTGTTGGGCGGACGTGTTGGTAACTGAGAGATGGCTCTTGGACGACATTAATTCGAACGAGATTTTCCCGACAAATTATGTGATATATGATAAATATAAGGAGGGAGGGGAGTTTTTTATCGCCGTTAGGTATTGTATATTAAGCCAATTCGAAGAAGTTAACGTCAGCGAACATTGCGAAATGGTTTGGTGCTCAGTCATAACGCGAAGTGGTAAAAAAATTATTTTTTGCTCTTTGTACCGTCCTCTCGACTCATTGTAAGTAGTCGAGAGAACCCAGTAGAGTAATGCAAATGCTCACCAGGAGAAAAGGTGGTCCTGTAATTACCCTATGAGGAGATATTAATCTTCAGTCCATCAAATAGGAATCTGAAGCTTACGTTAGTGGTGGGAATGATAGAAAATCTTGTCGGAAATTAAATGAAGCAATTATCCTAAACTCTCCGGAACAAATCGTTAACGCACCGACGTGATTTGTTAGCAACGGCAACGGAAATTTACTAATTGATTTGCTAGCCATGACCCAACCGCTATTGACTAGAAACTTATATCTGGACGATGGTATTGGAGATTACAAAATAGCATTTGTTGAGTTAACATCGCTTGGCGATGATTCTTAAATGTAATTGTTGCACATCATTCGCGAGAGTAATAACAATCTTTGATCCCACTAAAACCGTTCGTGATCGTAATGAAGTGAAGCTTCCTGCCTTACTTAAGAAACAAAGACGTCATGACGCGCGCGTAAAACATCTTAAGCGAATTGGCAGTGACATAATACATAAACAGTCGTAAGACTGTAACGAACGAGGAGGGAAATAAATTCGACAACCACCGATCCACGTCACTTTCAGAATCACTTGAAAACAACTAGAGAAGAGGTCGCCAAATGTTATTATGACAAGGACTACTTTCATTCTGTAAATTGCCTTGCGGGCTACTACAGTTTTTAAAACATATATATTAAGGTATTATAACTATAAGTTAAACGAAAAAATAACCGTAAAGAAAGCATTTATTATACACCATTTATGAAAATCGACTAAATAAATAATTTCTAAATTTCTTTATTTTAACAATTTGGGGCGTGTTTACACTGCATATCTTCAGCCAGTGATTGGTAATTGGACTTGTAACTCGAAACCGAGAGGCGCAAACAATCTTTAATATGGTCATTGGTGAGCGCATTTCTGGGATTCAATTTAATTAGGTTCATATTAAAAAATATTGATTCACATAAATAAGTGGAAGGAAAATTTGCTTTCAAACATTAAATGCATTCTTTTTTTTATATTTGAACATTTTTCAGATGAAACAAGTTTCCAAAAATCTGAATCGTTGTATCTTGCTTTCTACTCTATATCATTTTGCAATATAATTATTTCATTTTCCAGATCTGTTGCATCCATGTTGAACATCTCCTATTTCTTCAACATCAATTTCGGCGAAAAAATGTTACAATGGGCTAGAGATCTTTAAAATCTAGAAAACGTTCTTGGAATTCAGATTTTAATTTTTCTAGCACCTCGCTTCCAATCCTCCTAAAGTGCGGGCCATCTAATGGTCACCTCTGGAGAAGAGAATTTTGGTGCTACATGTGCAAAATTCGCGAAGGTCACACCACAGATCCGGAACTAACCACCGGCAACGGTGAAAGTGTGAACCTCTCTTTTCTCAAGGCCAATCTATTAAATCGCCACTTTGAAATGTGTTCCGCCATAGACAGTGGCCATTTCATTGACTTGACTACGTATATAGATTCTGAAATAAGCCAACTGGAAATAATTGAAGACGGTTTGTGAAACTATTGAATCAGGTTCATAAAATGAAATCGTCTGGGCTGGAAGCCTTCATTTATTATAAACGCGCCAGTGGATGAAATAGCTAATTCATCAAAATCATAAAATCCCTAAATGATGGAGTAGTCCTCTACTATAGAAAACGGCCCACGTTACATCGGTGCACCAAAAGGTAACTAAATTGAGTGCAGAAAACTATCGACCGATATCACTGGCATCCATTTTCTGTAAGATTTTTTAGCATATTATCGGTAGCTCTATAGTGCTCTAAATATAAAGACACCTACAGAGTATTGCTAGGATAACAGATGTATGAGTTTCGAAAGTTGTCGATATAGAACTTTCATAAATGTATTTCAAAAGCAAAAAAAATTATTCATCATTTTGTTTCGCCCGAAGATTTCCAATTTCACCCGTATCCCGGGGAGAAATGCCAAAAACCCGGAATCTCCGGTTCAAACCAGAAAGTGGTTCTTGACGGAGTTTTATCATACGTCACCAAAATGACTTCCAGAGAGCCGCAGGGAAGGCGCCTCTGTTATTATTTCTTAATATATATAAATTATGTGGCAGATAATAAAAATAGTAAGGTCAGACTTTTCGCGGAGGATATATTTTGTGCATCAATAAATGAAATTAGGAAGTGAGAGGGTGATATTGCAAGAGGGCATTCACGCAATTGCGAAATGGTATAAGAACTGGCAACTTGACTTGAATATAGACAAACTAGCAAAAAGGGCAGTTGAATTTCAACGGATTTAGTGAATCTAAAACTTCGACCGTGTAACATGTAAACATCGCAAGAATAACATAGTACACAGTTTTAACCGTCGAATTAAGCAGAAATTAAGAAAACCTATTTAGATGAATGAAGGAAGAAAATCTCGCACTGTGAAAAATCTAAAATTACGTGTAAACCTATGGAAAATTAATTATTGGATTAAGCTCCTCATTCTCCCAAATGTTTTACCGCCATATTGCCTATGTTACCCGCAGGGTAAAATTATATACCTACGCAAAGTTACGTGACGATATTTTCAAAGGTGCGGAAAATCTACCTCTAATTATTTAAGTTACTTACGTAGATTTAAAAAGTTACTAATATTTCAATTAAAATCAACAAATATTTGGTTGCCATGTAATCAAAGCAAAATCGTACACACAAATTGAAAAACGATATTAGGTTAACATTTTTCGCATATAAATGCATCGGATTCTCAACTTCGGCGACAATGGGAGTTGTCATGGTAGCTTATAATTGGTATTGTCATAAAACTGATAAAATCACGTATTTTTCTGATTATAAACGCATTTTTACACTAATTCTATCAGGATTCGGATTCTGTCTTCAATAAAAATAAAATTTGTTCTTTACTTCATTGAACCATCGTAGTCTCAAGTTCGTACCATGTTTACAAGTAATTTTAAAATTCAAATGGAGAAAATGAAAAAAGAAAAAATTTTTTAATTGGAAAGATCAAACAAATTGGTATAAAAACCTGACTACACCATTTACCTCTTCATTCCGATTAAAATGACACCTTCCTCTTGTTTCTACGTACTGTAGTTGCTGAGCTATAAAAACATACATACAAACACTTTTATTTATAGATATCTATAGAATATAGATGTGTCACCATGAATTTCACGAGTTCCAGGAATTTCATCCGTTACCCTTACGAAATTTCTGGATAAAACTTAAAATATGTGGGTAACTATAAATTCTAATTTCCGATCGTGTTCGACTCGTGAAATAAGTGTTTCTCACACGGTGTTCAGTTATGGGCATTATCCCAATATTATTTACAGTTTTCGCGAGTTTCACTTAAATTGCTTTACCGCCTGCGGCATGGTGGAAGGACTACTATAGAAGGCGTGTTCATCAGCTGGACGAATTTCGAACTTTTCTGCGCACGACATCAGCAACGGGACAGAAGTGGCGGTTGTTCGAATGTTACGTGTGACACGGTGAAAGGTTTCGAGATGATTTGGACTGTATAATAATATAATGTCAGAAACACATTTCAAAAATTACTTCAGTTATTCAGGGACGTATTTGGATTGCAGAAAATAATCTACTATGTATTTTAAAGGGTTTGTATGTATGTGTGTTTGTCTTGGAACTACTCCTAAACGATAAAAGCTACAATAACCAAATTTGGTACATTTCTTGCTTATATCATCACTTATTGAATGGTCAAGGTTTGGTCAACCAAGACTAGCCAGTGCTGCCAATATAGGGGATCAACATTTTTCCATAAGATAACACGTATGAATCGATTTCTTGACTTGCAAGGATTTTTTCCATCCTTTCCTTTTTCCCTCGTAAAAATACGTAAATATGGACCGATTTTTTTTCGTTTTTGCTTTATTCGACGAATAAAACTCTATACTATCTTATTCCTGCGGATTTTACATGTTACACGGTCGAAGTTTTCAGAAATACGCTATTTGTTTCGAAATTTTGCGGGTTTTTCGTACTCTTTCCGTGCGCTGCCAAGGCGGTCGTCATTGTTACCTCCGAATCAATTAGCATCAATGAAGCTTACAAATAGACGAAAGTTGGGTGTTATTCGCTTCGCCAAATAATCGGGTAAACGAAGAAGAACAACTGAAAAAGGGACTGGCAGATCACATCGTAAGAAAAAGAACAATGTTCATATATATATATATGAGATGCCATCACTTATCATGACAGAAAATTACAATGACCTTGTAGAATACTTATTTCGAGTACATTTGCGGATGTATTATATTTTAAACGTTTCGCTTTCTGAATGATCCGAATGATCATAATTCTCCTGTTAAACTTCAACGGGCAGTTCTACTAGTAGGTAAGCTATAAAAAAGTGCCTGCAGGCTGCCGTATATTTTTTGTATTTATCTGTTTAGGAATATATGTTCGATTAAATCATGACAAAGGGGAACCATAATGAAAGGTAAAATAATATAAATTTTTTTTTTCAATTATTTTCTTTTCTTTTTAAACATTGAAAACAAACACATAAATCCAAGTCATATAATAATACTAAATAAATCATACCTACAAAAAATCTTTCTTTGACCTCATCACTGCTACAACATCATCTAAAATACCCTCATTGCATTTCAAACTTAGAGCCCATCGGCATAGAGTTGGCAATGAAGGCCATGGAAAATTCAGCTTCAACCTCATAAATGTATAAGCTTTTGGGCTAACTTGCTCTGCGAATAATTTCTTGATGGCCTCCTTTCTCTCACGTTTTTCCATTCTTTCTCTTCTTTTCGTCTCACTAGTGCTTACATGCTCAGAATGTAGCAATGGTAATTTTTCCGTGGGGATTGCATCAAAACTAACATTCCTCGATCTTTTTGGCGAGTAACCCAACATTTGCTGTTGTAAAGTTTTTCTAAAACAATCACTCGCAAAGTGTTCCGAAAAAATTGTAGCTGAAATTGAAAATTTTTAAACATGATTCTCATATCTATTTTATAGATTATAAAAGGTATTATTTATGTCCTAAATACCGTTGTTAACGTTCAATTTATCTTTTCTAGCGCAAACGTCGTCCTTTGGAAACATAGTATTTTACTATCGTATCTCCTAGCCGTTTCTTCCTCCTTCCCTGCGAAATGTCGAGTGGACTTGGAGTCCGACGGCGAAGTGTTATGGATTGGGGCCAGTACGCACAAAACATTAATGGTGGACCCCAAAACCGTGGCAAACTCTTCGTCGGCTGCTTTTATCGTCCACCCGGTAGTAATTTATCCGTCCTCGAAGCCTGCTTTGATTCAGTCCTCCGTGTACGTGCTCTTGGGGAGTTGATTCTCTTTGGAGACTTCAATCTGGCCATTAATTGGACCTCACCTTCCAGCGATATTGGCGCCAATCCCCATGATGACTATTTCATCAGTGGTTTAGGGCTAACACGATGTAATCCTTTCCCTACCCGCAATTTGGCAACGTTGGATTACGTAGTCCCACGTAGTCCAATCTGTCTCCGCTGGTAGAAATATTTTTCCGACGGATCACAAGTCCTTGGAGTGCTCCCTTTCTCTGCCCCTTCCCTCCGCTTCGACGCCCCCACCTCCACCCAAGATCCTGAGAGCCTGGAACAAAGCGAACTGGCCTGCAATCAACCACGTTCTCTCCCTCCTCCCTTGGAACCTTCTGGATAGCGGCACCCCGCAAGACTCCTTACTCCCTGTCGGCGCCAAAGGACTCGAGTTTGAGGCTAAATATCTCAAAAACGGCTTAATGGATTCTAATAAGACTCATATCAGTTTTCGGCCTGTTTAATTCTGCGTTGAATGATGATAGGTTTAATTTTTTTGGTTTTTTTTAAATTGAAGTTTTCGGGGTGAGAATGAAAAAAGACCCCATTTTTAGAACTCTGATTGTGAGACGGAAGGCGTCACTTTGCCAGGTCATAATTTCAAAACGGTTCATCCGATTGCAGTTAAATTATAGTATAGTGTATATCATACTCTTATTATTATGCAAGCACGATTTTAAATCTCTAGATTCGTTTACGATATTTTATTCAATTTATGAAACCGTCGTATCTCCGCAAGTATTATACTTGAAGACATGGTACGCACATCGTTGGCTTCGTCTTGTTCTCTGTATTACGAATCGGTTGATTTCATAAACCTGAAATAATCAGAGTATTTTATAGTGACTTTTATAATATCGAAAGCGAGTGAGGGTGGGCGAGAGTCTTGTGCGAGAGTTTTCCGCTGCATAAGGCGCGCAGCGTTGCCGATACTCACCCGAGGTATTACCATTTCCCATCTTCTTATGAGAGCTTTGGACCTCCAAGGACAGTTTTTAAAATGGTTTTTATTTCATGGCTTTATTAACTTACAAGTGCTCTAGCCACAGGTCAGTGCGATACTATCACTTAATGTATATACAGTTATATACAGTCATGCGCGGAAATTTGCATACGTGTCAATTCTGAAAATTTTATATAAAGAATTGACACGTACGCAAATTTCCGTGTACATATACATTAAGTGACAGTATTGCACTGACCTGTGGCTAGAGCACTTGTAAGTTAATAAAGCCATGAAATAAAACCCATTTTTAAAACTTTCCTTGGAGGTCCAAAGCCCTCATAAGAAGATGAGAAATCGTAATAGCTTGGGTGAGTATCGGCAACAATGCGCGCCGTATGCACCGGAAAACTCTCGCACAAGACTCTCGCCCACCCTCACTCGCTTTCAATATTACAAAAGTCACTATAAAATATTCTGATTATTTCAGGTTTATGAAATCAACCGATTCGTAATACAGAGAACAAGACGAAGCCAACGATGTGCGTACCATGCCTTCAAGTATAATATTTGCGGAGATACGACGGTTTCATAAATTGAATAAAATATCGTATACGAATCTAGAGATTTAAAATCTTGCTTGCATAATAATATGAGTATGATACACACTATACTATAATTTAACTGCAATCGGATGAACCGTTTTGAAATTATGACCTGGCAAAGTGACGCCTTCCGTCTCACAATCAGAGCTCTAAAAATGGGGTCATTTTTCATTCTCATCCCGAAAACTTCAATTTAAAAAAAACCAAAAAAATTAAACCTATCATCATTCAACGCAGAATTAAACAGGCCGAAAACTGATATGAGTCTTATTAGAATCCATTAAGCCGTTTTTGAGATATTTAGCCTCAAACTCGAGTCTACATACTTTTGGCGCCGACCTCCACGGGGTAATCGCAGACTTTGTCCCTACTCGGAGACGACACACCAAAAAGCGTGCGGCGAGGAAACTATGGAGAAGTCATCCCAACCCCCACACTCGTGCCTCCGTAAGCGTTCCCGAACCCTTCTTCACCGCGACTACACGAAACATAAAATCTATTACGGACGAAATGAGGGATGATTCCAAAAGAAAAGGAAATCCTCTCGTGTTCATGTTTGTGTTGTATCGGGCGACGCTTCATATTACGGTGATGATAGGTCATCAGTCTTTAATGGCTACTTCTTCTCGGACTTCGCTCCCCCCACCGCGGGGGTCTCTATCTTCCACCTCTTCAGCCAGTCTGTCCTCACTCCCTCTCTTTCATTTCCACCTCTCCTCAGGAGGTTTTCAGCCTACTCTCCTCTTTACCTGCACGTAAATCCACGGGTTCTGACAAAATCGGCTCTCTTTTCCTCGGTCGCACTGCCACCTCTCTCTATCTTCCAGTTTCGAAAATATTCAATCGATTGCTCGCCAGCGGCTCCTTCCCCGCAGTGTGGAAAACCGGCAACATAACTCCCATTTTAAAAACTGGTCCGAAAAATAAAGTTTTGAATTACCGCTCTATCTCCATTCTTTCAGTTCTTTCTCTCCTTTTTGAGCGAATCATACATGACCGGATGTCTGCCATATCGATTTTTCCAAAGCTTTCGATACAGTTAACCACGCTCTTCTTTTACACAATCTAAAGTCTCGTTATAATATCCGCGGTCCTCTTTTATAACTTCTTTCTGACTTTCTCTCTTGACGCTCTCAAAGAGTCCTCCTCGACGGTCTCTCTTCTTCTCTCCCTGTCTCTTCTGGTGTCCCGCAGGGGAGTGCACCTTGGGCCTCTTCTGTTTGCCCTTTACGTTGATGACATCGCCGACTCTGCCCTTATAAACTCTTGCAGCATCCTGCTCTATGCAGACGACTGCAAAATCTTTTTTAAAAATTGATGGACCTTTTGACTCCCATTCCCTTTAGGCTACACTCACTTCCATAGACAGTTGGTGTTCTGTTTGCCTGCCAAACTTTGGCAGTTAGAAGTCAACCCGGCCAAGTCCGCACTTATGATCTTTACTCTCAAACGCAAGTCCATCCTTTCAACCTATTACCTCTCCCAAAAGCTCATACCTCTTGTTTCCTCTCACAGCAACCTAGGTGTTATCTTTGACCATAAACTCAACTTTTCCACTCATGTAAGCAAAATTTCTGCGAAAGCAATGTCAATTGTTTGAATTCTCTATCGATTTACTGAAATTGCGGACCCTTTTGTCCTGAAATCCGTTTTTACCGGCTGTATTTTACCCATTATTGAGTACCGTTTCCTCATCTGGTCCACCGCCTCCCCTACTATCCTTAACCAATTGAACCGGCCCATGAATTTCTTTCTAGCTGTACTACGTCACCGTGTTCTCTCCCTCAGAAATTTATCCCGCGATGCGATACTGTCGACTTTGGATATTCATCCTCTTCCTCACAGGCGCGCAATTTCCGACCTGCAATTCCTCCATGCGATTATGAATGACCATTATCGCTCCAATGAACTTTTATCCTGTTTTTACTTTCTCCATACGTAGTATAGGGAAAGTATTGTGATCACGAAAAAAAATTGACTTCGAGATTTCAACGGAAATACACGTTTTGAGGTCCCTAGAACACGTTTAGATTATTTTCGGAATGATGACTGTGTGTGTGCGTGTATGTGATTGTGGGTGCTCTAACTCAAAAAGTACTAGTCATATTAATACCAAATTTCATATATCACTTTAGCATGAGCACAAAGAACTGATTAGTTTTTGGACAATAACGGTTAACCGGAAGTCGAGGTTTATTCGAAACCCGATTCGGTTTTTGCGATATTTCTCCGATAATACGTCATTATTGTATACATTGACCATTACAAAAAATGTAGAAAATATAATTTCCTACATCTTTTATTTCAAACAATTTTCCATAGCAGTTATTGTTTAGGAATTATTTATAAATAATCGTTTTTTTCGGTTTCGGTCAAATATCTCCTTAAAAACGTCGTTATTGGTAATCTTCGCGAGGACCAAAGTTGTAGAGAATAATATTTCTTCCAAGTTTTGTTTGAAACAAATTTTCGTACAACCATCCATTTCGGAGATATTTTGCTTTTTCTTAATTTCCAGTATACAGCGCCACCACCATGTAGCGGTGAATTCTGTAAACATTCAAAATATACGTAATTTACGGCAACAAGGACGATGGTATTCTTTTACGATACGAAATAATAATTTTGCCTTATAATGCTATTCATAATAATTTAAATATATGGAGAATATGGAGAAAGTCATGTGTTGGCCACATCAGATTTTCTTTTATCTTAGGTAAACTAATCCAGGGATGAGAGATGTGGAAATAGGAGAAAAAATCTGCTGACCGGGAATCGAACCCGGGTCTTCCACTTGCTGGGCGAACATTATACCACTGAACTACCGAAAGTTGCGATGTCAAATGGTATTCATAAATTAAGATAAAATGTATAATATCTGCAGCCCTTCGCTTGGGCACCCTGGATCGTCACGGCGCTGTTGGGTAGCAACGACAGCAGAAAAATTACAGTGAAACGTTTCGCGCACGTATCTCGGATAACTAAAACGGAAATATACGCGATATCCTGGGAATCAACAAATCTCGTTAATAACCTAATATAAGACTATATGGAAAGACTTCAGATCTCATATAATCAAAGATAACCTATCGGAGTGGATCGCTTCCAACACCTTTCTATTCCGAAAATTTTACACGCCATCGTTTGTACTTTTCCTAGAACCTGTGACATGCTGAATAAGAAATACGGTTTACTATTTCGTAATATAGTTATTCGTTGAAATAAATCCTCCATTAGCTAAATATACGAGTATCTTAGATAAAATTCGACACGCATATACTATCAATTGATGATTTATATAAATACTTATGGCAAAATGTGTTTATCTCGCGCGTAACCCGAATATTCAGCCTGAAGTATTTTCAGAATTTCTGTATTTGTAGGAATTTCACAGATAAATTGTTTTGACAAATAATATAGGTGATACCACGATAAAAACATTACATATTAGCCTTTTCGCTAGTTGTTGTTGCTTTTCCTATTTCTGTTTACCAAATAAACATCAAAAGGAGCCATTAAAGAAAGAAGTCGCTTCTGATTGGGTATTTGACGTGAGGCACTAGCGACGATATGGCAAGTACGTTTCATTTCTTAGTACATATCTGGCAACGTTGTGGACGCCGTGGATTGTATCAAGCTTTGGGTTTGGAACGAGCAGAACGCAACCGATGTTACGTTCGGTTTGATAAAAACAAGGTGGGAATTGGGGACTGTCTGAATTAACCACATTAAGTTAGTCTTTAAAAAGTCATACAATGAGACGACTGTCATTGAAAAATAAGAGGAAAAATTTGGAAACAAAGGAAACTCCTACCAATTCTGATGAAAATGGTGGCACGATAGAAACCGCGGCTATCAACGAGAATTCCACAAGAGGTTCTAAAAGTAGGAGGAGCAGAGGGCAAGGCGATTACGAAAGTTCAGAAGCCTCAGTGAAATATGAAGAGGATTCAGTTGATTCTAGTAAGTCGATCAATGAAAGCACATCGAGAGGATCAAAAGCGAAAAGAGGGAGAAGTAGCACGGCTGTATGGAAAGCAGAGGAAAATGGCGATTCACTGGATTCAGCTGCTGCTCTCAATGAAAATAACGCGAGAGGATCAAAATCAAAGAAAAGTAAGAGCCAAACCGAAATTGAAACTGCCGATCCACCAAACAAGCGGAAAAAGCGCGATGATGATGACGAACAACTCGGAAGAGAGGTGAGTTTTGTTTTTCGAAACGATAAATCACAATAGTATAATGCACAATTGACGCACGCATATGATTTCAAGTTAAATATTTCTTAAATCTTATTGTTTTTAAAACTTGATTGAATTACAAAAACGTTGGGCATAACTACTAGTTCAAACAATTTTGTTAAATCATATTATTAACTTTATCACATCTAAATATTATGTAAAACATTTACGAGTTAATTTACTTTTAATGAATAAATTTGGGTTTAGGATGAATTTTAAGCACCGAGTTTTGATGGTCCAGTTATACTATGTATAATAATAATATTTTTATCTGTAAATGGTACAAACCACAATAGATATCGTCCAGAATATATTCATAAAGTATAAAGAAGCAAGATCTAAGAGTTAGTAAAAGGTTGTGCTAACAATGTGATTGGGAAATTTGCCTCGAAATTATTCAAAATGTTATAAAATTATCAACTTTTAAATGCTTGCCTTATTGCTTTCACTATAGTTTTTGTTGCATACTCTTTATTTTCTTAAGAAATTGGTTATATAAACAAAATATTTTGTGTTCAAGTTCATAAAACATTGGTCAGAATTTGTGGAATTAATAATGCAATTCTTATGGTTTCATTTAGTATTTTAAAAGGGAATTGTTTGGTTTCATTTTCATGTATGTCTTGCCATTATTTTATAAATATGAGAATTTAAAGGCTAAATTAGTGGTCTAGATCAGGGTTACTCAACCGGTGGGACACGTCTCACTGGTGAGACTTGAAAGCCATTTAGGTGGGACCAGAGCCGGCTGAAGACATTTTGGCACCACAATCAGACTTTCTGGCACCTTATCCTTTATATAGTTAACAGTCTCAGGTGTAACTTGATGGAATTTCTTCATGTTGTTGAAATAAAAAATATTTACTTGGTAATTCCTCAAAAATTAATTTTAAAAATAAATTTTTGTGAATTTACCAAGTCTTTTTTATTTTGACCTTCTCCTTTGTGTCTACCAATTATTAATGTACTACTTATATGCTTATAAATGTAGAAATACATTTATTGGAAAAAGTGAGGTTTTTCTTTATACATATCAGGGTGGAACCAGGATTTCTTGAAAAGGTGGTAGGTGGGATGCTAGAGGCAAAGGGTTGAGAATCACTGGTCTAGAATAGGATGTAAGGTGGTGCACATTAGAATAATTATAGAGAATTTGAGAAAAATTACATTAAAGGATAGTGGGAAAGTACCTAAAGATAGTGCAAGCAAAGGTACAGTTGCAATAAGCAGCATAATGAAATTGATTTAAAACCTGTGCAGCATGTTATGAATATGGGATGATGAGCCTTTCAAAATAAATTATGCATTATCCTGCTTACTAAGGTAAACGTACTTAAACTGATGGCTGCCTCTTGCACATTATGGCAAGTTCTTATGTTTGTCATGTTGTCTTTGTTATCCGTAGCTTGAAACAGTCAATAGTGATTAGGTAGATCTGTGCTTCGTCCATTCTTCTGATTTTTCTACTTTTTGCAGAGAACATCTGGAGTTCAAATAAGTTATTGACAATAAAAACCTCTGGAATCATTACCTGAGTTTGTGTTAAATCTAATTTTCTTGTCCATTTAGTTTTTTCATTGGACAAACAAAATGTAATCAGGTAAAACCAGCTTAAAATAAGAACAAAAATTGTTCATAATGCAGTTGCACAAAAATTCATGCTTTCACAGATACCTCAAACATTTCACATTTAATTGGATATAAACCAAAAACAAATTTCAGAAACTGAATTCACTATAATCCAAAACAATGCCCTTTAAAAGAATGGCAAAGCATTTAAGATTTTTTAAAGAAAGGGGAGTATTAATGAGGGTTTAGCTTGGCGGATTTTGTTTTGTTTGCTGATTTAGATGGATTTTGGTCAGTGCACATCTTTGTTTCATTCTCAGTAAAATTGGCCAGACTTTTTGCAATATGGATTATTTTTTAAAATTAATGCAAATGTCACTCCAAAGCATAGCTTTGCATTCAAGGGTTCTGTAACCTTTCTACTGATCTTTTAACAGTAAAGAATTCTAATTAAATGTGTGGAGTTTTGGGCTCTGGCTACTGACAAACAAGCCATTACCCATTGCAATAGTGTTTTTTGAGCCACTTCCAATCTTAACCCGTTAACGCCCAAATTAATTTTTAAAATCTAATTGCTTTGAAAATTTTATATGTTAGTCTTTAGTAGTTATGAAAGTAAACAAAAGTGAAATTTTCGATAATTTTCCATTTATTGTTTAAATATAGCCCGTCCTCAAATGAGGATGCTGGGCGTTAGGGGGTTCGTAGTTCCCACAAAGAAATAAACTAATCAAATCTTAAAAAAGGTAAATTCTGCTATTCTTATACATTCATGTTTATACATTATCTAAATTTGTATATGCTGAAGTTATTATGTAATTGAAATATAAGCATTTTGGAGATTTTTTCAAATTATTATAACACTTTTACTTTTTGGAATGAAAGTTTGGAAAACAACCGATACATAATGTTACATTGCATTTGGTGTCAAATGTCTGTGGTTTCCCTGTACAGTTTCTAAGTTGGCATCTTCTTTGACTATTCCTCATCCCTATCATATGCGCTTTTTCATCGCACCTGACCTCTCCAGACACGACAGCCCTTGAAGTCGATGGTAACGGCATCGATCGACCTGCAGCCACCCGTTTTCTGCAACCTCTTTTTAAATACGCGACAGCAATTTGTCTATGAAAGTCTTTAATTGAAATTGAATTATTTCCATGTACCACTTTATATAAAAGATAGCCATTTACAACTGCCATGTCTACCATGTGGGTGAACAAACACCAGTACTACTTTTTACCCCTAATAGCAATAGTGTGCTTTTCAAGCAGCCAGTCGTGTAGGTCTACTCCTCCCATATAATGTATGTGTGAATGGCTCTGGGTTGTGTTATTGCAATTTTTGACTTTTTTTCACGGCTCCAGCGTTGCACTTTTACTACCGGTTCCAGTTTATCAAAATTCGTTCCTACAGTCACTGCTTTGTTATCGTGACATCTGACCATTAGAATTTTATTCTCAGTATCACACATTTTTGCTGTGGGGAACAAATTATAATATGAGGACTAGAAAAAATAACTTCGCGACTAATCCCTACAGTAAGAACTCTCAAACGCCCAGCGTCCTCAAATGAGGATGCCAAGTTGACGACATATTATTACAAACATTTAAATAAATAAAATTAGGCAATTACACATGAGTCTTCATACACATTTAAATTTTATTATTTTGTAATCATTTATGACTTAACGTAGGTTTTGGTCCTGTATAATAAAGATGTAATATCGAAGGTTGCGTCAACGGAAAATGCCTTAGAAAAGCTCGTGCTGCTCATCTCAAAACCAACATAGAAGTGACTTGATTGCAGTATAAGAGAGGTAACAAAAGTATTTAGAGATCACAATGTAGCAAAAAGGGAGAAACTACATTCTAAAGAGGCTTGAGAAGCAAAATGTAGCTGTCCTCAAAAGAGGATGCTGGTCGCTAATGGGTTAATGCCCCATCCAATATCTAATGTATATAAAAGTCGGTCTCCTTCTGTCATCTATAGATATCTATAAAGAAAACTGTTTGTATGTATGCATGTATGTCAGTCAGCAACTACAGCATGTAGAAACAAGAGGAAGGTGTCATTTTAATCAGAATGAAGAGGTAAATGGTATAGTCATGTTTTTGTACCAATTTTTGACCTTTCCAATTAAAAAAATATTTTCTTTTTTCATTTTCTCCATTTGAATGACATAGGATGAGTGTAGCTTATTTTTCATTTGAATTTTAAAATTACTCGTAAACATGGTACGAACTTGAGACTACGATGGTTCAATGAAGGAAAGAACAAAATTTATTTTTATTGAAGACAGAATCCGAATCCTGATAGAATTAGTGTAAAAATGCGTTTATAATCAGAAAAGTAGGTGATTTTATCAGTTTTATGACAATACCAATTATAAGCTACCATGGCAACTCCCATTGTCGCCGAAGTTGAGAATCCAATGCATTTATATGCGAAAAATGTTAACCTAATATCGTTTTTCAATTTGTGTGTACGATTTTGCTTTGATTACATGGCAACCAAATATTTACTGATTTTAATTGAAATATTACTAATAAACTGTTTTAAATGATATTCTCATGTTGAGTTCTCCAAAGCAAACTTTTTAAAACTATGCAACTTAAACAATTTGACGTAGATTTTCCACAAATTGTGATTGGATAAATCATTTCGTTGGTTCCAAACTATCGTTGATATAAGCAATATAAACAGTTTTCTTGTAACAGAACTCATTGATGAGAGAGAATCGAGCTAAGAGTCAGAGGATAATATTCACTCTTATTCTCCATGCATAATGGAACAAAAGTTTCAGATGCCTGGTCTATACCAGTGTTATGATATGAGATGAGTGAAAATGTTTAAAATCAATTACCTAAACTTTATATAGAAAAGATTTGAAGGAAATTGGTGCTACAGTGAAATTTCCAGTTCCGTTGCAGCCTGGTGTACAGCATTTATTAGTCTTGACCCCATTCAAGCCATTATGTGCTTATCTTCTTCTTCAGTCGGTTTCTACCTGATGAGATTTTTTTAAACATTGAAAACCTTGACAGGAGCACTTTTTAGGGGTGTTTTCTGCTGTGCCTCACTGAGGACGTCTTGTGTTGGTAAGGTTTATTACTTAGCTACCCCTTTCTTCAGCATAAATACCCCAATTGGAGAATGGAGAATTAGATTGGCTTGATAGCTTATTTGGTTAAATCACCTACCCGGGTTCGACTCCAGGTCAAGTTCAGATTTTTTCCTCCTTCTCTATCTTCACATTTTGTGACCAGTCATATGCACTCACGCATATAAAGTTACATTACCATCCATTCAATTGTTTGTTGTTGTCTTGAAGGCCTTAGTTATGACTTAACACTTAGCCTGAAGCAGTGCTGTATTTACACATAGGCAACTGCCTACGGCGCCAAATTATGAGGGGGGCCAAAATATGAACGACACCTAATTATGAAATGTACCAAATTATGAAAGATGCAAAATATCAAAGTTTTCATTAAATAGTATACAAATTTTGAATTATTTCGCCTCATCTACTATAATATATTGTGTGTGTTTGTTCATGGAACTCCTCCTAAACGATAAAAGCTAGATTAACCAAATTTGGTACGATTCTTCCTTACATCATAACTTAGTGAATGGTCAAGGTTTGGTCGATCAGGATTAATCAGTGCTGCCAATATAGGGGATTAACATTTTTTCATAAAATAACACGTATGAATCCAATTTCTTGACTTGCAAGGTATTCTTCCTTCAAGCATAAAAATATGCAAATATAGACCGATTTTTTTTCGTTTTTGCTTTATTCGACAAATAAAACTCTATACTATCTTATTCCTACGAAGTTTACATGTTATGCAGTCGAAGTTTTCATAAATACGCTATTTGTTTCGAAATTTTGTGGATTTTTCGTACTCTTTCCAGGCGTTGCCAAGGCGGCCGTCATTGTTACATCCGATTCAGTTAGCTTCAATGAAGCTTACAAATAGATGAAAGTTTAGTGTTATTCGCTTCGCACTTTTGTTTAAGCAAGGAAACGATCGATGTTTATGGATAGCAATGTAAATAGATACTGATTATTATTCAGGAAGCGTTTATTGATGAAAGTAATTGAACCTTCTTTCATCTATTGAATACTGGAATCTTACATTTTTTGTAAGTAAAAATCATTATATTCTACATTATAATGTTTATTGATGTAAATAAGCTCATGTATCTGGTGTACATTTACCGGTCAGTGTTCAATCATGGACAACTGTACGTTGCTTTTTCACGGGTTTCTTGCCTACAAGACATAAAAGTAAACATTTGAGCAAGGCATAATTACACAAGAAATGAAGCTGGATTTGGCGAAAGTAATATGATAGGAAACAAAATTATCGTTATATTTGAATGCAGTAGGCTCGGAAACATTGTTACAAGCAAATATGATTAATTAAGAAAAGCTAATTGTAATTTAATAAGTATCTACTATATATTTTAAAGAGTTTGTATGTTGTGCTGTAGTAGCTTCACTAAATCCGTTGAAATTCAACGGAAAATTCTCCTAGTTTAAGAATGCACTAGTGTAATGTCTGTCAATAATTATGGGATTCTTCGAAAAATGCACAAATTTTGTGTCATATTTTACATTATATTCAAGGTAGTACTAAAGCAAAAATTCCGACGGATAGACACAGAATAATCCTTTAATGTAAACAATTTTCTTATTCTATAGCGGCTTAATCGATCATTGTTTTCTGTGTGGAATAAGCAGCCTCTTGAAAGGGGCGCCAGAATTTCACTACAATGAAAATCTATCCAAAAAAGTCATTATTGTTTTAGATAGCGTTTATTCCTTTTTAAACAATGTTGCAACCCGTATTTTATATGTTTATGCTGAGTTGACCTTCTACTGCGTGGTCACATATTATAATCTACGCAATTTAAGCGGTTTTGTTACAAAATTTAATTTAATGAGAAAAGGTGCCAAAAACTTAAATCTGGCCCTGGCCTGAAGTTTTCCTAAAGCATGGTTCTTATAATCATCTTCTGAAAGCAGTGCTGATATTACCGTGAACCTTGTTTAATTACTTGCATCTTGAAACTAATGTGAGATGATCTGCAAAGTATGATAAAGGGAAAGACAAAAATTTTCAATGGCTATTCCATTTTGTGATCTATGAAAACAGAAGAAATTATGTTTTGTAGCGGGTTATTCTGAAATCAAGGTATAGATTGGTAATTTTATGTTCCCTTACACTTTTTTGATAAATGTTTGATACCTGGTATTGCATATAAATCATAATTAAAAATTTATAATTTTAATATTTACAGGCCACACCCGAGATTCGATGCGGGTGCATTCCTGAAAACGTGGTTGAATCTTGAACAGTCGAATGTCGAATCAGCACAAATTTAAACAATTAGAGCAGAAATAACGATGTCTAGACTGAAACTAAACCTCTCGTGGTCAGGCAGGCCGAAAATTACTTTGCGTAAACTAGTTTCTAATTCGACGGATTGATCAGTTGGGTCGATTCGACCGGTCAAATTCTCGAGTTGATCGAATCTCGAACAGTCGAATCTTGGGAGTTACCTGTATTTAAATTTTAGAATTGTAGTGTATTGTAGTTATATAATTCAGGGCTCGACAAATCCCGGTCGCCATGGCACCTAGAATTTTGGAAGCAGTTATTGTAAAGTAATGTCTGTTTTTGCTAGTTTGAATATCTCGGTTCAACAATCACTATGTTAGCAAACTGCTCATCGCTACCAGCGAATACTCCGACTACCAAAATGTGCAGAGTTTATCTGGGACAAAAAATGCTATGCTGTCTATGTCAATAGTTGTTGGTATTTTAAAGCTTTTATTTCATTGAGGCTTACAAAAACTTCTAATTTCTTATAAAAATCTACCAAAAATAAATAACTGCATATGTTGTTTTAACCTGTAATAGGTGGAAAACCTGCAAAAGACAGAAAAATTGATGTTCCACCTTTTGCAGGTTTTACTGGATCTGATTGGCTGCATCTGGCATTAATTGCTTTCAATCTTTTGATGTATGATGAAGAATTTGTAATAAATTGATTCCAGGAAATTGCTGATTATTTTAAATGTTTGCAGGCTATTTAAATGCATTATCCACCTACATTGTTTTTAATAGGTGGAATCAATTTTGGCTGTACGAACAATAAAAAGTAGGAGGAGATACAAAGTACACTGGAAGGGGCTTCCCAATGAAGAAGACAGTTGGGTCGGTGAAAATAAGCTCAGCTGTCCAGAGATACTGCAAGACTTTCTAAGGAAGCAGAAGGAAAAGAAAAAATTGCCGAAGCCCATTAAAGTGGATGGAGAAAGTGAAGAATACGAGGTAAGAACATATCCTAGACGTAAATTGAGGACTTAAGTACAGTGGTGTTTACATGTTTGAACACACCTCCCCTTAAGGTATGAAAATTATAACATTTAAATTTTACCTGTAAATTACACAGAAGAAAAATATTTCTCATATAAATACTATCCTAGACCCAGGTGCGTACTGATAGGCCCCGCAACCCCCACAATGTGGGAGGGCCCTGAGATTTATGGGGCTCCCAATCATTCAAACTGTACTGATGAAGGCATCCATAGGGGTCCCGTATTATTTGCTGTGGGCGGGCCCCCAGATTTTCTGGTACACCCTTGCCTAGACTGCATTGAAGAATTAATTTTTAGGCATTTTAAATCATCACTTTTCTTTAATAATGTAATGAAGAGCTTATATCGTATTTACTTGTGTAATACCCACATTTTTTTTCCCTAAAACTAGACCCAGAAAAAGGGGTTGCGGACATTACATGAGGTATGCCACCCGCGAAATGCCTGTTGTGTTTCATGGCAAAGAATGAATTCAATGTGTCTCCTGGAAGGTGCCATACACCACAGATTTTCTTTAATTTTACGTGATTCATGCTTAAATTTGAAAAAAACAACGTCAATGAGCAGGCTGAAACGTGCTCTGCTCTCCGAGGTGTGCCAATGGGTGCTCGCAGCATGGCATGGCATAAGTGAAGAAACTGATCAAAAGCTTTAAAGTGACTGGAATTTCGAATTCACTGGATGGAACTGAGGACCATTACTTATGGGGTGATTATGTTGCAGATGAAGACAAGATCAGTGATTAGGTACAGGTGATGCTCGATTTATGCCAATCCAATTTACGTGCTGTCATTTTAAGGCCATTTATAATGAACGTACAAATAACATCCTATTTGCGCCACCATGCTTGTTTATATACCTTCGTTATCTTAGAATGTTACATTGTGAAGTTTCACGGTAAATCTTCAGATGTGGTCATACCAAGTACACTGCACAGCCAGAATATTGCAAGCTTTATTTATATGTTGCATAAATATGAAAATTTTTAATATATGCATATATTTTAATAAAATATTGTCTCGATTTACTTTTTTGTTTAATTCAGCACTTTTCCTTTATTTTTACTGCATATTTGATAAACTAAGTTTATATGATCAGTGGCCTTTTAACTGGTAGGGATAGCCACAAAATTTTGTCATAATGTTGTGTACACGCGCAAGCGTAATTTTGGAACCCCCAGATTACTATTTGGAATTTTTTCACAGGAGAATGCAACCTAAATAAAAGTTCTAGAAGGTTGCTTGCATGAGAAATTTATGACGCGTTATTTGCATTAAACATATACAAGGACTAATATTAAATACAAGAATAAATTAACTACTGACATTACATCACCATAAAGAAAGATTTTACGGAGGTTTAAAAAGTCCTGGGAGGGATGAATCCCACTATCCCCATGGTAGGAGCCGCCACTTTACATGATCAAATACTACTGGAAAATTACTTTAGATTTATGCCAATTTCGATTTACGCCATAATCCTCGGAATATATCTATGGCGTAAAGAAGCCCTTGAAATGCAGGCTGAATAAATTCTGTTTAAAAATTTGGGATTTTACTATATTTCTTGTTTTCATTGTAATTTTTACGGGTATTTACATACAATTTAATAATCAAAAGATAATGAGATCATGGAGCCTTAAGACCTAAATCAATTTATAATTATGTTAAGAAAGAATCAAAAATCCTTCTATTGGATGATGGGATTTAGTTTGTACACATAATTTTTAAGTTTTTCTTTTATGAGAGGCGCACTCTTTTCAGTGAGGTAGCATATCCGTCGTGATTCCGAACATTTAGCGAAAATAAAGCATGTTCACTGTGCAGTGATTCAAAATGGAACGTTTTGGCGATATTAATGCACTGGCCTTCAAAATACACTTCCGACTTCTTTCCTTATAATTTAATATTGTTGAATGTCAATTTTTTGCGATTGATTGTGTTAGAATAGGCATTAAAAGTTTTTAATATTTACGTCTTAAATACGTGATTTTTGCTGCTTAAACATCATCAGACTCCAACTTCAGATAGATTAGTTTATCGATGTTGTCATCAAGTAACAAAATTGGAATTTTTGAAGTGCGGGCATTACACGAATACCTTTTTTTCCCAGATATTTACTTCAAAAAATGGGGGTGCGGGTATTACTCGAGTAAATATGGTATGTTACAATACAATCAAAGCAAAAATATCATGCTAAACCATGTAAATACAACAATAATTGTTATAATGAAAATTTCTTGCCATTAAAAAACACAAAATCTGTTTACTTGTCTAAAAGATTTCCCACTGATTCGTCACGGATTCAATTTGATTGTTTGATTTTAACAAATCTTAAAATAAAACATATTTTCTACTCTAAATCCTATGCTAATCAAATGTATAAAAGAAATACTCCCAGGACCGAAGCCATGCCATTGTTGCCAATGATGATTAACATAAACTATGCATTGAGATACCTTGGGAAACAGTTTACAGATTGGTTGAAATCAAAATAGGAATTTTGTCATTCATATTCATGAATACTAGCATTTACTATCAAAGATCTGAACCGCCAACACCCTCCTTGAGAAAATCCTGGCTACACCACTGTTCATATATATTTTGTACCAAATTGTGCAGAGGCACTGTGGTTTTTGTTTTGCATATTTAAAAGGTAAAAATTTAATGTTGTTCCTTCTAGGTTGAGAGGGTGATTGAGGTGAGATTCAAAAAAGGTGGGAAACGAGAATTTCTAATTCGCTGGAAAGGATTTTCAGCAAATGATGACACCTGGGAGCCAGAGAATAATCTCAATTGTCCTGAACTCATTACAAAGTTCATGGAAAAAGTAGAGAAGGTAGTATTATTATTGGCTTGTAATTTCTCATTTGCTTTTTTCTGTAGTTTTTAAGTGATGAAAGCAATGCTTTGTTTAAAAAATAAGTATTTAAGTAACAAAAATGGAAAAATAAATACTTTGGTATCTCCAGTAGCCATTAACAAGATGATTTTTGGCTACAATGCAGTGACTATCAGTAAAATAGACAAGGGATGCGTCCTCTCACATATCATTAAGATTTTTAGCAGTGAATCAATCACAGTTATTACTTTGTGCATTATTTCTTGAATTGGGATAGTTAATCAAATTGTTTAATTAATAAACTACAAAATAGTAAATTAAGTGGAGCATAATTTTATTTGTAGCATTGAAAATTACTGATATAACCATCCAGTAGGAGAAAGGTTAGGAAGAATAGGATACGGCAGGGGCCCTTTATCTCTCATTATATTAAAGATATACCGTATTAGCCCGAATATAAGGCGACTCCTTATTTTCCAAATGAGAAAATCCAAAAAAAGGTTTTTGGCCAATCTTTCAGAGCATAGAACTTCGCTCGTCCACGGCTACTGTTGAAGTGAGCGAAATTGGAAACTTGGCGACATTGCATCGTAGCCTAAGCGAAATAATCCGAATGTTGGCAGAATACTGCGAGTCTCAGCCGTACGACCTCTAGAAAACATATTTTAGTGTTATGGATAAAGTATCTAAAGATTTCCCTTATACTACTTTATGTTTGTATAAAATTTTTGAAACATTGTGACAGAATCAGTTTATTTTATTCGTTCAGGAACCCATATGTACGTTCTTTATCTGATCGCTGAGCTGTTTAAGGAAAACTCGCGCTGAGACACAATCGTCAGACAGTCGGTCGGAAAAACATAAAATTTAATCAAAGTATCTATTTCACGAGAAATGAAAAAGTCGGGCATATTTGGGATACAGAACAGTTTCTAGCGAGTATTTCTATTCTACAGACGTGTGTATGGTATACATTTTCAACAGAATTGGGGGCTTTGAATGCGTAAGAGTTTTTTGTAACTTCTTCATACTTAAGGACCCGAATATAAGGCGACCCCCACTTTCCTGAAAGACAATTTCTGAAAAAAACCTCGCCTTATATTCGGGCTAGTACGGTAGATCATGATGGACCTCATCTGGCAGATTCGCAGTGATGCAAAATATTTGTAGAATTGCAAAAATTATTGATATAATCATCCAGTAGAACAACAAGGGTTAGGAGGAATAGGATACAGCAGGAGTCCTTAATTTCTTGTTATATTAAAGATATATATACCATTATGGACCTCATCTGGCAGATTCCCAGTGCAGACAGCATGAGAAGAGAATGAGTATCAAATAACTCAAGAATGACAATCTATTTTAACCATTCTTTCAGTTATAATTAGACCAAGGTTTATGGGCAATCACCATTAAAATAATGACTCAAGTTTCATTCCACCATTTGAATAACATGAGAATAGGGGAAGCATATTTTTTATTTGTACTTCAAATAACTAAAATACTCATACAGTCTTGGGACCTGAGCTGAAGAATGCCTGTAACAATGAAAATTAATTTTTCTAATATTCATTTTCAAATACAAACTGGTGGTATGATGCAGAGATATGTTTCAAACTCAAAAATCTTACTATCTTTTATGATAAAATATTTTGTCCTCAAGGGAAGTGTTGCTGATATAGTGGAATTACACTCTATCTAGTGAACCTCCGTTTATCGTAAACCTCCGTATTTCGTAATATCTTTTGGGTCCCGCCAAAACTGTATGTTACGGTATAGACAAACCTCTTAATATCGTACCTCCGTATTTTCGTAATTCTCCGTATATCGTAATGGGAAAATGCACCCCTGATAAAAAACAACCTCCCTATAGTAAAATAATGTATTCCTGTTTACGGATAAAATTATTAAGCTAGTTTGCAATGAAAATTTGCATGTGAATAACCAAAAGAAATCAGTCGATGGTATATGCATACGTACGTACAAAGTTATCCCGTTGAAGCAACCACCGTAGTGGCCTCTCGAAAAATCGCCAAAATATTATCATAATGCAACAAATATGCATAATTTAAGTTGAAGTTAGGTTGCGTAGTTTATTACCTATGCCAGACCCTACGAGTTCAACTCGCTCAGATTTACGGTCCCGTTCTAAAAGGAAACAATGGCAAGCACCAATAGTCAATTCTTCCGTAATTCTCAAGTTACACATCACTGCTACTTATGTACGTATCAATTTTAATCACTCGTGAAAAGTGTCACGAGAATATTATTACAATGTTGCAAAGATATATCATTTAAACGTAAATTAATTCTCGATCCTCAGCTAACACACAATTGCTACGTATTTATTAATTTTCACGGCCTTTGAAAAGAGCCCTGAAAATATGACTACAGTGTTGCAAAGGCATTTAATTGTCAATTCTTTCGTGATCCTCATGTTACTTTTACTGCCTCTGAAAAACCCACGAATATATAACTGTAACATTGCAAAGACAATATTTAAGTCAATTCTTTCGCGGTCCTAAGGTTTACAACGCACCACTGCTACGTACGTATCACTTTTTACCACATCTGAAAAGAACCGTGAATACATGACTATAATGTTACATAGACATAATATTTAAGATAGGTACTGCTTCTGCTGCGAAGATTTCTCGCCTGGTGAATCCCCTCACACGTCTCGGTTTATCCCCTCATGCAGGCGTCCAGCTATACGCCGGTATGCGTCAAGTTTCTATGAGCGTGTAGTGCTTATGTTTGCCTTATACGAGGAGCTTGTCAAAATTACTGGTTATACCACATTGATTTGTTTCATTAAGCTATAGTGGATACATAATCTACAAATACGTGTTTTTTAACGTTAATTTTGTCCTTAATCACATGAGTATATTATTTATTATATCACAACTTTCATGTAATTATTAATGCATTAATTGTCCGATTACAATTAAAGTTTGTTAGGTGTATAACAATATACTTCATTATGCCTTGTATAATATTAAGTGCAGTATTTACAAATAATACACAATTAATGAATATGTTTATGAATAAATTAATTTTAGACCCATAATGGACATGGTAAATCATAGAAAAAGACGGCTGCTGAAAATAGAAACGAACTTAGCAATTTTCCAAGCCATTGATGAGGGGAAAAGAAAAATAGATGTGGCAGAAACCTTTGGCATACCACCGTCGACTCTAACATCTATTTTAAATAAACGTAAAGAAACTGAAGTAGCAGCACATCAAGGTTTCATCAATAAAAGATCTCGGGCAGTGAAAAATGAAGAATTAGATAAATGTGTGTTTGATTGGTTGATGGAAGCTAGAGCCAGAAGCATACCTATATCTGGGCCTATTCTACAACAGAAGGCTAGGGAAATGGCATTGAAAATGGGAATAGATGACTTTCAAGGGTCAAATGGATGGCTACAGAAGTTTAAAGTGCACTAGAACCTAAGAACTTTAAAAATGTGTGGGGAAGGAGCTTCTGTAAGTACAATTGTGGTGGAAGAGTGGAAAAACACTCTGCAAACAATTTTAGTGAGTTATGATCCTAAAGACATTTTCAGTGCAGATGAAGCTGGATATTTTTATAACTTACTCCCAGATAGAACCCTGCCATGGAGGGAAAAAAAGCAAGGAGAGATTTACAGTGCTTTTCTGTACCAATGTAGATGGCACTGAGAAATTAGAGCCACTTGTGATTGGGAAATATAAAAAACTCAGATGTTTTAAGAATATAAAAAAACTTCCCTGTTTATACAGAAATTCTAAAAAGTCATGGATAACTGCAGCTTTATTTAGTGAGTGGCTAAGCATGCTTGATGCAAAGATGGGCATAAAGAACAGAAAAATAGTTCTTTTTCTGGATCAGTGCACTGCTCATAAAGTTGAGGGGATCGTGTTGCGACATGTTAAAATAATGTATTTTCCTCCAAATACCACAAGTAAACTGCAACCATTAGATCAGGGCATAATTTCTAGTGTTAAGAGAAATTACAGACAGCAGTTGGTGCTCTATATTTTAAGAAATGTGGATGAAACAAATGATCTTTCAAAATGTAAATGGAATATATTGCAGGCCATGCATAGGCTCTGCCTATCATGGAATTATGTTCAATCAGCCTCTATTAATAAGTGCTTCATAAAGGCAGGATTTATGAGGACAACATATGAGGAAGATGAAGTATCAGATGATGAACCTTTGGAATGGGATAAAATCAATAAAATAATTCATCTCCAAACATCATTTAATGATTTTGTTAATGTTGACACTTCCCTATTAACTTGTGCACCAACTGAGGGAGAAAATGGTAGAAGAAGTGGAGATAGAAGTTGAAAGGGAGACTATAGCAGAGACTAATAAGGAAGAAGAAGAAAATGATGAAGAGGAAATAATTCCATCTCCAAAAAAGAGGGAAGTGCAAGAGGCTTTGAGTGTACTAGAAAGATTTTTTATGAATATGGAGGATTGCAGTGGTGATAATCTCTTGCTACTAAATAAAATAGAAAATGTTGTATCCAATGGATTTAAGAAAAAGATGACACAGACAGATTACCAGTTTTTTTTCCAGTAAACAATAGGTAGAGTACATATTCATTTTTTGTTCAGTTAGGTTGGTATTTATATTATAAATATATTAAATTTATGTTGTGTATATATAAATATACTAATATAGTAATTAAAAAGACAATAGTACTTTTAATTACCAGTTTGTGCAATTATGAATAATAATATGAAGGTCTTACGGTAAACCTCTTTATAGTGAACCTCCATTCATCAAAATGCCTAAAAATCTGGTCCCTTCCATTTCGATATATAGAGGTTTTACTGTACTTACATTGCATTGGATTATATAGAAAGCAAGACATATTTTGTTAATTTACACCTTTGAACCACCTATAGTAAGGTATCACTGAAGAAATTATGGAATTAAGATACTATGTATAAAAATTGGTTGTGTTGTATATTAAATTCAATTTTGTATATATTTGTGGGTGCTGTGCTATTCATACCCCTCACTATAAACAACTATACTTAGATAAAGTAAAATAAGTTGATATATAAAAATGTAAAACAAGGGCCAAAGTGTCTGAGCAAAATAAGGACAGGTTGGTGGCTGCTGGGGTGGAGAAGTGTATTTATTATTAAAACTGTATTAATTAATACCTCTCTGTGTATGTGATGAAGAATTTTATTTTCCTTCCAGGCAAAGAATCTCACAAGTCGCGAATTAAGAGCGAACCCTCTAATGACAGAGAGGCTCACATTAAATATGAAATCATCTAAGTTGCGATACAGTAGGCGCCCACAGACTCAGAATCGGTAGGTATATTTCTATTAAAATGTTTACTAAAAATGATAATGAAATTAATCAAGTATGACCAAATCCTATAAATCTGTTTAAAATGAAATGGATCACTCTAAACCTAAGGATGGATATAATGCTCTAAGCTAGGTGGAAGAGTTAAATTCATTGCAAAAATTTGCAGAGATAAAAAAGGTAACAAATTAAGCATCTGACAAAGCTCACCCTCTGCCTTGCTCCTTCAATGCCATAAGCCCTGCAATGGCCATGTACTGAATACTTTTAACACCTTAAAAGTTTTTGTGAAATCTTTGCACTTGATTATATTTATGTACTGTTATTATGTTTCAAAGTTTAGAATCTCATCTTTATTTGCCTTCATTGAAGTTCGTGTTTTTTATCCCATTCTAAAAATAACCTATCAGGATACTTGTCTAATAAATATACAATCCATTTGCAACACTGAAAGAATATCATGAAACAGTATGTCCACCTGAGTTCAGTTGGAGTGTAATGCTTGAAGGGTTAACAGATTAATCTCTTAATATTACCGGAAAATATGAAATAGTTTATGGTCTTTAAAAAATTATTGTGCCCCTGGCCATGTGCTTACTGTGCCTAATGAGAAATCTGGCCCTGTGTTTATATACATCACTTAAAAAATATCAAATGCAAAACAAATGGGAAATAAGAAAATCTGTTACAGGCCTAAGTGATTTGTATTTGTGATAGTGCACCTGTATTTATGCTTTGAAGGTATGTAATTACAATACTTGTAAAATTAAGACAGGATGAGAAGTATTTTTAAATATATACTTGTAAGGAGAGAGGATTGAGGGATGAGAATTGCATCAGTGAGGGGTGAAGTTGATATTTTGTCAATTATGATTTGAGTAGCAAATGTAACACAAAGTAGCTATTATTTCTGCTGTTTTCATCTGCCATCAATTGTTTGTGCTTCATTTGTCATTGTTGCAAAGTATACAAGCTGGAATTAATGTACAGTCTGTAATAAACATTTATCAACCTATTTTAATGTAATAATGCATACACCTTGCCCTCCTATAACATGGGTTCTTATAACACGGATTCACTACAGCACGGTTTGTTTTTTACTGCCAAAAATTCATACAATGCAGGTTATGGTTCGCATCAACGTGGTTTGGTCGGACTTAGGATTCCCGATTCTTCCTTTTATTATTATTCAACGACTTGGCAGTGAAGAGATAGCTGTGTCGTTTGAGCATTTATATAACGTGAACGAGTCAAGTATATGCACAATAAAGAAGAATGCAAAAAAAAATAGAAGCTCTGTGGCTCAGTCGTGCTCAATAGCTGCAAAGAAAATGGCAAGAGATAAATCCATTATTGGAAAGGATGTAGCTATCTGGGTGGAAGATCAGAATCAAAAGATGGAGATTAGTGCTAACACCATCTGTGCAAAGGCTTCAACTGCTATACAGTCACTCAGAAAGAGTCATTCTTAGCAAGTAAAGGTTGGTTTGACAAGTTCATAAAGCATCAATATCTCTATAATATCAAACTTAAGGGTGAAGCTGCTAGTGCTGATGACTTTGTCACATCTAACTTCCCAGACGAGTGAGAGATAAAGGATACAACCCACAGCAAGTTTTTAACACAGATGAGACTGCCTTATTATATGAATGCGCATAAGAGATAGGTTTTGGAACTTTGGTTCTGGATGAGGAAGCATGAAAGGGTTTGGAATGCAACAACCATTTAACTATGTAAAACAGGATTCACATAACACAGATTCGCATTACACAGATTTGCATTACACAGTGCTTTTCCAGAATGCATCCCCCACGTTATAGGAGGGCCACGTGTATTAAATCAGTAAATTTGTTGTGATAAATTGAAGATGACCTTGTAGTTTCATGGGCATATAAATTACTCTTCCAGGGTAGATTAGTTATGTGGAATAAATATGCAAAAGTTGGACAGATTCTCAAATAATATCTTAGTGGTGTTAGTTTTTCCTTTCCTATTGCAGCTACAAGCCAGATAGCTGCTTGCTTTGGCTTATGAGACATTCTGCAGTTAATTTTTATCAATTATATGTTGAGAAATAGATGTTGAGATATCATCATGGTCACAAATGCAATTTGCTTGCAGCCAAAGCAGAAAAATAGATGTACTTCTGCATGGTTGTATAATACTGAGAGTAATAGTGAGATTTATTTAACAGGTGAAGCAAGTTACAAATTGTAACCATTTTGGATGGAGGTGTAGAAAACAGATTGAGGTGTCATGTGCTTCTGGATGAAATAAACCATGGAAGATTCATAAAACAATTATCAGTAAAGGTGTGGCTGTAATCCAATTGATAATTTACATAACTTCAACGGGCATAAAAAGATTGGGAAAACCACTTGTGCATCTGAGATTTTCCCAACCTTCTTACAGTTATTGAGGCTACCTAAATTATCAAATCATGGAAGATAACTTTTTCATGAAAAATACTGGAAGAATAAATCAATTATACATGTAAATCTTATTGTTTTTACAGCTATTGTACTGGTTGCCAAAATAAATCATTTTGCAAAGTACTAATTGATGAGTGTAAGTATTTAAAGTGACAAATCTTATTTCACAAACAGAAATGGGAAGCTTGAATGAAGTCCATCTTTTTTTTGTTAAATCGTCAAGATACCTCTCAGAAATGATAAATTCATGTATTTATACCAAAACAAAAAAGCTTTGGCTGCCTTTATGTTATGCAAAACCACGAGTGAATCAAAAATTATGTTCCAACTGTATTTACTCATTTGGAAATGTATGGTTTCTGGAAACAAATGCATTTAATTGTGGGTTTATCAAACATTTTTAATATTTTCATAATTTCTTTAAAAAGAAAGAGGTTAGGAAAAGTCAGGTCTCTTCTTTAGTTGTGTGTAAAAGAAATTCAGTAATTTGTGGGATAATATGACCCCCACCGACTTTATTTTAAGTGAAGCAAGGAAATATGAATTAATGTGACAGTAGAAAATGCATAATAATTAAGTTCATCAATAATTTACTTGAAGTATTTTATAATATAACATTTTATATCTTGATTATAATTGATGATTTCGATTTTTTAATCATTTTCCTGTAGCTGCAATTTCGTTATCATATACACTATAAGAATATTTTAGAATAAGATTCTTTCAGAATCACACTTTGTACATGAGAAAGTAAAATTAGCAAAATCAATGTTCTCCAAGATGAAAAACCCTGAAATGGTATTCATCAACTCTTATTGTCAGTAAGGTTATAATGTCAAAGGTAATTAGATTGGTCAAAGTTATAAAAAATAAAATCGTGATCTTTCTATCTTACTCACTGAAATAAAGCACTTTCTGTATTGAGTCTTTTAAGATATTGTGTCGGAATCTGTATGATATATTTATGTTGAAGGATTTAAAAAAACAGATAATGAATGCATGGCTGATCATTATGATTTCAATTTTATTTTCAGACCAACATACCATAATTTCTTGGTGTGAAGTGAGCAAGAAGTTTTGTATGATTAGAAGAAAATTTTTCAAGATAACTTTGAAAGTTTAAGATTTTTTTCCAATTCCTTTGCACGGGTCAAGTGCATAAGATACATCTAAACAGTAGCTCCTAACATAAGAGAGGTGTAAAAGAAATTGGCAGATTTTAAATCTTTAACAAACTCATGCACAAGGGTGATTCATTTGATTTTTACTTTTTTTAACCTGCATATATATAGTACAAAATTTTTTACGCAAATCTGTACAAATAAAGGATGCACTTGTGGTTTGCAATTCATCAAAAGGTGCATGGACCTCTCTTACCCTTTATTGTATTGTCATTGTGATTAGTGCTGTAAAAGTGTAGAATACTTGTCGCTAAGACAAAAGTTCTCGTTTGTGTGTTTTAAAATTTGGAAGCTTTATGATGTACACTATAATATAATCATCTCCCAAATCAGCATAAAACATGGAAAAAGTTTGCTTCAAGTTTAGAATGTAAGAAATTCTGTATGTATGTCTTCATTTTAAAAGTTTATTATTAATCATAGAAACCCAGAATTATGCTATTCATTTGACTTTATAAGAGATTTTAAATTCTTCTTTTCAAAATCAATATAATTATTTTAAAATATTTTTTTGAAGATTGCTGAAGAGATAGGGCTATCTTTTATCACTCATTTCTTTCTTTGTCTAAGCAGTTGGTACATTTGTATGAGCCCGATATATGTTATGTGATTTAGAAGCAATAGCAGTTTTTTAGATATTTCTTTTGTATGTTAGCAGTAAAGGGTATTAATTAAGAGTGCAAATTATGGACCGAAGTTTCTTTATGAAAGCAACAGGTTCATAATACAGCATTACCAAAATGTGGTAAAAGCACTATTTAGTGTCAAATTAAAAGAAAAGAGCGAATCTCATCAAAATGTCCACGCACCAAATCATTAACATGTACCCATTTATTCTGCTAAGCACCTTCACAGCTTCCAGTTATTTGTGACAAAGGTAGCTGATTCATTAACAAAAACATCAAATTGTTATCTCATTGCTACAACTCATAGAATTTGTAAAATAAAATGTATGAAATATTTGATTGACATAAATATATTAATGGAAACTTATTTTTTCATCTTTTACTTTGTATATTTTATTTGAATGCTTATTAATCTCCCTTAGATTTTGCAGCAATAAGGAGCAAAGAGAAGAATTTCTATTTATAAGTTTTCATAAAATACCTATAGGCAAGAGAAATCATTTCATAATAACTACCCTTCAAGAAATCTGGGCTTTCCTTAAAGCTGAATTCTCCCATTACAGATCTATACCAGTGATGGTGAACCTATGGCATGCAAGACGATTTTGGTTGGCACGCCAACGAAAGGCGAAAACCCTACAAAGCATTTATTGTACTGATTTAACGCTGCACAAACATTGGTTTTATTTAGTTAACTATTGTAAACGTTAGTTTTATGGTTACAATCTTATTTATTGATCACGAATTTAACTTAATTGGAACTCAAAAAAATCAAGGACTTTTTGTGGCACGCAATGTGGAAAAGATTCAACAATTTCGGTAATATTGGCATGCAGACTATAGAAGGTTCGCCATCACTGATCTGTACCATTTGCCAACACAGATGCTTACCAGTGCAATGGGCACTTAGTAACTGCCTAATTTTCCTTTAACTCAATTAGAAGACTACTTAGAGCTGAGTTCACCTAACTTTTTACTAAAAGGGTCAAATGAGGCTTTACACATGACAACAGGCCAGATAAATGTTTCAAATGACGGATCAGGCAGCTATTTTTGAGAATTTTTCTCGTACCATACACCTTTAAGAAAAACATACTTGGAAAACTATTGTTTAGACTTCATAAATGATATAGCAAGACTTCCTGCTAGCAAATATACAAATTTGCATGTCTTATGGAAATGGATGAAATTGCTGTGCTGGCCAGTTTGGTGACCCTTGATTTAGAGAACCTTATGTAACAGTGATCATCTTTCAACCAGCTGAATTTTTTATCTTCTATAACAATCATTTGCAAAATAGCTCATTTTTTGTAAGTTTAGACCAGTGGTTCACAAACATTTTGCAGGCACAATTTCATGGCACCCCAGTCTTGAAGTAAGGTTTTTATATTTTTAAATACTGGTATTACAACCTTTGGATGCATCTATTTGTTGGTACTACATCAAAATCAATTTAATAGAGAAACATTTATTGCCCTAATTAACTATCAAAACATCAAAATCGCAGATTTATTTACCAAACAATGTTTTTCACGACACCCCAGTGTGCCAGAGCAACCAATTTGAGAACCACTGGTTTAGACCATATGAAGTTTCAAATTTTTTTCTAATCATTTAAAAATGCTTTGATGGTTAAGCATGGGTGAAATGCACTCAATGTGTGGGATACATTAGGAAAAAGTGCTGTGTTATGTGAGCCAAGTTTTACATAGAGAAATAGGAGTTGCATTCCAAGCCATTCAGGTAAAAAATTTCCAAACCTCTCTTTGGTGCACATATTGTACAAAACTCATTGCAAAAAACAGATATAATAGAAACACTAAAAGCTAAAACAAGAGGTTGAAGTACGTTTTCTTAAAATATTTCAGGGTTCTGGTATGCCTCTTCCTTTGGGGAAGCGGCAACTCATACCGTTGGAATGTAAATCCTCACTACACCTTCCCAGCCATGAAAAATTCACTCCATTTCAAAGTTTTGAATTTTCCAATTTTAAAGCCACCATGCAGAAAATCTATGAACTACTTGGAAAATTCATAGATTGATAACAATTATCTAGTTCTGTAAGAATTTCCCAAATATCGCTTAAAACAAAAAAGTTGACTGTCCATACATGGGCAGATAGAGTGGTCACATAAGTGTTTTTTCTTTTAAGAAAACGTGCTAAAAAGAAGAGTAAAAGTATGATTACTCACCAACAGCCTGGTAGTGGTGACACCAAGATGTTACAGAGTGGGTCATCAAGTGGGTTGCTGCAGGGAGATGGTGGTGAAGGATCATTAGGGTCAGACACGTCACTTGCAGAAAGGATTGATAGTTGAGAAAAGGACTTGTCCATCTCTGTTAGTGCCAGTGGACATCATTGAACTAGTAGGAGTGGTAAGGAGGCTAGCAGAATTGGGCAGAATGATGGGGCGAGGATCCTGGAGACATAAAAAAATTAAGTTCAGGTGGATTGTTTTTGTCTGATGTTTCTCCCTCTATATCTTGTAGGTAGCCAAGGCCCAACTCTAGTATCTTCCTAATTAATCTGAGCTCTAAGTTAGTGAACTTATATAATGCTTCCTTGGACAGCTTTTCGATAAGCCTGAAGAAGTGAGCCAGCCATGGTCAGCTCATTCAGTTGCATTATGTCATCTTGTTTCTCTTTCTTCCCTTGCTCTGTATCTGCCAAGCATTCCTCTTGGGACTGGATGTCATTTTCCTGTTGTAAATCCTTCAGCCCTTCCCCACCAAATTCTGACATACTTGTTTACTTCTGAGAAAAGGTTTATGCATCTATGAAATTCATGGACTCTTTCCACAAAGTCTTCCAAACGGCATTTGCAGTAGAGTCCTTCACTTCATATTTGATGTTTTTTATAGCAGTGTTTCTCAGCTTTTTTAAGTGTGCAAAGAAAATTCTTGCTACTCCTGGACAATGCCCTCAGTCATCCTGTGGACCATGATGACTTATATGAACGTGATAATTTTTCTTCCCCCAACACAATTTGTTGTAACCAATGGACCATGGGATTACTTCGACATTTAAGGCATTTTATTTGCATTTCACTTTCAATTTAACACAGAAACTGAAGGTAAGAATAAGCTATATATGAGATTTATGGTATGGCTATCACACCATGAAAGTCATTTACGATATTAGTGAATCATAGAGGAAAATTAAAACCTCAAATTCGAATAATGAGTGGCATTTGGTTTGGCCTGAAAGTGCAACTGAATCCAGCAAAATTGAAGAAATAAGGCCAAGCACAGAAAAGAAAATTGTGACGTTGGCTAAGCAAGTTAGCTTTGAAGTAGAAGAGACTTATGTGATGGAGTTGCTGGAGTCCCACAAAGAGGATTTAAACAATGAGGATCTAATGCAGTTGGAACAACAGCAAGCTGAGGAAGAGGCTGCTTGGTCATCTGTTGAAATACCAAAATGCTGATCACCAAGAGATAACCTGAGGCCTTTCAACTACTGGAAGTTACAACGGCCATCTTCAGTGAGAATGATCTAAACAGAGAAGACAGCTGCATAGCTAACAGAATCATCTTTAGCAGATTTTAATGCTACAAAGAGCTCTCAAAGCAGAAAAGGGAAAAAGCTTTCCAACAGTAAATGAATTATTCCTTCAAATGAATGGAAAAGAAGTTAGATGAGGAGGTTCCATCCATAAAGGCATAGCCCTTGACAAATGCCACCACATCACCACTCCTCACCAACAAATACCTCCTAAAATAAACATCAGAATCATCCCATGTTTTTATATATATTAATTTTGTTTGCTTTTTTTAACATAGCATATCCTATGTACAGTATAGAACCTTTTATCCGGAAATCCAGCTAACTGGCTATTTAAAAAAATAATGCATTTTTCCAAAATTTGTTGGGAGAAAGAAATTTAAATTTAATGCCGCGCTAGTAATTACCCAGCTCACCACTGTGTGTTGGGTGCACTCCAGTGATCAAGTGAACATGTAATTTGGAAGAGAACAAGGAATTTATATTATTATAATGTACGTTCTGGTAATGAAACTGAAAGCAGTGGATGCAAAATAACTGATAGAGTATTTACAATCGAGTTAAATTTTAAATTATTCTTTTGTACTGCGATGAAGAAAAGTAAAGAAAATTCTATTATTTTTATTAAATGAAGATAACAAAACGGTATTTACTGTTTGATGAGACGATATTATCCGCACATGCAACAGACCAGGACACTGTTCTGGTAGGTTTGAGCTCTTTCTGAGCATTGTTTAAGAGTATATTCCAGATAACCAGCTATCCCTATATCCAAAGCTTGCCGGATAAAAGATTCTATACTGTATTATATTATTTAGGATACAAACGTTACAAAGTGTCCACCGGTAAAGTAATCCTTACTTTAATCATTATGTCTATGGGAAAATGGGATTTGCTATAGTTTCATCATAAATGTTGCAATTTCTAAGAACATGTTTCCAACAAATAGCATGGAATTACTGTGCTTCGAAGGACAATATATGCAAGTTATCATTATAGTTCATACTTTATATATTAGATACCCTGCCCAAAAACTTTCAAAACACTCCTTGTATATAGCAGAAGTGTCTATTGTTTGATGTCTTGAAGTCACTGCAGTTTTCTCTTCCTCTGAAATATGATTTTCTCAACATGCATTTCAAAAGTAAAGCATTCTCATCTGCAAATAAAAAAGTTTCTGTGGATTGTATCCTTCAGAACTCACCACATCCTTAAATTTATCTGATAAGTTAGAAGCAGCAATGTATCAGCACTGGCAGCTTCACCCTTACATTATGAAGATTTTGATGCTTTCTAAACTAAACAAACCAATATTCTACTTCCTATAAATGATTCAGCAGTTGAATGGCTCACTTATTTGTATGTGACCTTACAGGTTTAGTACCTTCACATTAATCTTATTAGAGTTAAACATTTTCTTTTGACTCTGGTCTTTCACCCAGATCCAACAGCTTTTCAGTCTTTCCCAAACATTTCTCATTGTGTTTTCTTTGCAGCTATTGAACATGACCAAGCTATCTTTTCACTTTTTCAGTGCTCTTTTGTTTTTCTTTCACTGAGCTTATGCTTGATTTGTTCACATTATATAAATCCCCAAGCAACATAGCTGGCTCAATTATTGAATAATTTCGAGCTTTGATTCTAGAGTTTGTGAAGTCTTTGATTTCTTCATGGAGTTTTAAAAATGTAAAAAATAATGAAGAAACGAACACAAATATTTCAAAAGAAATGAATCTTTTTAGATAAGTATAAGATGAATACAACTTATCACTGTAAAAATCATGAGTGAAATCCCATTTAAAATTATCTCACAGCCTGCAATATTTTGAACAGGAAGAAAAAGAATTGAAACACATTAGGATATTAAACATTCTCATAAAACCCACCATAAACAAATGGCTTGTATGACAACTCAGTGGTTTAGTCAAGGGGGTGGTTATATGTTTGAACATCCCTATTCAGGTATGAAAATTAAAATATTTTAATTTTCTGTAAATTATGCCTGAACAAAAAATTAATAAAAGGTTCTCACTTAAATGTTACCCTAGACCGCATTGTGGAATTAATTTCTAGGCACTTAAAATTATCACTTTGCTTTAATAATGTTATCATTTGCACACCTTACGGGTTACTATATGATCAAAGCAAACAATCGCATCAAGCCATTGAAAGCCTTGGACACATAAACAGCAGTTTTTCATTTATTTGAAATCAACACCATCAACACTCCCTTGAAAAAATCCTGGTTACACCACTGTTACAACTTATTTAGTAAGTCAATGTTAATGAGCTGTTTAACCGATTAGACTGAATTAAATGGCAGAAAATAGCCAATTGTTTATTTTTTGGGAAAAGTACAATTGAAAAAACTTGAACTCTGATCTGCTCTAAATTTTTCCTTGATTATGACGAGGGACCACATTAATATTTAAAAACTTACATAGGCTTCTGGTTTGTTCATTACCGAATATTCATGTGGTATTCTCTTAAGCTAGGGTCAATTCACAGCCCTTTTTTGCGAATGGAACACACTAAACTAGTCCTCTTCCTTATTCCTTTTCCCTTACATACCACACAATCCTTTGGCATCACTATATTGATCTTATTTCTTTCTACTTGATTGGGATAATGGCACTCTAATATGCATAGTAGAAAGATTTGCCCTGATCCTCACACTTTTCTGCTACTGTATCTGAGGCATCAGATTACATCCGAAGAGAATATTTTTTAGGCAAAACTGGCTTATTAGTAGCTTGTTTGTAGTAAATATAAGAATTTACTATCATCCTAGTTAGTAATTCAAAGATGTCTATGCCTCCTCTTTTTTAAAAGAATATACAAGCTGTAGTAGCTACATAGCTGGTTGTTTCTATCCAATCCTCCCATGAATTCTTTGTATATCCTTGTAATCTCAGGACAACCCACTTTCCTCTTCGACCCATCCTTTCTGCATGGAAAGCAATAAAGCTACACTGAGATCCTCACCATGTTTCCTTTTGGTCGCCATTGTCAAATGTAAAAAGGGTAAAGTTCAATAACATGTAAAACAGAAACTGCTTATGAAAAAACTTGTAACTGCACAGAACAGAACTTCAAACTGTATGTAAGCTGCTGGAAAAAAAGTACATAAGTAATAAATACCATGCCGTCACAATAAAGGGCAGAAGATGATACCCTAGCACCGATATGATTAAGCTTCAAAAGGTAAAAAAGCTTAAATTTCTTCCAAATCCTCGCACTGAAGAGGGTGGTGGGTTGAACAAATGAATAGCTTTTCCCAGAATAAAATATTGCTGTCAGTTATTTGAGGTTATAAAAAAGCACACAGGTTCTCAAAAACAACTTCTTCATTCAGCAATTTGAAATCTCACATACCAAGACTGATCAAACTGCATTAATGCAAACTGCAGTCCATGTTGACCAAATTTTTTGTATTAAAATAAAAACTTTTTGGTAGCAAATCCATGCTATAAATATCTGTGTTGTAGGTGGGCCATGTATAAACTCAAACATAACAGGATATTCTATCAGTTTCTTCAGTACTGAACTGCTCTTTTCCTTAAACTTCATTTTAATTTCTAACGTCCAACAAAATAAGTTTCTTAAATAAAGTAATGATCTTCATATTTATTACATGGTGGGTCAACAAGAAACTTAGAAATTTTATCACAAAGAGGTTATTAGCTTATAATCAATAAAAACAGCTTGAGTTTTCAATGTCTAACTTTCTATTCATTAATATTCAGCAAAACTTGAAATTATGCTAATCTTATCAGCAATTAACAATTATGACCTTTATAAATAGCAGAAACACCCGGCATTGCCCAGGGAAATTTTGTCCAAATCCAATCAGAATTCTAGATGATACATGGTATTTTAGAATTTAATCAGCCACCGTTTTGAATAAAACAGGCAGAGATAAACAAAAACCACATAAATTATTCCTGGGAGCCTCCCACAATCATACCAAATTTGATTCAAATCATTAGTAGGACTCAGGAAAATATGCGTAGTTTAATGTTTAAATTAGCCATCATTTTGAATCAAACAGGCAGACAGAAACAAAATCCTGCACTGACCTTCCACTTGCTGTCCCCTATAATCCTGTCAAATTTGGTTGGAATCTGTTAAGAAATGTGGGCGTGCACAAAGGAAGAGATCAGGGCCGGTTTCGGTTAAAAAATATGTTTAAGCGAGGTAAAAATTTGCCGCCCCTCTGGATATCAAAGGCATAAAATAATATTAATGATATACAAAAAAAAGAAAATTAACTTATTTTAGTTTTATTTTTCAAAAAAATATTCAGCTAAATATTTTCAGAAAATATAAATAAAACATTCACTGGCCTTATAACAAAATTACTACGCAATGATTATATTACCAAATATTTTTATATTGCAACTTTCCGAAAAGGACGATATTAAGTTTTTTTGTGCTTTTTTCTTTGCCAAGTCATTTATCAGGGATCAGAGAGGGAAGTTACGTGCAAAAGGTAGACATCCCAAATGTTAAATAATTGCACAAAGAGACAAACCCAGAGTAATCAAAATCTCTACATAGTATTGAAGGCTCACTGTATTTGGGGCGGGAAGGTTATTTGAAATTACAATGCTTAATCCCTAAAAGCACGTGAAACTTAGCAATATAGTTATTGCTTTTGCATGTATATATTCCGCTAAAGAGGTTAAGGAAAGTGCACAGTGTATCAGCATGTTTTAGACAATGTAAAACTTTAAAACGTTCATCTTGCCGCCCTTCTTAGGTGGCACCTTTAAGCAGTAGGTTACGTTGCTTACACCTTCATGAACCCACCCTGAATGTAAATGACATATCACAGCGTAAAATATAATTGTTTCACGTTTTCAAGTTCTGCGCAATAAACCTTTAAAAAAATGAAAATGTCAAAATCCGAAATACTGATTTTGCCGCCCCTCTGAAGTGGTGCCTGTAAGTGACCGCTTATGTCGCATATGCCTGAAACCGGCCCTGGAAGAGATAGACAGTTTGCAGCCATTTTGAAACACACATGGACAGACACTTAAACCACATGTTGACATTCCCCTTTGTGTGTGCTACAATAATCGGTTGAGAAATGTGGGCCTGCAGAGAGGAACAATCAAACAATTGGCCGCCATTTTGAATCAAGCGGACATACTGACACTAAAACCATGTTGACCTTCCCCTACAATCATGCCAAATTTGGTTGGAATCAGTTGATTGTGGGCATGCATAAAGGAACAGACAGACTTACTAAAATATAGTGGTGGAGATTATGGAGGTTTATTTTCCTTTCAGTCAATGCCCAGGTCAGAAAATTAAGAATCTATACATACTTGGAATAAAAACCAATTTAGTAGGATAAAAAGTCATTAAGCACAACACAGAAAAATTATATTAGAATACAGGTGTATGGCAGAGGCATTTTTAAGACTTCAAACTACTCAGCGCAATTTTTTGCAGTGATCAGCTATAAAAATTCAAATTTTCATTTTCAAAATTTTTAAATTTAAGTACAGTGGAACTCAGATTATCTTAACTAATTGGGAACATGGGTGGTTTGGATAATCGGAAAAAGTAAAAAAATGTGTGAAGTAAAAGGGTGCATGTATTTTGAACACTTATTTTAAAATACATTTTATAATGCATTAGTCAATAGAAACAGAAAATTAATTTAGTGGTCAACAAAAATACATAAGAATGTACATAAAATGCAGTGATTGTATCTCAAATGAAATTTATTTAAGACAAGAACTGAGTGATTGATAGCTGTTTTGTAGAAGTCTTCCTATTTTGCTGCTATATCTCACAATCTTTTTAAAGCAGTTGGACTGAATCACACTTCCTGTGTGTTATAATTGGACATTTGGATAATCGGAGTTCTACTGTAATTAATTTAACTTAACATAAAATGCCAAATGTGCAAATAGAGAAAGAATTATTTATCGACAGAAATTCTAATGATTACAATCACAAAGGCAATCTTCTGAGCAAGAATTCACACACAGGTCATGGCATGTGTGAATTACATTGGGGCCCACAATACGAGCAGGGCCGCTTTATCCAATGGGCAAAGTGGGCAACTGTCCAGCACCCCCTGATTTTAGAGTCCCACACTGCTTCAGTGTCACTACCATGCACTTAACCCTTAGACCACAAAACAAAGATTTTATACCACTCATATGGGTGCATTTTTTACCCAAATAAATTACGTTTTAAATCATGCTTTTTTGATAATAAAATTTGATCCAATTTTACTTGTCTATACTCATCAAGTATTTTAGTTTCAGTAAAAAAACAAGTTCAAGATATGATGTAACATAAACCAACATAAATAAATATGAATTACGCAAAAGACATTAGATTTATGGGGTGCGACATGTGTAGAAGTTTCACACCATCTGTTAAAAATTGTTTTATAAGTTAAACAAGGAAATAGTTCCTTTTTTAGGCATGTTTTGCTTCCAGCATGAGCGCCTATTAGCATTGGTCTATCCATCCATCCACATGTTCGTTCTCAGCTTCTACCAAACAGATTTTCATTAAATTTGATATTAAGGACCTACACTCAAAGATAATAAGAAAATCACATGCCAGTCAGGGGTATCACTTTACTGATGACAAAAAATGAACATCATATCTTGTAAGTATTGGTCACATCAAAAAGTTTTCAAATAAAACTTGTAGGACTAGTAGAGTATTTCTTTTCCCATAAATTTTTATCATAGGAATAGCCATTATCAAGAAATTCAAACAAGAATGTCCGAATTCAAGTTGAACTTAAAAATTTCTTGCCTGGTTACTTCTCCATTGTTGCTAATATAAACAATCTCACAAAAATACATTTAATTTACTTACGTGTATACAGAGCCATAGTGAGGGTGGGGCAACCGGGGCACGTGCCCAGGGTGCAGGTTCGTAAGGGGGCACCAAATAGAAGCTTTATTCTACACTTGATATAATGTGGTTACAGTTTTGTTTTTTCGATCTCTTCGAAACTTATAACGGTCAACCTGAGGTTCAGCTTAAGGACCATGACTGTACCAAGTCATAGGAGAACGTGTGCAAACTTAATTGGCAGCTTTTAGGCTGCCTCTACTCTTTACGCTCTGAATGTAATTTCTTTTATTTACCCTCTTCCCCAAAAATGTCTACGCCCTATTGCATTGCATTAGCCGCACAGAATTTTCGCCCAAGTTGTCGATAAAAAGTAATAATTGATGAGGCCTTTATTGAGTTTACTGCTGTAAAATCGAAAAAGAGACGAAATCACATCAGAAATAATCCAACAGTTGGAACAGTATGGACTAGGTTTACAAAATATGAGAGCTCAATCTTATGAAAATGCTCCTAATATGACTGGTAAATTAAACGGTTGCAAACATAACCCTCTTGCACGTTTCATACCACGTACAGAGCATTCGCTTAATTTAGCTTGTTATCATTCCACTGAAAAAACTAACCATCAAATAAGGGAATTTTTTGCAGAGGTATAGAAACCGTTCCTTTATTTCGCTGGTTCCACATTGAGATGGGTTGTACTAATAGCCGTCCTAAAGGTGACGGAAAAACATGGCACAACACAATGGTCATCAAGAGAAAATTCTGTGAATTCATTGGGGTTACAATTGAAGGAAGTTTATACGGTGGTAATAAAATTAAAGAATGAACATAAATGCAGAGATGCTGAAAGTTTGCTAAAACAGATATTTATATTTTTCTTGTTATTTTGGGACGATTGTCTCCAGAAGATCTCTTCAGGGTGCCAATGTAACTGTGGATAGAGCCAATGACGTGATCTGTGATTTGGTACCAGACATAAATAGTTAAACGTCATGACTGGAAGAGTATATGGAAGAGGCAAAGAAATTTTGCGATGAAAAAGGAATACCTGATGTTCTCTCGAAAATAAGAAAAAGAAAAAGGAAATTTCATGACACGATGGAAACTGAAGCACCCTCAATACTTGAAACAGCAGAACATTTTAAGTTGTGCTTTATATAATATGACCTAAGATAAAATGATAAATTCCTGTGAAAATGCTGCTAGTAAGTAATAAAAACAATGTGGATGAACGCGAGTTAATCGAAGAAGTCTGCAGTTTGAAACACCACCTGCCTTCGAAAAAAGTGTAAAAATTATGCAGAAAGAAATATTGGAATTTATTCGTAATGTGGAAAATTTGCTGAGAATTTTCTTGACATTCGTCATATCAATTTCAACTGGAGAGCGTTCTTTTAGTAAATTGAAATTGATCAAAAATTATATACGGTCATCAATGAACTAAGAAAGACTTTTTGGTCTAGCCATCTTATCTATAAACTGTTAAAAATATAGACTTCAATGACATAATCAATGTTTGCAGCAAGTAAAGCCTGAAAAATAACTCTTAAAAGAAATGATTGTTTATTTCAGTTAAATACCTCTTTAAAAATATGCATTTATCATTTTATTAGATCATTTTGGGGCGCCAAAAAATCCACTGCCCAGGGTGCCAAAAGTGGTCACTATGGCCATGCGTGTATGCAGTATTCTTTTAATTTGAAGAAAATGGAGTATTTATGACAAAGAAAAGAACTTTTAAATGCTATTTCCCTTATGTACACGTATAGCACTTCTTTCAAATACTCCATTGCATGAAACGCACCCGTGTGATACGCTGTACGCTTTCCTAACTTCTTCAAATAGAGGGACTTTTCCCAGGTCCCACCATTGCCTTAAAGTAGCCCTGAATATGAGGGGACCGCTGTTGTGTTGCGACTGATTGCACCTACATTAAAAATGCCTCTGGTGTGTAAACAGGTTAATATATAGACATTGCTTATGATAAAATCCATTTATATTAATCAGATAACAAATGACAATAAAGGTTGATGTAATGATTTGCAGATCCATAGGAAAGCATGGAGATTATGTAAAAAAATGATGCGACTGAAAATAATAAACATCTTTTGTTTTTTCTAAATAATCACCATAAGAATTTAATATTATTTGCATCTTAAATTTGGCATGTTACATTTGCAACCCTACCAGCTACTCATCTCTTGCCTTTAAGGTTATTGGTTCTTCAACATCACTTCTGTACTGCCATCCTGCATTACTCTGTCTAGTTATATTTGTTTAAATAACATGCAACACTTCTCTTTTAGTTGAAGCCAACCTAAGCACTTCTTTTTTATTTCAAGAAGGAAAAAATTCAATGTCACTTTTAAAAAGAACATTAAGATATATTTTTAATCAGTGTCCATAGTTTAAAAAGTTGACTTTATTTTCACATTCACTCATTACCACAATCAAATGCATACAAAATATATTTCTTTCAATTTTACACTGGCTGAAAATTTTCCATTAACATAAACAGTTAAAGGAGCTCACGTTATTTTATCAATATCTAACAGTTGTTTCATTGATAAGAGATCAACCTTAGTAATACATAGTCTGTCAAGGAAAATAAAGAGTATATCTGTATAATGCTTAATTTTCATACCTTACTGAAATAACACTTTCTAGTTGAAATTTTTCAACTTGAGGCAACAAATACATCCTCGGGCTTATGTCTGCATTAACTCATTTCCACCAATGGAAAGCTGAACTGTTTGTTTCCACATCTACATTGCACCTCGTTTACTTCAGTATGCCACTCTGATGGATGGGCCTTCACAAACTGTCCAAATACCAACTCAATGTACGACATCTTTTCTTTAATTTCATTTGACTTATCTCCAATGCACCAGACAAGACTCATGTGAAATGATGGATCCTACAAAAAGTAGGAAAGAGTGTAATAAAAGCTGGATTATACATACAGATGATAAACATGAACCACATTCAAACTCAAAGATGATTACTATAATTTAAATTCGATTTGTTGCTGAATAATATCGATCAACTTCAAATTTCATTACATAATTTTCGCAGTGAATTAAGATTCTAAAGTTTTACCCAAGAAATTGTATTAGACAAAACGGCAAATGTTTGTTTTATTTCTTCTGAAATAAAAGTACATATTATTGAGTTAATTAATGCAAATAATCAGCAAAGTAATATTTAACTGTTATCACATATTATAATGTGATTTACTGGGTCGACTGAAAAATATTTAAATGAATTGCAAATTGGATTTCTTAAACATTAACCACTTACCTGGTAAAATGTTGGCAATTTAAAATCTGCCAAGCATTTGTCCATATTTTGCACTATCTTTATTAATTTATCAAGACCAATGTCGATGGCAAAACCGAGAAAGGTCCGTGTTTTTTCTTCATTTGTGAAAACATGGATAGCTCCAAATCCTACGTTAAACCTGATATAGATTACATTCTGCAATCAATAATCTAATAATACTTGGGAATTTGGAATGTAATTAAATGTTAAATGTTTTTTACCTTGGATAACTTTGGAACGTTTTTTGAACTGAATCAACAAAAAGGTCGATCCAATGATGCCTCAAAACGACTGTTCTTGTAACGCTTATATGCAAATCGTCGACCTTCTTTAACAAAACATCCGGCTCTAACAATGCAACGAGGACGTCTGCCAAAGAATTTATCACAAGAGATGGCTTGTCTGAAAAATTTATTACATATCGTAAATAAATGCCATTACTTCAAATGAAACATGTAAACAAACGGAAAGAACAAATAGTATAAAAAATTTTTGAAAATTACAAGGTATATATACGTATGTAGTCCAATTTCCTCTTTCATGAGGAAAAGAACGTATTCTTCCTTCATGCTGAGATGGATCATCCACGTGATCAGGAGCGAAGGATGAAAAAAGAGAACTGATTCCAGATGGTAGCGGTAACCTGAAGTTTGCTTGGATTTATTACTTCTTCCTTTTAATTTTAATCGATAATCAGCTATTTAAAATAACAATAATACTCATAAGAATACATGGAATACAATGGAATTAATCGTTACCTTTGATTGAACTCTTCCTTCTTCATCTTCTTTTTAGCGGCATTTTTTACATCTTCTTTGAGTTCTCTCTTGGTAGAAACATTTGGACCTGGAACTTCTTCGTCACTGCTGTCACTATTATAGTAATCCTGCAGTAAACTCAGCGAACCTTTGGATGTAACCGCCATTGAGTATTTTCATTTACCAATCAAATGACTACTATTAGTGCGATCGCGATGCATTTCGATGCTGAAACTAATTGAAGCGCTTTGTTGTTCTGTTATATGTTAAATTGAGAAAATTATGTTTATTTATTCCCCATGTTCATACAAATCCATAGAATATCATGAGGTCGGAAACATTCGACATTTAACGGGAATTCAGTGAAGCACAATCAGCGGAATTTTCAAATGTCTATCGAATCTTGGGATACAAGCATATAGTTTATGAGTTAGTTTTTCCAGAAACTTTTTTACCCATTAATATAAACCTATATTGATGATACGGAAATTCTTTGAACGAAGTTCCTCCAAACAAAATGAATTTTTAATTAGATTTGATATAACTAGTTATCACCGCGATGGTCGAATTTAAGGATTTACTTTCAAGTAATAATTGGTAAGTTATGGTTCAGTCGCTCTTTTATGTAAACGAGGAAGCTAATGTTGCGCACTATATCCCGAAAAATATTCCATGTTCTTTTCAATAAATCTTTTCTACAAATACACGCAAATGGTTAGATAAAATTGGTTGCCTGTAGTTGCTTTCTTTAAAGCATTCTTCTGAAACATGAAGTCAAACACTTTGTAAAAAATAGTAAGTACGAGACAAATTTTTTAATAGATTAATATAATTCATAGCTTTTCAGTTATTTATTTCGGTAGTTTTAACATAATGCATGGTTACCAAGGTAACTATTACTTATTTACTGCTGCATATGTTTGCCAACTTTCGGCAGCCATGGCCAAGCAGGATAGAGAATTTGAATCTTTCTTGAACAGAGTGGAAAAAATAGGTTTGACGTCGATTTTACATTAGTAACTAAGTAATTCGTTGCAAATCAATCAAAATTTCCCGTTAACTATTCTTTAAAATTTTACCTTGCGGCTACTGATCAGTATATTCTTATATTTTGTAAGCATATTACTATCTATAGGTTCCATTATTGATGGGTTAAGATCCAATGATAAAAGGATATGTGATGATGCACAGAAAGAGGCTGATTTATATCTTAATGGCAAACTAAAAGGAAATATAGATGAAGGTTCTTGCATAATTAACCATAACAGGACAGTTATCAACCACAAAGCATTTAATTCTGAAACACTTGATCAACCATCAGCTTCCAAAGGTTCCATTGACAGTTTTTGTAATTGGATTTTTTGGGATATTTTTCTTTAATAAATATAGAGTGATTATTCATAAAATTTATTATAGTTATAAAATGCATTACTTCATTATCCATATAGTAACTAAAAATTTTATTATTGCTGCCATTACAAGAAAGTTGATAGAATCCTGAAAATCTTGATTTACTAGAACAAATGCCATACTGAAATATTTTCCCATGAAAAATGAAACATTTTATTACAGAAGCATTTATGTCTATAATGTCAAAGGATGCAGAAGAGAGAGCAAGAAACAAAAGAGAAAGAGAAGCAAGAGCCAAAAAATACATAGATGATGCAGATAAAGCTATTAAGGCAGAAGATTTTGAATCTGCTTTGTACTTGTATAATAAGGTATGTTAGGTTAAACTGGATATTTAAAAAAGTTTAACTATGTAATTCACAATTCATTGTACACGAATACCTCGGTTAACGAATCCTCTGGGAATGAAGCTCCTTCATAACAAAGTTGGCAGTGTTTATGCAAAAATTGACAAAAAAAACAGAAACTTTATGCAAAGCAATTAAAAGGAGTAAAATTTTATTTACTGTCATTGTACAAATTCCACATAAAGTTAGTATTGAGAAAGTTGATGACGTGCATTACACGCTGGATAGCTATGGGTGTTATCTCTTTATCTCGGTTAACAAAATTTTGATAATGAAGTGACGTCATGGAACGCATCTACTTCGTTAATCGAGGTATTACTGTATAAGGCAAATGTTCATGATACAACGATGTCAGTAAATTTAGCTCTGAAACGTAATGTAAATACCCTGGGTACTTCTTTACATGGGTACCACCCAACTATAAAATGATCATGTTTCTAGGGTAAATGTTTACAGTAAATAGCAACGGAATTAACCCATAGAATAATGGACGAGTTAAAAAACTTTAATTCTAAGAAGCTATGGGAAAAATTAAACCTCGGCGAAGAGGAATTTTTGAAATGGCTGCAAGATCTACTTTTGTAGTTGGGTACCCCCTCTTGTCGTTTCCAAGGTAAATGTGTAGGATAAATAAAAACATTGCGGTGCAACAGTCAAGAGGATATAACATTTAAAGGATATATTGACGAGCCTTCGGCTCGCTTTGTCTTAATGGGTAGTCGTCTCCGGGCGCTACCGCGCCCTTCGCCTCACCCGAAACCAAAGTATCCCTCCCCGTTGTCCGGTGATTGGGTTTGTAAATGTCGAGACAGGCCAATCAGATATAGATATTGTCCTAATTAAAAATTATTAAACAATCTAAAAGGTTTTTTTTTAATCAGTTATTTATTCTCAGGTCCTGATTGCCTATATCATTTACTATCTCAAATAAGCGAATTGTATCCCTTACCTTAAATCATGTATTAACAAAGAATATTAAAAATATATTAACTTTGTCATTTTGTTTTTTGTAATTTTGTTTACATTTTGTAGTAGGGGGGTACCCATGTAAAGAAGTGCCATACCCTGTATACTTTTATTATATGACTAGGGGCATGGCCAACTTAATTTTACAATTAAGATGGTCATGCTAGGGGTCAAGCCCCCTGCTCACTGATGCTCGCCAACACCCCTCTCCCTTTGCTCGCTGTTTCTTCGTTCCTACCACGTACCTATTGGATTTAGATTAGTTTAATGGGAATATGTTTTGAATATGAGTTTAATGAATATATTTTATAAGGGATATATGTTTGGTTTTTAATAACAAATTAAGAAAATTAGTTGAATAACTCAATAAAAAATAAACTTAGAGAGGGCTTAAATTCCCAGAGATTAAAAATGGCTGAGGTATAGAGCGTTAAAGAGAGAGAGAGAGAACCAGAAATAGGATTTTAATAATATAGATAAAAAAATATAAATAACGAATACTGTGTTCAGTTTATTTGCATTAAATTTGTATCTTCGGTCATTTCGAGCAAGTTTTAATCCTATTTTCTTTAAGCCTTTATTTAAGTACAACATATGCACGGAAATTAACGAGGGCAACAATACCGGTAACCACGGAATCTTATTACTGAAATGTTAAAAAGTTTACGAAAACTCAAGTATAAATTCAAAATATGAGCGAATTCAAATGAGATTGAGTATTCGACGGTAAGTATAAGAATACTCATTCATTTTGGCATTTTAGTGCAAATTTTATGTGGATAACTTAATTTTAAGATATTTTAAAGAGTAAAAGAATGAAAGCCTTCAAACCAAAAAGGTGATTTTTATGTGTTATCTTATGGGAAACGACATTCATCCTCTGGGGTCGAACCCGTGATCTTTTTCAAATTTTTTTAAGTCATAACGTAAAGATTCAACAACACTGAAATCCTGAGAAATTTCAGGCTTCTAAGTTTATTTCTAATCAAGTTATTCACAAAATTAGAACGTTACGCATCATGATGACCATTACGATTTTATAACATAGAGAGATAGGCTAATATGATAATATATTCATTCTAAGATTGGAAAATGCACAGTTAATGTTTTCCACTTATTTCCATTTTATTTTTAAATCACTAAGTTTTAATCACGTGTAAATACACATTCTTTCTTAAAAATTTCAAGGTTAAATCTAATCCATCTTTTCATAGGCAATTGATGAGAAAGTCAATTGGCCAAGGTTGTTTGTTGAGCGAGCAAAAATTCTTTTAAAATTGCATCTTTTAAAAAGAACAATTGAAGACTGTGAAAAAGCTATCAAACTCAATGAAGAATTGCTCATACTCAAAGGGGATTCTGTTACAACCCAAGACAAAAAGGAAGCTGAGTTGCTAAATGATGAAGTGGAAAATATAAAAAAACAAGCTCTTACGGTGTGTTACTCAGGCTGACAGAACTATGAGCATCGCATCCTGTATCTGTTTGCAACTAAGATACAAAATCCTTTTAACACATTTTGTTGTTTATAATTTAATGAAATAAACTTTGTAGAGTTGACTGCCTTTGTAGTTAGCTCATTAGTTTGTTTTCAATTCACTGGAGTAAAGTTTTGATTACTTTATTACCTGCCACACATAAAATGAAAAACATTGTGAAGAAAATACAAAAATAGTCAAGTATAATTTATTGAAAATTGTCAACTAAATATTTGTGCAGGTTTATCCACATTAATGGCAAATCATAATAATGATGACATTATGTAGGTACTGTCAATTAATGTGAAAATAATTTTCACTATCAATTTGTACGTATTAAAAAAAACCTTATACAAAAATGTGATTATTATGAATGCAAACTCATAAAGTAATTTATGTAACAACTATCATAGAAAAATTCTTTAAAAAAAGCAAATCGCTTCCCTTTCATCTTCATTTTTAACTTCGGAAAGAGAAAAAAGTCAGCCGGAGCCAAATCTTGTGAATAGGGGGGGGGGGTTGATCTCAGTAACCTCTTTTTGCGAAAGAAATCTTCGAACAATTAACGCGGAATGTACAGGTGCATTGTTGTGCAACAAAAACTAGTTCTTGTTTTCATGAAAGTCTGGTCTGACCCGTCGAAACGATTTCATACCATCCAAAAGAATGTGACCAATCATCTCAAGGAGATAACATTGGAGGAATTTCAAGAATGCTTTCAACGATTAAAAGAGAGATGTAACAAGTGTATAGAGTCCGATGGGAACTATTTTGAATGATTTTCTTAATAAATTCTTTTTCTGAACATTTGCTTTTTTTAAAGAATTTTTGTCTCATTACTTTTCAGATGCACTGTGTATGTTTGACATTGACGGAATAGAGTTTCACTATCACTCTAGGTCTGCTTAGCTGAGATTAAGTCACTAAATTAAATCACTACTTTGTAAAATAACACTAAGAATATCTAAATTTTTTAAGGTGCATCAAAATATATTTTATTATAATATATATTGCATAACTTTTTTAAATTAATCATCTCTCTATAATACCAACATCTTACAAGTTAACTTTATGCTCCATTTGAGGAGATGAACTTTAATTTTCATTGCTACTTCATCTGAATAAGCATTTGAGATGGGAACTTATCTTTTAATACATATCTCATTATGAAAAAATAATTAGTAGGTACACATTGCAACCTAAATTAAGCAAAGGTTACATTTTTATTTTTCTGGGTTTTAATTTTTTTGGCCAAGAAGATAAAATAGTAGGAATCCAGCAATATTGCTCTCATAAATGTTAACAGATCTGATAATGTTAGTCATCTCAGAAAAAAACTTTCAGCTTTTTTTTTCAAAGTCAAAAAGAAACTGTTTTTAACAAAGAACATTATATGAACTATCTTATTGAAAGTTTGAGTGAGTATAAATAATTTTTTCCATTACACTGTGTGTGTAAAAAAAAAACACCCTTTTCTCGATAACATCAAATAATCCTGAAGAGTTTTTATCATGGATTCCTTTGTTCTAAAATAATCAGTTACTGGCTTTTCTCTTAATATCATTCAGAAATGAAAGCCTGTATCACCTCCAGCCGATCCACGTACCCCTCCGCACCATTCTCCTATGAAACGAATTATGTCTCTCAAAGGTGTTGAATCTTCTCCTAAGGCTTTAGCAGCCACAGTCAACTTATTCCAGTCCTCTCTCAAGGCAAATCTCCCTGGACGATTAAACTCTACTATGCTGTTTTCCCTCATAGCAGATGACAATTTTGGTCCTCCATCTAATGATACCCCGATCAAGGGATACCCAGTGACAATACAAGGAAGGCAAGAATTTCCATCTGGGCCTAGCAATGACCCTTCGAAAGCACCACGCTTGTCCGTTGGCAAAACCTGAAAAAGTGAATAAGGTCAAAAAATGTACAAATCATTCATCATACAAATTTATTAAGTTCATTTAATGTATTTGTCAAATAAAATAATTTTACTGCAAGGCTGTGACACTAATTGTAGGTTTTTAATGAGTGTTGGGTTTAGCTTATGTAAATATTAGTAAACAGATATGGAAAACAAGAATAATTCCATATTTCAAGAAACAGTGAAAATACCAAAGATGATAAAACAAATAGAATTATAAGGCTTTATCAGAATTTTCATTAAGGTTGAAATAAAAAGACATGCTTCACCACGACAATGTGCCGTGTCACATGTCCCTCGTAATCTGAGAATTTTTAATGGAGAAAAACATTCCTCTCCTTCCACAACCACCATACTCTCCCGACCTGTCACCATGTGACTTCTGGCTATTTCCCAGAATTAAAATGACGATGAAAGGTAAGCGATTTGATACAATTCTAGAAATTGATAAGGCCACGACAGACCGTCTAAAAGTGATTCCAGAGACTGTGTTCCAGGAATGTTTTGCAAAGTGGCAGAACCGCTGGAATAAGTGTATAGCTGCAGAAGGGGAGTATTTCAAGGGTGATTAATGTACATCTGTAAATTTTTCAATAAATTTTGTATTATAACATCATTCACTGTATTTTTTTATCAGACCTCGTACTTAAAACTTGGTGAAAAATGATAGATAACACCAAGGAAATGATGGAATAATAAAGTTATTCTAGTTTTCAAGGCATAATTTTTGTTCATAGAAGATAATTTGTTGTAAAGTTTTATACTAATAAATTCAATAACTTTCATTAATTAGGGCTTCCACAGTTTGCAAATTGATCCATGATAAAACAGAAAAGTAACAAACTCCTTCATGATGAAAGGCAATCTGAGCATTACAATCTATTCATTACCATCAATCAAACGTGTGGTCCCCACCTATGGCCTGAAGGCCAGATGCAGCCCACAAAGGGTTTTTGTCAAGGCTATGATGAAAAAGTAATCCAACAAATTTAACACAAATTTTACAAAGATAAATATCAGTTTTGATGATTTTGATCCAAAGCAACACAAACTGATATATGTATAACATTTTGAAACAAACGTCTTCAAGCTAAGTTATAATAAGAAAAGTCAACATACCTGTTCAATGCTCTGGTCAACAGACACAGCCAAGACCCATTCTTTAACTTCCTCATGGGCAGCACTATCAAGGAATGGATTAAGAGGCAAAGGAGCATCAATTGGTATATCGGTCCCCTCAAAATCGGTATTGTCAAGAACAGCAGGTCTCCTGCTTCTCCTCCAAGAGTCTGTGCCCACCATCCTTTCATCATCATCATCATCTATGTTTTCATGCTCGTCTTCTATTGCCTCAACCACATCCAAATAGTGGTTGAGTAACACAAATGCTAAGCTGTCCTTCCCTGCTAACTATAATACAAATTTACCAATTTTTAGTTTTATAAAACTGTACCAGCATAGGCTTTGCATAAATTCAGTGCCACAAGGATGTGTGCACACACATAAAATATTGTTCAGCATGCATTAATACATGCAAATGTATCTGGTATTTGCATTGGGAAACTAGAAAAATCTAGAGATAGATGTAAGATAAAGTTATAAAATAACCTTATTTGAAACCATGTACAGCTGACCAGTTCTGTTCTCATGGTGTTTCATAATACCTACTATGCTATTTAATAAAATCATTTTCTTTTGAAATAAGCCTTATAACTGCATTAATAATATAAATATCAATTTACACTAATTGATATGCTCATTGTAGATGTAGGTAGGTCAGAGTTGAACCAAACCATACCAAAACAAAAACTAAGTTGAACAAATTAAAAATGGACCCAATAAAAAAACTAAACATGGAACCCAATTGTTTGTATGAATATTACAATCTTAGTTACCACACTATATTCATGGTAACAATATATGCATATTCTTTTATTCCACAAACAAGCCGAAAATCAACGTCACTGAAGAATGTCAGAACATTAATGGAAAAATTTATACTTACCCTAGCATCAATTCCAGCTTCATAAAATGCTTTATCAGTTGGAATGATATCTGTATGCCGCAAAAGTGAGACAGATAACTTAGAGATGATGGGAGAAAATTTCTGTTTATCTATAGAGCAGAAGGCAGCATGTGTTGCACTGTAGTGTGCTGCAAGTAGATAACCTTCAAATTCTGCTTTCATTTCACCTTCCAAGTCATCATCCTTGTGCATTGCTTCAGTCTGCAAGTTTATTTTCATCATTAGTGGGAAATTGATTTATATATTAATTCGTAAGGTATACCTATGTCAGTCACACCCTGAAGTGAAGCTTCCCCCCAGCCATGCTTGAGAGGAAGTGGAGGGAAAGTAGATGCACAGATCGTGTGCTCAGTGGTTAGCCAGGCGATCACATTGGTGGCATGTGGGCAATGGGAGGGTGGCACATGGGTAGCGGGAGGAGGGCCTCGATCCTCAGTGCGCAGCAGCGTATCATCGAAGGTGCCCACCGGGGTCGGGAGCATGCGGGTTGGGCAGTGGAGGGTCTTCTTACTATAATACTCCAACAGAGTTCTGATTTTGGAGCTGTACAGGCAGCTAGTTTATTATATTATCTGTTTAAAATCTGTGTGTCACAAATATTTAAAATGCTTTTGAGTCGAGAATGGTATTTCTCTATTTTAATCATACTTTCAAGATTTTTTTGGCATTACCTATTTTAAATTTTAGATGGTTCAAAGTACAGGTACTCCTCGATTTATGCGACAGTTGTGTTTAAAAAAATGTTGCATAGGGGAAAATTGCATAAATCGAACATAATTTACCCATAAGAATCAATGAAAATGCTACAAAACCATTAGAATATTCTTGCTGTTACTTAAACTGACTGTCCAATACAGTACATCCTTTTTCTTATTTAATAATATTTGTCATTTTAGTATGAATAAATTGTGTTTATAATTATTTATTTGAAAAAGAATGCCAGATACTGCTAAGAAATTTTGAGTAAAACATGGTGTTGACCACCAGCAAAGTCTGCCTTGAAGCTGAGAGAATATGTTCTCTCTCACTCTGAAGGAAAGAAAGAAAACGGTGGATTCCGACGACTGGGGATGGGAAGATCTCACACCGAGAGTAAACAGAAAGTTCGCAATTCATATTAAAGCAAGTGCTATTAATTGAAATTGGTCTAAATTAGTTGAGCACATTAAAGTGAAATCACATTTTTCGAACTCACATATGAGGCACTGCGAACCAGAATGACGAACTCGTGATAGGTGGGAAAATGTATTTTCTATTGTTACATATATTCAAAAGACAACTCTATCAGGTGGTACCTTTACCAAGGCTGTTGTTAGCCATTCTGGCCCAGTATATCCAGTTAGTTTAAAGAGTGTCATCACTGAAAGACACACCGAGAGACCCTAACCAGAGCGGAAAGTTGCTTGTCTAATCAATGTGATATAAAACCTAATGTACTTCTAGAAAAGCTAAAGACCTGATGTCATTTGGTAAAACCAATAAGTAAAATCAAAAATTCCAAAAAAATTCATTGTTAGGTGTTTATTTTCGATAAACATAGGGTTCAGTGCAAGGAAGTCTAAAAATGTGTTTTTAATTACTTAAAATAGAGATATGAACTCCGGATAAAAACACTTCTATAGATGAAAAAATGAAGCTTTTAAATGTTGAAAGCAGAATTTATAATCCCTGCTGAATTGCCTTATAAGTTAGTTTTTAATTAAAGAAAAAGGCTATTTTTTCAGTTTTCAACAAAGAAAAATGCTTATTACCATTGCAGTGACCTCAATGCATTTAAATGGGAACTGATAACAGATGTTGTGATTGTATTTATTTAATGATTTTAATAGGAATTAATGATGTCATCTAATATAAATAGCTGCATATTACTTGTATAGAATGATATAAAAGCTAAGGTAGATCTAGCTGACATAGGAAGTTGAAATTTGGTGAGCAAAGAATGAACACCAATGCATTAATAGTACTGCTCGCTTCCATCTAGCTAACAAATTCACCTTTTCCACTTCCTCCGCCTGAGAATCTCCTCTTAACTGGCTAGCTCACCCCTCCATCCCCTCCTCTCTCTTCCTTTTTGCACGCTACACTATACCTCCCCTTCCAGATACAGAGTAATAAACGCTAATAATTAATTTTAATTATCGTTAAATCATTCACAGTGTATTTTGACGCTGATAGAGAAAAATAGTATTAATTAGTATCAATTTATGAAGAATTGTATTTAGTTAGTGTTTTGAAATTTTGTTTTCAAAAGTCATTAAATGCAATAGTGTTACTTTCAAAGTAATCAGAAATTCTTACTGAATAAAAGCACCGACTAGTATCCATAATCATGAGTGTAAGTGATAAAGAGCAGCCTCGTATTTCTGGATATTCAAGGAAACGAGTCAATAATGGGTCATCTTGGAAAAAAGAGGTTACTAAGAGGCAGAGGAATCTTGGCCTGGAGTACACACCACGATTCACAAACAATCCAGTGAATGAGTGAAAGTTTGGCCCTCCATGTAAGTGTAGATGCTTTGAAAAGATTGACAATGAAAAAATTAAAGTAATATTTAGTGAATTTTGGAAACTTGGGGATTTTGACAAACAGAATGCTTATCTTACATCGCTCCTGACATCCCACAATGTTAAGCATTCCAGTGTTAAGGATAGACCTGTCCGAACCCTAAGATGTATAGGGTACAGTGATAAATGTGAAAATGTAGTGTTTTCTGTGTCGAAAAGCATTTTACAGTATTCACGGTATTAAAGAACATCGAGTACAAACTATGCTTTCAAAACAAGGTCTCAGTGGAACCGTTGAGTGCAACAAGAGAGGAAAATCCCCAGTAGGAAGATGATTGATGAACGAAAAAACATTTCCATTGATACATGGTAAATGTTTGTGATGAGCAGTGATGTTAACATCAATAGGATGTTATTTTACACCAATTACCGATCAAAACAGTACAAACCCTATGTAAATCTGACAATTAGTGGCCAACTTATGGTTATTATTAAATTGAAAAACTTTAAGCCTCAATTACTCAAAAGTATAATTTCTCGAGCTCGTCATTATGGTTTGGAATGCCTCATATAACAAGGAGTACCTGTATACAGTAATGCCATGGTTCAATTCCAGGAATGTATCTTCTCTCCATTTGAATAACATAAAAAGAGCTGAAATGTAGCATGTAGGCCTTTTTGTTACCATTTTAAAATTACTTATAATCATTACACAAACTTGGGACTTGAACCAAAGAATGTCTAAAAGGATGACAATTCATTTTCCTGCCATTGATTTTCGAATGCATGTCAAATAAGTCCACAAATTTGTTTCTAATGCCAAAATTTCACATTTTCAATAAGAAAAATTATTTGCCATCATGGCAACCTTCATTGTCGGATCTTTCGCTAAATTACATAATCCTAATAGGGCTGGCATTTAGTATGGATTGTTTTGCTTATCTAAAGAATATAGATGTAGAGAAATAGTTTGCATGAAGTTGAGTTGATGTGCAATTGCCATGTTAAACTGGAATCAAGGAATAAACCTACGAATTTAGTGTTATCTATATTACTTATGGATATTTTGTTAATCTGTATCAGGAGTCTTATTAACTGCCTTTCTAAGGAAAAATGAATAACTTGAGTTTTTTCAGTGTTTAGTTTAAGATAATTGTCCCTACACCAATCACTCATTAGCTAAATCACTGATTTGCTATTGTGTAATCAGGTATGTTGAGAAACCACAGAGAGAAGACTATTGAAATCATCAGCATAGAGAATAGGCCACACTCCAGAAATTTCACTAAATTTGTTTCCACCTGACACATTCCTATCTAAACAAACTGCACAGAGCAGAGCCGGAACATTGGTTTAGTTACCTATTGATGTCATCAGCACTAATCAGATGGATAGAAAAATATTCTCAGTCGTGTATTCTAAGGCCGGGCGCACACTGATAGAGCAAAACAAGGTGAAACTGCCCCAAGCAGTTTCAACAGATGACAATTACATACAAATGAATGAGCGCACGCACATTGATAAGGCGAAGCGAAACATCCGCTCCAAACTGCTTAGAACAGGATGATTCATGTGTCATGCTGTTTCTCGTCCCTTCGTTTCGTCGAAACGTTTCAGTATTTCCCTCAAGCCATTGGGTGATATGCATAAAAAGGAGTAATTATTCAGGAGTAACTACTCATGAGCAAGAGCAACATCATCGAGAGAATGCTCACTTCTTTGAGCAATTACTCATTTTCATATGCATAAAGCGTTTCTGTAGTTGGTGAGTAATTACTCCCAGTTTATCGAGAAGTTACTCTTCCTACGTCACAGCTATGACGACAACGGCGCGTGCATTTTGATCTTATATGTGGACATTACGAAAAGGCACCATTAACCAAGGAGCAATTGCGTATCCAACGTCTCCTAATAGTAACGCATTAGCGGGATTATTAGACATCACCCTATATACCTCGGAATTCCTCCAAATTCTCAAGTCATGCACGGAGCCTGGCCATTATGCATCCACACTTGTAAATTTCTCAACTGCATTGCAAGTAACTGGCGAACCCTTTCCGATTGATAAATTCGTCTCCAAAGATACGTGGCCTTTTGATTGCAATGTGTGTGCAATCAATAGCCCCGAGAGACCCCGGAAATGTGTATCTATCTTGCCAAATTCATTCATTGAATTCTTCCGTGGAACGAGGGAACTTTATCCAAACATTCGATTTCACCAGTATTTTGTCCATTACGTCGCTGATTGTCTGGGACACAGTTGACTGATGTATGCCAACACCTTCTGCACCAAGATCTGTCAATGGATCTTGCCCTTAAGCTGGATAAGATTTATTTTTAATCTTAAAATATCTGTCCATATAGTAACTGAATCATTCCCTAAACTATCCTGGTTAAACCTTGACGCACATAGAAACTTTCACATCCATTCATTACAATATGGAATTTTCTAAAACTAAAGCTTTGGTTGGAAAACATTAACTGAAAAGTACTGAAATTATGCAAATAAATATGGTATATTCAATGAAGAAATTTTACAAAAATCGTTAATACATACCAATTGAAAAAGACAATCTCTTAGCTCTGCCAATGTGATATAAGTTTTTGAATTAGGTGTATTGTGCACAGCAAAAACTCCCATGGAAATTTTCCTGTATAAGTTGTAGTTTTGAGGAATAGCTAGAATACCATTTACTTTGTAGAGATGTAAAGCATCTGACACCTTACCATCCTGAAAAAAAATATTTTTCTTACAATTTACCAAGTAATAATTGGAATATTCAAAAGCCAATTGGTGTAGGTCATTATCTTTTCTGCTACAGTTATTAGATACTAATTTTATCACAATATTATTACATATTTTTTTATGAAGCTGCATGGATGCATATGAAGCATCTGAATATATTATACGTGAGTTAAGTTAACGAGAAGCAGTGCAGCATAATTTTAAATTGTATTTAAAATCACCGTATATACTCGTGTATAGTATGCTCCCATACTTTTTGCCAAAAAATCCCAACTTTTTCTTATACCCCGTGTATAATGTGCACCCCTGATTTTTGTGGGGTATAAGAACAAAATTATATCATTATATTAAGTATTAACTAGAGTAGGTACCGTAAATAAATACATTAAAGCATTAAATTATAGCCAGTTAAGAATTTTGGTCAAAGTGATAGTAGCTCTACTAACAGCAACTTAAGGAACTGCGTGGTCCCGCTTATATATTGCACTTTGACCTGTTTTTTTTTAATAGTGCGTGAAATGAAATGGAATTCTTAAACTAAATATACTATTTTTGCTGGATCTGATATTTGTTAATTACTTAAATTAATAACTTTCACGCAAAAATGAAAGCTTGCAAACCCATAACGGGTCTGCCTGTGGTGACATTTACACACCCGATCACTGGCCAACGGTGAGGGATAGCTTAATTCCAGAAAGGCGAAGGATGTGATAGCACCTGGAGATGGCTACACTCAATATAAAAGGCATAATCTAAAAAGAGCGCAAGGCAAAGGCTTGCCAATATCCTCAGTTACTAGGTAAATAAAAACATTCACTTAGTAAATCCAGAGAAGGTTGTTTATTTTGTGGTAATACCTTAGCACATAGTTCATTTTTTTACAACAAATTTGCGCTGTGAACAATGTTGACCCATAACAGTTCTGTTTCAAAATTCTAATTGCCAAGAAAATCCAGCCGAGAGATGGATCAATGATGTCAGTTGTGATTTATATTTGTTCATTTTTCACTTTCTCAAATATTAACTATGCAGAAGTATTATTGTTCTTCGGTCAAAGTGCAATATATCCCCCACTGATTGTGGCGCCGCAAACAGCAACGACCACGAACGGTACATTAAGCGGGACTACACAGTTGCCATTAGTGGAGCTACTATCAGGGGAGGGGATATATTGCACTTGCTCAAAAAATTTCAAACGCTTGGACTTGCCCATAAGTATTATGTTCAATAAGCTCCACATTACGTCTAAGAGAGGCATCATCAATAATGAAAGTGAATGAGTTGAAATGGCAGCAACTTCATAAAGTAAGTAACTGATGCCGCGTATAAAACCCCAGCACCACTGCTGTCAATCAGATAAAAAGGGATCTATAAAATAAATCGAGTTTGATATAAAGTGGATTTTGATTCTCTCTTTCCTATCTCATTCTAAAAGTGTTTAATATAAGGAATAGCGCAAAAATTTAACAAACAAATCTGGAAACAGGAAAAGTGATAGGTAACATTTAGTTCATATACGTCATTCTACATACTATGGGTTTTAAATTACATTATTAATCATACATACTATAATCGTTAATTAAATTAAATTTGCTTATTCTATGTTTCTTTGTTTTCGATGCGTTTTGTGAGAAGTCAACCTGGCGATTTTGCAAAGGCTACAGCAATCAGCTGGTGAGTTAGTGAAATGCAGAATATTTGGAGAGGATGGAATTATAACTGTATATTATTAGGTGTTCTATATGTATAATTAATATATGTATAACCTGGATTATTGACAATTAGTGTGGTTTTTCCCTTAATTCACCCAAAAAGTGAGAATCAGGTGAGGTACATAGGAACACTTTAATTTCTGATTTTAAGTACATAGAAGTGTTATCCATGTATAACGCGCACCCCTATTTTAGGACCTAAAAATTTTGTCTTCAAACTGCATGTTATACATGAGTATATACGGTAATCAGAATCATTGTTTGACTATGGGACTTGAACCAAGCAAACCTAAAGGAATATAAACTCATTTTCATACTGTCAATATTCAAATGAAACTTTGTGTACAATTTGCCATTTTTGTTCATATTACATCCATTTCTTTATTATAACTTCATAATTAAATTGTCATTGTTATTTACTGTCATTGTTCTAAACTGATTTACATTGAGTATGGATAGTCTTCACACATGGCCAGCTCTATGTGGCTGCCTCAGGAACATTCACTTTGCCATTCAATCACACAGGAGAACTAATAACATTGTTTATCATGAAGTTTTATAACATATTAGCCTCAGAGGCAACATATTAATATAATTAACTTTTACCAATTAAAAATTTCATCACTTCCACCAAGCTTTCATTTCAAAATTTACTATTAAATTTACAAAGCCATGACCAAAAAGACTGCTAAATAAATTATACTTTAAAGTTTATTAATCCAAGGACATGAGAAGTACATGTATAGGGCACACCAAAGAAATAGAGGATTGCATTACAATTTCTTTCAATTTACATAGTAATAAAAATCTGATGTGGCCAACACATGACTTTCTCCATATTTGGGGTATAGATATTTAAATTATTATGAATAGCATTATAAGGCAAAATTATTATTTCGTATTGTAAAAGAATACAGTCGTCCTTATTTCCGTAAATTAGGTATACATATTTAGAATAAGTTTACAGAATTCACCGCTGTATACTGGAAATTAAGAAAAAGCAAAATATCTCCGAAATGGATAGTTCTATGAAAATTTGTTTCAAACAAAACTTGGAAGAAATGTTATTCTCTACAACTTTGGTCCTCACGATGATGACCAATTATGATGTTTTAAGGAGATATTTGACGGAAACCGAAAAAACCGATTATTTATAATTAATTTCTAAACAATAGCTGTTATGAAAAATTGTTTCAAATGAAAGTTGTAAGAAATTACATTCTCTATAATCTTTGTATAGAATTGTATATACAATAATGATGTTTTAATAGAGAAATATTGCAAAAACCGAATTGGGTTTCGAATAAACCTCGACTTCCGGTTAACCGGTATTGTCTAAAAACTAATCAGTTCTTTGTGCTCATGCTAAAGTATTATATACGAAGTTTGGTAATGATATGGCAAGTACTTTTTGAGTTAGAGCGCCCACAATCACATACACACACAGACATCATTCCGAAAATAGTCTAAACGTGTTCTAGGGACCTCAAAACGTGTATTTCCATTGAAATCTCGAAGTCAATTTTTTTCGTGATCACAATACTTTCCCCATACTATGTATGGAGAAAGTAAAACTGAGAAATTATATGAGATTTTTAAGATAATAAGCATTCCAACTACAAATTAATTGCAAGCGTAGCTGCAGCAGGTATGCTTGTTTTATATAATTACAGGCATACCTCGCTCAACGACAATTCGCTTAACGTCAATTCGCTTTAACGACACTAAAAAATCATGACCTATCTTCGCATTACGACATCCCTCGTTCCGGTATAACGACAAATTCAAAAAAAAACAGCTACCCAAAAAATTATGATGCGTGTCACTTACAATTTACCTCCGCCGTGTAAAGTTTTCCCAACAGATTGAAGTGATATTTACAGCTCAACGTTCATTTAATTGGTAAAAAGAATGAAATACATACGTCTTTGCTAAAACACAACGTCTTAACGGCACAACTAGACTATACCTAATTATGTCGGTATGTCGCCAACACTTAACTGTTTTTTTCTGCTTGCCTTCAATCCGAATCCAAAATGTATAATTGCGCATCAAACACAGGCTCCTTTGACTTTGTATGAGACAAAACCGTGACTGCGCTGTAATGTAAAAACCCGGTAATAGTTTTATTGTCGCATTTTCTTATGATCGGATAATATATTGCGGAGGGATCGTTTTTTGTTATCTCGGCTCACAATTAGAGCTCCAGCGATACTTACACATGCCCTTACATACATTGTATTACAGTGAAGAGAGAGGAGGGGAAGTGAAATATTTCCCCTCAAAACACTCCTCAAACAAAGGCACTGGGGGAATAACCGATGCCGTTTACGTCATGCACCCTACTCATTAGTGGCCAGTGGGTGTTTGCCTTTATCCCGCGAGTGTGCTTACGGTTAATTCCGTGTGTTCATTTTTTTAATAGTTTTTTGCTTGGACAAGGGCCTTAATATGGATCCAAAGCGACCACTAAATAATGTGGAAGGATGTTCTAGCAATAAGAAAACTAGAAAAACTATAAGTCTGTCTGAGAAATTAGAAGTTTTGCGTCGTTTTAAGGCTGGTGAAAAGCCCTCAGATATAGGCCGCTTAATGGGTCTTGCTAGAGCCACTGTTATAACTATTTGCGGCAAGTCAGAAAAAATTTTAAAAAGTGCCCACACAGTAGGATCGTTAAGTGTTAGTAAGACCTCCAGAACAAGATCCGACATCATGTGCAACATGGAAAGACTATTAAACGTTTGGATAGAAGACCAAACTCAGAAAAATGCTCCACTGAGTCAAAGGATAATTCAAGCTAAAGCTCTGAGTGTGTATCGTGGTTTACAAGCCAAAGAGGGTGAAAGTTCGGAATCACCCAATTTTGTTGCAAGTGCGGGATGGTTCATGAGGTTTAAAGAGCGTAGTGGTTTGCACAACATTAAACGAAGTGGAGAACGTGCAAGTGCCGACGTGGATGCTGCTGTCAGTTATCCAGCAATTTTTAAAAGGGTGATAGAAGACGGAGGCTACAGTCCTAGCCAGGTCTTCAATGTCGACGAGACCGGATTATTCTGGAAGAAAATGCCAGATAGGACATTTATTTCAATAGAAGAGAAGAGTGCTCCGGGTTTTAAAGTGTCGAAGGATTGCCTCACTCTTCTGCTTGGTGGGAATTCCACTGGAGATCTAATGCTGAAGCCCTTGTTAGTATACACTGCGGAAAATCCTAGAGCATTGAAAGGCCACAGCAAATCCAATCTTCCTGTAATTTGGAAGTCAAACAAAAAATCATGGATGACGGCTGATATTTTCAGGCAGTGGCTCAATTTGCATTTCTGTCCTGCTGTGGAAAAATATTGCAAAGAAAATAATTTAGACCACAAGGCCCTGCTTATAATCGATAATTCGCCAGCACATCCAATTGATCTTGACGAGTTAAGCGATCGTGTGAAAGTCATTTTTCTCCCGCCAAATACAACTTCGCTGTTGCAACCCATGGGCCAAGGAGTGATCGTGTCGTTCAAATTGTACTATTTGCGGCGCACAATGGAATAGCTGATCGACTCAACTAGTGAAGACGAGGCATCCATCAGAGGCTTTTGGCGGCGCTTTGACATCTTGAAAGCAATATACAATATAGGAGCAGCATGGAAGGAAATAAAGACATCTAACAAGCGTGGAGAAAACTTTGGCCTGATTGTATCGAAGATTTTCACGGGTTTGAGGATCCAGCGCAAAGCATACAACGGAACATCGTCGAGATCGCTAAAGAGGCTGGCTTAGAGGACGTTGAAGAGGCAGATGTGGTTGATTTAATAGAATCACATGCAGAAAACTTCTAGAACTTGAAAACCAAAGGGCACTAGAAGATGACGAAGAAACAACAGTTTTGCAACCTCATCACGCGATCACTGTTAAAGACATGTCAGCTGCCTTTACGCATTTAGAAATTGCAATGGCCATATTTGCCGAAAAAGACAAAAATGTGGAGAGAAGCAGAAGAGTCAACAGAAATATAAAAAAGGCATACGAGTTCTACCAGCAGCTTTACAAGGAGAAAAATTAAAGCACACAAATGAAGATAGAATCATTTTTTAAACATCAATCTCCTACAACAAGAGTGGATGAATCTTTACCGTCTTTGACTGAAGAAAATCAGGAGTAAAACAAATGACATCTAAAGCGATAATGACCTCCCTACAATTTTCCCTCATTCCGTGCTTTTAGGCCTACAGGGGATGGTTCCACATTAAAAAAACCAATGCACTGAGAAGTTTACCTCGTTGGGTGGTGTGGAAATGACTTCGACCATGTGGTTCCATTGCCACTCGATCATCAAGGCCCCATCCCTGCAGAACAGCGGTAAGTTCTTATTTTTCATTAATATTCTTATCGAAGTGTATGTCAGCATAATTTTGGTATTAAATTGTATTTTAGCATAATGCATGCGTTTTCCGTAGTGTAAAGCGCCGTATATATGCTATTAAAATATTTCCGATATCCCAATAGATCATGAAAGGCGTATATTTAGTTCTAAAGTAGTACACATCAATTTTCTAGGAATGTATCTAGCATTATACCATGGGAGTATATGGAAAATCGCTATTCGTTTAGCGATAAATCCTTTTACGACACGTTTTCGAGGAACCTAACCCTGTCGTTAAGCGAGATATGCCTGTACTTCAAAAGAGAATGCACATTTCTCATGATTCCTTTGCTGACCTCAAATTTATTTAAAGTAAATAGTTTATTTTTGGAGGAAATTCAAAATTATGCTGAATTTCTATCAGTCATTATGGTTAATAATAAACTAATACTTTAGTAATAAAATGCTTTTTCGATTAAAAAAAATCACTTGAGCTGTAATTATTTTTTGTGGCCATCCACCTACCTTTATGAGATCAACAGCATACATGGAAACATACTTGTGGAGCAAATTACTCCTATCACCACCATGTGATTTGGCCTTTTCGAGACATGCTCCCCATCGACCTTGTTCTGCCAAAAGATCAAGGGCTGCCACAATGTCAACTTCAGCCAATTGTTCCACCTGTCCTCCTCTTTTTAAGCTTTCTTTGTGACGAATATTAACAAATTCTTCCAAACTAAACCATGGTGAATTCCATAATTAATTATCAAAATGGCATACATATAGGAATTTTATATATCAAGCCAATGTTTTTCCATGACAAAAATTCTCATTTAAGATTTAGATAGATATTTTAAGAGAATAAAATGTAAACATGATTTTTTTCTAGCTGAGAATATTCTACAAATAGACTTTTCTAGGAGATTAACAACCAATAAATTTTTGACTCTAACTAATACCTATATTAAATTATAAAAATGTACCAATGGAAGAGTAACTTTAAATGGAAAATTCTTTAACCTTGGGTCCAATTCAACCGCTACCCTTCTGGCTTTTGTCCATTCTTTGGCTTCTACCAAAACCTCCACTGCCTCTTGGACCATTTCTGTATTCAAGAACAACTGAGCTGCTAAAGAAGACTGACCCCTGGAAGCAAGCCTCTGACCTACAGCTTTTGCAGCCTCCATTGAAGCTTCTCCTCCAAGAGGAAATCTTGCGACCAACTTTTCAGCTGCACTCAGGGCTTTCATTGCCAATTTCCCATCCATATCCTCATCACATGCCTTCAGAATAACAAAACAAATTTGAAATGCAGTCACAAATACTGATTTAGTGCTCCATATACATGCCATTTTCAGCAACAACAAAAGCCCAAGAACAAAAATTGTACATAATGCAAAATTTTTTATTCCATTCTTTTTATTATCATTTTATTAGTTTTGTCAAATGTTGATTGCCTAATTATATGAAAGTCAAATTGATAACCTAGAACTAAGTTAAGTATTAAGTTGAGGATTCGATGAAAGTGTCCAATTATTTTCTTTTTATCTAACAATAAGGCATTAAAAAATACAATGCATTGAAGTATATAAGGTATTAAAGATTCCTAGAGATAATAAAAGGTTAAATTATTGATCATAGCAGCAGCATATCAAAATTTTGGAAAGTAATATAATATCTCCTAACCTTAATGTAACACTGGAAGGCACGTAATAACTCTCCCCCTCTCTCCCATTCCACACCCTTTTCATACATAGTGCCAGCACCTCCTATTGGCATCCCCCTTCCGTGGCTTTTGCTCACTTTAGCACCAACCACTTTGACAGGCTCGCTATCTTGTCTCTCAAATTTGGCCCTAATCATTTCTAACTTGGATGGCAGGTACTCCCGGCACACTCTTAGTGCATCTGCCCACATACTGGCTTCCTGAAATATCATTAATATTCAAATTAGGATTAGCTATTAATTCTAATGATCAACAAAATCAAAATGGAAATTTTGGTTTAACTAATATTATTATGGCTAGGACCAGCATGCTGAAAAATGGCACCTGAGGCGAGTGAAAGAATCGCCGTCCCCAAAAATAATAAGAAAGCGAAAAAAACAAAAAATGCCGCCTGAAGCCATCGCCTCTCCGGCTCACCCCTGGTGTCAGCCCTGGTTATGGCACTCATATTTAACTTAAACTAATTAACATGATTTGATTCCTTATTTGTATTTCAATTTTATATATCAAAATGGTAATTAGGGAGTAAGCGGCTCACAGTACCTAGTTCAACGTTTAGCCACTAGATGGCACTTCTTATGCATACCGTTGTGCCTCTCAAGAACTTCCTATTTTGGCCATTATGTGGCACTGTGTGCATTAGTCGCTCAGATACGATGTTTCTTCCATTCTCATTCCAGGCAGAATGGGATTTTCCCAAGTCCACAGAACACCACAACCCAGCCATTTTTTGAAACCCTGACGTGCAACAGTAGCTCCGTAACAATTACGTTTTGCGTGAAAGTTATTACAGGTGCCTGAAATGGAACATAACCCTGAGACCAGGTTTACAAGCTACATAGGCTCCATTTGCGACACCACAGTCAGGGGGGGATATATTGCACTTTAGCCACCAATTTTCCTTCACACATAACAAAAGAGTAGTGAAAACCCCAGTGTCGCATGCACTTGGGAAAATCCCATTCTACCAGGAATGAGAACGAAAAAAACATCACATATAAGCAACTAATGCACACAGTGCCACATAATGGCCAAAATAGGAAGTTCTTGGGAGGCACAATGAGGTACATAGGAAGTGCCATCTAGCGGCTAAACAATGAACTAGGTACTGCGAGCTGGTTACTCCCTAAGTACCATTAAAAGACATGAAAATGATATTTTATATCTTTTCCCATTTTTCATAAGGTATTTTAATTTTATTACCCCTATTGTGATTGAAACATATCTGGATCCTTCTGAAAAATGAATCTGGTATTTGCTTAGAAGTACTTTTTAGATAAAACTTATTTATACACTAACTTTACACCTGAATTACACATTATCATATAATATGCATGCCAATCTCGATGATTATTTCTCCAGAAAGAAGTCCATCTTATAAATTAGCAAATGCCATAAATCTTTCTCCATACCAATATCCAAATATGTAATTCTCTGATATTATATACATTGGTGATATTATGTGTGAAATAATTGAAATCCAACTGAATAGAGAAGTAAATACCTGATAATGATCTAAAAGTGCATCTGGACGTCCAGCACGCAAAAATAGGCTTTCTGCATGTGCATAGTTGCCTTCTGTAAATGCAACTCCACCCTCTGCAATAAGTACTTCCTCTAGCAGAGGTGTCACATTGCCACTTGCATTTCCCATTCTCAGCTGTTCATCTCCACCATGCTGCTCTGCAACACGTTTTGCATTTTCCCAATCACGTCCATGCAAGTACCTATTGTAAATAAAATATTAGATTTATCACCTCATAAAATATTTTTATGCATATAATGTTTTATGGAGATATTTCATTCATAAAATTTTATATACACATGTTTAACTCGCTAATTAAACAGTTTATATGCAGTGAACATAAAATTAGCATACTGAAAAAACCCATCGGTGATCAAAATCAGAAATAATCGAAACTGTGATTGCTGAATCCATGAACGTTGAGAGTTTACTGTAAAAAGCTGCAAATGACCAAGTGAAGATATTGTTATTCTGTTAAAAGTTTCACTTTAACTTAAAAGATAGTTTAGTTAAAATTACTGCAAATATAAAGGTATTAGTTTCATTGACACCTCCCGTTGCCAAGTTCAAAGATTGATATGCTAGGTAAAAATGACACTTTTTTCTTAAATATCACCACTGCTGTAGTCATAAGAAAAGCAGAAGGTATACTGAATACTCAGTGATGAACTAAAAAAAATTAAGAACTGGCTTTCTAAAACAAAAGGTCGTAAGCAAATTTTGATACATGCTAGGGGCACCAGATCGCTCTAATTTAATAATACAATTCTGCTAGCTTTGGTTCGTAATATATTCCATTTCATACACTGTCGGTAACTGAATGTCAGAAAGGGCAAAATGTACTTGAAAGGATAAAATCAATGAATTTTCATATTTTCTAAAAATTTAACAACCTGCTTGCAAATTCAGAGAAAAATTAACAACTGGCTCATGCGAACCAGATTCAGCTCATCATTGTGTATACAAAAAACTCTGAGGGAGGGTTTTCTTACCCAGTTTTTTATAGCAAATTACATGAATATGTACATATAATGTTATGATGCCAGGAGAAAATGTATGAGATGTTCTTTTTCAGTTGACCTGTATAACCTTTTTATAAGGCGTGGGTATATGCTATTTGTTCAAAAAAGCAGAGGGCATACACTATTCTTTTGAAAAAAGCAGAAGGTATATGGTGTATACCACTGTATACCCTCCAATACAGCACAGAATATCACATAAACATTATAAGAAATATCTGGAAAGCAGGATTTTTTAATTCTTTATTTTAGACCGACTAAGGCAAGGTTGCTTAAAATTGGTCCTGTAAATTTCTCAAGCATAAGATATGCATGCATTTTAATCATAAAAAACAACAAATCATGTTTACACACATGAGTACAGCTTCTCGAGGTTTCCTTGCTTTAATGAAATGCTCTTCTGCCTCCTTGAATTTCCCTTCATCCTCCATTGCCATTGCACATTTAAAGTGAACCTCTGCCTCTTTTTCCTTCATGGCTATCCTTGCCAGGTCAAATGCAAAGTCAAACTGCAAGAATTAAATTAATACATAGATTAGTCCTATTGCAGTAGACATCAAATCTCATGTGAAATCCACTGTGAGAAACTTTTGGTATAATATAACATGTTGTTTGTCCTGTACACAGTGCTAATTCAATGGTTTAACATTCTCCCAGAAGGGATCAAGAAAGAAAAACTAAAAAACTTCTAGGACAAAAATTTATAACTTCTTGGTAAATAATGCATTCTACTCAATAAATGAATGTGTAAAAGCAGTAAGTAATATGTAAAATGACTAGCATAATAAATATGTCAGTTTATGGAATGAAGTGCAATGAATTTCTATTATTCATTCTATTTTTAATAACTGCATTTGAAGTAATGTATCTATTTTTGACTTTCTCCATGCTTAGTATAGGAGAAAGTATTGTATTCGTGAAAAAAATTGAAATCGAGATTTCAACGGAAATTCAATTTTGAGGTCCCCTGAGTACGTTTTGACTGTTTTCGATGTCTATGTGTATGTATGTGACAAGAATTTTGTGGGTGCTCTAACTCAAAACCTAATAATCAGATCAGCACAAAACTTTATACTTAAGATTTTTATTAATAAATGAAGATCTGAAAAGGTTTTGGTTAAAACAGCTCAACCGGAAGTGGTGGTTTATTCTTGTCATTTTCCCTTCCAAATATCTCCTTTAAACCTCAATTTATGTAAATATTTGTTATTATTAAAGTTGTAGAAAATGTAACTTTCTACAAGTTTGTTAAAAACATTTTTTCATAAAAGTAACAGTTTAAGAGATGTTTTTATTTTTCTTCTAAATTTATGTTAAATACATCGCTAAGTGATGCCATTGTTTCCATTGCCATGATAACATTTTCTAATTGTTGGTACAGTAAAGAGTAGAGAGCAGTTTATTATCATCTTATACAAGAGAGAGTCAGAAAGTATCCTCAATGTATTTTTAAAATTTTTGTTTTGTTGGCTATGCTGCTAATTGCATGTGCAACTCTAAGTGTTGACTCTCTTAGTCATTTTAGTGTGGTTTCAACCTTGAATGGTCATTGTAGTGGTGTTAACATGGCCGCTCCACTTGCTGTATGCACCAAAGAAGAGCAGAGTGCAGTGATTCGATTTTTGTGGGCTGAAGGTGTACCAGGGACAGAAATCCATCAAAGACTTTCAGCACAGTATGGGAACAGTGCTATGCCACAGCGGAGTGTGTACTATTGGATTAACATGTTCAAAAATGGTAGCACAAGTATCACTGATGAAGAACGATCGGGGCACCCATCCACATCCGCTACTGATGAGAACATTGAACAAACCTGTGCCATGATTCTGAATAACAGACGGGTGACTACTGATGAAGTATCACCTGGAAATCAGTCATGGTTCTGCCCATGAAATCATCCACAACAGACTTAACTTTCATAAAGTCTGTGCGAGATGGGTTCCCAAACAACTGACAGAAGAGCATAAGCACAACCGTTTGGATATCTGCCAACACCTTTTGAACCGCTATCATAACGAAGGTGTTGCCTTTTTGAGACACATCATCACTGGGGATGAAACATGGGTCCACCACTACGAGCCAGAGAGTAAATGCCAGAGTTTGAAATGGAAACATCCGAAATCGCCGGTCAAAAAAAGTTCAGAACTCAACAAAAGCGGGAAAAACGATGCTCACAGTTTTTTGGGATTCACAAGGGCCAATACTGGAAGAGAGAGGGACACAACAGTAAACAGTGATTGTTACAGTGAGATGCTGCGAGACAAGCTGAAGCCAGCAATTTGAAGCAAACGCTGAGGACTATTGTCGGAAGGTGTTGCATTGTTGCACGACAATTCCCGTCCACACACTGCCACCCAGACTGTTGAAACCCTCCGGCAACTGCATCCTTTGTACAGCCATGACCTCGCTCCTTTGGACTATCGCCTCTTTGGTCCACTCAAAGATGCTTTAAGAGGCTGCCGATTTGCCAGTGACCAAGAAGTGAAGGAAGCGGTGCATGTGTGGCTTGTCACTCAGCCGAAAACGTTTTTTTCTGAAGGCATACAGAATCTTGTGCAACATTGAACTAAGTATGTTGAAAATCAGGGGAACTATACTGAAAAGTGATACTCTTGTAAGCTCTCTATTGTTTTTGTATTAATTTTAAAAAATACATTGCAGACACTTTCTGACTCACCCTCGTATGTACATTTAGTACAATCAGATATCATCAGCGAATAAAACACTTTTTGTAGGTAGAATTTGGAAATTCATTAACGTACACTAGGAACAGCAAAGGCCCTAGTATGCTTCCTTGAGAAACAGCAGATTTAACAGTAGCTGACTCAGATATATGTTTCACTGTATAATCATTTTCGTCCATGAATGGGATTTCAACATATTGTTTTCTATCTAGTAAGTAGGACCTGAACCAGACCCAGACTGTTGAAACCCTCCGGCAACTGCATCCTTTGTACAGCCCTGACCTCGCTCCTTTGGACTATCGCCTCTTTGGTCCACTCAAAGATGCTTTAAGAGGCTGCCGATTTGCCAGTGACCAAGAAGTGAAGGAAGCGGTGCATGTGTGGCTTGTCACTCAGCCGAAAACGTTTTTTTCTGAAGGCATACAGAATCTTGTGCAACATTGAACTAAGTATGTTGAAAATCAGGGGAACTATACTGAAAAGTGATACTCTTGTAAGCTCTCTATTGTTTTTGTATTAATTTTAAAAAATACATTGCAGACACTTTCTGACTCACCCTCGTATGTACATTTAGTACAATCAGATATCATCAGCGAATAAAACACTTTTTGTAGGTAGAATTTGGAAATTCATTAACGTACACTAGGAACAGCAAAGGCCCTAGTATGCTTCCTTGAGAAACAGCAGATTTAACAGTAGCTGACTCAGATATATGTTTCACTGTATAATCATTTTCGTCCATGAATGGGATTTCAACATATTGTTTTCTATCTAGTAAGTAGGACCTGAACCAATTATTGACTATACCTCGAACTCTTAGGTTATTTAATTTTGTTAGTAGGATACCGTGATTAACAGTATAAAATGCTCTTGATAAATCACAGAAAACATCAATGACATTATCTTTTGTCTCTAGGCTATATAGTACTTCATTTATCAGTTTGGAAATTGTAGATTTGGTGCTCATTTTTGAGTGAAAGCCATACTGAGAAGGACTGAGTAAACTATATTTTTTAAAATATTGCACTACTCTATTAAACATTATGGATTCAAAGATTTTTAATAGGGCTGGGATTAGGGATATTGAGGTGTAGTTGTCAATTTTAGAGCTATTGCCTTTTTTGTGAAGTGGTATGATTTTAGATTTTTTGAATACTTCAGGAAATTTTCCTTGAGAAGAGGATTCATTGACAAGATGAGTCAGGGGCATAAGAAGAGTGTAGGAGCATTTCTTGATTACAGAGCAAGGCGCGTTATCTAGAACACTAGAGTGTTTGTTTTTAAGTTTTTTAATACAGCTTATTATTTCTTTTTCATTGATTGCAGGAAGAGACATGCTGTTAATTAAATGATATGTTCCATACTGGGTAGCAGTGCTTTCGCTATCTAAGGGATGTTTGTTAACTAATTTTGAGGAGATGCTAGCAAAGTAGTCGTTCATATATTTACAAAGCTGGGTGGGATCATCTATCTTGTTGTCAATTTCATCTTTAATTGCAATGTTTTTGTGGGTTTTGGACTCCTACACAGTTTCATACTTGATAATTTTCCACAATGTTTTTTGTTTATCTTCTGCATTTAATATCAGGTTGTTATTGTGTAACCTTCTGGCAGCTTGCAGAACCGTCTTATAAATTTTTTTGTTTAAAAAAAATAATTTATAAAAACAGGGCTACTGTTGATAGTAGATACTTTCTTTATATAGATCCTTATTCCTTTGTGAATTGATTAGTATGCCTCTAGTTATCCATGGTTTTGTAGGGTTTTCAGGAATATTTGTAAGCTTAGAAGGAAAGCAGTATTCAAAGCACAGCATGAAGTCATTTATGAAACCACTAATTTTGTCATTGAGATTGTTAGCTGAGAGCATTGCCTGCCAAGGTTGAGACGGTAATAAGTTATTAAATTTTGATACATTTGCAGAGGTGAAATGCCTCATAAAGATTTTTTGGGGCTTATTTGAAACATTTCTAGAATGTCCCTTTACTGACAATAGTTGACCAAGATGATCAGATAGTCCTAGATTTATAGCATTGTATACGCTGCCAAGAGTAATTTTAATTGTGCACCGACAGATTGTTATTCATAGAAACAGCTAACAATTTTCTTAATTTATTGTTTTTTTAAAATAAAGACTAATGAAAATGTTTTAAAATTATTCACTAGTGTAACTGCTGATAATTATTCCTGAGGACGTTGATGTCAAGAACAATCATATTCATAGCTCTGTATGGAGAAAGTCATGTGCTGGAGACATCAGATTTTTTTATACTTTGACAGCTCCTGATGACTGTATTTATACAATGTATATGAAATTTTTATGGAATAAAACTTTATTATTATTACCTTATTATGTTGAGTGCATAGGCTAAAAACTGATTTTCAGCATAGAGGACTTACCTGATAGTTCTCACAGGCATATTCAATGGATGACTCCAACAGATCCAGTCTAACTAGAAGGCGTGCAGCAGCCTCTCCACCAAGTTTATTGGCCCAAAGATAAGCTACCATCTGAGCAGCATCAGCTGACCCATGATTCTTAGCTACCTGCATTTAAAACAAAGAGTGGGCTATTAGTCATTTGTAAAACTTTTACAGAAGAAAGATAGATTTAGACATTAATCACTCATACCCGAAAAGCTTCCTCCCACATATCAGCTGTTCTGTACATTTTTACAGCAGCTTTCCAATCTTTAGTTTGCAAGTAGTGATGTTCAGCTGATGTGAATAAACCTTCTGATTCTAACTCCTGCCCTAAATGGGTATGTGTAGTAGTTACCAAATCAGGATGGTACTGGGAAACTAGTCTCATCATCTAGTAAAAACAAGAAATTAAAATATTTTAGAAAAGTTTGGCACTATTTTGAGCCATAAATTTCTTTTGTAACTTTTCACGTGAAAAAAAATTATGCATTTGAAATAATTTTAATAATTCAGAACCACCATGCAGCTCATATACATTTCTTTTTAACACAATTTTACATTAAAACTCAAAGCTATTATCTTTATACATATATGAGAAGAAAAAAGAAATTCTATAGCTCCATTCAATTTTTTTGTTTTTAATTCGATTTTAATATCCTGCACCTTATCGCTAGAACTAGGAAGTGGGCTTTTCCTGTTTTCAAATATTTAATGTAAATGAAGATATAATATTTCATATGCTTTGACTGTTTGGTTTAGCAATATAGCAATATACCAATTACCTCCTGCCCTTTCAATTTAGGAACTTCACCAACCAGGAGGGCTACTTATGAGAAAGAAACATTGATTTATAAAGTACAGAATGGTACATTTTCAGTGTGCTTCTTATAGCCTGGAATATATTTTAAAAGAACTATAGTTATTCATTCACTTGAATTCTTATCAGTACCTACAACAGCTTTTATAAACTTCATAAAGTTTACTTGAAATCATCATGCAGGTGGCTGGATAGATACCCAGAATTGATTCCATACAATTACAGATTTATTCAGGTAAAAGTCAAAAGACTTCAATTTTTTTAAAATTTACAAATATTTTTAAAAGTTTATTTTTTACTTAAGGGAGTATTTTAAAGTAATAGAAGTCTTTTTATGCAAAAATGTTTTTTGCTTTAATTTTATTACTACATGAATTACCACCAGCCAAAATGAGCAATGGTGTTAGGTTTTCAGACTGGAGATTTACAACAACATTGGCCATAATTAGTGAATCACTTGCCTGATCATACTTCTTTGATTTCTTATACATGGCTATTGCCAGGTCCACCTCATGAATGGCAATATACAGCCTTTCTGATTCTTGCAATCTTCCATTTTCTTCTAATTCCTGAGCTCTCCCTACAAACATTTCCTTCACTTCATCTGGATCTAACCTTTCCTTTGCTAATCTTTCTGCTTTCTCCCACAGACCTGATTGTTAAATTTCTCATTTACAAAAAAAAATCTTATACCAAAAGAGCATGGCAATATGTGCCATGAACAGAATATATAAAACACACATGCATACCAATAGGTATTATTACAACTTTTCATAAACTATAATATTACTAAAAGAACACATAAGATTGTTTTTATTAAATTACCTGCATCAATATGCATTTCAACTGCTTCCTTATACAGCTTTGCTCTCAGAAATAGTTCTTCAGCTGTATTATAATCTTTGACGGTTATGAAATACTTTGCAATGGTTTCATAATACTTCAGGACACTCTCTGTATCGTCTATGACCTAAACAACAATTTTAAATTTGTAATGGTTTAATTAGAAACAAGACCATCTACACATTAATTCCATATGTTGCTTAAAGATTTTACTGATCTGGTAATCAATTTCAAAATAAATAAGGGTGTTAATGCACTATTTAATTTCCATCTATTCAGACATTCTTCCATCTGAATACTAGAACAGTTATTTACACTTCATTTATAGGGAGTAATTTGAAACTGGGAGAAAAATTTTCCCATTTCCAGGAATCAACCTCAGGTCTTCCACTTGCCTGGGGATATTCTACCACTGAACTCCATTGAGAAAGGTAGCCAAATTTTTAATAAATACCACAAATATTCCAAACATTTTCAATGAGCTGAAATGTTTACAACTTTAATTAAATAAAAATAACACCACAAAACTGACCAGGATAATCTGTGCAGCTTTCTTCCATTGACGAGAATTTACTGCAGTCTCTAAGGCTTTCAGAATGCGGCCAGCTTCAATAAAATGTGCAAGTGCAGCATCTGGTCGTTCCTCTACCTCTACCAAATGATCACCCCATTCCTCTTCAAGGGTAACCACAACTAAATAAACATTAAAATTTTAAAAGATGATCAAATGAAAACTATCTCATATGAATTAAATTCCTTATACATTTAGGTATGCTGAAATAGATACAGTGCCATTTCTATTTTGTTATTGCTAATTATTTTACCTCATAAATACATTATGGGCAGAGTTTAATTAATAGTAAAGGGATAGTTTAATAGTTTTTAAAGAAAATGATGTAACTTTCAATTTACATTTCTATTTGGCTAAACTTTTTTACATAAGTTGCATAAGAGACTACTTTGACCAATTACCGTCATTTTCTGATTATAATACGCACCCATGTTTTCACAAGTGAAATGTGAAAATTCTCTTATCACTATGTATAATACGCACCTATGTTTTGTAAAAGATCAATATAATTTTACTTGACTATGTGCAGTATTGGGACAGTTCTCGCCTTGCCGCCAAATGAGATACGTGTGAGAGTTTACAAGAATATCACGTTATGTTCTGACTCTCCCATTAAAGATCACTACACTGTATAAAAACATTTTGTCTCAATGTCGCCTTTTGTATTAATCTGGTCGGTTGGAATATGAGTTCGTGCTTTGCTGCCAAACTAGATATATGTGAGAGAGTTTACGAAAATATCACGTCTTGTTCTGACTCCCGTTAAAGATCGATACAATGTATAAAAACCTCAGTGTCAATGTTGCCTTTTGTATTAACCTGGTTGGTTGGAATAACAGTTCATCCTTTGCTGCCCAGCTACATCGTTTACGTGAACATCAAGTCCAGTTCATACAAGCCGACTGAGGTGTGTAAAATATACTCGGCGACACAATTTACGTAGACGATGGGCAAAAACACAAGATCGCCGAGGAACTGTTTGAGGACAGTGAGGGGAGTGGTAATGAATTCCTAGGCTTTAGTAATTCTGACAGCTAAAGTAAATAAATAAATATTCTTATTTTTGATTTGAAAAACAATATTTAAAGAATGTTATCGAAATGCATTGAAATGTACAATTTATTTGTAAAAACATGTATGTTGTTGAAATGCATTGAAATGTACAATTTATTGGTTAAAACATGTTCGAAAATATAAATTATTTCCATACTGAAAAAAGTTGTTTGCATTTATAACCATATATAATACGCACCCTAACTTTTTGTCAACTATTTCGAGAAAAAAATGCGTATTATAATCGGGAAATTACAGTATACTATTTTATTTTGCAATTTCAATACTATAATGGAGATAGATGTTGAATTTCTTGGACACCCAAAATTTCTTATTCCATTACTGTATTTACCCTTTTTTAAACTCAGTGTTTAAAAAAATATTTAAACCAGTAATCTATATAATAAATTGCTTAGTGTCCATCACGCAAAGATTCATAAAGCTAATAACTCGAGAAATAATGAAGATAGAAACTTGAAATTTGGCAGGGATGCTTGATTATCACTTTTTCAGGTGATGACAAGTTTAAATCGCGAAAAAATTCCTTGGTTCGACTCCAAGGGAGGCATTTCCATTTCCCATTACTTAACATGTAAAACGCGATTTTTCGACGTGCAGCCTCTTATTCATTTGGAAATTAAAATTAGAAGGAATTAATCTACGACCTTCGGAGTTGAACCATTTTGAAGAAAAATTTATGAAGTTTCTTATTCTGTTCATCTTTTTTCACCCACAGTTTGAAGTATTCCATGTTAAACGTTTAATTTACATATTTTATGCATTTTAACGGAATGTTGCCATAGCAACTCATTATATTGTTAAACCTCAAAATCCGATTATTATATCAATCCTTACGGAATATAAATGAACTTAGAGAAGGGGAGGAAGAGGAAAGAGAGGGGGAGAGAGGAGAGTGAGAGAGATGGAGGAAGGCAACAATATAAACAATTAAAGATAGTGTGTATTATTGATAGGCGTTTCTACTATTTATATTACTAGGTTTTAGTAATATTTTTGTCTGCCGTTGTATTATACATGGCAAACCGCTTTTAAAACAACATAACTAACTCAAATAATTAGACTTAGATTGAATATATTCTATGACTTCACCATTTCCGGGTATTTCTTGGCATTGTTTAAGTGCTGATGCATTAACAACAGAACAACAGGAAACTGTTATTCCAGTCGAATACTTGAATTCAATTGAAACAGCAAGCATCCTTGCACATCGATTAACACTAAAGCGTGGAATGATAGTTATTCTGTTAAGAAATCTTTCTCCTGAACATGGGCTATGTAACGGCCCTAAACTTATTGTTGAAGATATGGTTGGTACAAGACTTCTTAAAGTAAAAGTAAGCCAAACGGGTGAAATTTATTTTATTCCCAGTATAATACTACAACCAACTGATACTGATTTTCCATTTGAGTGGCAGAGACGTCAATTTCCCATTAAACCAGCTTTTGGGCTCACAATAAATAAAGCACAAAGACAAACTTTAGAAGCAGTTGTTGTTTTTTTTTAAAGAAACTGTTTTCTCTCATGGACAATTGTATGTAGCTGCATCGAGAGTTAAAAATCGACAAAATCTTCGATTTGCCGTGCCCAATTACCCACATACATCAAAATTAAATGTTGTTTATAGAGAAGCTTTAGCTTAAAAGTTAAATTTATATCACTGATATTTATAATGCCATATATGATACTAATAAATAAATGTTTTTGTTATATATGGAAAATTTGAATATTAAAAAAGAAATGGTTATAATATTTTATACATTCCGTGTTTTTTTATAAAATTGCTGGCGAAGCTGCAACGGGCTACTAGTTTTAACAAATTTACAATCTATGTTCAATTATTACAACTTTTGCATTCAAGTTGTAATTACAATATTTAAAATTGCCATCGTGATGAGACTGTTTCTTGGCGCATACCTTGGCCGCCAAGCGACCACACGTTGGGATTGTTTTTCCTGCCGCAGGACCTGGCTCCTGGCAGCGTGGAAGGGAACAACTGATGCTGAGTCGCCCACGTGCGAGCACGAGCTTTCTAGCATACCCTGTGTTTCCCTCTCCTGTTTCTGTTATTGTTGTTATTGTTATTTATTGTTAAATAAACCATTATAGAAACCCGGTGTCATTATTCATGCACCTACAGTAGGATAGAATGACATTTGCTGGCACTGAAATGAATGTTTTCGCTGTCAAGAAGGACTGTTCTAATTAGCTTTCGCTACACTATGCTACATTGTAGTGTAGTGCAGTATCAGGTTTCTAAACCCTAGCTTTCCATTGTGCTATGATAGAATTATATCTGCAGGCATCAAAACGAATGTCATCCACTTTTGCAACATATAATTGATTTATGAGAAGTTATTCCATACTACGTGAATATAAGACGACTCAAGATTTTTCAGGAGGTAAAATTTGAAAAAAACCTTTCCAATATAAATTCATTGTTCTCTTCCAAAATAAGTGTTCATTAGCTCACCGTGGCACTCCCAACGCACGGTAGTGAGCCAGGTAATTACATTTAAACTTCTTTCTCCTAACAAATTTTGGAAAAATGCATTACTTTTTAAAATAGCAGGTTAACTGGATTTCCGGATAACTGGAATCTGGATAAAAGGTTCTATAATGTATATCCATACACGACAAATTCCTTCTGCAGAAAAGTGTAATCATCTGGAAGAGATTGCAAAAATGCCAAAATATGACGCCCTTACAATAACCATTTGGATGCTATTGTTGCACAAAAATGGTAAATGTAGTTAAATATATTGAGTTTGAACAAATCTTTAAAATATGTTTCTTCGCAGAAATGAAGATGAAACTGAAATTACAAAAAATTATGTAATATAATCAGAATATAGTATCATAGATGGCAGAATAAGTTCTGTTATACTCCATGGGAATTGTGCTTCCATTTAAAAGTGTCTCGATAAAAAAATTCATGTCAATTCCTTTGAAAAAAGACCGCATGTTAAGTAAAAAATTATAGGTTAACAATAAAAATGGCAGTTACTATGGCCATAAAGCAGGTTTTTACAAAAGGATGCTTCCCTTGCATTAAGATTCTAGGCTCTATTAAGATGTTTGAGTATTCACTTAACTTGAAACATTTGAAAATATACACAATGAAAGAATGACACATGCCAGAACTACCTTAATACAAGATGTAAAACATAAAATCATTATTTTATATTTATTAACATTTTTATATGGATTTCATTATATTAATTTAATCGCTCTTGCTCAAAATCTAAATTTTCAGTATCACCTGAGAGGCAAAAAGTTTAGTAACCACTAAAATTTTAACATTTCCAAAATAAGGGTGTGAGGAAAGCTAAAAAGACAATGTTGACAACTCACGTTTTGGAAACTTTTGACGAGCAAGCTCAATAGCTCTAGGAAATGCCTTTCCTCTTCGGTAAAGGTCAAGAGCTTTCTTATGGTCACCAGAAGACTCCCACACTTCACCAGCTTGCTCCAAGAATGAAGATTTCTCCAAAGAATATGCAACATCTTTCACAATAACTTCATCTTCTAAGAGTTGAGGAGACTTGTAGAGAATTCTATAACACAAAAATACAATTGCAATAAAAACTGTCAAATGAATTTATAAAAATTCAAAAGTTATCAATTTCCTTATTTGATAGTTCGTTCCCTCAACTTTATAAGCATGTTATTACACAACTTCATAAATTCCTGAACCACTTGGTTTTTGGTGTTACAAAAGGAAAAACAAGATATCTTTTATTTACAAAAATTAGATCTGGTAACTCATTAACAGATGCTAACTACAGAAAGGCAGTTAATGTTGTGCAGTTATAATCAGTTAAAGACTGTGTTCTGTAAGCTCAAAAAGCTTGAGAATCATTACTCCAAGAATAATTTATTTTAAGATTATTTTCCACTTGCCTTGCTGCATGATTTGGTAAGCCTGCACGGAGATACAGTCTGAGTGCAGCAGTGAAGTTACCCTCATCTTCCCTTAATTTTGCAGCTTGTTCTTCACGCCCTGGTTCCTTCAACCATTCTTCCCACTCTGATCTTAACTTTCTGCCATTCAAATGATCATCTCTTTGATTTGCTAAGAAAACAGCTGTATACAAATTGATATTTTAAAAAAATTCCTTTCATTTAGCAATTGTATATATACTGTCAGTGAGCAAAACTTCCAGCAAAGATTAAAAAGAAAACACATCTTGATAAAAAAAATCAGAAAAAATGATTAGTTTGCTCAAAGAAATTTTAGTCAGCAAAGCTTTGTTGAAATTGAAAGCTATGTACAAATACATTGGAATCATTAAAGATGAAAGATTTATGATCCAAAAATTTTCATAATTTCTAATTAAACATTGATGTTGTTTCAATTATCTTAGAGAGATAAATAAACTAACCTTCATCCCATCTATTTAACTTTTTATACATGTTTAATGCTTTTTCCAATTGGTTCTGTTCAAGGTATATTGATTCTGCTGTCTTAAATTGCTTTTTGAAGATAGCTAAGCGAGCCCACACTTCTGGACATTCCACAAACTCTCCTGAAAGTTTATTATTGCAGGATGAATATCACTTATGCCACAAAGTGTATACTAAAGAAGCATATTGATGAAATAAAGTTGTACTGATTAAACATAAACAAGAGAATGCTACTACATATGACTTCAACAGTACATCCATCATTTTAATTTTTTTAGAAAATGTTTGTTATTATGAGCAGCTTAAAATCATCTTTTAAAACATATACCATTTTCTTCTTCAAAATCCTCTTCAATCTCTTCAGTTTCCCTCAAGTAGCGCTCAGCTGCAACATCCCCAATGGCAGCGTAGCAACGTCTAGCTATCTGTAATCGCTTTGTGTCCAATGCCAGGGAAGCCAATGCTCTCCACATTGCCTCAGCTTCACTTGCTGTACCGCCACCAATTCCATCAAGGCCTTCTAGGTAAGCCAATGCACGACTCACATCTCCATCTTCCACAGCAGTTCCAAATTCAACTAGGCCTTCATCCAAGGCATATCCTAACTGCCGTCCACCTTCCTGAACGACAACCTGACAATGCACAGATGTTTAATTTAAAAGTACAGAATTCTCTCACTTTGAATAAGTTTAATTAAAAGTTATTTTGACATTAAAAATTTGTTTATCAAGATGAAACATAAACGGTGTGCTTCTAAGTTTTGATGAAAACAAAGCAATCTTGTTTCCAAACTCTTGCTATGCTCAAGCAATATCATAAAGTAAGTGTTAGCACTTTTTTCTAAACCACAAATGTATTCATTCTGAGTCTGTTCCTGACAAATTAAAATTGTGAACAAATTTTGAAAATAAAATTAAAGTACTTATAAAAAATATTGTTTTAAGACTCAAAAGTTAAAAAATCAATATAAAAATATTTTTTCAAATAAATTTTTATTATTAAAATTTGACAAAAAAATTGAAATAAATTTCATGATTCTGAAATCTTAACAATTTAAACTAGAATTCAATCAATAATGAAATTTGCATGGTAAATACTATATGAAATTACAGCCTAACAAATAAAATTCTAGTACCATATATTGTGTGTATAAGTTGACCTTTGAAGCTTTAAAAAATTTCCTAAAACTTAAAGTCGACTTACATGCCAAATATAAAATGTGAACATTAAATGACATGAATGACATCGACAGGTGATCTTTGGTGCAGGTGATCGCGATTTTGAATCAGCTGCTCCAGTGTTTACATTTTATGACATTTATTTTAGAAGATTTAAAATAATTTTAATAGTTAATAAAAAATTCAAATCATAGTTTTTTGTTTTTATTACTGAAATCTCAAAAATATAAACGATCTATTTACAATTACAGAAATGAAGGATACATAGAAATACATACTATCAATAGATTGCAATACGGTTGTATGACTAATTCAGTATTGTTTTTATTGCCTTCTATTTGGTCTTTAATGCTTTCTTAAATGAAACCAATGATTTAATAACTTAAATACTCGACACTGCATTTTTGGGAATAGGTTGCACTTAGGTTTTAAAATCCATAAAATTTCTTGTATTCTTCAAAGTTTCGAACAACTAGGGTTGCCAGACGTATTATATGGGATTGTCCCATATTTCATTGCCTTGTCCCATTGTCCTGGAAAGGTCTATTGGGACAAAGAAAATTTCCCGTATTAACATCGTCCTAGCATGTCGAATTTAAAAAAGTAAAGTATTGTATTGTAACCCGCTCGGTTTATGGAGTCATTCACAAATTATGCCTGACAGTTTACCCTTTCCTTCCTTGTAACACTCGGTAATGGAAATTAAAAAATCACCCCAAAGTAGGGAAAAAGCAGCTTTGCTCCCCCTGAAAATAGTAAATTAAATATGTCATGCAAGGAGTTTTATTAGTAGATGCATCAAAGAACACTGTTGCAGAGAGAGATGGAAAATCATCAGAAAAAATTAATTTGTAAAATTTTAAAATAAATATTGCAGTTAATTTTTAATTAATGTTGTGACCACTTTAGGCGCCACCATTGGCATTATGATGTATTATAGTCAGTCTGTCTTGCGCTGCAGAGCACGTAGCACATGTACTTCATTTTGTTTGTTGCTCAGCAAATTAAAAGACTAGTGGCGGCTGATTTCGCTGTGTTTTTATTTACTCCTACTACGAACCCTGTCACAAATTGGTGCCAATCCCAAAGTAATTTCCTCCAGACTGTAGCTGTTGCCTTAAATTATTTGCTTAATTCGGAATTTGATTTAGTCCACTTAAGTCAAGGTCTTCTAATATGCCAGGTCGACTTATACGTTGTGATATGTGTTAAATTATTTACTTTTGTTGTGCCAATTAATGAAAGAAAGAATATAGTATGTTAGGCTCTCAAATGTATTTCTTCTTGTATTATGCGAACAGTAACTCACTGTAAACAATTTTGGTTTAACCCATCAATGCCGTCATGCGTACTGGTACGCAAAAAGAAAACTCCACCTGCCGCCGTCCTGCGTATTGGGTACGCTGCGGAGATTGCTAGCTTTATTTATTTTTTTGAAACAATAAATTTTCTTAAATATGGGTAACCTTTATATATTTTAAAATAGGAACCTTTGACCTACCTATTTATCGTCATTCTGCGATCTTTTTGTCTTTTTTATTACACTTAATGTGCATAAAATTTTGTGATTGATTTTTCACGAATTGGGGAATCGCGTCTTCTAAAAATGCCCTATCCAATGCTGAGAGGAACCGTATCTCGACACGAATGCTACTGCAAAGTGAAACAAGATCTAGACTGCTTATCTAGCCATAAAATTAGATTTCTCTTTGGTTTTTCTTAGAGTCAGAGGTTAAGAGGTATAAGACGAGGAGAGTCAAACAACGAAAACCATTGTTCGGCCCTCTTCGGGCCATGTGCTTGCTTCAGCATTTCTTGAGACCATTATACACTGAAATCTCATTACAACGTACTTCACAATTACGTATATTTCAAATTAACGTACTATTTTTTAATCCCCGTTAATTTTCCCGTATAAATACTGCATAAATATTTCAGAGTAACTTACTTCAACTTAACGTACTTTTCAATACCATGTATGAAATTCAGAGGCCCGAAAAAATATTTTTGTGGTTTTAACGTATGCTTTCACCCGTAAATGACTCAACTATAACCAATTCTTGCTCATTCAAGTTGTTTACACCAATTTTGAAGGCATCTTTTCTCTTTAGTACGAAAAGATCTGCGGAATTCCGCCAAAATCCCAAAAGAAGGAATTTTTCGAGCTGAAAAATGTAGATGATCAGTTATCCCTACCGTTATTTCACAATAGCATTGAGATAAAATCTTAAGTTATAGGAAATATATCTCTTGTTAGACTAATTACCATCAGTTTCAGTTTGCACCAGACCTGTGAGAATGCCGATTCTCCACTGAGATCTTTCCAGAGAAAATACTGTACTCCTTACGGGTATTTCAGCATACCGTACTTTCAGTATAAAGTATAAAAATTCATGCTCCGTACAGATATGTTGTATCGAGATTTTACTGTAGTATGAAAGAGAGAAGAAGAAACGTCTCTTCTTGCATCCAAGGTCTGTTTACAAATGTAAATCACTGATGATGCGTAGTATGCGAAAGTTTCGGAGCGAGCACTTGCATCATGCCCTTACACTCGGGTCTTCGCAGGAGAAATATTCTCGTGTTGCTCTCAAGAAGTTAGTCTGAAGTGAATGCTAGTAAAAAAAATTCAATATAGACGATTCATTGAAGTTATATTTTCTTGTAAATTTCATGGTAAATGAGATAAAGGAAATGCCTTTAAAAAAAACTTTTAACTTTTCTAATTTTCTTATTACGTGTACATTCTGATACATACAACCTCATAGCTTCGTTTCTACCAAACGAAATAGGACAAATTTCACCAAGTAACTTCTATAATGATTATGAATGACTACTGTACAACTCAAAACTTTATAAGCTTTATGAAATGTCTTTTAAAAATATATGAAACAAAATTTATTTGAAATTTTTAGCCAAGATATGAAAAAGTTGACCTGCGAGAAACTTTTTTCCTATTTGGTTTAGGTAGGTAGATCCAGCAAATGAAATGTTAATAAAAGCTGAAATATTATTTTAAAAAAGGCTGCATATCAATGCCGGTTATAGTTTTCGTAATACTGAAAGATACATGAAAGCATGGGTGAGTGCTAACTGGTTGGCGATGGGGGTGATTTACGTATTTTGTATTTCTCTTCTCTCCTGTAAAGAGTGTACTTAATGTAAGATAATGTAAAAGAAATTGTTTATAAATGTTATTTTCTACTAAAATCTTCAAAAAATTTTATACAAATCCAATAAAAATGAAAAAGTTACGAATTTTTCAATTTTCAGGAATCGAAATCGCGAATTTTCGCAAATTTTTAAAAACCTCATCTAACCTCAAGTAAATTTTTAAAAACCTCATCTAACCTCAAGTAAATGTCCTGTGTGCTTGAAGGGTTAAATAAAACTTGCTAGGAATGCATACCTAATTCAAAATGATGTTAACTATCATTCTTGTAACTACCAATAAGAAATATTGTGTGATACTATTTTTTAGTGCAAAGTATATCACAAATCTTCAGATGCTTTCTTAAAAAAGTATTCAAACTCTGTGGGCATTACCCCTTCTTTTGCTTGGACAACATAACTTTTGATTGTATTCATTGTATAAAAAAATAAAATCCTGTGAATGAAAGCAGACATTTTAGGATGAATATAGCCTGTTTTCTATTATCAAATTAACATATTTATTTTTATTTCAGTTATTTAAGAGAAGTTGTCATCGTTTTAGAAGAGGAAATAAAATTTTAAGTAATAGCACATGAACTTGACATAATAAAACATTAGTACATCAAATTTTCAAGGCCTTTTATTCATCACTAGCATTTAACAGTGCTGTTTTTTGTAGAAGGAGGTGCCGGTACTCCCAACCCCCTCCACTTCTTCCTGTACCCTCTTCCCCCTTCTCTATTGAATTTTTCATGACCTTTTAATAACAAAGTTGATAATTAAAATCAAAATTTTTAACATTTATAGAACCTGTTTATTACTTTAGGTTTTAAAGAATTAAAAAAATGAAAATGTACTGAAATTAGACGGGTGTCAACATCGCTCTGAAAAAGGGTTCCAGTATGCCGTACCAGCACGTACTGTCACAAAAAAAGCACTGGTATTTAATAAATTCATCATTAGTATTTAATAAATATATAATTTATAATTGAGTATAAATTTCATTATTGGAAGATTACTGACCTCAGTCTTTCCATTAGCTCTAACAATATCCACAACTTCACCATTGATAGGCACCGTAGCTACCCTCTCAGGTGAATCAATTGCATACCAGATACAAAGGTTGGATCTAGACTGTGCAACTACCACATCACTTCCAGGAACCCACTGGTTGATGAATGAGGGTATAATGTAAATAAAGAGTTAAAACTAAATTTAATTACAAGTATAAGAGAATTCAATTCAAATTAACATTTATACAGTTACTGTTTTTATGGTATATCAGCCAAACGAAACATTCCTTCCACATCTTCAAGAGACAGTGAGTTAGCTAAAGGCTTCAATAATGAACTGAAATATTAATATTAGTGTTAAGATGCAATAGAAACTCTTTCAGAATACCTATTGAAAATGAATTTTTGAAATTAATGTATACTTTAAATTCTGAATCAACTGCTTAAAAAATTATGCATTATATTCATATCCATCCAAATGATTAAATTTAAAGTTTAATACATTTATAATTCTTAATATTTTAAATAATTTATAGTAAAATTCCTAGGAGTATTTATAAATGATAAAGTGCAAGAGTAAATTTTCCTATATAATTGTTGACTTCTCAATAATTCAACATTAAACCTAATTATGTGAAAGCGTTTACCCGAATGTAGGAAAAATGAGGAGTAACATGTTGGTGGTGACGTTCCACCTCAATAAATCAACATTAAACCCAATTATGTGAAAGCATTTACCTGAACATAGGAACAATGAGGAAGTAACATAGTTGGTGGCGATGTTCCATGGCATGGAACAGAGGACAGGTAGAGGCAAAATCGGTGATCTCGAAATAACAGACGTCTTCCAGTTTCATCAAGCTCAAGCCAATCCACTCGCGAATCATGTGAGATCTGACCAAGACTTAACCCTGTTACCAGATTCACTGGAAAAAATAATAAATACTATCAGGATAACATTTTAAAGAAGCAACCATCCATCAGTATTAGTCCTGAATGCAAAGGGTAGAAAATTAAATTTCTTTGCTTTAAATCAGAAACTGAAAATTTTATTTTTAATGCACAGTTTTGATTTAAGATAAATTAATGAAATTAAAATAATTTATAAATTAGTTTTGAATAACATTAACACTATATTGTAATTTGTAAATGATAATTTAAAATCAAGGTGTTATTTATGAATATACAAATATTGATAAGATTCCTTTTCCAGCACCAGATTCAAAATAAATCAGCTATTATATTAAGAAAGAATTTTTTAGACTAAATGTTTTCTGTATTTTTTAAAGTTTTCATTAAATAAACTAAATAAAACAAAATAAGAGTGTGACACTCAAAATTTCAGTAGAATTGAAATTACAGGATGATACTGCAATTTAGTTTGATAGAATTTTATCCTTTAAGTTAAAAGTGAGTTGGGGTTTCCTTCGTGATTCAAATACAACAGAATGCAACCTGTGTTATTTTAATTAAAGCAGAGAAAAAATATTTGTTTAGGAAGATTCACTAATACAAAGAGCTTAGATCTATTGTGATTTTATGGAGAAATTCAACACACCAAGGTTAAAGGAACTGTAAAAGTACATGCTGAAAATAGCAACATATGTCACTGTACACAATTGAGGAGTTAAAGAATTTGTAATGTTAAAATTATTCATCTATATTATACATATAGTTTCGGCTATCTGTACATCTGATGTAATGCGAGCTATAAAAATGCGAATAACTTGATAAAGGATCAAGATATGTACATGTTCAAAATTCGGCAGGAATGCTTAATTCTCATATTTGAAGGTAATGACGAAAAAAATCTCTAAAAAAGTCTTGGGTTCGACTCCGAGAAAGACATTTCCATTTCCTATAAAATAACGTAAAAATTGACCTTTTGACAAGCAGGCTTTCATTCTTTTCTAGATGAAAATTAGAAAGAATCAATCTACAATCATCAGATATGAACCATTTTGAAGATAAAATTATCAAGTTTTTAATTCTGTTCATCTTTTTCCGCCTACAAATCCAAATCGCTTATGTTAAACGTTTAATTCACATATTTTGGGGAAATCTTGTAATGACCATCGGAGCACAGGTAGCAAGTGGGATGCCTCTGTCAGAGGCATTTGACTCCTGCAGGTGGGGTATGTGGCCGGGACCCTTCGAGAATCCTCTCTGGCCACGATCGGGAAGGTTCTCGAAGGGTATGACTGCATATAAATAGAAGCAGGTGCCGAAGAAAGGGCAGTTCACCACCGGAGAGGCCAAGGGGAGACCAGTCTAACAATAAGAGCACAAATGATCTGCAATTTCGGAGAGCAATAAATAAGCTGATTCCAGCCTGGAACAAGACCTTTGTCTTCATTAATTTGCCAATCCCTGAACCCTGAGTACAGGACACTATTGTTATTTCAATCCTTATGGGTGTAAGTGCGCTTTGAAAGCTTTTAATACAAGAGAGAGAAGGAAGGAGAGGGAAATGATTTTCATAGCATCCAAAGTAAATAATTCTTTAATTATTATATTGAATATACAGTTATTATTCTCTTTGGTGGAAGAATATAAGCAACTATTTTAAGTTTAAGATATAATTGTTCTCACTTTGGAAATTTCGGGATGATAACATAATTTTGAGTTTTCTTTACTCCCATCATTTTTGACTGTCTATACACTAGTAATAAAATAAAATTCATTAGGGAAGCTTAAAATTTTTGGAATTCCATAAAAGCAAAATAAAAAAACATTAAGAAACCGTTACTTTGAATAAATGCTATTTTAAGTGATTTATCATTTCCCTAGATTTATACATATCTTATTAAGTTGTTGGATCATACAATATTCTTGAAAATTGAAATTTTTTTGTAACTGCAGATTTTTTACTTGTTAACTTGACTAAAAACAGTTTAAAAAGTTTTAAAAAATTCCCCATCTACCTGTTATTTTTTAAATTTGCAGAACCAATATTAAAAGTTTTTAAGAGAAAAATTGATGCAATAACCATACAAATGTATGGTATAACTCACCAAGGCAAATAGTCTTGACGTCCACTAAGTAAGCAAGTTTTTTGTACTCATCAACACCAGCAACTTGTCTTTCGTTAATTCGAATACTTATCACATGAGGATTCATAAACTCCATACTGAAAATGATTAAATACATTTGAAAAACTTCAGGAATCATAAAGCATCAATTTAATTTAAAATCTGTACTGACACCAAGATCATACAGTTGCAAGTTTTGACATCAGCACTTTTAATTTCATATTGATCCAACTTTTTTGTTTTTTGATATTTTCTTGGAAATTTTTAGACAAGGCTTAAGTCTTAGAAAATAATTATTTTATACCAACTATAATTTTCCACCTGAGGTGCTGTCTGTTACTAAAATATAAATGGAGATATGATTTGATTATACTTTTTATGTGACAGAATTCTGCCTAATATGGTTGACAAAGAGGGAGGAGTTAACTCATCTTCTTTTGTTTTTAATATTTCTGAAAATATTTTGATGGAAAAATCAATGTCACTACACAAGAAGTATCTGGATTGTTCATAGAAAATCTGCTATCATCACTTGCTTCAGCAAGTTTAATTTTAGTTGTTATTTTATGAGGGCTACTTCACTGGAAACAGAAGAAAGATGCAAATAAGAAAGGATGTCGGGTACTTGCTTACCGAAAAGAAGCTAGTACATTATTTTCTCCATATTCAATAATGCTCATTTCTCCTCCAGCGAATATCATGCATACATTGGAGTTATCGAAGTAGAATTTTTCTTTATAATCTCCATCACCAGTTCCTCGTCTAGAATTCCAAGGAACTTCACTCAAGAAATTGCGTCTTAGGTCACCAATGAGAAGGGTTTGTGCTGTACGAGCAACTATATAACTATCTCCTGGTCCCATTACTTTAACCTCCCTTATCTCATAGCCATTCTGTGATTTAAGTATAACACCCCTCTCTGTGGTTGGACCATCTATGCCTCCTGTTCCTTCCAGGCGGCGAACTAAAACTTGACTGGGTCCAACGTATGTCATTTCAAATTTATTTCTCCATATTATCCTCCTGAAAGAAAAGAATTGAATGATAATTGCAATGTTTCATATTTATAATCTTGAAATAAGAAAGGCAAACAATTTTTGTTCCTTTTTATTCTTATGAGAATAGAAGGATGTGCCTATGTTAAAATTTTGTGAGAGATTTAATATTTAATTGTAAATTGAAAAGTTGATGTGATAGCAAGATACTGCCTTTAATACCGTATCTACCCGAATAGAATCCGACCCCGGATTTAAGCCGACCCCCCAAAAATTTCTGCAATTTTTTTGGCAAAAACGTAAATATTACTCCAATTAATAATTTTGCATCGTTGAATAATATTCCACATTCAGTGACAATAATTTCATTCATCTTCATTTTCACAAAAGGTCAAATATAGTAACGGCGATCTCACCAAGGTATTTTTTCATCCAAGTCTATTTCCAATGAAATTAGCATTTACATTGCCTTAAGAATTTGCATTTTTATAATTATACACGTTCCATGTAAATTTTACTGATATTCAAACAGCTGAGCGTTCAAAGCCATCAACACATTTTGCGTAATCGTCAATTTACGCAAGCGATCTTACCAAGATATTTTTTCATCCAAGTCTATTTCCAATGTAATTAACATATACATTGCCCTAAGAAACTGAATTTTTTATAATTATACACGTTCCATGTAAGTTTTACCGAAATTCAAACAGTTGAGCATTCAAAGCCGTCAACGCATTTTGCGTAACTGTCAATTTACGCAAGCGATCTTGCCAAGATATTTTTTCATCCATGTCTATTTCCAATGAAATTAGCATATACATTGCCTTAAGAAACTGCATTTTTATAATTATACACGTTCCATGTCAAGTTTTACGGAAATTCAAACAGTTGAGCGTTCAAAGCCGTCAATGCATTTTGCGTAATAGTCAATTTACGCAAGCGATCTTGCCAAGATATTTTTTCATCCAAGTCTATTTCCAATGAAATTAACATTTACATTGCCTTAAGAAATTACATTTTTATAATTATACACGTTCCATGTAAGTTTTACCGAAATTCAAACAGTTGAGCATTCAAAGCCGTCAATGCATTTTGCGTAACCGTCAATTTACGCAAGCGATCTCGCCAAGATATTTTTATATATATTCATCGTAGGTCAAATATTTACTTTACAAAAAATATAGTACTATCATCTGAACGCGAAGGCAATGAGAGACTTTCGAGATTTAACCACAACCCAAATTTTCCTCGGACTCGCATTTAAGCTGAGGAGTGATTTTTTCATGATAGATTTTGACAAAAAACATCGGCTTGTATTCGGGCAGATACGGTACTTTCATGTAGAAGATGGCTACAGCCATGGTCTTCTTTGATAAATCTTAACCTGGCAAAAATATATGAATGAACATTACAGAAAATTAAATCATTTCCAATTATTTCTTCTCTGGAATCGAATAATTAAAAAAATAGGAGTGTTTTTCCACTCACTTTAGCACAGTTTCAAACATCTCAACATTCCCACATAAAGCACCAATTGAAATTCTTGAGCCATCCCGCTTCCAAGCAAGAGCTGTAACAGTGTAAAGGTTTTGAATGTCCTTTCCTGGACCTTCTTCCCATTTTCTGTGCTCTGGGCTCCATCCATACACTCTAATCCTGAAGTTGCAATTTCAGCAATATGCAATGACTTCAAGATTCAAATGATTAAATTAGAGGATTAGCAAAATTATCATTCCTGTTTTAAATACTTACTGATTATAACTACCAATTACTACAGCTTGTCCACTAGGTGAGCAGCAAGCAACATTAAACTCTTCAATACTTCCTTGCTCTCGAGCATAATCCAAACTTTGTTCTAATTGGCCATTCCCACCATAAATGCACAATTTCCCATCACAACCTCCAGCAAAAATAAAACCAAGGGGCCAGGCAAGAGCATATGGTGGAACTTTATGCACTGTGACACGGCCCTTAAATCAAATGAAAAAATGGGCTTATATATATATATTCATATTTAATTTTTGTTTTTGCCAATGACTTATATATTTCAAATGACCAAAATCCTTACTTCAAAATTTAAATAAGCACATGTGAATAAGCTACTGCAATAAATCTGTAAATTTGTTAATTTGAAAATTCCATATAAAAAATAACATCGATTAAATTTATATGGATGAAAAATAATACATGGTTGTTGATGGCCACTTAATTTTTATTTTTAAAGGCATGGTTTGGAGTCACAAAAAATCAGTGATTTTGCCATGAAAGAGTTAAGCGGCTTTGAAACAATGATGCTTGATATTAGTTAAATAAAATGGCTGAGTCTGACAAACAGTATCTTTGTTTGACTGGTGAACTGAGCCAACCATTGCTCACTCCTGCCTATTGTAATATGTAGATCAAGTAAGAGGCACAAAATTACTTACCAATGTTTCAGGATGAGAATCTTCAGCTACATAATATCTCATAATTGTTCCATCTGCATGTCCAGAGATAAAACCAGTTCCACATGTGCTAGATTATATTTTTTTCATTGGCAAGAAGATATAAAGATGAAAGCAAAAATATTTATAACAAGCATTAGTCCTAGAGAGTTACATGAAAGTTAGGTACTATTTCAAGCAGATAGTTCTATTCCATTGAACACGATATTTTTATTTTTAGATAAAAATAAATGCAATTGTCATTTTTCATAGAAAGATAAAGAATAATACTGCATGTTAGGTTGTAAAGGAATCCCAATTAATATGAAGATGATAACACTAATTTTACCCTACTAAATATTGTGAATTTGGTAGAAAAATTTGAACTACACCAATTTCTACTTTTAACTGATGAAAATACACACTATGAACTATGTTTCATACTACATCTTAGCGTGACATTATCTTATTAATTTTCTTAATGTTATCTCTACAAGTAAATAGGGGTCCTTGAACTGTAATTACTCAATCCATTAAACTGGAGCTACAGTAAGTCCTCAATTTACATTGTTTCGATATAACGTTGTTGCCGAAAAGTCCCACTGTCACCATGGCACTACATTGTGCTGCTTTGCCACTGTGGTACTAGCTAGAGTGATGAGTATCTACGTGATTTCATTAATGTAGCTAAATCTATTCTCAAATGTTAGTAAATGGATTTCTATATTAAAAAATTGATGTGTCCAACACGACTTTCTCCATACATAAGTTCCGCACCTCACTGCCAACAATGAGGGTAAATTTGTTATTGAGTGTGTCCGCTATTCAGAGGGGATAGTTCCATAACACTGCGTGTTATTCTGCCAGGGATTGAAAAACTGTCCGTTATTGAGAGGTCCACTATTCGGAGGTGAAAATGAGTAATACGTGCAATAGAAAGTGAGTCTATGCACAGAGTAGGTACGCTGTATAAATATGTGTCCCCCTCTCAATAACGGACACTTCTTCCATCCCTGAGAGTTTTTGAGTTAGAGAGCCCACAAAATTTCTGTCACACACATACGGACATACAAAAACACAGTTATCATTGAAAAAACGGTCAAAACGTGTATTTCCACTGAAATCTCGAATTCGAATTTTTTCATGAAAAAAATACTTTATACTACGTATATGAAGAAAGTAAAAATTACATGAAAAACATTGCTATGGAATGATTAGAAATAAATTAACCTATTTTACTGGTGTATTTTTTTCATTGAAAATTGTTTTATAATGTTTTTGCAACTTATTGGATGAAAGAGAACCTGTGGCTACTTCATATTTGTCAAGTTAGCCTCTCCTGTACTCACAATATTGGCTCATTTAACATGAATGTCGTTACTTTATTTCTACCACCATTTCTCTCTTTATTTTGATTTGACATGTTTCATGCTGTTTTAAATGACAATTTCATGTAAACATCAAATTTACCCCATTTGAAAAAGTTTCACGTCTTGATATTCACAAGCAAAATACGTATGTTTTCATTCTTAACATTGTTACTGGATGTATCTTTTTTTTATCTAAAAGCAATGTTGATTCGAGTGTTGGAGCAGAAAAATGCAAAGGAGAGGGGAAATGGTATTTGAGTCGGCAGACATGCCTGACTGTGCATCCCTCCCTCTCAGTAGAAGAAATACTATGCATTTCTTCTCTGATGACGCCTACAAAGTCGTCTAATTTGTAACACCAAAAATCAAGACATGTATTAAGTCAGTGTTTTTTCTCCCTGTTGGCATCACTTGTCCTGTCAAGGCAGCTCAAAGGCCGGTCAATTTTTTAGTGTTGAGTGTCTTCTGACATAATTAGTCAATTTTTTAGTTCATTAAATTGCACACAACCCTTAAATATGGCTGAAAATGTGCAGAAAGGGCTTCAGCAAAGAAATCTCATAAATCTATCAATTTGGAGGTTAAATTAGAGGTGCTACATCGTTTTGAAGCTGGAGAGCAGGGTCATGAAAATCAGGTTTCGTCATATGTTTCCTTTTACATTGCATTTCCCAGGAATGCATACTCAACATAAATCGAGAACTTACTGTAGTTACTTTAAACCAATATATCTTGGTTATAGTTGTGGACGATGGGCACCACTGCTTAGGTGCACAGGATAATGAAGTTTTTCCAATTGGGAAGCTTTTGGATCTGCTCCCAATTGGTTCTCTGGCCAACACCATTGTATTTTTATCAACATCAGGAATAACTGAACTATGGTGATTATGACGCCATCCAATTTATTTTGATTTTATCAGAAAAAAATATATTTGATGCACTTTGGTAACTCACTTTATAACTAGCTATAAATACAATGCAAAATTATATTTTATTTAGTGCTTATTTAATACATGCAAGAAGTGATTTTGTTGATTAGGTGCTATTTTGTGCAGACAATTATTGTTGATTGTGAATATCTACCAAGTGATGCTTGCTAATAAATTATTTTTCTTTCTGATCGATTCTCGTCTTAGAAATCAGAGGAAATTTTCTTTCATCCTCTGTAGATAACATTTTTTATTTATAAGCCTAAGAAAAAGCCTTTTTATTAAAATTTTTAAATGTATAATTTTGTCTGGATCATGATTTATCAATTCTCCATTATTTCTTTTAGATCATTTCCACCTCATGCATAAAAATTCATTATTATGCAGTCATTTTATGAATCACAAGAGACAGGCCGAGGACAGCAGGCAATGATTCCTAACATCAGAAAATGCTGAACGAAGTCAAATCCCAATAGGCTCAATGCAGAAATAAAATATTAACCAAATTCTAATTTTATTCTGAGACATAGAAAAAAGAAATTTTTGAATTTGAAAAGGTTAGGAAGAGGAGGCACACAGAGACTTTCATTGCAGGGTGAAGAGTGGTAGCAATTCTTGCATATTATTGATTACATCAGAGAATTAGGATTCTTTTCTGAAATGCAGGACACAAGGTAAATAAGTTTAGAACCTTTTACATGAATATATAAAGTGTAAAATAATGAAATAATTCATTTTTCTCCAATCATTTATTCAATTTAACAAAATATACAGCCGCCATAACAATCAGTAAAATACAAAAATTTTACTTTAAGTACTACTGTGCAGAGCAGTGTGCATAAGCTTGGTCATTACTTTCAATGCAATAGCAACAAACTCAAGTAAATCAGAGGATAAGATTCATCATTTTTGTAGATATGTGACTAGTGAAACAAAAAATATGTTAATGATCTACTACTCAAACTCATTAGTTCAACATAATACTACACTGAGAAATAAATTAATGCAGACACAGCATATATCTTTACTGCACTGCAGCTATATGTTGCGGTAACTTAATCGAGATACATATAAATATGAAATATCTACATATTAAATTTATAGTTCTGAACAATGATGACTGTAATAAAGAAGGATACCATTCCTGGTCTGCTAAAGCAAGCATCTCTTACAATAGTAGTCTCAATCAATAACAAATGGAGAAACCTCCTAATAAACATAAAAATTTATAAAAAGGAAAGTATGTACTTACACACTTTAGGGGAATTTAATCCACACCAGGGACCAAACATGTAATCTCACACATTCCAGGTTTAGGGGAAATTACTCCATACATGCACAAAAACACCCAAGCCAAAAAACCACACATCAGTACAGATGAGCCCACTTAACGTGGCCCTGGCCAACGTGGATTCATTATAACGCGCATTTTATTTCAAATTAAAATTTTTTTAAAATATAGATATCTTATGCACAGTGCGGCCACAGTCTAATATCTTATGATTTTTTTAAAAATTTCGCAGGAATCAAATTTCCTAAGTATCCAAAATATTGTGGTATTTCAGCAGTGTTGCATAATATTGCATCGTCTGGTGGCCAGTTTCACACTTTTCCTTGTAAATTTCATGGGTCTAACAAAAAATATATCTCCTAAGGTGGAAAACATTTGAAAAACGGAAATAGAAATATGATTCATGCTTCATGTTTCTTTGGCATCATTGGACCGTAAAGAATGTTTTTGATGATTTATATTTTTTAAATCTATAATTTCGACAATTACTTCATTACAATGTTAATTTACCGTATTAACATGTCATTATAAATAATAATAAAACAATAACGCTAAACAAAAAATTATATAATTTCGATTTACATATGAAAAAACGTGTGGTATGCACGGAGGGATCTTAATGTTTGAATGCATATAATGTATAATAATATATAATCAGTGATGAGCTGGAAAAAATTAAGAACCGGCTCTAAGAAAAGGGATAACAATGGCAGGAGGCCTATATGCCAGGGGCACCATACGCTCTAGTTTAGTAATACCATTCCACTATCTTAACAAGTGTTCCGTTTGTAATATATTCCATACATACATTGTCAGTAATTGACTTGTACTTGAAAGGGCAAAATCAATAAATTTTCATATTTTCTAAAAATTTAACAACAGACTCGCAAATTCTGAGAAAAATTAACAATAGGCTTCAGCTCATCACTGTATATAATGATATATAAATTGCAGAAAACCCAACACGCACTACTATGGTAGAAGAAGCTAAGGTTATTTTGCACCGTCAAATTCTCTTAGAGAAAATCAACATACATCACAACATCCATGCCCGAAGCGGGATTTGAACCTGCGACCTTTGGGTTAGAAGGCAGGCGCACTGCTTACCAGTCTAACCCGGCCGGCCGCACTACTACGGGTTTGATCTATAAGCGGAGCTGCAAGAGCATCGTCGATCAGTGCATGACTTTGTTGAAGCACAGTGACTTCACTCGAATGAGTGCCCTGAAGTGGCGCTGCAATGGACTATTTGAATGCTACCGACAAGTTTTACATAATAAGCAAAAAAAGCTAAGCAGTGGACCTTGAACTCTTTTTCTAAATAAAACTTCGTTGATGTTCTGAGAAATATTTTGAAATTATGTTTTTACCACTAAAAAGCTTTTTTGTCTTGCTGTTTACTAGGTAATTTTATAGTTTTGTTTAATAAATTATATTCTAAAAGTCCGGTAGAAATGTTTTATATTGAATGTGGGTCCAAAAATACCATTTGGGGAGTTATTCCCCTGGGCGCCTAAAGGTTATGGTGCCCCAGCGAACGTGGATTTTCGCTTAATGCGGAGACCTCAGGAATGCATCCCCCACGTTAAGCGGGGCTCAGCTGTACTTCCTTTTTAAAAAATTGCCTAAATGTGCATTTCGGGTATTTTTTGATCGGCCTACCGAGGATGAAATCTTTGATTGTTTTCATGTGTGTGTGAACAAAGGGTCCCTGGCATGGAGTAATTCCCTTAAACCAGTGTGTGAGTACTTTCCTTTTTATACATTTTTATGGCTATTTGTAGGTTTTTCCATTCATTATTGCTATTTAACCCTAGGGCTCACAATTTACATTTCTCTTAGTCTTGATCTGTTTATTTATGTGTTCATCTGGACTGCTCCCCTCTCTGAGAAGCATTTGATGGGGCCTTTAGTGGAATAACTGCTTCATAAAAATAAGTTGCAATTATAGTGTATTTTTCTGTTTTTTCTATGGATTGAATTGTTCATTATTAATTCAACCATTAAGCAATGACACCCCACAGTCAACAGACAAAATCATCACAAACAAAATCATTTGGGGTACATATACGGCCATACAAATGAAAGGGTTAAAATAACTAGTCAAAATTTAAATAAGGAGAAGAATCACTTAGTAAAAACTCCACTTTCTTTAAGAAAACAACCAGTTTTGACTAAAAGATAGTCATCATCAGGTGATATCAGCTCAGAAACTCAGCTCACTGGTCATTTTCTTAAATAAAGTACAATTTTTACTGATTCTTCTCCTTCTTATTTATGATGGAGTTCCACAAAGGCTTAATTTTTCCTTTTTGTCAATATAATCTAAAAGCTAATAAATTCAATATAATGAAACAATTAACAGTAATTGTAGTATTCCATAAAAGAAGTTGGTAGGTGCATTAATGGATGAAGTAAATGATAAATGACAATGGCTGAAACTGAAAAATATGTATTATTGGGATTAAAACAACATCAGTAAACAATATAAGTACATACTGAGAAAAGCTATGATCCATGTACTTGCACATGCTGAAACCAGTAATTCACAAAATTATTTTAAAACTAATAGCATTTATATTTTAAATTATATAACTTACCATACTTCCTCCTGAATTACTCTATGCAGTACTCTACATTTTATTATTTTTACATATACAGTAAAAGCCGGAGCATCAAACCTGCTTAGGACCTGAGCTAGGTCACAAAATACAAGTCAGATAATAGGTGAAGCACTATAGAGAAATACAGAAATAAAAGCGTAATTTGCCAAAATTAATATTGGGTAATCATGAAGTTTAGTCCCTTTTATTATTTAAGGAATTCCAAGCTAATAAAGTGTACTCACTTTTATTATGACGGCGGTTTTAGCACTCAGGGACACCCAAAGCCAATTTTTAAAGCATTTATTACTTTTATGTTTAATATAAATTCAAGTGAATTACAAAACATATTGCTCAATAACACACAGTAAAAAGCTATTGAAAAGATCTGAATCATGAAATGTGTTTTGCCTAATAAATTACATTTTGTTCCATTTGCGGCGCAACAGTCAAGATGATATATAGTCGCTTCACCATCAGAAGGCTCTTGGCTTACTTAGAGCAAGTAGCCAATCACGAACGTTTCCCCTTCCATCGCCCCTCTCAACTTTTGTGCGGGAGAGCAGATATCGGTGCGCGTTGCCAGCTCTTGCGGATTTTCGCCTTCAGCTGATATACTACGCAATTTCTAATGGCAACGCATCCAGATGTGATCTCTTCGAGAGCAGGAGTGAGACTGGTTTCCTCCCCACTACCTACCCAAACAAACAGTCTCCTATTGGCTGCTGCTAACTGGTGTATGCCCCGTTTTCAAGGCCAGGAGTCTTTAGATGTTGGAGCGACTATAACACTGAAAGGATAATATTGGCGAGCCTTTGGCACGCTGTTTTAATGCGTAGTTGGCTCCGGGTGCTACCGCACCCTTCGCCTCGGCCAGAACCATAATATCCCTCCATGTTGTTCGGAGACTGGGTTAGTAAATGTTGAGACCGGCCAATCAGTTTCTTGTCCAGAGATTGGGTTAGTAATTGTCGAGACAGGCCAATCAGTTTTTACAAACCCAATCTCTGGACAAGAAACTGATTGGCCGGTCTCGACATTTACTAACCCAATCTCTGGAAAACGTGGAGGGATATTACAGTTCCAGGCGAGGCGAAGGGCACAGTAACGCCTGGAGCCGACTTCGCATTAAAATATAGTGAGCCAAAGGTTCACCAATACATTAAATGTTTTTTGAAGTATACATATCGATTTACATAATAAAAGTGACTAAACTTCATGATTACCTAATATTGTTATCACAAAACAATATGCTATATTTCATGCTGTAAATCCACCCATTATGAGCAATCTCAACTATCTTTGGCAGCTGTAGCATTAACCATGGTTTTACAGAACAGAAAAAAATTGGATGTGGAATTATGAGATAATTGAAGTCAGATGTGAGGGCTTTTGCTGTACAATAATACATGCAGTATCATGTAGTAGGTATATGTTTATATATTTGACATAGAGCTGCTCTTTTGCTCAGGCAAATTCTTTTATATACACACACACATTCTATATCGTATTTAAAACTCACTTGACTGCGATTGACACCACAAAAGACTCAGTAGCATATAAAGTTTGCGATCTGTTGTTTCTGATATGAGCTGCGCGAACTTTCCCATCAGCAAGACCAACAATAATAGGACCCTCTGATGGCCAGGCAAGGCAAGTTACAGATGACTGAAGAGGAAACTTGTTACAGATGACTTTCTTCTCTCCCCTATGATTTCACAACAAAGATTAAGGATCATTCAAAAACCCGATTGATAAAATGCATAGTTTTCTGTAATTTATCTTACCATTCTTCGCCAACTTTATACACAAACACAATATTATCTGATTGTCCAACAGCTATCTTTGTGGAATCCGGTGAGAAAGCTAGTCCTCTAACAACATAGCTTTTCTTTCCAAACTGAAAAAATTATATCATGTAACGGCGTATCAAAACATTTGTAATCATAAATCGTTCCAACAAATCTCACCTTTGCATCAACAGGTTTGGTAGGAAATTTATCTTTCCTTTCTCCAAATTCGTCGAACAGTTGAACTACACGATCTGATGCGCAGATAGCTAATTTTAAATTGTTAGGAGACCATGATATTGCAGATATTTTATCCAGGCATTCCTAAAATGGAATATAATTGAATGATAATGATCCCTTCTTAGATCTGTTATTTTTTAAGAAGAATAATAATTAGTGATCCTTACCTGAGCTGGCAATATATTTTTCAAATGTTTTAGTTGCATTTCGAGTCACATTCAAAATTAGTCGTGAAAAACAAAGATTTTCTGCTGACAGAAGAAAAAATTATGAGCAGTTCCGCACATTGTTAAGAACAATATTTTTAACCGGGTGCGAAGAAAAACGTTTCCCCATCAGATGTTACCAGTACATTCGAAATATCATTAATTACAGAGCAAATATATTTCCAAATAAGAAGAAAACGATTCGGATGCCATTTAAATGAGTATTTGAGTTCTCCAGAGCTCAAAATGTAAATACGTTAAAAAGTAATTGAGAACGTTAACGCTTATATGACTCATTTTTTCTACCAAGGACGGATATAGCTTCATAAACTCAATGGGGATAGAAAATTTAAGAAGGAAGTGGTTCCCTCTGCTTATTTACCTCTGCTCTTTTGTTTTCTAAGCTGAAGAAATGTGATGAGACTAATTAAATTTGTTCAAAAAGTTAATCTTAAGAATTCCCATTTGTGAAAAAATTACAATTTTTAACTATTATTCAGTTAATATATAGTCTTACCGCATGTGTACGTAATCGAAGAAATTCTGTATACTTGATATTCAGTAAGCTAGAATTAAAAAAGTAGTATTAGTTAATTTATTATAAAAATGAGCAATGCTTAATTATTCCACACAAATGGCAACGATTTCCATCTTTATTAACTTTTCTGGCGAGCGGAATGCTTTTAAGTAGTTACCTCTACATGATATCCAAGTACTTCACAAACAACTGTAAGCGTAATTTTGTTATTAGGAATTTGGTGTTAATAGAAAATTTCACTTTAGCTAATGTGGTAAAATAGTAATGGTTAGAAAATATGCAAACGTGACAAGACTCATTGTAATCCCCCTTCAATTTAAAAATTCCGTCCTATGACGTCATATTCTTAACATTTGCTTCCTGCGATCGTCGATTGAGTTTCTGAGTTTCATATCCACGCATACTGGTTAATGAGATCACTGTCGGGAATGCCATGGTAAATATAAACATCTTATTCTGAGAAAGTGGGTGATTTTTTATGATGGAAGAGGAAGATCCAGAGATATATAGGTTAGAGGGTAGTAAAAATGAGATGGGCGGATTAATTATTAAAAAGAAACCAAGTCAGAATGATAGCACTTTCAAAGTACCGCCTCCAAGACAGTCGTTATTAGGCTTAGATAAATTAGCAGGTATGTGTATTTATTAAACTTTAAATAATTATTTAATATTTTGTGAATAAGCGAACAGTATTTGTATTTCTGCTATTACAGCTTTAAGAAAAAAGGAACGAGAGGAGGAATTCCTTGAATCAGAGAAAACCAAACAACTGTCTAGTTCAGAAGATGTTAACAACAAAGCAGATAAGGAAGAAATCCAAAAGAAGAAGCGGCATAGTGACAGGTGAGCATACGAAATCTTTTGCGATGCATGTCACATTTATAGTTAAATATAAATGTTGTACAGGTCCAGTTATATACCTTATTGCATCATCTGTTATTAAAACGATTCAACGAAGAGAAATGAATTTGATTCACAATTGATTAGCATATAATTCCAAAGTTATCCTATTAAATGCAAATTCCTACGGTATAGTGATGGAGGCAGTTTACATTCACTCTTATGATACTGTATTTAGGCACTATCGGGAATCCCGTGTGGAAACTCCCTCACATACTGGAGGAATAACAGAGGAAGCTCGCAGGAGATTGGTTGAACATATGAAAAGAAATAAGGAAAGAGGTATTGCAGCATCATCTTCAAAAAAAGATGGGAGAAAAAGAGACAGACATGGAAGAGATGAACATGACAGACATCGGCATCGATCTCGTAGAGAAAATGAGGCAGATGATAGAGGTAAGAATATCATTTTATTTATCGATTCAGCTGGGAGGTCTCTAATCGGTTTATTGAAAAGTATATCTTGAAAAGTTTGATTGTTGAGGATGGAAACTATGAACTATAAATATAGGGAGTTTGATTTTTTTCTGAGTTCTGTCTAATTTGTTATAAGTGTAGTAGAATTTTATTATGTTGAGGTGTGTTAATATATTTTAAATAAGGTTAGGTAGCACCAAGTTAAATATAAATACAACTGGTTGCATGGCTGCCCATAATGTTAATATTTTAAGACACTTTTCCAGAGTTTAATGTCTGGGTTAAATGTTTTATTTTTAACTTAGACTCATTACAATCTTCCCTATTTCCTATATACATTAGTTAATAAATAAGTTCTACAAATATTGAAGTAATGGAATCTACTTTTCAATAGGCAAGCATTACATATATGGATATGATTTTTGGTCCAAAATATGATCAAGATACACTCAAAAGTATCATTCAGTTGCATAAAAGGTACTGTCCCATTGTGACCCCGCAAATTGTCACGTCGCTAGGGTCACGATTAACAATTGAGGGATCTACGTTTTATTTGTAATTTGAGTTAGGTTGGATTGGTTTCTACCAAGATATCTGTATTCTACAGAGGAATTATATCTTGCTTGACTGTTGCACTGCAAATGGAGAGGATATTGGCAAGCCTTCGGCTCGCTTTGTTTTTATTTTAGTTGTCGTCTCTGGGCACTACTGCACCCTTTGCCTCGCTGGAACCAAACTATCCCTCCCTGTTGTCCAGTGATCGGGTTTGTAAATGTTGCGAGAGGCCGATCAGTCATGGGTTAGCAAGCTTTAAATTTAACAATGAAAAAGTAGCAGGGAGGAATAAATAAACAAAAAATTTGCGGGGTCATAATGGGACAATACCAAGCCATTACTTTTATTTCACACCATAAATTATTTATGGTTGGCACAATGAAAATATTGAGATAGGCAAAGCATGAAACTTTGTATAAAAGGTTTGCATAATGTTCTCTGTGACAAGGGAAATAACCTTTATTAATTTTACTTTAATACCAAAAATATATACAATCCACGTTTCAGCATCCCCAAATAATCATCAGCTGTATATTACTACATTGCAGTGTTGCATTGTGTAAATCTATATAAAATGTGACAGAGTAAAATCATCATTGTCATAAAGTTAATTTTGTATATTTTATTGTGTTTCTATTGCATAATAGTGAAATAACTTATAAAGAGGGATGACTACATTTTGCTAGAACCTGAAATTTATTTGTATGCATTTAGGACATACTATTTCTTTCAGTCCCAAATGTTTGCCTATTCTTCTTTGCAGATTTTTTGGTTATCCATGCAATGTAATGTAACTTATAACATGTAGAGCATTGGATAAAGATGCATTATAAACAAGTTAGAGTAAAGATTTAACTATATGTTTACCTAAATAGCTAATATGTGATGTAAAATGCTATTTGTTGAGTTGTGCAGGTTAAAGTTAAACCATAATAAGAGTACCCATGCATTGTTTAGACACACATCATCGATTATTAGAGTAAATTGTAATGAAAGAAATAATTAATGAATTATCACCCAAATTAAGAAAAATTTTGACTGTTATATTAGAATTTTTTATTTAATTTTTAATCCAGTTAGTATTTTGTTTATACAGTAAACCCTCAATATTTGGGGGGGAGTGGGGGATACATTCTTGTACTATCAAAACTGTGACTCTTAACACCAATGGCTTATGGGAAAAGAGGGTGAGGTATATATGTATACAATTTTCTATAACTTCATCAAGAAAGGAGAGTTGAAGTGGAAAACTAAATACATTATAAGTTTAAAAATTCTGATGTGGCCAACACATGACTTTCTCCATATTTGGGGTATAGATATTTAAATTATTATGAGTAGCATTATAAGGCAAAATTATTATTTCGTATCTTAAAAGAAGACACGTCGTTGCCGTATATTACGTATATTTTGAATGTTTACAGAATTCACCGCTACATGGTGTTGGCGCCGTAGGCTGGTATTAAGAAAAAGCGAAATATATCCGAAATGGATGGTTCTACGGAAATTAGTTTCAAACAAAACTTGGAAGAAATATTATTCTCTACAACTTTGGTCCTTACGAAGATTACCAATAACGATGTTGTTAAGGAGATATTTAACGGAAACCGAAAAACCGGTTATTTATAAATAACTCCTAAACAATAACTCCTATAGAAAATTGTTTCAAATGAAAGTTGTAGGAAATTACATTCTCTGTAACCTTTGTATAGAATTGTAAATACAAAAATGATATTTTAACCAAGAAATATCGCAAAAACCGAATCGGGTTTCGAATAAACCTCGACTTCCGGTTATCCGTTATTGTCCAAAAACTAATCAGTTCTTTGTTCTCATGTAAGAGTGTTAGATATGAAGTTTGGTAACGATATGGCACGTACTTTTTTAGTTAGAGCGCCCACACTAACATACACACACACACAGACATCATTCCGAAAATAGTCTAAACGTGTTCTAGGGACCTCAAAACATGTATATCCGTTGAAATCTGGAAGTCGATTTTTTTCATGAATACAATACTTTCCCATTACTACGTATGAGAAAGTAAAAATGAGAGCTTCATTTGCTGATGCAGTATGAAAAAGTGCATTTTATTTGGAATTGATAGCTTAAAATTCTTTACAAACTTATTGTTAGTGTTATAATTATATGACAAACTAATTTATCCACTAATTAGTGTAAAATGTAAAGCCATTGGCTCCATCTTAATTTGAGAATTTTAAAGGAATCTCCTGCTGACCACTTTGTATCTAGAACCATTTGGTCAGAATTTTAGTACGCCACCCACCAATTTCTCCAAAAATATTCTTTGACATTGTAATAAATGGAATTGTAGATCACATACACTCTGAAAATCCCAGCCTCCTGCAGTAACATCACAAGAGCTTTTCTTTTCTCCATTTGATTAACACAGGGATGAGTGTAGCATATTTTTGATTTGCATTTTAAAATTGCTTAGAATTATGGTACAAATCCAGAACTTGAATTTGAGAATGAAAGATTGATTTTTAATTTTATCACTAACAAATTTCAAATGCATGTCAAATTAATCCAAAAATTGTTTTTAACACCAAAGTTTTATATTTTGTAAAATGAAAAATATTCATCAAGGTTAACCACATTGTTGCTGACTTAATGAAATTATGAAAACTAAATTGGATTGACATATAGGATAGCAATTTTTCTTTTTTATCTGAATGACTGTTAGGTTATAATGAACTGTGAAAATACAAATTGAATTTTAATAAAGAAATAATGGATGCATTTGTACAGGAATTGTAAAATGACCAAATATTTTCAATCTGTAACATTATAGTATTTTATTTTAGTTTGCAGTTAGTTGTTTGTTTATTTGCCTTACTATTTGGAATTAATGTTTATCTACAATCTATGAGTTTGATAAGGTAATTTTGCATCAATTTTTGATCAGTGGAGGAATGAAAGGGTAGAATTTAACTAAATTAATATGTATTTATCTGTCGTATTTTTATGGTCAATACACTAATATTTTGTGTACTTTACAAAGTGATGCTCAAGTCCTAGATTTATGGCAGCTAGAATCTGTCTTGTAATTTTACTAAGACTAAGAATTTTTGTGAAACTTATCCATCAACTCAAAGTTGTGGGTATGGTAGTCAGTTTTAAATGTATTATGTAAATATTGCTGCCCATTGCCTTACAGTGATTAGTTAATGAATATAAAAAAAATAGATCAAAGGTTCCTTATCGGAAGAGTGGGAGGTCATGATCTCAAAAAAATTGTATTGTTGGAGAAAAGGAAGAGCAGAAATGGCAATTATGTTATCTAAGAATGCATTGCATGTGAAATATGAAGATTCTGCATTGTTGGAGTCCAATGAATTTCATCAGTATGCTGCTAGGCATTCAATCTTCCGTGAAAAAATCCTAAGGTCTAAATCCCAGAAGCAAATAATTTTTGTTGTTATATTGCCAATTTACTGATTGATGATGTGAATGGGGAAAGAAGCTTATCCAAACCAACTCATGCAGCAACAATCTGGAAAGTGGTCATGGTAATAAATCTCTGATGTTGAAGATTTGAATTTTTTTTGGAATCCTTATTAAGTTTTAGGTTGTATTTGGAAATGCATTCCAATCCTTTTAGTCATAATTTGAAATTATATTCTCTTGCTGAAAGAGTCATTCAGATTCTTAATTCAAGTCATTTTAAATATTTAAAAAGTGCAGTTAATATAATACCCTAAACCTCCATCTCTTGTTAATTAAACTGAGAAAAGGCACATTGCTGGAGTTGAATCTGGTTCACTTTCCCAAACTTTAGATTTTTTTTGGCCATAATTTACCCTCATATGGCAATGCATGGAGTTTTAGCTCATAAACCGTAGCATTTTAATGAAGGAAATAAGTCACTAATTTCTAAATGTAAGTTACAGTGAAGGAAATTTCCAGCAAGCAACATCATTTTGTATTTTGCTCTGAAAAGTGATAATTATTTATCATTAAAGTATTGCAGCTAATTTCACCAATTTGAAAATTGTTAGATTATTACAAAATTGTACACCAAGCCCCTTGAGTGGTAATAAAATTTGTGCTTCAGTGAGTTTGTTTGAAAAACTGCTATGTTTAATCTTACCAACTACCATTCTATTTTGAACAGCAAGGAAACGTGAAAGAAGGGATGGGCAAAGGAATAGAGACAGAGACTCCTCAAATGGATCATCTTCAAGTAGGAGTGATAGAGAGAGAAGAAGAGAATCTCCATCCAACACACCCTATTCTGGTTCTAGCCGTAGCTTCAGAGATTGGAATGATTCCACACCATGCTTCCAGGATGAACCTCTAACTCCATCCTATAAAGTTAAGGATCCTACGTCAAAGTAAGTTGTCTGTGGAATTTTCATATTGATTGGCTGATGAGATAAGAAATTTTATTCTTTACGCATTTATGAGGTAATAACCACCAAAAAAACTTAGTTTTATTTGTATTTGCAAAATATCTGATGTGTTCAGCACAACTTTGTCCATACAGTGTAATACACATGATTACTCTTGACATAAACGTCTTCAAGAGTAATTATCAGAAATTACAATTTGAATAATTGTTAACTTTTTAATAAATAATTTTAACCGAAAGATACTTTGAAACACTTTTCATATTGAAGAAACAGTAAGTAAACAAAATTTTTACCTGTTTGTATGGATAAGAAAATATCGATATGCAATTAAAATTACAGTTGGTGGTACTTGGGTCACTGATAATATTTACAAGAAAATTAGTTTACAAAATATGATGCTAGATAGCATTAATAATTTTAGTAGCAATTAAAATTACCCTTGGCAGCATAAACATCACTATCAACAATTAGAAACTTTGATCATAACAATGGAAACTAAAGTATCACTTAGTGACTTACTTAACATAAATTCAGACAGTCAATCAAAATATATCTTAAATTATCCATTTTATGAAAAAATGTTTCCAACAAAATTTGTACCTCATGCATAGGAGTTAATGATTATCAATCCAAATTAAATGTGAAGATAGAGAAGGAGGAAAATTCTGAACTTGACTGGGAATTGAACCCAGGTCTTCTGCTTGCTGGGTAGGTGCTTTAACCAACTACGCGACCTCTTAAGGGTTAATGATACGATATTCTTTCCAGACCAAAAAAAAAAGAGACTGATGGGATAGTAAAGTAACTGGAGAGGGTTGAGAAAAAATTATGGATATTACGAGCAGTATTTTTAAATTAATGCACCTAGGTTATTAATTATTTGTTTCCTTTTCATTTTGTCTTGAAATATTTGATAGAAGTTTGTCCAGTGTGGAAAATAAATTGAAAAACGTTTGATTTTTCTTCACAGCCTGCACTTTGCATTAGAACAGAATATTATTATCTAGTGTCCTGAATTTCATTAAATGAATTTATTGAATTTTGTACAGGACTAGCTGGGATGATGATGATCCAACACCATCACGTAAGTCTAGCTGGGATCTCCCTACCCCAGGGCCCACTGGAAGTTCTTCTGATAGGGATATATGGTCTGAAAGATCACAAAGGAGTGACAGGAGCCGTCATTCTGAAAGGTAAACACGTGCTTAGGTTAAATTTTTAACGCAACTTTTCAATTCCTGTGATGCAAGTAATTGAATTTCTGAGTTTGGTATGGGCCCAGTATTTCTTAAGTATTAACTACATCTTTACTCTCATTTTCAACATCAAAGAATGACAGCAGAATATTACTTAAAAAGAAGTTATATTTGTTTATTTAATATGTCCATGTATAAGTTTAATAAGTCTTGGACATTATGGGGTATAAAGTTTATTTTCAGATGCAAAATGGTTAATGTGAAAATGACTCACGTTGTGGATACATATTAAATGTACCATATTCTTCAGGCTATAAAATGCGACCTGAATTTTGAGGAGATTTTTCACGAAAAAGTATTTTGGTTGTGTACCATTTCTAGCTTGATTATGTCCATATCTGGCAACATTTAAAGAAGATATTATAGCAGTTAATTATAACGATTTAGGTAAAATTTATTTGTGAAAGTAAATAAGGAAGGTTTAAAACATTAACAAGAAGAAAACTTACACTTTATAAATGGAATATGCAGTGTTATGAGATTTACATAAAAAACAATATCGAAAGATGAGGCGGTTCACAAATTTTTGTCATTCAAGAGATGAAAGTAATGACAGATGGATGATGTGACATGCCGTAAAGCATTCTGCTACTATAGCTTTTGTGTTAAATAATGCCTAATATAAAGAATCTTTATTTACGGATTTGGAGCAGTTTGCTCTTCATCCAAAATGAAAATACAAGAATAGCATAACATATCATATGTCACATTACAGCTTGTATTATTTACGTCTATACAGGTAGTCCCCGCTTAACACGAGTTCACTTAACACGAAATTCGCATTAGCTCGATTTACCATTTGGAAAATGTGTTCACTGAACACGAAAAAAGTTCCTGGTTTAACATGATTCTGGGCACGATTGTTTGTACTCAGCACGGTAGTGACACTTGTATAAGCTTGCCTTTCGTGCAGGTGCAAATATTAGCAATGCCGATTGCGAGGTCTTGCCAACATCTTTTTATAATGTAACTTGCTAAGTAAACAAAGTAACAACAAAAATCACTGCCGACTTCCTCGCTGCTCATGAGTGACAGCTGCCACAACAATGTTGACGTATCGACATCCTATCCCTGGGTAGACTGCCTACCACAGGTGTTTCATTGTAGCAGAGTTTTTCGTTGCTACGTTTTGAAACAAGGAAGCCAAATTTGGTCACGAAGGCAACGAAATGATACATATAGAAAAAAATCACTCAACCTTAGACCGCTGCAGCGCGCTGCTTTTCTGCCTCATTACGCGTCTGACTGTGTTAGTCTCAATATCGTGGTGACTTATTCTATGAAGTTATTGACCCTTGACGGCATGAGTGAAAAACGGCCAAAATCTAACGAGGGTGATGCAGCTAGGAAAAGACTCTTCCCTTCCCTCTTCCACCAATGAAATACAAACACTTAATATATTAAAAATTATTAGTGTATTAAAAGGTAAAATAAGTAAATAATAATTAAATATTTTCAACATATCATATTATATCACATGTTACTTCTAATTATAATACAATGCAAGATTAAAAATGAATAAACACTTATTTAAGAAGCACTTTGAACATTAAATATTATATATTATCAATATGCCAGATAAGAACGTTACTATATGTAAATGCATTAACAGAAAAATTTATTGTTTTAGTATCCTTTTAAAGCAGTTCTGTGATAAGTTAAAAGTCCACATTATTGCACATTAGGTTGGCTTCTCTTATCATTCTGTATAGAAGCATATAATAAGTATAATTTCTTTCCAGGGAAGGCACATAAAAAGTCATATTGGATCTGGTATTAACTGTAGGTAATCGGAAAGCAGTTTGCTCTAGCAATATTGAGCAATTTACTTGGTTGTTTAATAGGCGATATAGGAAAATTTGGTCAGCATTCTTTCTCCGAGTATTAAGTGTTAACAAGTCAAGCTGTAGCATTACCTCATAATAATTTACATTGAATATGAAGATACCAGATCTGTGTATTACCGTTCTAATAAATTTGTGCTGAACCCTTTCCAGTATATTTATGTTAGTCACATAGTATGAGGACCAGACTGAAGAGCAGTTTTCCAGAATTGGCCTTACGAGTGAACAGAAAAGTATTTTGAAGCAATAAATATCATTGAAGTTCCTGGTAGTTCGATAAATGAACCTGAGCATCTGGCATGCCTTCAGTGTTATATTCTCAATGTGTGCTATAAAATTCAATGAGCTGTCAAAAAGAATTCCAAGGTCAGATATTTTATTCAATATAGTAAGGTTGTTTGGTTCCATATAGTAATTATGCATTATTGAAGACTTATTTCTGGTATAAGACATTATATAGCACTACTAACATTCAATTTCATGTAATTTGTGTCATACCAGGTCATTATCCTATTTAAACAACTTTGTAATCCAAAACAGTCAATTGGTGACTTAATTTTCTTAAATATTTTAAAGTCATCTGCGTATAGAAGGTGGTTCACTGGGTTAATATAGGTGCTTATCCCATTCATATACAGAATGAATAGCACTGGTCCGAGGTGAGAACCTTGAGGAACCCCAGAAGTAGGTATAAAAGTGACAGAATTATTGTTATTTCCTTGAACTATTATTTTTCGGTCAAGCAGGTAACTACGAAGCCATTTTAGCAAAGATCCCCACTGCCTCGAGCTTAGCCAGTAAGATGTGATGGTTGAGTGTGTCAAAGGCCTTAGAGGCATCTAAATATATTGCATCTACCTGTTTATGATCTTCCAATGCACAAGTTGTGAAATGCTGAAAAACTAAAAGGTTGGTTAACGTCAATAATCTTGGCCTGAAACCATGTTGTTCCTCAGCAATTATTGAATTGATGAACGGGCTCAGTTTGTCTACTACCAAGCTTTCTAAAACTTTTGATAGTACTGATTGTATTGCAATGGGTCTGTAATTACTTATATTACATTTATCTCCAGCTTTGTGGATAGGTATCACATAGCTGATTTTTAAGAACTCAGGAAAAACCACTACTGAGAGATTTGTTAAATAATATTAACAATGGGTACAACAATGAGTCACCACATTTTTTAATAAAAAAGGGAGAAATATTATCTGGTCCTGTACTTTTTGAAACATCTAAGGATAAGAGTTTGTTTTGGATTTCTTTAGTTGTAACTATTATTGTGCTAAAGGATAATTGCTTTGAAACTTGTATAGCTAAATGTGCCTTCTGCATACACTCGGCTGTCCTATTAATTAGGCTATCAGAGTACACCACGTATTGAATCAGCTGAAGGTTATAGCTAATAATGGAGGCATAATTTTTCTCTTTTGTAGGCATTTGGATCTCAATACACGTATCGGTAATTATAAACTTTTAATGACATCTACCAGAGTTATAAGGTTACATGGCATTAATTTTGCTATTCAGCAAGCTCATAAGTAACTAAAACGTGACTAACATTGAATTGTCGGATAACGAAACCCTTTTTCCCATTCAAAAAATGTTAATAATGTTGGTTAGGTTCCCGACCAAGGACCAGATACCCTATTTTCACCAAAATAACTCAGAAAATTGCAATCCAAGTCACGTAAAATCTTTAATAAATCACTAATAAACATTAAAAACTTTATTTTCTCAGACAATAGGGTCACAACAAGTATCACACTAACTAAAATGGCATCTGAAAATAAACTGCCTGGCGAGCTGCACCGCACAGTGCTGCAGCGAATATACAAACTACCATATTGGCACGAATAAAGGTGACACCGAATAAATGGCTACCCCCGTTATTGAGAACTCAAATCTAGGAATTACAAAAAACTGAAAAAAGTAAAAAAAAACATTTTTACACCACTGAGAGACTTATATTCAGTGTCTGTTTCCTGCTGTCATTTCAACAATACGATATCAATTCAACACAATGTCTTGAAGTATTTACAGCGGGGCATCAACTTTGTTGCTACAATGTTTAAATCTTGAGTACTGAATTGGTAAGATAAAATGTATTCATTTTCAAAACATTTGCAGCGTTTCCTGAGTTAGGTCAGAAGTCTTGCATATTTGTGTAATTTTAGCATACGAGTTAGAAAAGTTTCACCATCACTGATGATATGGACGGTTATAATACTTGTATTGCTTAGTCAGCGATTGTAAGGTGAGTATGAATTATTCGGCTTAAGTTTTAGGGAAAAATCCTCGCCTTATATTTGGGCCAATGCGGTAAATCATTGGCATGACATCATGTCGAAAAAAATTGTTGGATTAGTGGGTTTAGTGCCTTATAAGTGAGTCAGTGGTATCTCTCTCAGTATGCTTTCTCTCTTTTGATAAAATAATGGAACAGGAAGGCTAAAACTGTAAGCTCTCCTTGCCATTTATCGTTTCAGGATGCTCAAAACCATCTTTTGGTTGCAGGCATCTTCTCTAAAAAATAACTAATATGGCAGCAATTTCAATTCATAAATGCCATTCCTTCTGTTCATGACATAGATCTGGCGATAACAGACGTGGTGTGCCAAATGACAGCCCTGTGCCCACTCCAGCTCACAAGTTTAACTCCTGGGCCAAAGATAGAAAAAGCACTGGTGCAACGCCTATTATTGGAAGAGGTAAGTTTTTCAATCATTTGAACAGTCATCATGATGTTCCTGATTATTTTTACTTAATGTGGTATGGTAAATTTAAAACCTGGAAGATTTTTTGTATTATAAATTTTTCCATTAATTCATATATTTGACAAATTCTTGAGAACATGATTCATTACATGAATATTAAGATTACCATCATCATAAGTTCTCTTACTCCTGTTAGGGTTTAGGCTCACCAATTGGAAGTGATATTTTTGTGTTAATTTATATGTATAATTTCACTGTTCAACTGCAAATATACATATAATATTTAATGAATTTAATAGAGATTTTTCTATCTTTGCTTTTGGGTGAAATCAAATTGCCAGAATAGGTTTGTCTTGTAGCCAGAAAAAGATTATAAAATGCAGATGTGCAATTTGGCTATGCTACCATCAGTCGTGATTTGCTGGTAGTAGATTCTGATTGTTTATAGGAATATACTGTTAATGAATTATTAATGAGGATGGCTTCTTTGTAGCCAAATTACACATCTGGTTTTCATAACCTTTTTATGGCTGTTTGAGATACCTATTCTGTCAACTACCATGACATCACAGTTTCATCAAGAACTATATTTCAAGACTGTTAGGAATATTTATCAGTAATCATCAGAGGAGAAATATGGAAGCTCTTCAAATTCCCCTACTTTTCTCAAAAATCCCCTCTAGTTGTTATGAGGCTCCTACATAATCTATACATCCTATGGAAAATTACTAAGACCCAAAGTCTTAGGTGTATCCACAACCTTTAACCCCTCAAGCACGGAGGAGATGTAATTAAATCTCACCGGTACGGATGAAGGAGATATTTAAAATTTATCAATAAAGATGCAAAATGGTGTGATATAATTTTAAAATTTCATAACTTTTTATGGTTTTTTTATTTTATGAAATTTTTTGTGGACTACTTAGGAAATGAAATTTTAAACAGTATTATTAAAAATATCATATGCGCCACAAATTTTGCTGCAGAGAAAAGAATGCCCATCAATTGCTTAATTGTCCTAAGGGCGCATTGAGGTATACATATAACTTACAGTATCGTGGAAACTATTAAATGAATTGATATGGTATCTTATTCAAAGAAACAATTGAACATTTTTAAACATTTAATTTGCTGGATGTATCTGTCTAAAACAAATACTGAGAGTAGCTTATCACAGGTCAACTTTTTGACGTTTCAACTGGAAATATTTAAGAAAATGTTTCGTTTCTGATTTTTAAAAAGACTTCATTAATAGTATAGAAGTTATAGTTAAGCATTCGTTATTCATAAACATTACAGAAGTCACAGAAAAAATTGTTACATTTTGTTCATTAGAAGCAGAGATATGATGTATATATCAGAAATTATTTTCTCTCTATACCATAATTTGGCTATTCTCATGCATAGGATTCAAACAAGTAACTAGTAACTGTTTTTCAGAGTGGAAGGATTTTTTCCTTCGTTCATCAAAATACCTAAATATGGACCGATTTTCTTTGTTTTTGCTTTATTCGATGGCTAAATCTCTGTGTTATTATTGTGATTTTTACATGTTAAACTGTGGAAATTTTCACAAAATCACTTTCTTTTTCAAAATTTGTGAATTTTTTGTACTCTTTCCGGACGTTGCCAAGGCGACTCTCATTGTTGCCTCCAATTCAATTATCGTCGATTAAGCCTTCAAATAGACAAACTTTTGTTTAAGCATCGAAATTATCATTGTAACATGCCAATCTTATACATAGCAACGTAAATAGTTAATGATAATTATTTAGGAAACTGCATGTGGGAAGCATTTAAAACCACTGATCAAAGCAATTGAACATTCTTTGATCATGTGCATACTGGAATCTTACTTTTTTTATAAGTAAAATGATTATATTCTACATTTTAAAAGTTTATTAATGCAAATAGGCCCACGCATCTGGTTTATATTTACCAGAGTCAGCGTTCAATCATGGACAACTATATGTTGGCTTTTTGAGGGTTTCTTCAACATTTCAGAGGGCTACAGACTAAGAAAAGAGATTTTGTGTAAAGTACTTTTGGAAAATTAATGACAAATGCATGCATAGTCATTATATAATGATAATATATCTATATCGAACAAAACGAGGGTTGGTGAGCAGAGCCCCCTAGTATACACAGAATACAGAAAACCTTTAAAAGTTGTTTTTAACTTATAAGGCATTTTCCATTTTAAAAAATTTATACATGTATAATTGGATGCAGCATGAAATTCACCTTAAGAAAGCATCTTAACATCTATGTATTGTACTTATTGAGAATTTTTTTGGCATTTGCTTTACTCACATTCATCTCCTCTAGCGTGGAGGACATCATCCTGGAGGTTGGAAGGAATTGGCTATCATGGAACAAAATCATATAAATATAACTTTTCACCTATTTATGCAATTTACCTGAAATTATTTGATAATTCATGTAAAACTATGAATACAGGCACTCCCCGAGTTACGTAAACCTGCACTTACGTAAGCGTAAATCACTAAAAAATTTGTTACGTGGAAATTTTATATTAGCGATTTGCATGAGCGAGCTGGAACTACTTACATGCAGGGAGGAAGAACGCAAGTTGTGGGTTGTGATGTGGTGTTCTCAGTGCGTTTTACCACATTTGCTTGATTTCGTAATGTGTGTTTTGGTTTTGTGCAAATTAACATGTTGCTCTCGCAATCAAGGCTGATAAGCTTTGCAGTGAGAGTAAAAGTGCTATTGCTGCTAAGAAGTGACATACCATTACTTTAGAAAAAAAATGGATGTTGTGAAGAGATATGAAAATGGCCAGTTGCTTTTGTACATCTCATGTGCTCTGGATATGGCAGTGTCGACCACAAACACCATTGTGAAAGATAAAGAACGCATTAAAGAGTATGTGAAAGGTTCTGCATCCATGATGTCAACTATTATGACCAAGCACTGTTCTGATGTACTGTACGAAATGGAAAAATTATTAACTGTGTGGATCAAAGGTCAAAATCAAAGGCGTATACCGCTTAGCCTTCTGCCAGTCCAAAAGACTGTACACTTGAAAGAAAAAAAGGTGAAACAGTGGAGCAAAAATTGATGTCAAATTGAGTTATGGTACCTAAGTGCCCTATACTGTACTGTATACTAACCGTTGTAATTTTCGACTTATGCAAATTTCGATTTACAGAACGGGTGCCGGAACGCATTCCTTATGTAACTCAGGGAGTACCTGTATTTATACTATATGTTTTTGACATTGTCTTAGTTATTTTTTGTGTGAGATGCCTCGATGCATTCTTTCAAGCATTCATGGAAGAAGAGATAAACATCGGAAATATCTTTGAAGGGGCTTGATTGTGAACTGACATCAGATACGTGTAGAGGATAACTCTTTCCTCTTGCTATATTGCTTATGAGAAATGCTAAGGAAAGCACATTGCTGAAGATCCTTCTCTCTCTCCCTCAATATACAGCTCTCATGTTTTGACGCGTCAGATAAACTAATTATCCTGAAAGTGAGAGCCTTCTGTTATCAGACACACACAGCCTATATCCCCTTTCCCTTTGCTGTGGCCTTTTGTAACAAGGTACGTTTTGTCTCAGCATTTTATAGGGGTTTTTATGCAGCTGAGTTCCACATTTTGCTACTTGCATGAAAATAAAAATGCAAAAGTTAATGTGTATTATATGCATTATTAAAGCCAATAAAATTGTAGAATGAAGCTTGAAAAGGAAGGACAATGGTTCCTCTTTCAAAATGTATAAAGATTTTTCAGATTTAAGAAAATTCATTGGTTAAAAAAATATAAATAAATAGCGATCTTCCGGACATAGTGACTACGTATGATGGTGTTGAGGGGTTAATGATTAAACTTTTTCAGTTCTTATATTTTTCACTCGAATCTCTTTTGGGTTCATTTGTTTGATGAAAATGAAGAAAAACTAAATGTATGTGCATATGCACTTAAAGTCATAATCAGATAAACAGTGGACTTTGTAGGGATGTTGATTTCCTTTTGGTGGACTCAGTCCAAGAGAGGACCAAAACTTATTTCACATATCTTACCAGGGTTGATTCAATACCAGAGAGAGTAAAGTTTCTATGTTTAACCAATTATTGTGCGGTTGTTCCATTTTCTCTCCCTCATTCCAAGATAATTTATTAGATTAAACTTATTATTATGTAAAACTGGATGTCTCAGATTTCTTTAATGAAGTGAACTTGTTTACTTTCATATTCTCAGAAGAGTATCTTTGCCTCCAAATCTCCTGTTAAGTGCTAATTTTAACTCAGTGATTATGAAAGGACTTGTTACACACTTTTATTTAACTTCCCTTCATTTTTATTTATTTGTCACACATCAACGTTTGCTATAAAAATGCAAATAACTCGAGAAAGAATCAAGATAGAAACTACAAATTTGGCAGGAATGCTCAATTCACATATTTTAAGGTGACAACAAACAAAAATCTCAAAAAAGGTCCTGGGTTCGACTCCAAGGAAGACATTTCCATTTTCCATAAGGTAACACATTAAAATCGACTTTTCAACGTGCAGGCTTTCGTTCTTTTTGAGATTAAAATTAGAAATAATTGATCTACAATCTGCAGATATGAACCATTTTGAAGAAAACATTATAAAGTTTCTTATTCTGTTCATCTTTTTCCACATACAATTCGAAATTGCTCAATTTAAACGTTTAATTCACACAGTTTGAGGAAATCTTGCCATTTTAACGGGATGTTGCCTTACCTACCAATTCTATTGTTAGACCTCGATATCATATTGTTATTTCAATCCTTATGGGTATAAACGTGCTTTGAATGCTCTTAATACAAGAGAGAGAAGGAAGGAGAGGGAAATCATTTTCATAGCAACCAAAGTAAACAACATTTGTAAATTATTATGTTGAATATACATTCATTCCCTTTCATGGAAGAATATACACAACTGTTTTAAGTTTAAGTTATAATTGTTCTCACTTCGGAAATTTCAGTACTGATAACATAATTTTGAATTTTGAGTTCCATACTTTCACATTGTCTGAAGTTTTGTTAAATCAAAACTTTTATTCAGTGAAAAGTTCATCAGCCACATAAAACAGGTAAATTTTTTGTTACGCATTTGTCCTGCATTGCAATAATTATTCCAAATTTATTAAATTCTATATTCCATAGTTATTTCTCATGCACGTAAAAAAATACATTATTAATAACAGTTATAAGATGAAAAAGATAAAATAAAATTAAGTAAAAAACATTTTTAGTCTATACGCACTTTTACTTAAAACTGCACTCAAAGGTATAAAATAATTTTTTCCTGGACAAAAAATATTCAAAAATTTGTATGCTTCGTAAAAGTGATGGGTTTTTTCTCTTCTAATTCTTATATTTCATCATCCTCATAAATAAGTTCTTATTGTTGGCCACTTACTTAACATATATGTAATCATATTAATGCCACCCACCTTGACACAGCATACAAATTTTTGAATAATATTTTTTGTCCAGGAAAAAAATATTTTCTACCTTTGAGTGCAGTTTTAAGTAAAAGTGTGTATACACTAAAAATATTTTTTTACTTAATTTTATTTTTTAGTTTAAATATGTACTTAAACTATGTATGATTAACATTTTCTGAGATATGACAGCAAGTTTGCTTTTGTGTCAATATTAAAACTTTCTCATTTTTCTTTGCCTTGAAGTCTTAAATATCAAATTTCATGAAAATCCACCCAATAGTTTCGTAGATGAAATGTGGTCTGACAGATAGGCACAACCTGGCCATAATACATTCATTTTTTACTTTTTGTAAAGAATGCCTAAAAACTGAAATTTCCAATCTAAAGCTCTACTATTTTATTGTATTTTAGTTCATGCATTCCTATTATGATTAAATTGACATTGTTTTTTGAGTAGAAATGCAGGCAACTTCCGTGCAGTAACTACAAAAATTAAGAGAATATCTGGTGAATTGATTAAAGATTTTATTCATAGTGAGCGCATTCCCATTTTTTGAAAATTATTTTTCCTGCTCACTCTTATTTTTTAAAAATTAGAAAAATTTCTTCTTGTGGTAGAATATTAATTCTTTACTTTTTCAGTATAGTTTCATTATTAAGATTTATTTGGTATTCATAGATATTGATGTGTGTCTATAACATTTCCTGAGGAAAGAGAATGAATGGTAATGGTATTGCTATTATTTTATGCTTATACTATCTAGCTCTAGATGAATTTACTTACCAAACTTAGATTTATTTTTATTACAATTTTATAACAAAATTTTGTTTTATTAGGTTATCTTATGCTTTTAAAAACAAAAATTTTTTTCTTTCGTTACCTTATCTATGGAAGACATTTATCATGATATAGTAGAATGTTTTCATTGCACTTTCTTGTGAATATTTCAATACTGAAACTTTCATAGCACTCCAATTTTCCATTGTTTACATTTCTACAAATTCCTTATTTAATGTGCATGTTTATTTATATTATTACAAGAAAAGTAATTCCATTCACCATTTTGTTATCCAATTGTATTTCAAACCCTTTATTACATGACAGTTTCCATCAATTGAAAATATTTTAGGTTAAATTTTTCATTGAATCAAAGGATTTCCTTAAATAAGCTCAGGAGTGTTGATTTGGGTGAAATATCCAACTGGAACAAGTTGTGAATAGTTAAATATCAACATTTAAGGCTTTGCTATTAATCTTATAGATATTGCTTTATCATATTTTAAATGAATACCTTTTAGTTGATCCACAACATGCAAATTGTATTTGTTGTCAATATACTCTAATACAGTCAAGGCTCACAAACCTGGATTTTTTAAAGATTAAAAAACACAAGAATCTGCATTGTTTTGAATATCTGGAATTCATATTTTCAAGTTCCTGACCTAACGTCAAGTGGCTAGATGTCTCAGGTTATGCGGCACAGTCCTGGATTTTGTTTTCCTACCCATTATGATGAAGTTTCTTTAGAAAATTTTATATTTGTTTGTGTATCTTCATATTGGTTACATACATGTACCATTTAAAATCTGTCTTTTGTGCTAAAACAACCTGAGACTTATACTGGTCAAGAATCCATTATTTTCAAAAATCTGTGCACTGCTTGTTCTCAAGGTTTTTGTATTTTTGAGCTATGGCTGTATTTTTAAGGGGCTTGTAAGTTGTGTGTAGTATGATGTAAATGTATAGAGTTTTTATGATTGAAATGTCTTAAAGTTACACAGCATGCATTGTTTATGTTGTGGATTTGTTTAAATTCCATAACAGATGTAATGCATGGGTCGTTGACTATTGAATCAAGTTCATATTAGAATTTCCATTTTCTCATGATATTAAACTTAATATTAAAATCAGAAAAATAATGTGAGTGAATGCTCCTCAATCAAGCAATATTTATTTCCATTGTCTAAGCCTATGCTTACTATAGGTGTGTGGCAGGGCTAAAGAGAAGAGCCAGCCATTGGGGGTGCTCATGCCAGCCTTTCACTGTGTTTCACTTCTTGCCAGATAAAAAAAATATGCTGAGCATTCATGAAGGAAAAAGGTGAAGGGTAAGCATATATATTGTTGTAGTCACTTTTAAAGCTTAACTCTTTAAACGTGACCTTGGAAATTGTTATAGTTTTCACCCAAATCATCGTTCCTGGGCTGTAAAAGTTTTAACCCCAAAATAATGTGACAAATGTTTTATTATGGCTGTCATTCGAAAGAAATTACGTTACACTTTTGATCGTTATATTGGTGATATACTTTTGATTTGTATTCTTGAAGTGCATGTTTTAGCTGTGTCTTTTATATAGAATACTAATTTGACAAATGAATGTAAATGCAAAAAATTATTTATTTCTGTTTCAGTGTGTGGTGAATTTTATTACCTATCCTATAGTCACCAAAGATAAGAAATGTTAAAATGGCAGAGACAGACATTACTTATTGCTTAATGTAAATAATCTGTTTGTTAATAATCAGTCATTAGCATGTCCTCAGAATATAGTTTGCTGTGAATAGCTGCAGTTACTTCTTTAAAAAAATTATAGTCTGTATTTCACATTATTTAGGAAGGCTATATTTGTTGCTACTTACTCCCTGTTGGATATATTATTTTCTATGGAGGATAACTATCTAATATTATGTAAAAGTTTAGAAAAGCTATAGCAATTATTAAGATTGAATTGAAAAATGTTAGAAACTCACATAGCTCATAGTAATTAATGAACATGTTTTTTATGCTGAAATTCTGCTTTTTTAATCAATTTTCTATCATATGGAAACAGGTATAAATTACAAAATTATTGCTACCACATTCAAATTTTTATATTTATATATATATATATATAGTTAGGCGATTTTTAATTTACTGAAACATTTGGGTACAAGAATGAATTGTATCCATAAATCTTGATTTAAATAAATTTTATTGAGAGGTGATCGTTTAATGATGAACATTATTTCATGTGTTCAATGAAGAGGTAAATAATTTTGGTGAATGTACATATTTGGCGCAGTAAGCTGCTGGGGTTGTGGGTAATTCTCTAGTTTTAAAGTAATGACTATTGAAAATGAAGGAGAAAATCATGCAAGTATTATCCATACTTTGGGAATTTAATGGCGTGGTTAGTTGTTTATTGCCTTGTCATATCTGCTTTACTAATATTATCTGTTTTGCTTTATAACAATTCTTGATAAAGAATCCTAAAGTTTTCATATTTAGAATATTAATTTTTGCCTTCTATATATGAGGGTTGCCCAGAAAGTAATGCACCACATTTTTTTCCTCAGGAAAAATTTATTCAAAAAACATAAAACTTATACATAATGTAACAGGCTGTATTTTTTTACACATTCTAATTTTCCACATAGTCTCTGTTCACTGCAATGGCCTTATGCCAATGAGAAGCAAGGGCATGTATACCTTGCCAGTACCAGTCCTTGTCCTGCGCACATAGCCATATCCTCACCTCATGAATCATCATCATCATCCTCAAACCTCGTACCACGGATTGCATCCTTCAGTGCTCCGAACAGATGGAAGTCAGAAGGAGCATGATCAGGACTGTAGGGTGGATGGGGAAGCACAGCCCAATCAAGTTTTGTGATGGCTTCCTGTGTCCTCAAACTTGTGTGAGGACATGCATTGTCATGTTGAAACAAGAGTTCTGTAAGATAATCAAGTTGATATTTCCTTTTCTGATTAAAAGTTCAAGTCCCAGATGCTTGCTTGTGATGTGCCGATCAATACGAATGACTTCATCAGCACATTGTAACATCGCAGGAGTGACAGAAGTTGGCCAGAGAGCGGCAAATCATAGAGCTCAGTTTGTCCTCCTTCTGACGTTGTCACTCATCCCAGCAACTAACGGTGCTTCTGTTGACTGTACAGCTTCCATAGACATTCTTCAGTCACTTGTGAATGTTTCCCACCGATTAGTTCTCTGCCACAAGAAATTCAATAATAACTCTTTGTTTGGAATGCACCTCACTGACAGATGCCATTTTGGTGATTCACTGCAACTGCAATATCTGTCAGAATGTTTCACAAATCGGCATCTAAACACAGCACATTTCAAACTTGTAGCACCCAAAGTTTCAAATTTTAAAAATATGCTTTGGTTGAGAAAAAAATGTCATCCATTGTATGGGCAACCCTTGTATTTAGTATATTTGTTATTTACAAGTATAACAACTGATTTTCAGTGCATTATCAATATAAAGTTTGACTTTTTAATCCTGATGGATTTAAATTATGAACATCATTGCTAATCTTAGTCAATGTTATGTATAGAAAACAAAATTCAGTGGAGCGGTGGTGAGGAGCGTGAAGTCTGGGAGGAGGAGCAAAGGCGCTTGGACAGAGAATGGTATTCAATGGATGAAGGACATGATGACACTCACAATCCATTTGCGGGAATCAGTGAGGATTATACTCGCAAGAAGGAGGAGCAGCTTGAGCAGAGGAAGAAAAAAAGAATGTCAGCTCAGCAGAGGCAAATCAATAAGGTTATAATCTTGTATTACTATTGAAATCAAAACTGATGTATAATTTTCTTCATTTCGAATAATTTTATCCTTAATTACATGTCCAGCATGATGTTTTAATGTCAGTTTCATCAATATTTTTAGGATCATGCATGTTATTTAATCATGTTACAGTAGTTATGAGTAAATCTTTGTTTATCAGTTAAATTAATTTGCACTTTCTTATAATTACATTCATTATAAAAATGGTGTTTTTTAATAAAAGAATGTATGCTTAAATGAGAACAAATTGCTTTTTCATGTTTTAACACTAATATTTTTACCTTGTTATTGTTTGTTTCTTTAATAGTTCATTTATGGTTTTGCTTTCTTAGGACAATGAACTTTGGGAACGTAACAGAATGCTCACCAGTGGAGTGGTTCAATCAGTAGATGTTGGGGATGAAGATTTTGAGGAGGAAAATGAAGCACGTGTTCATTTACTTGTACATAATATAGTTCCTCCTTTCTTGGATGGGCGTATTGTCTTCACGAAACAGCCAGAGCCAGTTGTTCCTGTTAAGGTCAGATTTTTATTTTTTCTCCCCTCAAATAAATGGTCATACTTCTAGTTTGCTTAAAATAATTACCGTAATTTTCCGATTATAATCCGCATTTTTTTCTCGAAATAGCTGACAAAAAGTTAGGGTGCATATTATATATGGGTATAAATGCATACAACTTTTTTCAGTACGGAAATAATTTATATTTTCGAACATGTTTTTACCAATAAATTGTACATTTCAATGCATTTTGATAATGAGCATGTTTTTACAAATAAATCGCACATTTCAATGCATTTCGATAACATTCCTTTAAATATTGTTTTTCAAAACAAAAATAAGAATATTTATTTATTTACTTTAGCTGTCAGAATTATTAAAGCCTAGGAATTCATTACCACTTCCCTCACTGTCCTCATACAGTTCCTCGGCGATCTTGTGTTCTCTCTCATTGTCTACGTAAATTGCGTTGCCGAGAACATTTTACACACCTCGATTGGCTTGTATGAACGATGTCGCTGGGCAGCAAAGGACGAGCTGTTATTCCAACCGACCAGGTTAATACAAAAGGCAACATTGACACAGGTTTTTATACATTGTATCGATCTTTATCAGGAGTCAGAACATTTTCGTAAACTCTCTCACACATAACTAGTTTGGCAGCAAAGCGCGTACTCATACTCCAACCGACCAGATTAATACAAAAGGCGACATTGAGACAAAATGGTTTTATACAGCGTAGTGATCTTTAACGGGAGTCAGAACATAACATGATATTTTCGTAAACTTTCTCACAAATACATATCTAGTTTGGCAGCAAAGTGCGAACTCCTATTCCAAACGACCAGATTAATACAAAAGGCGACATTGAGACAAAATGTTTTTTTATACAGCCTAGCGATCTTTAATGGGAGAGTCAGAACATAATGTGATATTCTTGTAAACTCTCTCACACGTATCTCATTTCGCAGCAAGGCGAGAACTGTCCTGATACTACACATAGTCAAGTAAAATTACATTGATCTTTTACAAAAAAATAGGTGCGTATTATACATAGTGATAGGAGAATTTTCACATTTCACCCACGAAAACATGGATATAGGTTGCGTATTATAATCAGAAAATTACGGTAGTTGGCTTTTTCATATTAGAAGATGTCATATTAATAGCAACAATAATGATCATGTTAATCTTTTCAGCTCTACTTACGTGAAGTGATTTTGGTAGTACAGGTATCCTCCAATTTACATGTGTTCACCATACACATGTTTAATCATATGCAGTTCTTGTACTTAGAAATATTTTTCAATGTGTGCAGTGCATATTGGTATGAATGTGATTCATTCCATTGTCTGCCACCTTGACTTGACCATGCAAATTTAGACATCACTTACATTTCTGCACTGTGGATTGCTCTCAGACTGTGATTTCAACTTGTTATATGAGGTTTATTTTCAAATGTTTAAAGCAAAACCAAAATTATGAGTTCTAGTAATTGTAGAAGGGCAAACAGTGCTAGTGAAAATTGGAGAGCAAGAAAACAATTTTGTTTGAAATGGAACTTGTTGTTTTGAAATATTATGAATGTGGTGAGAAAACAGTCAACATTTGCTTTGTGCCTAAGTGAATGTACGCTAAGAAAAATTCAGGAAAACACAAGAAAATAAAAGAAAGCTAAGAATGTGATATCTCTAAATTCAACTAGAGTGATGAAATCTTGGTCTAAGTTGGAGGATTTAGAAAGAAGTCTGTGAATTTGCATAGAACATAAGTATCAACAGAATATGCCACTTACTTTATTAGTTATTCAAGAGAAGGGTAGATCTTTTTTTAAAGATCTCAAACAAGAATTTGGCCAAACTTCTGGTACCACTTTTTAAATAAGTCATGGCTGGTTTGAATAATTAAAAAAAAAGAAGCAAACTGCATAACATAAAGCTTACAAGTGATGCTGCTGCAGATAAAGAGGTTACTAACACTTTGAAGGAGATATTGAGTATGGTAGATATCAGACAAAGCAGGTCTTTCACATTTATGAGATCGGCCTTTATTGGAAAATACATTGTCCGAGAAAAGTCTGCACCAGATTTCAAAGCAGTCAAAGATTGTTGTACATTGTTGCTAGGAGGGAATGCAGAAAGTGATTACAAGTAAAAATCTTAGGTTTGTGTCACTAAAAATAATCTAAGAGCTTTTAAGGCTTATTCAAAGAGTCAGCTTCCTGTGATCTGGTATTCCAGTTCAAAGATTTGGATTGTAACTTCAGTATTCAGCGATTACTTCAATGTGCAACTGCATAGTAAATTACATAATTATTGTCATCATGAGAATTTGGATGTTAAGATTCTCCTGCTCCTGGATAATGTTTCAGTCCATCCTCCAAGTCTTAGCATTTTTCAAATTGTGTTCCTACCACCAAGACAATTTGTTTGATCTTGCTATGTGCTCCAACTTTAACCTTTATCACCCAACCGGTCCCTAAGGTGATCATTAAATGGATTTGTGAGTGAATTCATGGCTCTTATAGGAAATAGCATGACTTCCCTTTCTTTCTTGCCAGTTTAGCTTTGATTTTTTAATGCAGTAATAAGAAAGATATTTTAACATGCTCTTATGAAGGCCTGAATTTGTTGATATTTGTGAGAGACCACATCTTATGTTTGGGTTCTGTCAGTTAGCTTATTTGAAATGCAGTAAACAGTCTTGAATGTCTCAGGATTATTAGAGTCCCTTTGAGGTCAGCATAACTTTCTAGTTTACAAACACAGAGACTAATGAAATCTTACAAGAGTTTTTAAAATATGGCAATTGAAAGGGTGAAAAATAAATATATTGTCAAGAATAATAAGAGAAAATAGGGATTTGGTGAAGGAAACGAGGTAAATACGTATTTTGGGATGTTTAAGTTAAGGAAACCTTGAAGATTTTGCATAAAGAAACGCATGGAAATGCTTGTCGCATAGCAAATTGCTGAATACTGGATTAATGTTATATTACAAACCCTATATTTAATCATAATATAAACTTTTAAAAGGATAATTCTCAATTAATTTAAATAAGGAATATTTGACTAAAAACAACAAACATATTCAATAAATGCCAAAGCTATTTAAAGCCTACTCACCTTTAATTTAGAACAAATGGAGGACTCACCAGATTACTTGTGCATGTTGACTCTTAAGATATCAGGGGAGATGACTCTCTCACTTCATCTTACAACAAAAAGAATTATTCAGACAAACCTTCCTTCTTGTTGACAACCAAGACTCTGATGAACACAGTGCGAGGCTTATTCTATGATAGAACAGAGAAGTGATCACTGCTTCAGCACAAATGAAAATGGCAGTGGAGGAAGAGGGCCGAAAATAATATCTTCGTAGCTGATTAAGGGGCAAATAAAAGTATAGACATTTTATGCTTTTCTCAAGAAAAGGATTGGAGAGGAAAGAAGCAGTATGAAGATATGAGATAGGCTGGAAAGAATGTCGTAAATGCCCTCCGGTTGGGAGCGCTTTCATTGCGTGACCGGTGCTCCACAAATTTAGTCGGTCTCTACCAGCAGTATTTCTAAAGAAACAACAGAAGCATGCTACTGGGTGTCCTTGTTAATGGGTGTGAGGGAGCGGTCACTCTGGTATTCCCCATTTTCCCCATCCACTTTTGGAAAAGCGCTAATAGCTTATATAGGCATAGGGACTTGCATTGGACTTCAAGAAAATTTTGGCAGCCTTCCTTCGATGTTCCGGGTGACTGCTTTCTTTGCCCACCCCTATAGAAAATGACCGAAAATTCCCTAACCAAACCATTTCTCACTTCTGCATTCCTCGCTGTGTATCACTCTTTGGAGCAAATGTCTCTCTTGGAGCATTTTATGATTGGTTTATGAATGCAAAGGGACAAAAATCTGAGGAGGAGAGCTCTGCAGAAAGATAAAAAAATCATTGTTTATTTGAGTTCAAAGAAAAAGCAGTCATGCCGGATGGCCTGACGAAAACAATATTGATGTCACCAATTTTGGCACCCCCCCTAAATTTTGGTGCCTCCCAAATTTTGGGGCACCGTAGGCCAGTGCTCCCCAACCGGTGTGCTGTGGCACATTAATGTGCCGTGAGGAAGGCACTAGTGTGCCGCATGGTCTGAGGACATTTAATTTTCACAAAAGCGTTGGAAACAAACAAATTCACATAAATTTTATCATCCAAGTAATTTATCCTGAAACTACAAGAGGAATTGATAGACTTTAGCAATGATCATACAACTTGAAATTAGTATGCTACCTTTAGATGTATTTTTACCAAAAACTCAAAGTGAATATCCTCTAATCTCTGAATGTGCCATCGCTATGACCTTCCAAACTCAACAACGTACTTATGCGAATTTAATTGTTCGTCAACAGTTCATATTAAAAACATGAAAAGGGTATGTTTAAAAAACCTAGATGAAGTTCTTGTAGCTCTTTCTATTATGGAACCTTTGTACCAAAAAGGAAAGACTAAATTTTCTGTCAAAGCGAATAACGTTTTTACACGTTGAATTGCGTATGTACTTAATTTACAATAAAATTATACATTTATTTGACTATTAAATGACTAATAATAACAATCTAATATAACTGCGACTTGTTTTATTCTACTTTTTATTTAAAAATGTGTATTTACGTAGTGAAATTAATTAGTGGTGGTTTGGTGCACCGCGATGTTTTTAAGCATGCGCGAAGGTGTGCCATGGAGCAAAAAAGATTGGGGAGCACTGCCCTAGGCAACTGCCTAATTCACCTAGCTGTCAGACTGGCCCTGTAGAAGAGAAGAGACACTAATTTTATCCATGTTTATGGATAACACTACTTGTTTGGTGTTTATTTCTTTGAAAAAAATCTTTAGATTTTAATTTTCTCCAAAAGAAGAGTGAACTACATTTTTTTATGGATATGAATGTTAATGTCCCATGTTGTTAGGTTGATTCATTAATATTTTATAGCTCTAATAAAAAGTGGTCTTTGTGTATCCCTGAGTATTTCTTACATTGAATAGATAAGAAAGCTGGAGTCAAACCAGGAATGTTTCAAAGAAATGTGTATCATAATACCTGTGTTAGATTTTCCCATGTTAACATACCAAATGTGAAGGATATTGGGTGAATAGTCGAGGGTCAGGTAAAATTATTTTCAATACCTGCATTTTCGCATTGCACGATGATTTGCTGGAGCACAACTCTCTAGTAGAGTGGGCTATACCTGTAATGTAAACAAATGATGCGTTTAGGAACATTTATTATGGCACAATTAATTCCATATTGGTATGCTGTTCTTTTATCTAAAACTGAAGATTATCATCCAAATTTATCTAAATTCAGGATCCCACATCTGATATGGCTATTGTTGCAAGGAAAGGTTCTGCTCTTGTTAGAGCTTTTCGTGAGCAAAAGGAAAGGAGAAAAGCACAGAAGAAGCATTGGGAATTATCAGGCACCACCATTGGAAATATCATGGGGGTTAAAAAAACCGAAGAAAAGGTAAGATTTTTCCAATGTAATTGAAAGTATTACAGTCACATTATTTTAAATCTTTGCAGTTGTGTATCAAGTCAGACTCAACATTGATTTTGCTTTCTTGAGGTTCAATTCTTTGCTTTATAATTAATATTTTTTAAGTGTAGCAATTGCTTTCTTGTTATTTTTAAGGATGATAAGGTTAATGACAAAGATGAAACAGATTACAAAACAGATCAGAAATTTGCTCAGCACATGAAAAATCCATCAGAAGCATCTAGTGACTTTGCTAAGAAGAAGACAATCCTTCAGCAAAGAAGGTATCTCCCAGTTTTTGCTGTCCGACAGGAGGTAAGTTGATTCTTTAAATTTCACCCAGTCTATATTTGTTTAAACCATCGGCATACTGAACTGTTTCCAAGACAGTCTCAAGAAAAGTTTCCAGCCTGTAGCTAAGCATCTACTGGGTTAGAGGAAAGAAAGAGGTATGTCATTATTGATGAAGTGGTTTGTAAATCAATGATCAAGTTGTCAGATGGCCTGACATAACTTGTTATCGGTTCCTGTAATAAAGAAGAGTTTGAGTATCTGAGCTTGGTCAAATATTGTGTGCCATAAAACAATAAATAGTATGCAAATGTGATATGCTTGTCATTATAGAGTTTATCCCTGAAACTTGAAAGTTTCAAGGAACTAATTTTATTCCCTGATACTGAATAGCCATTGAAATGTCCTATGAAGGCCAATGATCTTAACATTTCCTTAAAAATTTTATTTATCCAGATATGTTTGAGATGCGCATAGTACAGTACGAAGTTCAATCCAGTTGCTGATTTATGGATTTTTCTAATTTCTGGACAATATATTTATGGATATAACATAACCATGAATTATCAAATAAAGTTCATATAGAGTAAAAAAATAAAATGTGAAAATATAGCTAAATGTTGTTTTATTTCCTTGCTAAAAGTCATTATCATTCTCCACAGATTTCGTATACTGTGGCTTTTCAGAAATAAGGTTTTTGTCAAATGTTATAAACACAATATTGTTCTGCTCATCTTTTGAAATGTCTTATTTTTACTATCTCCATATACGTAGTATAGAGAAAGTATTGTTTTCATGAAAAAAATTGACTTATTGTTAGTGATTTCAACGGAAATATATGTTTTGAAGTCCCTAGAACACGTTTAGACTATTTTCGGAATGATGTTTGTGTGTATGTGATTGTGGGTGCTCTAACTCGAAAAGTACTTGCCATATCATTACCAGATTTCATATATAACACTTTGGTATGAGCACGAAGAGCTGATTAGTTTTTAGACAATACCAGTTAACCGGAAGTCAAGGTTTATTTGAAACCCGATTCGGTTTTTGCAAAATATCTCCGTTAAAACATCATTATTGTATATACAATACTATACAAAGGTTATAGAGAATGTGATTTCCTACAACTTTCATTTGAAACAATTTTCCATAGTAGTAATTGTTTAAGAATTATTTATAAATAATCAGTTTTTTCGGTTTCCGTCAACTCTCCTTAAAACTGTTATTATTGGTAATATTTGTGAGGACCAAATTTGTAGAGAATAATATTTCTTCCAAGTTTTGTTTGAAACAAATTTTCGTAGAACCTTTCTTTTAGTAGATAATTAATTTATTCGTAAATTTTCAGTATATAGCACCACCATCTTGCAGTGAATTCTGTAAACACATTCAAAATATAATTTACAGCAAAAAGTATGACTGTATTCTTTTACGATACGAAATAATAATTTTGCCTTATAATGCTATTCATAATAATTTAAATATATCCCAAATATGGAGAAAGTCATGTGTTGGCCACATCAGATTTCTTTTGGATATCTTCAGTTTATAGAATGTGTACAGTATTATTAAAAATAAATAGCCTGTAAAATTAAAGACGTCACAAATAAAATGAATTTATAGATTAGTTCCAAATCACATACTATGTTTTCTGTTCATTGCTATTTTTTCTCCTTGCAGTTGCTTAATGTTATACGTGAAAACAGTGTGGTCATTATAGTTGGAGAGACTGGTTCTGGAAAGACAACTCAGTTGACCCAGTACCTTCATGAAGATGGTTATAGTAAATTTGGTATGATAGGTTGCACACAGCCAAGGAGAGTAGCTGCCATGTCTGTGGCAAAGCGTGTGTCAGATGAAATGGGTACATCTTTGGGAGAGGAAGTTGGCTATGCCATTCGGTTTGAAGATTGCACCTCAGAGGTTTGATACTCTCTTTACATTTTAAGTGGTTCAGTTAAATTTGCATGAGTTTTGTACAAAAGAGATTGGTTGAACTTTTGTAAAATGTGCAACAATACCTCATAATTATGCTTAAAAATTTCTGTACAATTTAAAAAAAAATAAACTTTGTTGTTAGATCAATGGTGAATAAGCTAGATATGGCTTTTCTTTCGTTTTAGAAAACTATCATAAAATACATGACTGATGGTATCCTGTTGAGGGAATCATTGAGGGAGCCCGATCTTGACAATTACAGTGCAATCATCATGGATGAAGCTCATGAAAGGTCCCTTAGCACTGATGTTCTTTTTGGGCTGTTGAGAGAGGTAATTTTGTTTTTTGCCTTGTAAAATATATGGAGAATTTCATATTAGGTGAACATTTTAATGCATAATGCCTAATAATCTGTGATAGTGAGTTGTACAGAATAATTAACCATTTTGCAGAGCTTTGCTTGATATTTTACTACTTTTATTTACATCCTGAAAAATATAATGATCTTTGTAGGTAGTTGCTCGCAGACATGATTTAAAACTCATAGTCACATCTGCCACCATGGATGCTGGTAAATTTGCAGCTTTCTTTGGAAATGTACCAACCTTCTCAATTCCTGGTCGTACTTTTCCTGTGGAGATTTTGTTTGCACGAAATCCAGTGGAAGATTATGTTGATTCTGCTGTCAAGCAGGCACTTCAAATTCATTTACAACCAAATTCAGGTAATTTTGCTTGATAAAATCATCGAATAATTAAAAGGGCAAAGTTATATATTTTAAGGGAGGCATAAGAACTTGATGCAGAATAAATTGTATTGACGTTGCACTCAGTTCTCATTGGAAGTGTAGAAATTGTATTAATTTTTGCAAGCCTTTATGCCTCCTCAACAGTGACGTATTTTAAAAATAATCATAGTTTTGTGGTGACAATTTTCCTGGAATACATCTTGAGTAGATGTCTTTTCTGTCATTGAACTAGTGCAATTGCTGTTGTTAGCACTATTTTAAACTAAATAAATTAGTTAATATAATTTTAAACACTATCTTTCTTAAGGTGATCTGCTGGTATTCATGCCTGGTCAGGAAGACATAGAAGTGACTTGTGAAGTTTTGGCAGAACGTCTGGGGGAAATTGATAATGCGCCTCAGTTATCTGTCCTTCCAATTTACTCACAGTTGCCATCAGATCTTCAAGCAAAAATATTTCACCGTGAAGCTGATGGGTTACGCAAGTGTGTTGTTGCAACCAACATTGCTGAGACATCACTCACAGGTAAGATTTATTAAAAATTATCATTACGTCTTTATCACAAGACTGGAAATATTCTCAAGGATTTATGAATGATGATGATTGTAAGCTGTGAGTGCTTTAATTATGAAAGTACCGTATTTACTTGTGTAACCCCCGACCCCGTGTACCAGTTCTGAGAGGAAAAGTTAATTTGTGCTGGAATAAGTTGACATCTATGGTGGTGGAAAATTAGAAAAAATCAAAAAATATGGGAATTCCCCATGGGTGTGTTCTCTCCCAGGTTAAAGGAGCATCAGCATCTCACAATGAATTCAGCGAACACAGATACCAGATGCCAATTTATTCTGGCAAAATTATAGGTAGAAATTGATAATAAATTTTTAAAGATAAGCTGCTTATTTTGAGTAACAATAATGAACTTAAAACTCATTTAAAAGGTACAGCATTAATATTATAAAAATAATACATCATCTCAATCGGCAAAATGTCTGTCATGATCTTGAAGATGTGCCAACAGCAGTATAAACCATGAATTTAAACCTTAAACGTTTGTTTGGTCATACAGTAAAACCTCGTTAATTCAAAGTTCAAATTACGACTTCAAAGTATCTGGGTTCGAAATAAAGCAAAACCGCAATACAGAATCGTATCCATCTGTTCTACAAATGAATTGGCCTTACAAGTTAGTATACACGGCGAATTCAAACAGAGCTGAAGTGAACACTTAGTTTGCGATTCACAAAGACCACCACGTGTGAAAAAAGGCTCCAGCAAATATCCCGAATTTCCCAGTACATTTCAATTTACTCTTTTATGCCTTGAAGAAAAGACATTCAACCGTGCACTTAAAGGTTATCACTCATCTATACTTCATACTGCTGCATATATATTACATTGTGCTCTTCTTGTATGACATTATGGTAAAACAAGTGATTAGCTGTTAAATTTTTAGAAAATATGAAATTTTATTGATTTTGTCCTTTCATGTACATTTTGCCCTTTCTGATAGTCAGTTATCGACAGTGTATGAAATGGAATATATTACGAACCGAACACTTCTTAAGCTAGCGGAACGGTATTACTAAACCAGAGCGATTTGCACCCCTGGCATTTAGGCATCCTGTCACCCTTTTCAAATTTTGTTACTTTTCTTAATATTTTTTCCAGCTCTTCACTGGGTAAAACCACTAGGTTTTTGTTTTTGGCACATCACTTATTCTTGGGTGAAACAAAGGCATGATCTTTTTAGAGACGACATTCGGTATAACTTCGTGCAACGTTATTTAAAGATTGGTTCAGTAACAAAAATCAATATCAATATTTTCTGAAGCATATCACTTTCTCACGATAAAAACTTTGCCCATTATTGGGAGAGCATGAGGATTGAGATAATAGGGGTTCTTGCAACTTCTGTTCATTTCAGCTTGGTTCAGTGGTTCTCAAATTTCGCTATCCTATTGAAAATGTGAGCATTCACAGTGATGCAAGGATAAGCTAATTCATTTATTTAAATCATCTACGACTTTTATGTCACGTTGATTATTAAATAGGGTGACCTTATTCCAATGAGGTGAAAACAGGACATTTCCCGTGGTTATAAGAAAAAACAGGACAAAATTTTTGCATGATTTTTTTTAATGGTGGATCTGTCACTATAACGATCTATAGCAAAAAAGACAAATAGCAACTTTCCTTACAGTCTGGAGTATGCCAGACTAGGACGAAGCTCACAATCAAAAGAGAATCCAACTAGTGAAGGGAATAAGTTAAGTTAAACCCGGGCAGGATATTATACATAGAGACCAGGTTTGCCACCTCAAATTTATCAATGAAACAGGTTTCCTAACCTGAAAATTGCGACTGTAATTAACATTTGTTGTTCGTTTGATAACCTCCATGTTTCCAAGAATCCTACATTTGTACTAGGAATATCAGCTATACTATCAGATAATCCAAATTTTATTTGCAATGGGCTTCAAAACGGTACAAAATGGCTTTTTTGATAAAAAATCGGGACTGTGCTGGTGAAAATGGGACATTTGGTCATCCTACTATTAAATAAGTAAAAGGGAGTCACCTGTTTGGGGCACTATATGTATTTCATGTGCGAAAAATGGGAAACAAAAATGTGATATGATGGCGCGTGCACGAACCTTCCGCTTACATGTGATCAAGATTTTGAATTAAATGAACTTTTCATGAGTCACCGGATCAGATCATGACTTCGAATTTCATTGTAGGTGTATTTCAAATTATCCGTACCAAAAAGTACGCAAAAGCCTATGGTGTTGGCCGGGACTGATCTTAGCTTCAAATTATACCGTACTTTGAATTAATTAATTATATATATATATTAATTTTATACACACACACACGCACGCATGCACCCACACCCCCACACACAGACACACACACACACGAGTATACATTGTGTCCTCGATTAACATTGTTAATTTGTTCTTGAAATTCATGACATTGAATGAAACAATGTTAAACAAATGAACAACTTCCATAAGAACCCATGTTGTACAATATAATCAGTTCCAAAACCTCTTAACTCAACATCTCTCGAAAAACATAAATACATAATAAACAGTAAATCCTTGATTTACATCAGGGCTGCATTCATGGAAAACGTGACTGTAAACTAACAAATTTTAGAAAAAAAATTTTGGCAAAAAAAATGTCTGGTAAGACATAAGACGTAACTTCATTTTAAGCCATCCAAAATCAGAAAAGGATACATTTCACAGAAGTACCTCTTCAGCATAATGTATTTGTATGAATAATAGAGAATGATGAGTTTTACGTATAAGTTTATAGAGTCACAAGCACATCTGTGGACACAAGTCCATGAGTTGACAGTGCTAGAAAAGAAATGCAACAAACAAATTATTTCTTGCAGCAGGTACTCTATAATTATCGAAAAATCTACCGTAACAGAGGTAAATAATACATTTTAAAGTCGTTTCTATTTAGCTACGGGTTTGTCATTTGATTTTAAAACTGAAGAATAGGTTTTATAATAATTTTAATAAGTTTAGAGTTGTTTATAATATTTTTAACTAGCCTTAAAATACCCTTATTTTATTAGTATGATATGTGTCCAAATTTATTTAACCCCTAAAGAGGTTGTGTGTTATTTTGTAACGCAAGAGGTTGCGCACAGTCATTTTGATCGTATTGGCAAATCTGGAAAAATATCCAAATTACCAATTGTTACTTAATTTTTTCTTTAATTCTCAACAAAATTTCATTCATACCATATTTTTTCATTAATATAGCCACATGTAACCTGTGGTTAAATTTACAACATTTTCGAAAAAGCTTTACTTCATTGTGTGTTAAATTAAATTAGCTTTTAAATAAAAATTGAACTATAAAAATTCAGATGTAAATAAAGATCTCTTAAATTTTATTGGACTTAATGTTCATCATCTTTCTCATCTTGAATTTTGGGAGAGCGGACTCATGAAGTAAGCGCATGCTTGCTGCAGATATATTGTCAGCACAACAGACAACAGGTGTGGGTCTTCCTGTTTTCTTTCCAATAACAAAAAGCACGTCTCCCTGGTCAGTTGTCCCCCTGTGGTGGTATTTCTTCCTCAGAAATGTGTCCGAATTGCCTAATTTTTACTTTTAGGCTCCTAGGTAGATTTTTCGATGTAATGTAAAATTCACAGTCGATGGTTTTGTTGAGGAATGATGCAGTTTTTAGTGAAGGTATGACAAATAAACACATCCACAAATGTGGATAACAACTGATGTCATAAGGAAAGGTAGAAAAAGTATTCGGTCTTTTAGACTATGAAATTAAGAAAATGAAAAGGGTATGGTCTAAAAGACCACGCACAACCTCTTAGTGGTTATCAGAGGGTCAAATCTGTGTTATCATCTCATCATGCTCTTGCATTTTGTAATCCATTTGATGTTATAAGTATGAAATACACCCTTCCCTCTCCAACCGCGGGTTTATTAACCGCGGCCCTCGACTATACGCGGTCTACATATCGAGTCCCACCCTTCCCAACCGCGGACATTTCCCTTGCGTATCCACGGTTCGAACCACGAAAACTTTTAAATACCACGCATCTTATGACTTTGTTGTCATCTTAACTCACTCACAAAGACTTTGTTGTCGTTTTAACTTGCTCGCTATTACGTTGTTGCCGTACTGACACGATTACGTATCCTTTTCGCGCACCACAAGTCACTGCATTCAACACGATAATCCCATCTTATGACTTTGTTGTCATCTTAACTCACTCACAAAGACTTTGTTGTTGTTTTAACTTGCTCGCTGTTACGTTGTTGCCGTACTGACACGATTACGTATCCTTTTTGCGCATCACAAGTCACTGCATTCAACATGATAATCCCGTGCATCGTGACTTTGTTGCCATCTGCACTCTCTCAGAAAGGCTATATTGTTGTTCTAACTTGCTTGCTATTACTTTGTTGTCATAATGTACGATTACGCTTTTTGCCCACCGCAAGTCTCTACATTCCACACGAGGCGATCAGTTGTGTATTATTCATATCAGCATACGCATGCTTTTTGCGCACTGTAAGTCCACATGACATGTTTAGTTGTGTATTATTCATATCAGCATACTAGATAAATTAAACGTTTAATATTTTTCTGAATTTGTGCATAATAATATTTGTTTAAATGCAAAATAATGCCGGGTAAGACTAGAAGACCGTAGTAAATTGTATAAAATGATGTGATGTACGTCATAGTACGCACGTAATTTCTCCGTTACCTACGGGACGTTTGTAATCCTTCAGTCGGTAATCGTTTTACTCAATAGTTTGGCTTATGCATAGTGTGATACGTTTGAAGAAATTCTTAAGAAAAGAATTCATTCTGGGGTAGAATATGTAGTTCCGAACAGCGGAATGCAGTGGAAAGCTATTTCTCACATTTAGTAGCACATAGATGGTGGTAATTGTTTTTCGTTACACATTTTTCATCTACGGGAGTTTCGACTATGCCAAACCAGAGAGCTTGTAAGGAAATAACAGCATGTTATTGTATTCGTAATATTTATATAATTTATTTAAGTGAGAAATAAGCGAGTAATGTGATCAATAATATATGGTATAGTAATACGAACCGTGGAACCTAACCCCCAATTTCCATTATACTTAAGTATTTACCAACCGAGGTTTTACCAACCGTGGTACTTTTCAGGAACGTAACCCCCGTGGTTGACAAGGGAAGGGTGACCTCCAATATATTTAACCAAGATTTAAACTTAGCTGCCTTTTGATTTTTTTGGAGCTATTTACATGGAAGTGATATTATGGTATCGTAGATGTACAACAGTAATTATGTTTTTAGTGAAAATAAGTTTCTATCTTTGAATGTGGTAAGGTTTTGATTTATTTAAATAATGACTTGATTTACATGTACAAATGTAAATAGATATATTTTAAAATGCTAGAACTTAGCGCATTGTTAACTTGATCATAAATGACCTTAAGAAAGATTAAAAACATTAAACAATTATTGACTTATGTGTCAGAAAAATTAATACAGAAATGGTTAAATTTGTAGCATTTTGAGTACTATATTAGAATAATTTTATTTAAAAAAATTCAAATTGTAAATTTGTATTTGAACACATATTATACTGTATTTACTCATGTAACCTGCACACTCCTATTTTTGGGCCAGTTTGGAGAGAAAAAAATTTATTTGAGCCGGAATAATTTTTTTTAAGTCACCAATTTCCACTCCCTGAAACAAATTCTGCTCAAGCTAAGCATCTTCTCCTTCCTACATGACACAATTTATTGAGTGATCTCTTTATGCCAATACTAGCAGAAATCTCCTCATCAATAGTCCTCTGTTAAACCCTTAACTGTTTTTGTTGTAATATTACACAACTTCCTTCCCAATTCACTGTTTTTGACATAATATATGCACCGATGTGGAGCTTCATGTATTGCTTGCTCGTCTATGATTGCGGATGGGGAGTTTTTCTGCATAGCATCTCGTGAGTAAGTATTGGAAGGCTAGGAACAAACAAGTCCAAACACTTGAGATGGGGATTTCTGCCTTCCTTTCGAACAATGAAATCTTTCATTCACAGCAAAATTTCACCACTCTGAATTGCTTGAAGTGGATGAGGGAAAAGAACCAAACTTGCACCTACCTATTCTCCAGCTAGCAAACCCTCAGTAGTCATTGAACTATAGTTACCAGTTAGTCGGCATATTTTTTCTGCCTACTTTTGCGAGTTTATGCCTTCATTTCGAGCGTAACCTAAACGTTTGCTTGGTCTCATAAATATGTGTATACTTCACCCGTTCAGAAATCCTTGTTTAAGATGCGCACTCCCTTTTTTTTACCGGCATTTCAGAGAAGAAGGTACATGGGGTACACAAGTAAATACGGTACTTGTGTCTCTACTAAGTTTATTACATTATTGCTGTAAGTTGTGCCTCAAAAAATAATTAATTTTTAATGAATGTTTCATAACTGTTACAGTTGATGGGATAATGTATGTTGTTGACTCTGGTTATTGCAAACTAAAAGTTTACAATCCTCGAATCGGTATGGATGCCCTTCAGATATACCCAATAAGTCAAGCTAATGCTAATCAGCGAGCAGGGAGAGCTGGTCGAACTGGTCCTGGTCTCTGTTACAGGTGAGTGTTGATAGAAATGTTATTTAATTGGTATTAGCCCTTTTGCTCTTCATCATATTTTTTTTCTGCTCTTTTTAACTTTGTTACATTGATTATCACTAATAAAATTTTAATTTTTTCACTCCAGGTTGTATACCGAACGTCAGTACAAAGACGAGTTGCTTGTCACAACAGTACCTGAAATTCAAAGGACAAACTTAGCTAACACGGTTCTTTTGCTCAAATCATTAGGAGTTCAAGACCTCTTACAATTTCATTTTATGGATCCTCCTCCTCAGGTAAATAAATAGTCCACTCATAATGGTATTTTCCCATAATGTTTAAAAGTACTATATTTACTAGGGTAACCTGCACCCTCTTGTACACATGCACCCCTATTCTTGAAGCAGTTTGAAGGGAAAAAAATAAATTCATGCTGGAATAAGTTGACATCTACGGTGATGGAAAATTAGAAAAAATTTAAAAATTGCAGAGTTTTCCCGTGGGTGCGTTCTCTCCTGAGTTAAAGGAGCATCAACGTCTCATGATGAATTCGGCGAACACAGATACTAGCTGCCAGCTTATTCCGGCAAAAGTATAGGTAGAAATTGATAATAAACTTTTAATGACAGAACTGCATGTTTTGAGTAACAGCAATGGACTTAAAACTCATTTAAAAGGTACAGCTTTAATATGTATTATAATAATATTACATCATCCAATATTGAAGATGCACCAATGGCTGAATAAACTGTGCTTTTAAACCCTAAACGCTTGCTTGGTTGTATAGATACATGTATACTTCCTAGAATTATTCATCTTCTGCGAGTATAAATGCAGACTCAAGCGTGTTGCAGTGAATTTACTATTGAAACTTGCAATTTTAAAAACTTGGTCTGAAATCTTCACGTATGATGTGGTCCCTTTTTTTACTGACATTTTGGGAGAAAAGGGTGCATGGGGTACTCAAGTAAATATGGTAATTTAATTTAAAAATACTACTCTGAATATAGTTGTACTAAGAATTTTTATCATAGTCTTATTTTATTTTAATTAACTTGAATAAAGTAAATAAAATAAATTTGAATGTGTTGTCTCTTTTGAGTTACTTACACAATTTAAATTGCCATCTGTATAATAATAATCAAGAAAATTTTAATTGAAACTTCCACATCAGCTTATAAATTGATTCAAATCAGAAAAAAAGATAAATTTTCATTTATCAACCACCATGAAAAATTAAGCAATTTTAATTTCTATATTTGACTTAACACAATATTCATATTATTTATCATAACCAAGGTATTATTTAAATTTCTTAAATATGTAGACCAGTGGTTCTTAACATTTTTTGGCTGTGACCCAAATTCTGGTTGCAGCGACCCAATTCCTCCAATGGTTCACTTGTAATATGTAATATAATAAATATATAAAAAATTATATAGGTATATTGGTGGTTCCCAACCTGGAGACTGCAAAAAGTTTAGAGGGATGTCTCAAAAACAGAACAATGTTTATGGAATAATTTCAATATTTTTTTAGAGTTTTTTAAGATGTGTAGTATTTTACTAAAATTATTAAATTCTTGCAAAATGTACTGTATAAGTTGTTTAGGATTAGAGTGTAACAAATGTGAAGTTATACTTACCTTTCCAATTTATGAGTAGAGTTTAGATTTGACTTAAATTAGATACAAATTAATACTTCTCTCCTACTCAGAGTCATTGTTAATATGATACCTAGCACTTTATCTTTTTGGACTTCCTTGATTCTCCAAAACACCTTCCTTAGTCTAGACCAGTGGTTCTCAAACTTTCAACTGTTGCGGCCCCCTTGAATGTTATGCGGCCCCCTTTGAATTGAAATTAGTAAAAATAATAAACTTTAATACAAAGTCCTTTATTTTATATAACTGTTGATAAATTTATCACATCGTATTTTCTAAAATTTCCTTATGATGATTTATTATTCCTGAATATTTTACATTTTAGCATTTCACCTAACATCTAAAATAATTTTGCGGCCCCGTGGGGGGCCAAGGCCCACAGTTTGAGAAACACTGGTCTAGACCATGGTTTCCTCTCTCGCTGCACGACTGCGTGGCTGCGCAGCAGTTTTTGATGTGCCACGCACTACATTTTTCAAGCGTGCACCACTGTGTTTATCTTAGGATATATCCGAACAGGGCTTTGCTAACCCAGGCGCACATCTGCGCATTAGTGTCATGTAGGTGCGCAGAGCGATATTCATTGTGCATACTCATGAAAAAAATTACAGGGAACTATGGTCTAGACCAGTGGTTCTCAACCTTTTTTGTCTGTGTCATCCCACGTTCAATCATGAGTCACACCATTTGTAATTCCATTACCTTCAAGTCACCTTTAAAGATAAATTGGGCTTTCTCTACCACATAAAGATAAAATTCCAGCATTTAAATAATCACGCTTGTTTATTATTCTGGTTTTATTTATTTTTATAGGCCAGAATATGATACACAGTGAATTTATCAAATATTCGCATCACCTCTCAATAACTCTCGTCTCACCCTGGGGTGTCATGTTACTCAGGTTGAGAACCAGTGCTCTAGACACTGGCAGAAGGGAATCTGTTTTACACCCGAGACATTTTCATAATTTTGTGCCCATACTCCCCAGCTAACCATATAAACTTAAACATTAATCTTTGTTCAAATAAAGTACATAATTATAATATTTTGAAATTAATTTTACATATATATTGGTAGATATATTGGGATAAGGGGGGCATGATAAGGTCTGCTGCCTTAATTGGGGTTTCATGTATGCATAAAGGTTGGGAACTACTGATACATATTATGAAATCAACAGATGTAACAGAAAAATATAATTTATTAATTATTATTATATAGTAATAATAATTATTATTAATGAGATAGTAGATATAAGTTTATAACATGTAGGGAATCATTATTAAAGTTTAGTGAAATATGTACTATTCCAAGGATTTGGCATTTTTTAATTATGGGCAATTACACTAGTATGTAGTATATAAAATTGTTTATTTAAGTACTTAATATATATTGAAAGTGGTGAACTGAATCATCCTATTATATATACCATCTGCTTGAACACTATTTTTTAAAAACTTCAGTTATTAAATATTTTCGTGTTGAATAATCCCACTTCTTCTTTTTGATTTGTCATATTTACTAAAAATGTTATGACAAAAGATAGCTAATAGAACATTAAATAAAACAATTATTTTTCCAGGACAACATATTAAATTCCCTGTATCAGCTGTGGATATTGGGTGCACTGGACAATACTGGAAACTTAACACCTTTAGGAAGACAGATGGCTGAATTTCCTTTGGATCCTCCTTTATGCCAGATGCTTATAGTGTCATGTGAAATGGGTTGCAGTGCAGACATTCTTATCATCGGTATACAATGATTTTTAATCAGTTAAATCTTAATATCCATTTTCAACCTTTTATCATGTTTACCTGAATATAAGATGACCCCCTAATAGAAATTACTATTTACAGAAAAATATATTCAAACCAGTGTTAGTAAAGCCTACCCTTGGGTCCACGAAATACTTTCCCTGTGTAAATGGTGCTCTTCAGTTTTTCTTTCAATCTTTTACAATGTCGTACATTCACTGCTGTATCTTGACGTAAAAACATTAATCCATTTTATAGAATGTGCATATAAAATGACTTTTGGTTCGGTCAAATGCTGATACAAGAGAACACCTCATATTCAGGTAATGTAATGTAAATTGGTATGTGTAATTGTGCATTATACGTGGAATTTTTAATTTTTCAATCAGCAGTTCATATAAGTGTCAATCATTGCTACAGTAGTGTTGGATCAAGGTTATCAAGGTTAAATGAATGTTGTTTAAATCGTATTATGGTTTTTTTATTTCTCGTTGTTAAATTTAAGGTTATGTCCTGTAACTTCTGCATTGAAATTCACATTTTACCGCACATATTAACATCATTTTTCGGATCCGTGTATGCCATTTGATCTTATTTTTTGTTTTATTTCAGTGTCAATGTTATCCGTGCCTTCAATTTTCTATCGGCCCAAAGGTCGTGAAGAGGAGGCAGATTCAGTACGGGAAAAGTTTCAAGTGCCTGAATCTGATCATTTGACATACCTGAATGTTTATAATCAGTGGAGGACAAACAAGTCAGTATAAATGATTTTATATTTTTAAAGTTTGAATCAATTTTTTTCAAATCACCCTATCATTCATAGTCACAGTTTCTTGATTAACAGAGTCGGCTTGATTGAAGTGCGAACGGTGTGACTGCACCGGGCCCCGCACTCTATAAGAAATATTTGTCGTACCTATAAGGGAAAATGCATTTTTGAAAAAATATCGGTGTCATAGTGAGAGAGATTGCTTTAGTTATTATAATTTACTATTAAAAATTTTTGACGCGTATGAGGCCCCGCTCTAACACTTTGCACTGAACCCCGTGATATACCTGGCCATCTCTGTTGATTAACTTGCTAATTATGATTCCATTGCTATAGTTGCACATGATATAGAATTTATTCTAATTAGATTGTATCACAGTTATGTTTGATGAAATTTTGTGAGCATCTTTTTTATTTAATGGATGTTTTATTGGAGAATATTTTTTGATATTTATTTCCCATATATCAAATTTTCAGCTACTCTTCTGCATGGTGTAATGAACACTTTATCCATATCAAAGCTATGCGCAAAGTTCGAGAAGTTAGGCAGCAGCTGAAGGACATACTTGTGCAACAAAAAGTAGATGTTGTTTCTTGTGGAACAGATTGGGATATAATACGAAAATGTATATGCTCAGGTAAACATCTCTTGTTATTTCTAAGAGTTCCTAATTATTGAAACTCCCAAAATGTAGAACTCTATAATTCATGAAATCTCTGTTCAGGTGCTGTTCCTTTTTATTTTCCATTGTGCTATTGATATTGTTTGTTTATAAAGTACCTACATATGTCTTCTGCTTCTCCTATTCCCACAACATTTCAGCATCATTGTGCATACATATTTAGAACCACTAAATTAGCTTAATTTTTTTTTCATGGCACATTTTAGTAGAAAAATAAGTTAAATTTTTAGATTATTTTATGCCTTTACTGCATTTTATTACTTGTAATTAACCAAATTGAGGAGTATTGCGTGTCTAATTCAAATCTCACTTCAACATATTCGTGTAGATTATGTTTGAAATCCACAAAATGCCTAATTCCATAATGGCTTCAGGTGTAATATTTCCAAATTTTATAAACACATTTGGTATTTTTAGTTTATCATAGTTATGTTTTATTATGATGTGAACTCAATAAACTGTTTAAGCTTAATAAATGACATCACTTTCTCTTTTGTAGCATACTTCCATCAAGCAGCACGTTTGAAGGGTATTGGAGAGTATGTGAATTGTAGAACTGGAATGCCTTGTCATCTGCATCCTACATCTGCTCTGTTTGGTATGGGATTCACCCCAGATTATGTTGTATACCATGAGCTCATAATGACTGCTAAGGTAAAGAAAATGAGATTGTTTTACAAACTTCTTATATATTGAATGTACAGCAATTTATTCTTGCAAAGCAAGGAGATTTTCCAATACTTTAAGTGTGAAACCAGGATATTAACAGGTTGACTGCCAATGGATAATTTTCAATTTTTTTGTTTTTGTACCAACTAGTAATTTGGGCATGCATTAACTAAGAATATGTGGAAAAATAACTTAATTTACAAAATATTATTTAATAAAAATAACATATTTTGGGGGGCAGATGCTATTGTCTGCCATGGCCCAGAGTGCCCCTCAGGCTGAACAGGCGTAGCTGGGTGGACACATTCATGGCAGAGAGAGTCTTTCCATTCCTCTGAATTACCATATATACCCGAATATAAGATGACTCTGATTATAAGACGACCCCCCATTTTCAACTCCTAATAAAAGGAAAAAATTTATTATGAACACAATGACAGAGGTTTATTATACCATTGACTAATAAACATTGAACCAATTGAAATAAGTAATTTTGTAGTGTTAGTTGGCATATACAGTTGCTTTCCTTCAAGTGTCTATCAACGACTGATTTTAACTTTTTACAGGACCTACTATAAAGGCAACGTCAATGCAAGCGTTTATTTAGATTATCAATGAAGAGAAGATAACAATAACGCTTTTCTTTCATCTATTTGAAGGTTTAATTGGACGTAAATGAATCGGAGGCAACAATGAGAGTCTCCTTGGCAACGCCCGGAATGAGTACAAAAAATCCGCAAAATTTCAAAAAAGAATGCATATTTCTGAAAAGTTCGACTGTGTAATGTGTAAACATTGCAAGAATAAGATAGTATAGAGCTTTAGCCGTCAAATAAAGCGAAAAAGAAGAAAATCGGTCCATATTTAATTATTTTAATGAATGAAGGAAAAAAACCTTGCACTCTGAAAAATCAAAAATCCCGTGTAAACTTATGGGAAAATATAATTGCCTCCTGGATTCGAACCCGGGACACTTTAGCAAACGAAAATATTTTTCCAGGGACCTCATAGCCAGTAGAAACAAAATGCCATTTACTGCATATCTTTTACGACGAATGGTTCTCAAGAAATACGCCGATATAATTACGCGAGACTTCATACACACGGATGCACACAGCTTCACTACGCGCATAATATATACATATAGGATAAAATTCAAAAGAGTATTTGTATTTGAATACATTTGAATCAATTCATTTTCTACTACTACTTTTAATAATTGATTGTTTCGATTGATTTAAAGAATCGAATATTTTGATTATACTCTGCATTCGGTTCCTCTGTCAGTCAAACTATTACGCACCGAGCGATTATAAGATGATGTGATTTTTCGGACATAAAAATTGGAACAAAACCTCGTCTTATATTCAGGTATATACGGTACTAAAGATTCTTTTTTATTGTTATTCAACTTCTTTTGTAGAAAAAATACATCGCACTACAACTTGAAAAAATATTGGTCATAAAATTTCCTCAAAAGATGGTCAGAATGTTTTTGTACATCGCGAAAAATTGACATTCAACGATATTATACTATAAGGAAAGAAGTCGGAAGCGTATTTTGAAGGTCTGTGCATTAATATCGCCAAAAGGTTCCGTTTTGAGTCACAGCATAAGGTACATGCTTTATTTTTGCTAAATGTTTGGAATCACAATGGATATGCTACCATCATAAAAGAAAACTTAAAAATTATGTGCACAAACTAAATCCCAACATCCAATAGAAAGATTTTTGATTCTTTCTTAACATAATTATAAATCGATTTAGGTCTTAAGGCTCCATATGGTCTCATTATCTTTCGATTATTAAATTGTATGTAACTACCTGTAAAAATTATGATGAAAACAGTAAATATCTTAAAATCCCAAATTTTTAAACAAAGAATTTATTCAACTCTCATTTTGAGGGCTTCTTTAGGAATTCCACGTTTGTTTTTTCTAATACCTAATCACTGATCTGGTCTCCATCAGCAATATAATCACCCCATAAGAAATGTTCCTCAGTTCCATCCAATGAATTTGAAATTCCAGTCACTTTAAAACCTTTGAAAACAGTTTCTTCACTTATGCCGCACCATGCTGTGAGCACCCATCGGCACACCTCAGAGAGTGGAGCGCGTTTCAGCCTGCCCATTGCCATTGTGTTCTTCAAATTTAAGCATGAATCACGTAAAATTAAAGACAAAATCCACGGTGTACGGCACCTTCCTGGAAACACATTGAATTCATTCTTTGCCATGAAATGCCACACGGCAGGCGTTTCGTAGGTGGTCTACCATCAAAAGGTAAAGGGGCATATCTTGCGTAATGTCCACACCCCCTTTTTCTGGGTCCAGTTTTAGGGAAAAAAGTGTGGGTATTACACGAGTAAATACGGTAAATAATCCATTACCTCAAAACAAAATGTGATCCATAATCAATGATTAAAATTTTGTTACAATGTTGTGAGGTGAATACCCGAGCAAGCTGGGATGTGTGAAGCATGCAGAGGAGAGGGGCAAAGTTCCCCTAGGTCTTATTTTTTTAACTAGTTTAACATTTTCTATTTACACCTTTCACAAAGTTCTGAATTCCAAGATAATCATTGATGTGCCAATGGAAGCCTTGCCTATTTTTTTAGCTTCTCTTATATCACCTTACTGCATATCTCCTTTTTATTAAGTGCATTTCGCTTACAGTGTGAGTGCCTATTAACGTCGGTCTGTCTGTCTGTCAATCCGTCTGTCTGTCAGACTGTCAATCCGTCTATCTGTCTGTCAGTCCATCCGCATGTTCATTCTTGGCTTCTACCAAACCGATTTTCATGAAATATGTTAAAGACTTACAATCAGAGATAATAAGAAAATCACAAATGAATCATGTAAGACAGTCAGGGGTACCACTTTACTGGTGACAAAAAATAAACTTTCCGTCATATCTCGTAAAGTATTGGTCATATTAAAATAGTTTTCAAATAAAACTTGTAGAACTAGTAAAATAGAATATTTCTTTCCCTATACATGTTTATCGTAGGAGTAGTCGTTATCAAGAAAATAAAACAAGAAAGCCTTAATTTGACTTGAAGTTAGAAAATGTCTTGCATGGTTATTTCTTCATTATTGCTAACATAACAATCTCACAAACAAATGTTTAATTTCCTTACATGTGCATGCAATATTTTTAAATGGAAGAAAATGGAGTATTTATGTCAGAGAAAAGAACTTTAAAAAACTATTTCCCTTACACATACATCATTTTTTTTTCAAATACAGGTGACTCCCAAGATTTGACCATTTGAGATTCGACCATTCGAGATTCGACTAACTCGAGAATTCGACTAACTCGAGAATTCGACTGGTCAAATGACCCAGCCGATCGATCGGTCGAATTAGAAACTAGTTTACGCGAAGTAATTTTCGGCCCGCCCATCCACGAGAGGTGTTGTTTCAGTCTAGACATCGTTATTTCTGCTCTAATTGTTTGAATTTGTGCTGATTCGACATTCGAGATTCAACCACATTTTCAGGAATGCATCCCTGTTGAATCTCGGGAGTCGCCTGTACTCCATTGCACGAAATGTGCCCATTTGTGATACGCTGTACACTTTCTTAACTTGTTAATATTTCACTCAGTAATGTGAATAGATGAAAAACCATTTACCTCTTGAGAGGCCCAGAAAAACAGAAAGTTGTGAAAAAGTTAAATTCTGAAAGTGAAACCCTATTTGTGAATGGTTGGGCCAAAGCAGATCCAGGGAATGCATTGCAATGCATGGACAGTGGTAACTCAGAATTTTACAAGAGATAAAATAGAGCAGTTATCAGTGTCTGCCATGACAGTCAACCTGTTATTAAACAAAACTCAATTTATCTTTTGTTTTTGAAATGAAATTTTGAAGGCATTCTTTTGTATTCTAACAGGAAAAAACCACTTTATAAACTAATCTTTTTCAAAGCTTGTATAAAACCAATTACAGAATGCTATGAAATTACCAGACATAACTTTTAAATTTTGATGGACATAAAAAAATGCCAAATATTGGTTAAGTTGCAGTTCGAGTATAATTTACTCTTAAATGAATCTATTGCATTGTAAATGTAATATTATTAAAGAAATGTTGTATTTAATAATTCCATTCAAAATTTTATGCAAACTTATATAATTTATGATATTCAAAGACTGGGATTTTAACATGATAAAATAATTTTTTTCATAAATGAGTTAATAAAATTAAACATTTATTTTTATATTTCTAGGAGTATATGCAATGTGTAACAGCTGTTGATGGGCATTGGTTAGCGGAACTAGGTCCAATGTTTTTCTCGGTTAAAGAAACGGGTCGATCTGGGAGGGAAAAACGACGTCAAGCATTAGAACACCTACAGGAGATGGAAAGCCAGATGAAAGTAGCTCAGCAAGAATTACAATCCAGACGAGAAGAAAAGGAAAGACTTGGTCAGGCTAGCATCAGAAGGTAATTTTTGTGAATTTTTAAAATTTGTATTGTTTTCTATCAACACAGTCCCAATCATATCATTCCTATGATTTTTATTGTTATAGGGTTGAAATCGTAACACCTGGAATGCGTGATCCTGAAGCATCTACAACACCACGACGTACACCTGCACGGCTTGGGCTTTGAAAGCTTAAGTTTAATTTACTGCCGTACGTTTTTTAAGTAGACACCATCAAAACATTACTTGCATCATTTCATTTCATTGTTTATCTCATGTATTGTTTTAAAATAAATCAATTCATCCACAAATAAAGTGTTTTTAATTAAAAAATATAATGATAATGTTCTTCAACTTATTTTCTCTTATTAAGTAATCAAAAATTTGACTTGATTTCATTGTCTAATAGTGATTTTTATTAAATGTTACTTTAAGGTAATTTCCTAATCAAATCTGTAATGATACTATGTATGTATCATTCTAGCTTTTTGAACAAAAGTATTACCAAGCTACAATTAGTTTATATAGTACAAAAACGACAATAAAAGTCAGATATTGCTATGGTTTTTCCTTCCTCAATCATTTTTCCAGGTTTTGCTTTCTCAGAACCTGGCGATCCTAATCATAGCTAGTCTCAACTGTTATGAACTGATCTCGTAAAGGTATTATTGATCGATTTTATACTAATGAGATGCCTTCGTCTGAAAAAATACATTTATGTTGCAATAATTTGACGAGCGTTACAAGGGAATAATCCTATCAAGTGAAAAATGATGTGAGAGCATAACCGAGATAGAAAAAATCATCTGCCTACATTAAATATAGTAATTTTCTCATCTTAAGGACAAAAGGATTGAATTATAATTCATAATGATAACGAAATAACAAGATTACAATCTTTCCATTTGAAAGAAAAATGTAGCATATATTTCAGTCAATATTTTTCTTCATGTAATTTTAAAATAAAATTTGGAAGTATTAATTAAATAATTCATGAATGCAATTTTATTTTAATGAATACAAAAAATCTGTATTATTTATAATAATAAGAGAGGAAAGTGATCTACTCATAGTTACTTGATTATACTTGTTATAAATTAAAAAACCCGTAAGAGGTAATTCAATTTTTAAAGCAAACGATAAAATATTTCATGCATTGCAGTAGGATTTAAAAAATGATTTTTCTTCGAAGTATTTGTGTACTTCAGGTTCAATAAATCAAAACATCTTGCACGCAAATCCACTGTCAACTGTTTTGAAACTAGAGGTCGCTTAGAATGTCATTTGCAATATGGCTGCCTTCTGTTAGAGCAGTCAATTTTTGTGAAGTTGAATTATGTCTTTTTTGCTTGTTTACAACAATAACATTGAAAAATCAAGGTTTTAAAATTGACTTAGGAGCTTCTTCGTCCTAAATTTACCAAGTGCGATGGGTGCTAAGGCTAGCACAGCGAATGGTGAGGGAGCAAGTCCGCGAACTCGGACCTTCTCTACGAGCAGTAGTTCCGAAGTCGTAGGAAGTACTACAGAGGGTTTCCGTATTCTCCGTGCAATTCCAGGGACTGTTTCCAGTGATCGTCAGCGGGCGAGATCACTGTCAAGTGTGCCTGACAGCCACTCAAGCCATGAGGCCATAGGAATACCGAACTCAAGTGGTGTTGGAGCATATGACATATCTGAGTCTCCAGAAACTGACAGTAGTTCACCTGAAGATAATGTCTTGGACAGTCCTCTTGCCGCAAGTATCAGCCTTGGCCGTGTATATGCTGCTCACTCCTTACCTTCCCACATATGGTCCTTGAATGGTAAGTGTTGACTATTCATAGCTGTGGGTAAAATTATAATTTTAGGTAGTCGGTACACTCCACTGAGGGATCAGTATGAAAATTTATTTTTTCGGGGATCGGCTCTATTTAAGCAGACTCGCTGGATTTGTAATGTTGCTGCTGAATTCAGTGGAGGGTCTCATAAATATTTAGGTCCATTTGTTGGTAAACAATCCATCTGATACGCCATGCTTTTGGCATCAAAATGGAGTAGAGGTGCGAAACAGCAGTTGATTCTTCAATGCAAAATTAAGATTTTTTATTATTCTTGAATTTTACATCTTTTAAAATGAAATGGCATTCAATCGCGTCTTCACCAACGTGCGTATGACAAATTTTTCGGGCATTATACGAATTAACCCTAATGTCCACTATGTATTTAAATTAAGACGTGAAAAATTTCGCATTGTAACTGTTATTTAAGATTCGCTCCCATATTTTGTACTTTGTAGGACTTGGAAAATGTAAGGGTACAAGTTTCGTCTCTCTGCGCTAGTAGCAGTTATTAAATTCTCGGATTGATTTTTATATCTATTGATTCGGTGAATATATTACAAAGTTGTGCAGCTATACTTTATATTATCGCAGTTTATAGAAATGAATTGCAATGTAATACTTCCTATTTGTTGTATTAATATTAGAAATCAATAGTTATGTGACAGTATTTTTGACATCGTTTCGACAGATTCCGTCATTAATGTAAAATATAGCCCAAGAAAAAGTTATTATTTATCTACCGAATATAAATGAAAAACTGAATGAATCAGATAATCATTCGTGCATTTGTAATTGCACGTTAATTCCTTATTTCCTTACTTTATTTTTCAAGGGTTTAGAATATTATAATGGAGACAAGAAAACTTAGCTTAGTCTTAGAAAACGAGGGAAACTATCCTAAGGCTTGTTTACAGCAGTTTTTCATTGAAAATGTTCTTCAATGTAGTTATTTGTCTTGAACTATCGTGTGCAGTCCGGCTGAAGGGCAGTATCAGTGTTTAAACAATTAGGAACCTCGTAGATACATTCCAAATCGCCAATAGCGTCAAACACCTTAAGCACTTACTAGTTAAGAGGGTCATTTTGTTTACACTTTTCTATATTAAAGTGGAATTTATTCCTATATACTCGCCTAAGGTTTTCGTTTAGCCAATCCATTTTATATTACGATGTAAATAGCAGGACATTTATTCGATGCGATTTTAAAGGCATAAATCTGAACTGTAAAGTACTGTAATTCTACAAGTAATTCTTAAATCTGTTGTAAGATTTCTTGTTAATAGGAGATTAGCCATTTATTGCCCCTAAGTTATCGAAATGTGAAATAGAAAATTTTAATCTAGAAATATCAAATTTTGAATTTCACCATTTGTGCGCCAGTCGACTTTCTTATGTTCCCATGAGCACCATAAATCCCGCCTATTCATAGTAACTATTCTTAAGTGAACGGTTTAGTTGGCGGTTAATTGCAGTGCTGTGTGTTACATCTGACAAAATATTCAAAGGAAATAGTGAGTTTTTATATTTCCCCTACATTTGAATTCGGAATGCTTTAGGCTGGCGATGCAAGAATCATCAGGTGGCGGGATGCTTTAAAATATATAACATCGCATTTGAAGAACGAGGCTTTGAATTCAAGACTATTGACGGTAAGTAATGTTATTTATTCGAAGTGTAACTTTTAATTAAATTTTTAGTAAGTTAATCGAGTTAATCTGTGTTCTTGAATGAGTTATTAGTCATATTTTTTAATTGCGTACTTCTAAAACAACTGGGCATACTTGTGATTGCACGTATTAATGAAAACAGATAGAAAGGTATCCTATTGAGATACAACTAACTATTAATCTGCTTTTGGTTTATATTCAATTTGGTGTTTTAAGTAGCATGTGGTCTTGCTTTAATATTCGAACAGCTCTATTGTTCTTGGATCGATGCGATTTCCTTACCCCATATTACATTATATGAAATCATTTGTCAAAGGCGATTTTTTATGCTTTAATAATAATTAATTTATGAAAACTTTAGAGGGAATTTATTAAATTTTCCTCTCCAGTTCTAATTGAAATTGGAGACTACGGTGAGATCGATGTTACAAAAGTAATTTATTGATATATTTTTCCTTTCCTGCCCACCTTTATCTTTCTCCTTTTGTGTTGTCTGTAAATTTGCCTTGTACGGTTAAGGAGTTATATATAATTTTGTAACTCTGCACTTCTGTTAATCTTAGGAATGGCTTTTCACTAGCAACGTTTTACGTGAATGTTACTCGTTTTCTGTTCATTCAAGGCAGTCATTATTCTTTCGGTGTTACACAGTGATGATGAACATTATTTAGAGAGCTGTAAATGTACAACAAAATTGAGTTAACGTTATAAAGTTAGTTTCTTTAATTTTACTTGAAGCGGAGCGCCGAAATGAAATTGATAGTTAAACACAATTTGTGTCACGAACTCATAATATGTTAAATTTAGAATTCTCATTGGATGAAGATTATTCTATTTGTATTATTTTTTTTAAAAATCCCGATGAAGATATTTCACTTGTTCATTCAAGCGTGTAAAAGGTAATATGATCGCCCTTCACGAGGTGTTTTATTTAATTGGCTCGTATCTGTTCTCATGGCTATGATAATTGACGTCTTCATTCAGAATTTATATTTTTGGGTTTCTATAATAAATTCTATATAAATTAATTTGGGCATTTCTCTCTTTAAACTCATCCATGAATTATTCTGAATGAAGACACGGTTAAAACGAAATGCTACCTTAAATAACTTGCATCAAATTTCAATATACAGAATCAATCTTTAAAAATTGATTCCAAATCCGAATTATTAATTTTATGATAGGTGCCTTGCGGAAGAAGTCTTTCAGCTGCAGATCGCTATCGATTCCTCCTTATTAGTGGGGTTCTCAAACACTTTTCTACGAAAAAATAGGACTTTCTTTTGCTAAGTAGGACATTTTTTTACAAAAAGTAATATACTTACTATAAATTTACTAACTTTATTTATTAATATTTTCTTACAAAACAATAATCACATTTTGTATTTTAACATATTTGCTTACGCAATTTATTGTCTTTAGCAACTTCTCATATATTTCACTGCAAGCCAAGGCTTAATTGCATTTCACTTGTAGCAAACTTTTAACTGTGTCAATGTTCACACTGTTCCTATAGCCAGTCCATTGTTTTTTACACAATGAGAAAACTCGCTGAACATTAGCATTCGATGTTGGAATTGCGAGAATGATGTGCACTAATTTCTTTAGACAAACGAAATTATCATTTTTAAATAAAGTGGCCAACTCATTATCAATTGGAAAAGTATTGAATTCTTTTGAGGTATTTCTAAGGAATCAAATCAATTCAGTCTTTCATCAAACAAAGAATCCTTTACAGCGATTTCTGAGATTAAAAATTCTGCCGATTTTCGGATTTCGTCGTATTGAATATCTTCAGTACTTTTAAGCAGTGGTGCCCATTTTTTTTACATGGAGGGTGGTTGCGAATCCCTCGGCGGGCCGCATTGGAGATGGTCAGTTATTATGCGGGTCGGATGAAATTTACATTTACATGAATACCCTGCAAGCCGCCAGAAGCGTGTGGGAGGGGGTGTCACAGCACCAAATGAACTCTAACTAATGCCTCTGTTTGCCTGTTTTATCGTGTCTGGGAAAAAACATCTGTAGTATTTCTCGGTTCTAGCGACTGTTTCGACGCATTTTCTCGTACGCTCTGATCTAACATTACGTTCACTAACACCGATGGGTACAACTATGCTGCGTATGTACGTCTTCAGAGTTTAAATCGGAAGGTATCTATAAATTCTGAGGTGCTATTTAAGTGAAAATATAGTCTGAGGTTTTTATGGTAAACATTCCGATATTAAAAGTTTTATTATCAAAGTTTTAATAAAAATGTATGATTTTGTGTGTTAAAGTTTTCGGATTGCTTTTTACTTTCTCATATTCGAAGTATATTGAGCAAGTATTGTAATCGTGAAAAAATTCGATCTCAATATTTTGATGGAAATATACGTTTTATGTGTACCCGAGTTCGAAAAAGTGGTTTTCGCAATGCCGTCTGTCTGTTCGCGGCTCTAGAGCCTAAATGGTAGAGTGAAAATGAATGAAGTCTCGTACTTAGGCATTTTATCATGCAGAATAGAAGAAATTGTTGAAATCGTACAATAAAGAGTTTATTCTAGGCAATTTTAACAACAATTGGATTTTCTCAAAAACGGCTCCAACGATTTTTTGATCGAATTTCGCACAGTTACTCGAGTTTACGTCTGCAATAATTCTACATAGTTCATATTTCTCAAAAATGAATATAAGGCTAGTTTATTCTTGGGCAACTTTAACAACAATTGAATTTTCTAAAAAACGGCTCATACGATTTTCATCAAATTTCGTATAGTTATTTAAGTTGATGCTTATAATGATTCTAAATAGTTCAGGTTTTCAAAAGACAACTAAACGACGCATTAGTATATTAGAAAGTTTGTACAATGTATATTGTACCGATTTTTCATCATGCCTACGCGGGCCATAGGTTGGGCACCACTGCTTTTAAGCATTAACCATTTAGTAGACGAAGGATGGTCATTACTTCAGGACCACCGCCGTAGAATAAAATTCAAGAAGTTCTTTTTTTACTGAAGGGTTGTATTTGAATCTTTTAGTGTTTGTAACTTGGCATAAGCACTTGCGCCAAAAATTTCTTTTATATCCCTTTATTGATTTTCTCTGAAATAAAGATGCATTTGCTCTGAAGATTACGGTCTCCACTCCAGGTATCAGCGAAAGTGGCTTCTCTTGTCTTAAAAAACGCATGATGTTTGGATGATGATTCATCGTCGATGAACCACAATGTTATGGGCAAATCGCTGTTTAAGTACAGCTGGAGGGGTAGAGAAAGATGGAAATTCTGAGCAGTTTCTACTGTTCTCAAAAAGATCCAAACAGTAGTACAAAAGTGATAAGAAGTTAGTACGGAAGACGAAAAAGTAGCACTGTACTACCAAAAGTAGTACATCTGGAAACCTAATTATAAGTGAAAAAACTTTCGTTAGTCACGGAGGGCTAACAATAAGATATCCAATCAGATGATAGCATCCAGCATTTCTGCGCGTGGTGCAGATTAGCTTTCTTGTTACTGTTTACAAAAGTGTTAGGAACCATTAAGAACCACGGGGTTACTATATTGTCACGTGCGCTTTTTACTTTCTCCATATGTATTAATGGGAAAGTATTGTGTTCATGAAAAAAATCGACTTCGAGATTTCAACGGAAATACGCGTTTTGAGGTCCCTAGAACACGTTTAGACTATTTTCGGAATGATGTCTGTGTGTGTGATTGTGGGCGCTCTAACTCAAAAAGTACCTGCCATATCGTTACCAAACTTCATATATAACACTATAGCATGAGCACAAAGAACTGTTGAGAACGCCCTTTGGGATAATATATTCCCACCTAATTTTTTCTTGTTTTAGACCCCTCTTCATTAAATTCTATCCATACAGGAGAATTTTTAATGATGAATATATTATTTATATTAATAATTTTCATATATTTAATTGCATATTCTAATTTTTAAAAAAATATATGCATTTTTCACTAAAATTATGTCAACTTAGGTGTTTATTGATAACATTTTCTTTCATAAATTTGACTACTGATTATATTAATGTATACTAATTATACTAAAATAAGTTTGGCATTTTTGGATTTGAGAAACTGTGTATGGGAAGTGCCCTTTGAAGGCGGGCCAATCCGCATAGCACGAAATTATCATTTATAAAAATTTATTATTAGGCGGCATTTTCATTATAAGTTATAAACAAAAAACTACAAAATAAACAAAAAAGATTCAAATATTGGATTTAAAAAATCAGGTTTGAGAGCATGATTTTAAGACAATGAAAATTTAACAAAAAAATCTGATGTGGCCAACACGACTTTCTCCATATTTGGGGTATAGATATTTAAATTATTATGAATAGCATTATGAGGCAAAATTATTATTTCTTATCGTAAAAGAATACAGTCGTCCTTATTTCCGTAAATTATATTTTGAATGTTTACAGAATTCACCGCTACATGGTGTCGGCGCTGTATACTGAAAATTTACGAATAAGCAAAATATCTCCGAAATGGATGGTTCTACGAAAAATTGTTCCAAACAAAACTTGGAAGAAATATTATTCTCTACAACTTTGGTCCTTACGAAGATTACCAATAACGATGTTTTTAAGGAGATATTTAACGGAAACCTAAAAACCGGTTATTTATAAATAACTCCTAAACAATAACTCCTATAGAAAATTGTTTCAAATAAAAACTGTAGGAAATTATATTTTCTACATTTTTGTAATGGTCAATGTATACAATAATGACATCGGAGAAATATCGCAAAAACCGAATCGAGTTCCGAATAAACCTCGACTTCCGGTTAACCGGTATTGTCCAAAAACTAATCAGTTCTTTGTGCTCGTGCTAAAGTGTTATATATGGAGTTTGGTAACGATATGGCAAGTACTTTTTGAGTTAGAGCGCCCACAATCACATACATCCACACACACACGGACACACAGATATCATTTCGAAAATAGTCTATACGACTTCTAGGAACCTCAAAACGTGTATTTCCGTTGAAATCTCGAAGTCGATTTTTTTCATGAACAAAATAGTTTCCCATTACTACGTACGGAGAAAGTAATGAGCAAAAAACTGAAAATTGTTTATGCAAAAGCCAAACTTTTCAAAGAAATATTTTAAAGATAAAGTTATTTTAGTGGTTACGGGGAGTAAAACATGATATGTGCAAGTTTTCATGGGGCAGGTAAGATCGCAAGTCTTTTGCCCTATAAAGGGTTAAAACTTTATTGTATATAATATTCGATACAAAGGTTATAGTGAATGTAATTTCCTACAACTTTTATTTGAAACAATTTTCCATAGCTGTTATTGTTTAGGAATTATTTATAAATAATCGGATTTTTCGGTTTCTGTCAAATATCTCCTTAAAAACGTCGTTATTGGTAATCTTCGTGAGGACCAAAGTTGTAGAGAATAATATTTCTTCCAAGTTCTGTTTGAAACAAATTTTCGTAGAACCATCCATTTCAGAGATATTTTGCTTTTTATTAATACCAGTATACAGCGCCACCACCGTGTAGCGGTGAATTCTGTAAACATATTCAAAATATACGTAATTTAGGGCAGTAAGGACGACTGTATTTCTTTTACGATTCGAAATAATATTTTTGTCTTATAATGCTATTCATAATAATTTAAATATCTATACCCCAAGTATGGAGAAAGGCATGTGTTGGCCACATCAGATTTTTTATCACAGCCATTTATATAAAAAGCATTCTTCGACGTCAGCTGATTTCTGTGAAGCATAATAGCCTTTCGCGGGTAACTTTGTCAAAACTTCCATTCACCGGTAACAGAGATCGTCCTGTTGAAAACTTGCCTTCGAAACTCTGGTGTGTATTTGAAGTCTTTGAAAAATTATTATCTTGTTAAATTCCATTATATTCTTTAAAAGTGCAATTTTCGTTACATATATCATTAAATATCAATAACCAACTTAATATTTGTGCTCATGAGTGATAATTCATACAATCTCCAGATTAACTGGAGTTGTATCGACATGATTTCTACTCTAAATTCTCAACTTGTTATGAATTTGAATATATCGTGGTGTTGTTTTTCAAAGCATTATCAGAATCATAATTATTGTTTTTCCTTGAAATATTTAGCAAAGCAGAGAATAACAGTAAAGCTTTTCCTATGGACTGTTACCCTTGTTAACATACCGTGTCTTATTGGCTGGGAAAACTGGCTCGACTTCAACGCGTTAGATCGTTCTGGCTTTCGTGTTTTTCTTTCGCGTTACCGAGAATTTTTGGAATTTCACTTCGGATTTTTAGCGTTTATCTAGTAGGCCTTAAGAATTTCTCGGTTTATTCTGCGAGTTCGAAGATACTGAGGGAAATTTAAAGTCGAAAATGCCAAACTGATGTATGGGTGTTTGGTGAATGGCCAAGTTGGTAAATACGCTAAATATAGAAAACGCCGTGAACATAGGAAGATGCCTTCGGTTAGTTGGAAAATAATTCCATGATTCACCGCGGTAGAATCTTCATCCAGATCTGGTCAATGTAATTCATTTTAAAGATTACTAAAAATTATCATTTTGTATTTTTTGTACTCCAGTCTTTCCGCAGAATTGGGAAGTTAATATTCCAATTTCGATATGTTTTGGCGTCTCGGAATACGTTTTATTTTCCAAACAGCGGTTATGACGCATTTGGGAGAGGATGCTTATGTAAGTTATCGTCGAATTTCATATGAGAAGATAAGCGGATGAAGATAAATCCCATGCTTGTCTATTTTAGATAGTTTTTACAAGCTATGCCATCGCAAAGGCTGAAGGAGATAATCACATTTATATTAAGTGTAATTTCTCAATAATAGATGGAATTTAGCGACGATGTGCGAGGTATGACTGCATGCAGAAATTTACCGCAGTGCAGCAAAAAGGACACTCGAAGCAATCACTAAGTGTGGTAAACATATATTGTTCATTGTATTAGTGTTGTAGCGTGTTTTGGTTAAAGAGTAAGCCTTGATACCAACAAATCTTTCACTGTATGCTGTCGTGAGTATTAAGGTCCTAAATTTTATAAGTATTTTGGCAACATGCTTTTATTTTTTTACTGATTAAAACCAAGTCGAGTATTATCGTTCAAGGTTATAATGTGACCTTGTTGAGGCTATTGGAGATACCGGAGACAAATATTTTTGAAGTGCTTGTTCTTGATTTTTTCAGCCATAAGACGGGCTCGATAATTCTCTGTTGAATAGTCAAACTGTTGACAGGATATAAACAAATGTACATGTTCCATTTGCTGATATATGGAAGGAAAACAGCATTCATTTGGCGAGCTCGCGTGCTGTAGTAATAGCACACAATCTGTGACGCAGACTGTGACTCATGTTACAGTTTTACATACTATGTAAGGCAAATATAATCATCGAATAACTTAACAGTTTCTAGAAGAAAGCTTTTATTAACCCATTTCTGCCTAACGTGACATTATGTTACGTTTTATATTCATTATAAATTTATATATATATTTATATATAAATTTATACGTAAAAGTAGATTTTTTTATGAAAAAAATAATTCAGGCAGAAATGGGTTAAAGCCTAAACGCACGGATTGTCTATTTACCAGTATCTTTTAACAGGTTTCTGTCTTATCCACAAAACTTTCCATTTTTCTCCTAATCTCGGTTAAGTGAAGGTTGATGACTTTAATCAGAAACTTATTTTACGATACTGTTCGCATGCTGCGAAATCCTAAGCAAAAAAGCCATCTTTTTGACGGTGCGAAGATCTGTATTCCCACGCTATAATATCCAGTCGCTAATTATAGACATTCGCGAAAGTTTTTGGAGGGATGTAATATCCTCATAGCCTCCGCAAATAACCAGTAAAACGAGAATGGCCTTGTCCTTGACCAAATGAACGTGTGTATTCTCGAAATGTCGGCGCTATTTCTCGCTTGATTTGGCCGTTCATTAACGTCTGATCTTGTCTTGTATAAGAAAATGGGATAATAAACTTTCTTATAAAGAAATCCATACAGATTCCTGCCGAAACCTTCACTTCTGCCTCGTTAGCTCGAATTCCGTGTCATCTTTATTTTTCGGTAAATTAAAAATTTGATTGACTGAGACATATGGAAGAATTTACTCGGCTAAGTTTATGACTCAGAGCTATAATCAGAGAGGAAGTGTAAAAAAATTCGAGCCCGCGATATTTTTCAATCTAATAGACTGTTGATTATCATTCGTTGTTACTCGTTACGTGACCTTCATCTACCTATAGCTAATCGGCCGATAAGATGATGGTAATGTGCCTGGCACGATTTAGTAACAGCTAAGTACAGTCCACAGTAATTTAGTTGGCTCCAGACTTTAATTATCCTATCGGGATATATGGCATACATGCTTTATGAATTAAAAGTCACTGCTAGACCAAGCTTTCCAACTCTTCCATAAAATTTTACCTGGTCCATGAGAGGTGTAAGAAATATATTAATTTCTTTTTGGTCTTGTCTCTATGCATCAGATGAATATTGATGTTTGTGGGCGTTCTCTGACTAATTATCATTATTATTATTTTGATATTCATTTTTCAATTACAGTTTTTATTTTAACGTGGAATTAACAAATCGAGTGGGAACCAAAAATGTCGCCGTCCTATTAAGGATAGAGCCAAGGTCCCTATGCAGAGGGTAGATAGTTCGAATCTTCTAGATAAGTATTGGTCAGAAGGTTTAGCGGAGGAGGTTGCAGTAAAAAATGTACGAGATCCATGGTAGGAGAGAGCGATATCGAATAAGTGAATTGCAGAGTAACATTTAGAAATGAAGCAGCATTCGTGGAAAGATCGCTGCGAAGTCTGAATCGGCTCCGTTCTCTGCATTGCTCTTATCACCGCTGCTAAAAGTTTTATGGCGTGATTGTAAAATTATTCATTCGATTTTAAACCGTTCCGTGAAGTGATGATACACGAATATTTGTGGATGAGTTGCGGTAGCTGTCCGTCAATAATAGTGTCTTCGACTTTTGGTGTCGACTGATTTGGAATGACTCGTGGGGACTTTATTTAGATACTCGATTACACTGGAGTAGATGAAACAATCAGGATGTCAAGAATAAGATTAACTTTCGGTTTGTTGTCTTCTGATTTCTCCTAAGTATTGCTTCAGAACTATATGGTATAATAAGGTACTCCGTTAGCTATCCCTTTCATGTCAATTCCACATTCGGTATGTTGATTTAAGATAGGCTACACCAGTGGTGCCCAACCTGTGGCCCGCGGGCCAGATGCGGCCCACTGAGTAAATGTTATGCGGCCCACCGCCAGTGTTTCATAGTTTTCAAAACTTTGTTAATTTAACTACAGTACAATACAAAGTAATTCTACATTCCAGTAGGTTTTAGGCACACACCACCAAATCCTGGCTATCCAAAGCTTTTCTCTTAAAATTCTCATATCCCATCCCTTCTTTCAACGAGTCTAATGTGCCTCTTCCTATCTCTTTGCCTCTTTCCTAACATTCTTTCTTCTATGACGTCTTTCAGTATACTGTTTTCTTTCAAATTTTGGCCCACCCATTTCTTCTGTCTACCGATTATTACTCTAACAAGTCAGTTCCTCTCTTCTTCTGCTATATTCAAAACTTCCTCATTCATTTTCCTCTCTGTCCAACTGATTTTCTCTAATCTACGCCATACCAACGTCTCAAACGCCTCTAATATCCTCATATCTTCTTTTTTTCATTGTCCATGTCTCGCGCCCATATAATGCTACACTCCATACCAGTGTTTTCACTAACCTCCTTTTAATCTCACGCTGCCGGTCAACAGCTCTCGTCGTTTCGTAAATGCCTCTTTTGCTCTTGCTATTCTCATCCTGATCTCTTTTTTGCTTCTTCCGTCATTTGACGGAATACTACCTAAATAATTAAAACATTCTACCTGCTCCAGCCTTTCCCCCATCCACTATATCATCGACTTGGGTAACTCCACTCTTAGAAAATCTCATAACATTCGTTTTCTTTGTATTAATTTTCATCCCGAACGCCTTTGCATTTTAAATTCCTCTGACATTATGTGAACTATACATGTATTAAGCCATGTCCTCGGCAAGTCGAATCACATTCTCCGTCATTGTCTGTATGCTTTCACATTACTATTGCTCTTTTTCTGTACTCCATACCACTTTTTTCGAACGAGAAAGTTCAGGTACGTTTGCAAAGTTAAAAATGTCCGGGCAACAGGAGGAGGTCGCGTTGCGCAACTCGAAATAACCGAATGGGGGAAATACTTTCGCGACGCGGACTCGGAACAATATTTCCCACCATGTCGAGCATCCGCCATTCGTCGTAGAACGTAGAAATTACGCCCGGAGATGGAGGATCCTCATTAAATTTGCGGGGCTGTATTAATTGAGATAGAATTCCCGGGAACCGCCCTCGAGATTCTGCGTTAGGCGGGAGAGTTTTTTTCGGTACGTTCCTGCCGACTCAAAGGAAATTATTCCAAGCGCACCAATCTGCCGCCTCTCTCTCTCCTTCTACCTCCGTATTTATTCTCCGAATTTTCATAAGGCATGTTTCCTAGCGCGTTTCCAACTGGCGGACGTGATGGCGTTTACCCGCCTCTGAACCTCCCTCGCCGCCATGCTAATTGGCCTCTCAGCGAAGTTTTCCAATCGCCGGTTGACGGTGGAGAAGGCGTGCAATTGTTTGGTGACTCATCGGATGTTTTCGTGCCGTGGTGAGAAGAGTGGTATCCGTGAACGCGAATATCGAAAAGTGGTATAAGTCCTTGGTAATGGTTTACTCCATCGGTCTTCTGCAGTCGTTTGTGGGGACGTTAATGTCGACGTTATGAGAAGACAACTCCAAGCCTTGTAAATAGCTTATATGCCATAAGAGTGCAAGACGTCGTTTTTCCATTTGTTTCCTGACGGCGGCACTTTGCGTATTCTCCCTTTCGAAAGTCGTCGTTAAGTCGGGGATCGGACGAATGACGTAATCGGTCGGCTTCTCGTTAATTTACGTCGCTACCTCAAGGGTGCGTTGTACTGTACATATGAGAGCATGAGGCTGATGTCCTCACTTTTAGATTTATTAATTTTTTTTGGCCGTCTGATATCTTCTCTTATTTGCCGTCGCAGTGGACGGAAAATTTTGTGGCCTGTGTCCGTGGCGGATTCTTCTCTCGTCTCGTATGTTTATGTTTTTATCGCAAAAAAATGCGGCTGTTTAAAAAGCGAAGCCAGCAAGGCCATCTTTTTTCCCACTTTCTCTCGAATGAGTATTCTTTTGGTGTTTGCGTCCGGCTTTATTTGCTGGCGGGAATCCCCTTAATTATCACCTTTGTGCGCGAAAGAGTTCCTTCCACGAGATAAGGTTTTTAACGCCATTGATATCATTTATTGCTCTAATTGTCACGCTGTGTTGATTTTTTTCTCCCGAGCGAGTAATGTTTTCCCACTCTTGCTGCTACTCTGTGGAATAATTTTACTTTCAGCGTAGCCACCGCAAGTAAAAGCTTTCGCCAATTGCTTATACTGTCGTTTCTTTAGAGAATTGTTGGTGTGTCCCGGATCGTATTCATAGCGTGAGTCGTTGTTTGTCTTTCTATTTTCAACGAAGAAATAATGCGGACGTGCAAAGCCTAAGTTATGCAACGAACGATTGTTTTTGTCTACCATTTACTTCCTTCGCGGAATTTTAGATTCTGCGCCTTTGAACTTTGGCCTTACTTTCTTAACAGAACCGTCGCGAGCTCCGCCGAATATTGTCAACAAGTGAAGAATAAACGTCCATTTTCGTTTTTTGTTGCTATTTCCTGCGAGATTTTATTTTTTGTGCGTCGACAGAAGTCAATCCTTCAAGAACATTCGTTCAGTTTACGTTTCTTCGTCGTGAAATCCGTCCCACATTTTTCCCCCTCTCAAAGTCGGCCATCGATTTTACTTGTGTAAGGTAATATAATTGCGTGCGGTCACGGTTTGGCCGTTTGAAAAAGAAGAGCGCCTTCCCTTTCCTGGAAACCAGTTTTGCTCCCTAGCATTGAAACGTGCCCCTTTTTTTCCCTTTCCTCTTCACCTTGATCGAAGCGGGCGTCCCGCGATAATGGAAGCCGCTTCTCATTTCACGCTCTCTTGGCTCATGCCATTAGTTAATTGCGTTCAGTTTCGAACGCGGATGGCGTTTCTGCCATGTTGATCCTCGGATCTTATCTCATTCCAAGGAGTTGTCGTTGCTATCTTTGCTTCTGTTGTTAATTTTGCGCGCGTCCTACCCTCGAGGTATTGTACCTTATTAAATTTCGGTTTTAAAGTTTGTGAATTGATCATTGTATCGCGCAATTTTCCGCCAAAAACTTGAAATTTTTTGTATCCTTTTCGTCTGTCGTGCTAAAGGAATGTTTTCGGTTTTAAGGCGTGTGTTGTCATGTCCTGTCCGCCCGTGCGTATACTTACATATGTGACGTTCGATCTATGCGGGTAGGAATTTACGCAATTCCAATGTGTGCATTTTTTAACTGTTTTTAAAATTTTTTGCCAGCTCATAAACAGCACTTTACGGCCTTTAGAATGAGCGTAACAACAATAACAAGTACGAACTCACGGCCATGCTCTCTGCAGGATTCGAACCCGCGGCCCTAGGGTTGGGGGCTAGACACGCTTACCACAGTTCTACCAAGGCGTCGCTCTTTTCCATTGTTTTTCACGAAGCTTCTTTTCCGTGACCCTTGAGTGTGAAAAGCAGTCTGGAGTTATGTAATTGAACGGGTTTTACTGGTCTAGGTCGCCAATTCGATAAAATTAAAAAATAAACTCTTTGAATCGGAAATATTTCTCCGAAGTATGTATTAATATCGTGGTAAGTTTTTGATGCGGCTTTGAAATTCCAATTTTATGAAAAGTGCGCCAAAATAATTTACTCGGAGTACGAATTTTTCAACTTTTTTTTAAAATGGCAAGTTACTATACGGGAAGAGCACGTTTGGTGAGGTCGCTTCGGGCGCTTTTATCGAATTGCGGTGCAGTATTTTAAACTGGAACAGATTTCCTCGAATTATTAACACTTTATTTATATGTATGAGTTCAGTGCGGTATAATCGCAAAAAAGGGTAGTCGTAACGAGGCTGTTTTTCTTTTAATCTATTGTACCAATAAGGATTAATAAAACACGTTCTATATAACCTTCCATTATCCTTCACGCGGAAAAAAGTGGAAGATTTCAATCTAATCCCTTCAGCAATCTTTTAAGATATTCAATTTTAGAATATTAGGCCGGCTATTATTAGATCTAGATCAAATCTTTGTTCTTATCTTTATGGGCAACATACAACACTCTTTATCATTAACTTTGCAGAAAGGATATACGAGTTGTTTGCGCTTATTAACGGGTTAAAATATAATTTCAATCATTCTTGTGTGATTTATTAAGGTTATTTGTATGATAGTACACGTGATGTGTCAGAACATTTTCCTCGCCCATTATTGACGCACATCGTTCGTGTGCTGGTTATCTTCATTGTAATCGGGTTTTACAAGATAATAAAAATCGAATTTATCCCGAGAGTAAGTAGTAGGTAAGTCAATCGACCGCTTGTATTGGGGAGTGAAAGATTCTAGATGATATGGCTCCTATCACAACTCCTCAGCTCTCTTACGCACCTCTTTCTGTCTCTTTATCCTAACTCTATTTTTGTTGGACGTCCAAACCTCACTCGCCAGAGGACATCAAAGTGCTTCAGAGTGAACGGACGCAGCGCGGGTGACAGCCTTTGGCGCCCAACTAGGAAGACAGACATAAGAATAAGTAGCCCATTGCTCATGACGAAAGAAAAGAAATGGTCCATTGTTTTTAGTTTGGAGTATATACTGTTTTATTTTTTTCACGGTTCTAAACATTGGCCGATTTCCAACGCGTTTCTTTCATTTTCCGCCCTAAATAATTCATTATCCCATCTATCGGGCCCGTAATAGCATTGGATTTTATTTTAGGGCGTGTCGTTGGAGATTCCTCCTCTCGTGGAAAGCGTATTATACCCCGTGACGCCATAGTAAAAAAATAATTTTCAGTAAGTGTGCGTGTTCGTTGCAATTGGAAAAATTGTCGTATTCTATGACTTCTTCCGTCAACTGAATAAATAAAATCTGTCATTTTTACGTGTTCCGAACCGTATAAATTATTGCACGCCCTAATTGTGGTCAGTGCGTTGGTGAATTGGAAAAAAATCAGTATTAGCTTACTAAACTGGAGTATTCGTATATGATTACCGCTCTCGTACAATACACCACACTAATATATCACAACTAACATGTTAGTATTGTTAGTAATTAATACTGAGATATATGCATTTGTTGAGTTGTTGCGAAAAGTGTAATATCAGTAAGAAATACATTTGAAGTTAGACAGTGTGCGGTGATTTTTCTCAATTCTGCCCTGTAACAAGGTAAAGAATTCTTCCTAGAATATGTTATACCAGGAAACGGACATCGCATATCACGAAAACCTACCTAACCGTTGTGAAAAATCGCACTCAGTTTAAGTCAGCAGCTGCGAAACCATCTTTTTAAAAATGTGAAGATTGAGAAGGAGAAAAATTCTGATCTTGACCGGGACTCGAACTCGGGCCTTCCACTTGCCGGGTATGTGCTTTAACCAAATAAACTACCAAGCCGGAGTAATTCTGTTTCTCAATTTTCACATTTGTGATCAGTATTATGCACACACACACAAGTTAAATTTCCATCATTTCACTCTTGTTATCTCAATTTAAGTCCTTCGAAGAAGATAAGGTTTATTGTACGTTTATCGAATAAATGGTAACTCGGTCAGGCAACTCATTTCCTTATAGCGTCACGTTTGACATTGGATAAAAAATCGATTTAAATGTTATCGACTTCTTCTGCGACGTCGCAAGGTTCCTTGGTGAAGTCGGTAATTCGAAAAAGAAGATACACCCGCATGCGTGGTTTGCCTTTCAAATCCCGCGCAAAAACTATTGTTTCATCGGGAAGAATTTTCTCGAAATTTATTCGGTTAGCGGCACCCGAATGGCTTCTTGTCGCCCATCCTACTCTCCGCCACCCCTCCTATATAATCCTCCGACGCTTCCCCCTCCCTCCTTCCAGAACCCTTCCCCGCTCTGCACGTCTCCTTCCCATTACCCCCGCTTTTCCGAACCCGCTAAGCGTCCTCGGTTTCAGCCATCATTTCCTCGTTTGCGTCATCGGGCTATTCCGAATAATACCCCAATTGAACCCGATTTTCATGTGCACCAAACTCTCCTTCTCTCCCTCTGCTTCATTTCTCATCCTCCCCGTAAAAGAGCCGTGGTTTGTCACCCTAATGCAGGGTTCGGAAACTTGCGACTCTCTAAACCAAGTGTTCTTCAGTATTTTTTTGCATTTACCCTTTGGGAAATTTCATCAACTACTTGGTAACAACACATTTTTTCGCAAAAAAGAAATTGTCCAGAAAAATGACTACGAAATCATGGAAAAATGTACACCTACTCTGTATATTTACTCTATAGTAAACTATTGAGTAATCAAGCAATTGAATGAAAGTGAAAGGTGAAGTAGATGAGATAATTGAGGTATATGAGGTAACTAAGATAATACTCTGATTCTGATGGTATCACATTCAGATACTTATAGTACCGCTTATTGTATTGCCGCCACGCTTTGAATACCATTGCTCTAAACCAGGGTTTCTCAAAACTGTGTTCCGCGGAACCCAAGGGTTTTGCAGAAGCTATATGGGGTTCCGTGATAGAGGAGTAGACCCGATACGTTCTTCCTTCTCGTATTTGCAGCAGGGAACATCAGCCTCACTTGTAAACTGTGTGTTGCAAGATATATAAGCTATGTAAATGATAAAAATCACAATGATTGTAAAGTTAATTTTATTGCGATTTGGCTTATAACCTCTTAGTTATGGTTCCAGGAAAAAAATATTAGAATATAAGGGTTTCGTGGCTCTAAATCAACTATTTCTCCCGCATAAATGTCATGGAAGGTCAAATTCACTTGTGACTTCAACTACTGGAAGTTCACATTTACTCGTAAGAATTTAATGAAATATGAATTGACATTTTTGAACAAGAACCTTCTTATTCCCCTTTGTTAGGATTTCATGCTAGGTTTTATACTGAATTGGGAAATTTGCGCTCTTCTTGTTAATTCGGTTGCCGACCCCTGCCCTGCGTAACGGTTCTCATGCTTGGATAAAGCCATATCGGCGCCATTCGCCGATCCAGTGTCACGGTTGAACGAACGTATCGCCTCCTCTTCTTATTTGCACATACGTTCTTCCCCGTTTCCTCTCTTTCTTTTAAAATTTTTTATCGAAGAAGCGTGGTGGCTGATGCCACCTGGAAGATTCGGTGTCACCTGCGTAGAAAGTTTTTTTCGACTACTTGTTTCCTTCGTGTGCTTGTCCTGGCCGTTGGTTTCGTTTGAAAGGAACACGAAGGGCCGGTTAACTTTTTTCTCAATTAGAATATTGTTTGTCGAAGTTCATTGCAATAGCTCCTGGATGTATATATTTTACTCAAAGAAAGAAAATAAGCCACCGTGTTTATCAATTTGAATTTTGATTTTTTTATGGGATGTGTATTCCTGGGCGTTTCAGTAATTCGTCCGCAGTGGTAAAAATTCAATTAATGGAGCTACGTTTACCCTTTTATCGGGCAAAAAAAATTATTTCTCTAAAGCCGTCGCGTCTCGAACCTGCTAAATATTCAACACCGGAGAATTTTAAGCTCTCTCATGGCTCAACACGCTCAATTATCTGTCAAAGCCGAAAATCTGATTTTTTTTGCTGTATCCGTAGCTTCTTCCGCATTGGTTCCGCTGTTCGAAAATAATACCCGTTTATAAATGTATTTTTTAAACAACGATCCCAATTGTAATAGAAAATTTTTAACTTGTCATATAACTTGTAGTAGTATTAATTTGGCACCGTTGATACGTTTTCCTGTCATCTGTCTTCGGGAGGGCGGGTAACAAGTACGTTTCCTGTATGTTCTATCCTCGACTACGGTCGTCGGTTGTTACCTCCGTCTCATTCCACCATCGTCCTCTCCTTTCTGAATTGTGATGGCACTCGTGTGTTCGTGCTTTGTTCCGAATTTATCCCGCTCCGTGAAACTCCTTGCGAGTTGACAAAAAAAGAAGAACGCTTCACCCCAAATCTGAAATTTAAAGTTATGATAATCGGGGTTTGACCTAGACGGGGGCCCACATCCGCATTACTTAAGAAACCCTAATATATTTTCCGTTTGCGCGGCAGGAGATGAATTTCGCGGTGGCACGGTCATACTTTTAACGAAGGACTACTCAGTGATTTTATGCAGACGGTTTAATTCGAGGTCTCCTTTTTATACTCGGCGTGTTTGGTGGAATGCGAGATATCGTGCTCTTTGAAAAGTAGTTATTGATCGTGGTTCAATATTTGTCGGAGAATAGTATCTGTTGGTAGATTAACAAATGAAGTTTAAAGTCATTCATTTAGTTTAGTATAGAGCAGGGTCATCAAATTAATTGTAAAAGAGCCACACTGACCGACTTTTAGATTACTTTGTGAATTTCAAAGAGGTAATTTTGAGAAATTATTTATTGTGTAATTTGTCATACGCCTTTATTAACAACTGAGGAAAGAATTGAACAGCAAATAGCTTAAGACTCTTAAAGAAATTGCTGAGGTAAGGCGGACCGGATGATATCGCCTGATATGCTGTTTGAGGCTATTATGCATAAATATAAAATATATTTCTGATCTTTGTCTTAATACTAGGGTTATTATTGAAGTTGCCGGTTTCAATTGAAAGTAGTTTTCTGTTTTGAATCAATGCATTTCAACTTTTCAGTAATATCTTGGTATATTTTTTATAATTTCGGTCAGACAGTTATATTCCTTTGAAGTTTTTTGAAACTTGTATTTGTAGAACTATCCTAATGCTGTTTTCATAATTATGCGTGATTTGTATTGTTCGTATGTGATACTTATATAACCAGTGGATTAGACGTTATAACATGTACTTGCTTTTATGTGATTTTTTTGTAATTTGTGGAACCTTGTGACTTCAAACGATTCGAGCGCTAGTAGGCTTTTCAGTCTAAAAGTAAGGGAGGATAGAAACCCGGTGCCGGCATTAGCCTACTCTTAACGAGAAGCACCAAGGGGGGCAACGGCTTACGTCCCTACCGAAGGACATATGTTCTGCTCGTCGTAGCAGGCGAACGCCCTCGCCACTACGCCATGGCTCCCCCTATTATGAGGAAGTAGGCTTCGAACCATGACTTGTGTACATATACCCACACATCGTTGCTGTCAGTATTGTTTCCACGAAAGGCTTATGACTTTTAAATTCATTAGTCATTTAAATCAAACGCTTCTATTGTATGTTAATTGTTAAAGCAACGAATAAATTTGTGAATTTTAAAAGAATCGACTAATACAATACGTAAAATGTACGGTAAAATAAAATAGTATTCACACGATAAGTATTGTAGCTGTTTTTTTTAGCAAAACTTGGACTTCGCAAAACAACGCAATCATGAGTTTCGATATCTTGAAAATTCCACTCTTCGAAAATTTAAACGTTTTCCCCCTTATGTTCGGACAACTTTTTGTGTGTCAGGCAGAAAAATTTTGCAATAGATTTAAGAACATTTATTTTTGTTTTATTTGAAATTACCGGCAACAGTACGCTTAGAAGATAAGGATTAGGCGTTCTTGAGTAAGAGAAAATAGGATCGGTCAAATAAAGCAATGTTAATCGGTGATTTAAACGAATGTTTTACATCTGCGAAGTCGTGTATAGATGGCGAATTATGTTATAGAAGGGCTCTCCTAGCCTTTCGATCGAAAGAGTGGAGGAATCTCGACCTTTCTCTCTCACCCGCGAATATCTTTGGCTGATCTCCATCGGTGTGTTCTCCAGGCTGACCCTGACCTACCCGTTGCCGCTGGCTCACCTCGCTTCCCCGATTCTTTCCTCGCGACGAGGGTTTTCACCAAAACCACGCGATCCACTTCGGTCTTTCGTCGGTTCTCTTAATGAGTCCGGCCCGTAACTTATCCACTGTTGCACTCTGTCGTGAACTTCTGCCAGACAGGTACGGTTGGCTCGGCCGTGGAGGATCGCCAACTTTTTCGCTCGATCTTCCTACGCGTTGTTCCTGACGAAATCCTTTGGCGTTATCCTCGAGTGCTTGGAATTATCTTCAGTGAACGGAAATTCGAACACGAAATGTCGATATTGACCTGTTGTTATGGGCTCTACGCAATCGCTGATGTAATTCAGTGGTCACCAAACATTTTTCTTAAAGGGGACACACGGGGCTTTGCATACTACTGTGCCTTTCTACCATAATCAGTGTAAGTTTCAAAGAGTTTGAGAATTTTTTTGATTGTATAATGTGTCATACGTCTATAATAAAAATACGTTGCATTCACGTTTTCGAAAAGTGTCGTTTAGGTTTCATGAATGGTATCTAATGGCACCACCTTATGGCAGCTGTACAAGTACGTATGCATGTTTTAAAGGCATTGATAGGCCAGCCTGGCCGAATTTAATCACTGCTGTAGTTTGGGCACCTCTGATCTGATTGACACATTATACCTCTGTAAAATTCGTAAAAGGTTAGAAAAACCATGTGCGCTTTTCGGTTACCCGTCATCATTGGTGTTTCGCCGATAGCAGATTATATTTATAACGGAATTTACTTTCGTTGAGTTACTACCGATGGCGGCTTCTTACAGTCGTAATGCACGCCTAGTTTTCCTATCCGTTTTATGAGTATTGTATATAGAAACATGTTGTTTGAATATTATTTTAGCCATAAGACGACCTCGATAATTCTCTATAGAATTAATTAATGATATAGGTAAATATTTAGCTATAAAACGATTGAATAAAGTAGATGTGCATTTCGATTCAAAGTATTCGTCTTCAGTGGTAACTTATCCTCGGCGATAAATTCCAATTTTAATCAGTGATTGTCGAATTGAAATTTATCAGTAACAACGAAAACCGAATTACAGCTGGAGACAAGTACTTCGTAGATAGAATGCGTCTTTTTACGCTCAACTTTTTAGTGGCTGCAGGAGTTACTTTAAATCTTCTATTGTGCCATTTCGTCGCCTCATAAAAAAATCATCCTTGGCGATCAATCCTGCAATTAAACTGTAACGACTGTAATGCTATTTGTATAGACCAAACGGGGCGAAACTTTCAAATCAGAGCAAACTAATTTCTTAGTTCCTTTATAGCGCAGGATCTTCCGATTCTCATTTCGCCAAACATCTACTAGTTTGCAACCATTCTTCTTCTTTCACCCCAAAATCCTACACATTGCCGATAAATGATTTAGGTTAAACGTCTGGGAAAAAATGGAAATTTTACATGCCATAAGCAACTCAGAATTTCTTTTAGTCAATGAACACCTGGTGATGGTGATCATTCGTCGAAACCGGTCGTGTTTTTCAAATACCTCTATGTGGAATCTGTACCTATAAGTCACAATAAATATGTGCTGTGTACGCATTGCCTTATCCGTATTAACAGTACATCTTATCCTTTTTGAAAAAGAGTATTTCTCGTAGTTGTGTTTGTTACAAAGTCTCCATAATTTTTCAAATGTTGCTTTTAAATATTAATGGAGGGATTTTAAACTTCAAGTATCATGAGGGAAATGCCAGCAGTCATCGGTTTTTCTATTTTTCCGATCGAATGGCGATTTTCAGTTCATTTAGGTAAAATGAGAAGAATTACAGGAAAAATATAATACGTCCTCTGTATGAAATAATAGTAAAATCCGAAATCTTACCACTATATCCCATATATTACTACAGTGAAATCTTGCTATATACAGATCTTGCATTTTCTACGTTGTACTAAAAGTACGCTATAATAAAAATGGTTACAAGTTTCTCAGTGTGATGGATAAACATTTTAAAAAAGTAATACACTTACACAACATTTTTAATTTCCTCGCTCGATTTATAAGAAAATGGCTTATTTAAACCCCATTTAGAGATTTAAATTTTCTTCTCTGCAATCATTTATTCGATTTTCCATGTAATTTTTAGCTAATATGTTGTAATACATAATTTGAGTAGTCGGGACCAGATAGATTTATACTAGCATAGTGAAAGCTACTTAAAGAGTGAAATACGTTATACTGAAATATTTTTACGTTCTTTATGTGGAATATTCGACTGGAATTAAAGAACAGAACGTTATTCTTAAATGCGTTATAAAGAGATTTTACTTTATTCTTAAAATATACATTTTGTCATCGCCTCACTATTCATAAATTGTAAAGGATTTTGCATCTTATTTTCGTTTATACATGTCGGATTCCTGGAGGGCGTGACAGCAGAAGATAAGCAATTTGTTATTTTTCTATTTTCTATCAGTCTGCTTTTCCAAGTGTTAGAAAAATGAGACTGTATGCTACACACACACATTGCCAAATGGCGCACAAGTTGAGAAAGCTCTACGGTCTATTCAGAAGAAAATATTTAGCGTCCAAACTCCTTTCCTATCGATCAAATGACAGATCTTGTGCGTCACGTTTTTGTGTCGCATGGAGAAATTGCATTGGATTGAGATGTAGATGATAAAGTAGATGTAGATAGATAAAGAAAAGGTGAATTATAGTTAAAAATACAAGGAAGAAGATGAAGCTGATGTTACAAATTATACGAGATCTTATTATTTATTGTTGTTTCCTATCAACGATTTGGTGAATTTGGTTTATTAACGCCCAAGGGAAAAGGTCAGCTTAATATATTAATAGGAATATAACCTATACTAATGAGAAAAACATTCTAATGCTGACTGGTAATCGAACTAGTCTTCACATATTGAGGGATTGCGTTATCGCCGAGGTGGTGTCTGCTTAGGTACTTAAGTGATAGTTAATTGGACGGACAAGTGAATGGCCCGGATTCGATTCTTGGTCAAAATCGGAATTTTTCTTCTCTCCGTCTACATTTAGTATCATTCGTTTAAGGCTTCATTGCAGCCATTAATTACGATTTTTATCCTTAATGGCATTGTTTCATGCTTTTATTAGTCGTATGTATTTGATTCGTTGGACGAATATAGCTACGCAATTGGGTATGTCGAATCTCGTAGAACATGCTCCCAGGCAAAATTTTTCGATCGCGAATTGTTTTTTTTTTTTCGAAGTTTTCCATCGTGTACGCAGATAAAAAGACCAACAATTTGCGAATTGTAGTCTTCATTCGAATCAATTTATAAGCGACCAATTAATCCCTCGAGCTTAATAGTTAGAGAGGAAAAGAGAAACGCAAATTGACGTCCATTCGAGCTCGTCACCCTTAATTCTATTATCATCCGAGAGAATTGATGACGGTCGCATGTCGCGAATCAAAGAAAGAGAGAAGAACTTGCTCGCGAAGTAAAATAATAAAAAACAAACCCCGGGCACTTCCACCAGTGGCATGAAACAGCCCTCGGGGTACTCCACATATTCCAGGCACCTGTCTTCAGTACTTAAAAATTGGAGACGTATTTCGCTTGATGCAGGATTCAACCCCGGGTTTTTTTTTCCTCCTCGCAAAACTTCCTCGTACTCTTAGACACTTGCGAGTAGTTTTTTCCCTCCTCGCCCTCACCGCCCTCCTCCCTTCTGTCTTCCATCCACTCCCTATTTTTCCGGAACAGCCTCAAGCTATTCCTCCCGCTATGGGGACCCATTACCTATATAACCCGAGGCGAACGTCCCTTCTCTCCCTCTCTCTCTCTCTCTCTCTCTCCTCCTGAGTTCCTCCTCCTCAGGTTACAATTATCCTCCACTCCTCCAGTTTCCCTCGCCGTCCTCTCCTCAACTCCTAGAGCGCCACTCCTTCCCACGGGTCTCCACGTTTCAACCCTTAGCCTCCATTACCCCAGCTCTGAAAATCCCTCCCTCTTTCTCTTTTTTCGGTTCTCTCCCTTAAAAGACCTCCGTCAGGGTTTTGTTGTTTGCGTCGTATTGTTCGTTGGTAAGGAGTGTCTCGGGAGACGCTTAATCCAGCGCGTTTGTGATCTAACAGGGTAGATTTGTTTGTTGGAGCTCTGATGGAATTTATGGGGAAAAAACGATTTAAGTTAGAGAAGTTCCAAGTCTTTTAAGTGTCGGCGTGCCAGTGGGAAGAAATACCTTCAACGACTGGTTGAAAATACGAGTGCTTGAGTTCCGAGTTAATAGGCTATTTTCATTGAATTCGTGACGCGATGGGTTTCATGAGCTTTGAGTAGTTCGGAGAGGGTATTTTCCTCGGGACGGTTGCGTTTAAACTATTGTTTTGCGAAAGATTCCTTTAGTGTTTGGAACGTAGATTTTCCTTAGTCTGGGAATGGCAGGTGAATGTATTAAGGAACGAGTAGGACTAAAGTGACTAACTGAATCCAATCACAGAGCTCCATTGTTTTGTAGAAATGTGGAGACGTTACGGTGCCTTACTTTCGGGACGGGGCGAGAAACGTGAGAGGCATTGCGCAGGGAAACAAGTATGCGAAAAGACGGCAACTTTTCCTTCTTGAGAAATTAAATTATAGTTGAATACGTGGACGAATAATAATTAAAAGTAATAATTTTCTCCTGTAATAATAAGCGATATAATATTGATGGGCGTTAGTATCTTAATTATTGTTAGTGGCTGTTGCGATTGTCTTACATAGAAAATGCTATCAGGTTTTGTTCATTACTAAGGAACGAAATATATTTAACTGATCTTTCTGCCATTTTGAAGATCCTACTCCTATTGAGTTATTTTATTAACTCTTAGTTTACTATTGAGGAATGTATATCAAAATGAATTATTAACCCGTGGAAATAGCCAGAAATTAGGAAAAAATTCTACCATGTACCTGGAACTTCCTGGTCTTACACTTGCCTGGCGAATATTCTGCCATTGAACTATCGTGACAGACTAATTGTCCTGCTCCATATTAGGGTATTTCATGTCTGCATTTTCACCATATTGACCCGTGATGACTCATGGATGAAACCTTCTCCAAGAAGAGAGCGGAATTATGCAATTTGAATGTATAAAGAGTTTTTTCTGCAACGTATCCAGCAGGATACACTGACCAATTAAAAATGAACTACCCTTAATAAAAATTCCTTGTATAAGGGATCGTGGTACGATTTACTTAGCTTCTTATGCGTTCGATTTTTCATAAATCTTAATTTAAAAAAAAATTTTCCCGTAGTTTAAAAATTTCGTCCCTTTAACAATCACGCAGTAAAGCTTTCGAATCGTATTTTATCCCGAGTTATATTCTTAACAGGAATTTACGACCGGAAAAATACGGCATTTTACATTTTTTTGCAGCAAGGTTCGGCCGACTATAAAAGTGGCTCACGTTTCCCACCAAAAAGCAGCGATTCCCTCTTCCATCAATAAATCCGTGTTCGTGAGCTGCACCTAACCGTGTACGCAGGATGTGATTCGAGCGGTCCTGAAACTGGGTTGCGGCCGCCTAATTCTGATCCCCTGAAAAATTAGGGTTTGATGGTATTAGCCATGTTTGAAGGGTTAGGATGCCACCGTTTAAGCGTTAGTCATTTCCTCTGCTGCCGACGTTCGGAAGTGACGGAAAACGAAAAACACGTCGACTGTTCAATTTGGCGAGTTTAGGTCAATGCAAGGGTTCAAGCATGTCTAAAGATAATTTCAAAAATTGATACGGATAAAAAAATAATTCATTTATGATAGAAAGACGCGGGATTTACAATTTATCGTATTTGAAAGTTAATACTTTTTAAAGAGGAAAGCGAGCGATTCAAGGTTTAATGACGAAGCTGTGGGTATTCTAAAAGAGTAAACATTGATACGTAAGAAATTAAACCTTATTATTTGTTATGCTGTGTAGAGTATCTTTGGCTAGTTTTTTGATTGGAATAATTAGAACAAATTTTCAAAATTACGAGAGATTATGCGTTAATTTTTATCCTTAGCATGGCGTTGTGACAATTATAACGGCATTATTTAATCGATGTAGCAAGTCTACTCCAAAGAAGTCGTTTAAGATTTAAAATCTCACCAAGAGAATAGAGAAAGAAGCATTGGGAGGAAATGTTTATTTTTTGTGCTCAACTCATATATTTACTTATTTTTATCTTCTTCAAAAAAGAGGCCCATTAATGTAGGATATTCTGCTTCGTGTATGCGTGGCTTAAAAAGTATATTGGTTTACTTTGGAAAATGTTGAAGAAAGAAATTACATATTTGGAGTCCCTTGATCATGAAACGAGGAGCTAACTAACTAACGAACCAAAGGTAATTCTTTAAGTCATAAAATTTGAGCAAACCAGAGCTGCATTTCAATTTACCTTTGTTGCAAGCAGCCGTACGCTGTACGTAGTTCTTTTAGTTTTATTATTCAAGAGTTTTCGGTTGAAGTAGTTACTTATACATAAAAAAATTTCCTCGAGTTAGTTCGATAATTCTTTTTCATTTTTTTCGACTTTTTAAAGAAACGAAGCAATTGGCTAAACTCGAGAGAAATTTACTCGAAATATAATCCTGTATAAGTTGCAGAATTTGCGCCGAGTGTCCTGCCTGTATTTCTCCTACTTTCCTACTTGTTGGAGTTTTGTGTGCACTCTCATGTTATATTAATGAGCGGTACAAGTTTTTTTGTGCGTAGGAGAACGTTTTCTGCTCGATCGGTTGGATGTTCATTAAAAAAAATTTTAATCTTTTAATATTCATGCTTTGCCCAATCTTCATTGCCTCACTCACTAAATCTCCCATTCCTAATTTCCACTTTGCCTTAATTTTCTTTTTTCCCCCGTCTAGTTGGCGTAGTCTCGTTTTTTTTTATTAATTATTCCATCTTCCGGAGTCTTCATTTAATCCGGATCTGCTTTCTCTACGACTTCCGCATTTGGTAATTTCGTTTCAAGCTCTTGACAACAGGAAATAAAATTTTGGTAAACGCCGGGACTTAAACCCGGGCGTTCTTTTTGATTAGATTCTTCCACTTCCTTTTCGATGAGGCAGAATGCTGTTTTCCGAGTTTAATTTTCCTTCTTTGAAAATTTCCCGTTTTTTTTTAGCGCGTTTATAAACTAAAACGCATATTGTTTTCTCTTTGTCTATTCGTCTGTGTAGTCGATTAAATTGGAATAATAAGTAAGCGGTAGGAGATAGAAGACTGAAATTCGTAGGGTGAATGTGATCTATGATGCCATTTATTACTATGCCAAAGAATAGTTTTGGAAAAATCGGTGGGTGGCAGGGGATGCCTTTAAAAGTTTTCAAATTAAGATTCTGAACAAATGACTTTAGTTAGAAAGTTGAAATTTCTTAATTATTGAATAGATTACTTCGTCGTACAATTATATTACTAAACTTATAAAGAATTTAAAGTTTAAATTCTAAGTATAAACCTCAATAAATTAAATAAGTTTTTTCATGACGGGAATGATTGATCCGAAGATCCTTATGCGATAGGCATAAGCTGTGATGATGGGAAATGTGGAAACGGGTGAAAAAAATCTGCTGTGAACCCGGGTCTTCCACTTGCCTGGTGGATATTCTACCACTGAACTACCGTAGCAGACTAATTCCCCTGTTTCAGAACGGGAATATTTTCTTAGGTTGGGTGGTAGAATATTCGCCCGGCAAGTGGAAGACCCGGGTTCGATTCCCGGTCATAGCAGATTTTTTCACCCGTTCCCACATTTCCCATCATCACAGCTTATGCCTGTCGCATAAGGATCTTCGGATCAGTCATTCCCATCAATTTATAAAATAGGCATTCTCACCATTGAGAGGGTAGGGATTTTCCTTGATGTATCCCCTTGAGGACATCTGTTGAGGCTGATTGCTACTAGCATTGCTAGCCTAGTCCCAACCCAAGAAAATATTCCCGTTCTGAAACAGGGGAATTAGTCTGCTACGGTAGTTCAATGGTAGAATATCCGCCCGGTAAGTGGAAGACTTGGGTTCGATTCCCGGCCATAGCAGATTTTTTTCACCTGTTTCCAAGTTTTTTCATATTTCGACAGCAATTGAGGATACAATTTTTGGTACTTTGTTGTCGGCAGGAAGTCATATCTCGTACTTATTCTTTTGGCTGTTATTACGAGATGAATGAATTTGACGATCTTTAATCGTGATATACAAAAAAATTATTACTGTCCTTAGAATCATTCTACATTAATATAATGTTTAAACAAACTTTTTAGTTTTTATCTGTAAAAGAACGCTTCAATAGCGGTGGCGAAGATGGTCTTCTAGCGAAGAGAATGAGCATGTACGTGTGCTGTGTCGCTGCTATATCCTTATTTATGTGCATTTTTGGGCATATGCAAATTTATCTGAGGGTTGTTGTTGCGTTGTGTGTGTGTATTTTGTATGAACATGTTTACGCTGGAAATGGAAATAAGATATCAGAACTAGAGTTAAGGTCCAAACTTATTATTCCAAAACGTTCCCTTGTACGAGAAACCGTAATCCACATAAAACGTTCGAATATTTTTCGGTAGAAAACTTGTTTGTAATCATCTTGATTTGGGGATTTGCAAAAGAGATATGTGGTCTCATACACAACAATTTTTATTTACGCCTTCAGAAGCTGGAAGGTTGATGTTTGCATTGCTTGCATGTTATTATTTGTGTACTTATCTTTGTCTGTGTCAGTAATAACATTTTACGGTGTGTCCGATGAAGGTAGAAAATAACTAAGATACAGCTAATGTTAGTGCGCTCTTAAAAAGAAAGACTGACTTAATTGAAATTTTTATCAAAATCGGTTAATAAATAAAGGAGATAGGAGAAAATAAAATTATTTCAGTTTTTATTGCATATATTCCCCAAGTTAACGTGTTGTTTGTTGTAAATTTCTCGATTTTTCTAAGCTATCCACCTTTATGGCTCATTTTATTGGTTGTAATAATTCACTTTATTGTTACAAATGTACGGATTGCGTCTCCAGATTATTTTGTTTATGTTTCCACGTGTCTTGGTTTGTATTTATAAGTATCCTGGGCTTCTTTGGAATTCAATTTTTGGTTAATGCTTAGTTAAAATTGATAGTAAACTAAGAAATTCCTCTTAAAATGTAAAATAAATTCTGAAGCATGCGCCATACGAGACGCGAACTTTCAAGAGGCGAAGGAAGATCCGATAATCTTTTTCCAGTAGACTTTGCCTGTTGTTCGATGCGATCCTTTAACGGTCAATAGCTCTAGGGCGTCGGTCGCTGTTGAATTTGCATGCTTACCGTCACTTCCGCATCTCGAGAACAGCTCGAAGAGGTATTACTCTGATAAAAATGTAGTAAATCTGCGAGATTATTCTTGGAAAATTGAAATATCCGATGGCAAGGCGTACCGTGGACAATCTTATCTCTCAAGTCCCCAGACCAATATATCTTACTTTCTCATATTTTGAGAGCTACTTTTCATCTCATATACCTTAAACTGAATAAAATATTTTGTGTGTTGGCGTTTTGATGAAATTGAACATTTCAAAAAGATTATTTCAATATTTGTACTGCTACTTGGTATAAAATTTCGTCATTGTAAAAGGTTAATCAGCATGAAGTAGAGTTTAGTTAGAAAATGCTTCTCGGATAGCGGATTTTCGCTCACTTCTGTTGGATTTACTCCGTTCACTTTTTAATATCTCTGTGTGTTTGTGTGTGTGTCAAGATAGGAGTCAGTGCCCCGGAAACTTAAAACTTAATTATTAATTTTAATTAAGGTGATGTTATTGCCCTGCAGTGAGATTAAATTATTCACGGATTAAATAACTTCATTTTCGAGTTAATGAGATTTACGAGAGGTTATAGTTTGATGATGGAGCATGATGAAAAATTCATCGTAGGCTTTAATGAAACGTGTCTCGGCAGCGTTCGAACACGCTCTGTAAGGGTCATAGGTTTGGTAATTTAGCCGGAAGTACTTTTTAACTGTCACATTTTCTTATAGTATTATTCTTAATTGCACCATAAAAATGCATTCTCTCATTAAATTAAAAGAAAAAAATCGTTCTTTCCTCCGCACCCAGAATCTCGCTCAGTATTCCTTAAAAAAAAAAAACGAACGGCGTTTAATAAAGGCTATCCGATAAATCCCGCGAGACTGCAAACAATGGGTTATTCTACTTCCGTCACTACCTTCCCACGGCTCCTCCGTTTCGGGATACAAATAAGTACCGTCCGTATTTCCATTATCTCGGGCGTCTTAATTCCACGGGCTTATACTCCATGGTGCTGGGTTCGAACGAAGATGCGGCAAGGCCCGGTGTTTTCATTACCTCTTATTTTTTATTTGAAAATTTCATTTCTTTTCTGCACGCTCAGAGTCATCTTTCTCCTCTTCCTCGCTCTTCATCCTTTCTTTTCTTTCTCTCTCTCTCTCTCTCCCCTATTCCCTCCCCTCACTTCTCCATTTCCTTTCCTCTTCCCAATTCTCCCCTTCTCTCACCCCTTCTTCCCCCTACCTTCCGCTCTTCTCTCCCTTCCCTTTACCCTTCCCCTCTTTTCCTCTTCCTCTTTTCCTCTCCCTCCTCTTTTCCTCTCCCTCCTCTTTTCCTCTCCCTCCTCTTTTCCTCTCCCTCTTTTCCTCCCCCTCCTCTTCCTCTCCCTCCTCTCTTCTTCTCCCCCCTCTTTCCCTCTCCCCCTCTTTCCCCCTCCTCTTTCCCTTCACCTCTTTCCATCTCCCTCCGCTTTCCATCTCCCTCACCTTTCTCTTTCCCTCTCCCCCCAATCTTTCCTTCTCTCCAATATTTCCCCCCCATCTCTTCTTTTGATCCTCTCTCTCCAACCTCTCTTCTCATCTCCACCCTCTCTCTCCCTTTATCTCCTACTCCTCCTCCATCTTTTCCCCCTCCCTTCCCCTTATTTTCACCCCTCCCCCTTCCATCTCCCTCCCCCCTCCCCTCTCTCCTCCCCTTCGCTCACCCCATCTCTCTCTCTCCCTTCCCACCCTCTTACACTCGAGGCCCCTCCTTCATCTCTCGATCTTTCCCTTTTTCAAGATATTCAAAAACTTTCCTTCAAGCTGGTGCTGCTTTTCTTATCCACCACCGGTATAAGTTACCCCTCTCGTCTCCCTTCTCTCAAGTTAACGGGAGAAATAGCGTCAACACGATAAAATTAAACTCTTCGCGTTCTAATCTGAAACGTGTTTCAAGGAAGCTCTATGAAATAACGTCATCTGTCATTCTTGGAAACTAAGGAAGAGGAGAGGAGAGAAAACGGAATTGGAGAGGAACTGAGAGAAGGAAGAGATTTTCGGATGGAGTAGAGAGAGAGAGAGAGAGAGGTTTTGGAATATTCATATTTTATTTTTTTTACAAAATGATTTGCTTAGTTATGTTTTCACTCGTAGTTTTTGTCGTTTTTAAGTGATCTGTAACTCTCCGAATATTAGGTTAATTTAATCCCAAATTCTACTCGCGAGCAAAGTGAGGAGTTGCGAGAAAGTTGTTCTACTAGGTGTCATTCATTGAGCATGCTTTATTAGCTTTCTTTCTTAAAGCGTAGATGCTGTATTCGCAGAAGGAACGTAAAAAGACAAGGATCTTTATCGGTCTTCGAAGAAGCTCCTTAAATTATGTACGCGCCCTGTCTTTCCTACATCACGTCCTGCGTCCTAGAAAAAGTACCGAATAACGTGAAACGTGTTATACGAACCCGAATTTACATAGTGAAAGGGGGTTGCGTTCTGTGCCTCTTCAGTCTCCCTCCTCCACTCCCAGAATTGCAAAACCTCTCTTTGATGCACATGTTTCTACAGATAGAGAGTTGTTGTCGCTTATTAAAGCTTATAAACAAAGCACTCGAGCCCTCGAAAATCTCTCTCTCTTCCTCGCTCAGCGTCCTACAAAGCCGCGGTAATGCGAACCAAAATCCGTATTGTATGAATTTTTGGCATTAAAAAACAAACCGTGTTATAGTGAATCCATGTTATAAGAACTTGTGTTATAGGTGGGCCATGTGTATAATGGATATTAAAATAAATATGCCGCGAAATCCCGTTTAACCGTGTCTGGATTTATCGGACTACCGTGCGTTCTGAAATGTTTGGATTTTCCTTGATAATATATATTCAAAATTCATCATTTATGCACTCCTTTAGATGCTGCTTTGTAAGTTTAATCATATCGATAGCTCGATATTCAAAATTCATCATTTATGCACTCCTTTAGATGCTGCTTTGTAAGTTTAATCATATCGATAGCTCGTAAGCAGAAATCTGATGTCAAATTTTTAACAAATTCAGTTAGTTTATGCAAGTTTATCGTGTGTTACACGAATATCAGTATCAAATAATGGCTTTGTCTACATAATCATCGCCTTCATTTGTGCGTGTTTTTACATAAATATGTACATCTATATGAAAGCAAAATAGATATTTACTAGGTAGTTTATATAAAATGAACACCCTTTATAAAAACTAGTAAGATAGCTCATTTTATGTATATCATAGAAATTTTGAGATAGAAGGTTGAAGTTGGTATTCACTACCGTCATTGCTGGCAAGGGGCTCACGAGATCCCTACCATGTATCGCTGCCTATTCTTCCTCTTAACTCCTCCGACTTATTAAACTTTCAGAGAACTTGAGATTTGAAATTTAGCTTTTTCATATCTTAGCATTGTGAAGAGGACCTCAGGAAAAAGAATCCATTCGATTGGTTTTATAAATACGTATTTTTAGGCACTATTTTACTCTCAATTTAATCTAAAATTTGTGATAATTCCTCTCTATAAAATCCGCATTGAGGAATCTTATAACAAAAGTTAAAAAATCAATTTCTGTGGTCTCCAGTGACCTTCGCTCTGACCTAACGCGTGTGACGTTCGTTTGAAAGATGAGGGAAATTCTAAAAGATGCGCTCGAGACGAAGTCTTCTAGTTATTGTGGAAACCCTTCGAAGTAATTGCATGTCGCCTGGTGCTGTTCCTTATATTTTTCCCCCCCCGTCATTTTAATGGGGTCGCCTTTATTTACTTATAAAAGAGGGTCGTTTCTGGAAAAGACCTATACGTTATGTAATGAGTTTCGGCGAGTAAATTCATGTCCCCATAACTTTCAGGTGCAACATCGTCATCTTGACGAGCCCCACCTCGTTGCTGCTGCTGCCGCCGTCGTTGCTTGCCTCTATAAACTTTTCCTCTCTTCTGTCATAAGCAGAGCTTAAATTTAAGGGGCCACGGTCTGGGAAATTCTCCATCCGATAAATATGTATCGAAATATTTCTTTTTTTCAGGAAGAAGGAGCGATTTCGTTATATTCCCATCCTCTCGAACGTGTATCATCGATTTCGATACTCGTCTTGGACAGTTGTTATTTAGTTTTTTTTTAGGGGTCTGTTATACGCGATGGATCGTCGGAAATATCTAAATATTATTTTTATTAATCCCAGAAGAATAATGATAATAATGTTTTCCACTATAGTAGGGAGTAGAATGTATCTTTAAAAATAAATTTTAATGTAGAGAAATTTTTATGCCTCTGCCGTAGGAATGTAAAACCTAATAGGAAATTAAATGCAAGGTTCAAACTCAGCCGTCCAGTTTTTCTTCCCTTGATGACGTCATCTAAAATTTGAAAAAATCGTCGAATTTAGATGGCCTATACGATAGTTTGTTTTGTTCCCTCCGGAATTATTAATCTTGCGAGCACTCATTCCGTCTCGAGTAAGATCCTCTCACCCTCTTCCGCCTCTCATTTTCTGCTTCCGCCTCCTCTGAACTTTTATCATCTCTCTCACATTCTCCCCTATTCTCTCTCTCTCCGTCTTTTCCTCTACTCCCTCCTTATTATGCCCTGTTATTGTGGCTCCTTTGGGAGTACGATTCAATCTGCTCCCCTTTCTTTTAGGGATTCTCCTTCCGGAGGCTTTATCTCTCTCTCCATTCCTCGCCTCCCCTTTTCTCTACTCTCCGATCCATCCCTTTCTCCGTTTTATTGCGATGTGTCTTTTTTGGCGCCATCCTCGAGGAAGGGATCATGCGTCGCAGTGTGATTTTCTTGGATCGTTAGATGGAAAAAATCGCTATTTGGCTCCCGTGTTTTTTTCCCCGTTGGAAATTATCGCGAGAATAGGAACTAAATTTTAAGGTTTTTGATAGACTCGCACCGTGGAAAAAGTCGCATGCGGTTTTTTTTTGCACGAGAAGATTGCGTACCTATCGTAATGCTCGTGTATTTCCCCCAAAAATATCGAAATTTAGTCTCGCTCTTCCGGTTACACGTTTGTGACTAAAGTATTGTTGTCAAATGTATTTAACGCGTTTTTGAAACTCGAAGCCTAGAAGCAATCGCAATTGTGTAAAGCTAACGTGTAGTAGTTTTAAGATCGCTATTCTTTTCGTTGCCATTTAGTTGGACAGGCGTCTTTAAAACGACGTAGGTGAAATTCGCATTCAAATGAGACTCGGGGGTTTGCTTTATGGCATTGATGATACTTGTTTATTTCGTGAATTTTTATTTTATTAGCTCGGGTTGAGTTTAGGTATGCCACTTATCTTTCCCCAGTCACAACACTGATTCAGGATTATAATAATGGAACGTATAAATGAAAACTAGTGATTGTGCTCGAGAATAAAATCCTACGCCCAAAACAAAACCAAGATGAAAAATAAAGAGTTATCAAAAGAAGCATAAACAGCAGCAGCTCTGAGCATTCACCGATATTTGTTACGTGTTTGTATATCGGATACCGTCCATTGACTTTCAATTGTCATAGTAACCTCATAAGTCTGTGTTTATCGATTCGGGGCCAAACAAAGCCAACTATGTGCGTGTTAGAACGATTCAGAAATAACACCAGTTGTCCACCAACATTACACAGAAGAGATAGCAGTCAGTGTTGTCGGAAGTATCTATACGTGAAGTATTGGAAAACCTAAGTCGATTTAGTCAATTCCCGTAAGTTTACTACTTCTTTGAAGCCGTCTTTATTAGGTCGATATTTTAGACATCAATGTCCATTCTTCCATATAAACCTGACGAACACAAACATCCATGTCCTAGGCGGGATTCGAACCCGCGACCTTAGTTACCGTCTAGCGAATATATATCTTTTCGTAGAGTATTGGAGTTACCTAAATCATTAAATTTCCGTAGAATGACCAGACGTCCCGGTTTTCTGGGATTTGTCCCGGTGTCCCGACTACGGACCGATTTTCTTCATTTTTACTTTATTCGATACTCTTTCCAGGCGTTGCCAAGGCGACCATCATTGTTACCTCCGATTCAATTAGCGCCAACGAAACCTTCAAATAGACGAAAGAATAGCGTTATTCGCTTTGAACTGTTTAATCAACGAAATTATCGTTGTAGCAAAGCCAGTGTTCAATCATGGACAACTATACGTCGCCTTTTCACGAGTTTCTTGCTTACAAGACGCAAAATTAAACATTTCAGAAAGGCATAATTACGCAAGAAATGAAGCTGGATTTGGCGAAAGTGGTATGGTAGGAAATAAAATTGTCGCAACATTTGAATGCAATACGCAAGGAAACGGATTGTTTACAAACAAATTTGGTTCATTGTTAAGAAAAGCTATGTGAAAAAGTATTTTTTATAAGTGATTTTTAGTTTTTCGTAGACCGAAGCGTTCTTGTTAATTGGTTGAAGCTTTTGCGGTTGCTTGTCGTGCTGAACTTAGGTTTTTTCGGGTTGTCCCGCGTAAATGTTTTGCGTTAACCGCCAACGTTTCCACTTCTTTGCCGGAGACTTCTTCGCCCTGAAGAAGTGTCCGGCAAAGGAGAGGAAACGTTGGCGGTTAACGCAAAACATTTATGCGGGATAACCCGAAAAAACCTAAGTTCAGCATAAAGCGTTCTTCTATATCTCGCATTGGCCCTAGAATTGGCAGCGAAAGTAGATGCACCAAATCCGTTGAAATTCAACTGGCACTTACTCTAGTAGCTTATAAATGTGAACATTTGCTATTGACTTCAGAGTTATTCGATTTGTAGTTTGTGATTTAAAGTATATTGTATCTGTCATATTTATGCGGGCCTTTAATTATCGATTTATTACCGTTTTGGTGACAATCAAAAAGATATCACGCTTCCTCTAAACTTGTGCGTTTCGCAACTTCTGTCAGGAAATCCTTTTTTACCCATGTACATATAGTCAATAAATTTTGAAATCTTGGTCGTTCATCGCCAATTCAGAAAGGACACGAGCGACAAAAACAACTCACAAAGACCGTAAGCGGGACTAGTCCATAGTCACGAGTGTAGCCAAAAACTCTTTATTATCTCAAGAGTCCGAGGCAGGAAAATGTATCCCAGATTCGAAGATAGGTTGCGGTTCGCGGGAATCTTGTCCTTCCCTTTGCCCGCCTCCCCCGCTCCGCCGGAGCGGAAAAATTACGGTCAGTGAAGAAAAGGTCTCCGTCGATGCCACGAGAATTAGGAGATTTTTTTATTTGGTTTTTCTCCCGCGGTTTGAGTCCCTTTTATTTTTCGTTTCGTTCCCACCTCCCCGTCCTTGGCTTGGAAGCCCTGGGACACCGGATGGGCCTCGATAAGAGAGGAAAGATTGGTGTCTCGCGCTATGCGACGCGTCGCAAGTACACGTATGTACCTTAGTGCACTGCTGTCATCGAGGAATGGGCGGAAGGACTCGGTTCCTCGACGCCGCCGACTCCTCCTCGGGCGGGGCTGTGCGCTTCGCCTGGTCCGTTTGTTTTATTTTTTGAACGCGTTGTCTCTCCCCTGCGCCCTTTTCTTTTATCTCTTATTATTCTCTTGTTTCTCTCGTTCTCTCTCCCTCCCAATTCTCTTCTATTTCCCCCCTCTATATCGCCTCTCCCACTTCTCTCTCTTTCTCTTTCTTCCCTCTCTCTTCCCCCATCTCTCTCTCTCTCTCTACATGTATTTGTTGTATATGTATATTTTTTATATGTATATGTTACTTATTTCCTTTTATTTGTTGGTATTCAAATCCTCGATTCTGTCTTTCTTTAATTTTTTTCTTCTGTATCTATTTAGGGATTTTTCGCGGTTTTTTACACCTCCCTCCTCTTCGTAGGTGTTTTTCCGCAGTGGGACTTTTTTCTGTGCTTACATTTTTCTTTGATAATTCTTTTTGTTCAACTAACAAAATTTGTGATCAATATGCATGTGAAATTTCGTAATTAACTTGTATATAATATTCAAACCTCACGAAAGGGTTAAATGTAAGACGGGACTTCACAGTCTCAATTTTGCCCTAAATAAAGTCGTTTGTCCCTCTCTTCCTCCCCCTCTTCCTCCCCCTCTCTCTCTTTCTTCCCCCCTCTCCCTCGCCCCCTCCACACCTCTTTTCCCTCTCGTCTCTCACTTCTACCTATCTTCTTTCTCCCCTCTCTATTCACCCTCTTCCTTGGTAGAGGGGTGGTAAGCGTGTCTAACTCCCACTGCAAGGGTCGCGGGTTCGAATCCTGCCTAGGGCATGGTCGTTTGTGCTTGTCATAGAAAATGTATTACAACACATGTAATTGGGGAATCCAGTTTGTGTTAAATAAATTATTATTATTATTCTATCCTCCCCTTCTCCTCCTCTATCCTCTCTCTCTCTCTCTCCGCACTTAAATATTGAGTTGCTTGTTATGTATATAATAATTACTATGCCTTGTAATAATGTTATATAGGACATTGTCCCGGAACAATAAAATTCTTAGCTATCTATCTATCCATCCCTTTCGTTTCCCTCTCTCCTCTGCTCTTACCCCCTCTCTCCCCTAACTATCTCTGCATCTTCGTCCCTTCCTCCTCTTTTTCTTCCCTCTTAAGACTGTTTGTCACACAGGGATATCCTCTCATTTTGTCGTGACTATTAGCAGATAATGTGCGAACTGCGGAGAGGTGAACTGTTTTGCGTCCGTCGGATTTGTTTGTTTGGTTTTCCTTCTCCCGCAAGTTGATGCATCTGCCGCGAGATGTTTGCTTGATACGGTGTCGACGAAGGAAATTTTGCCGAGAGATAACTGCGGGAGGGTTTGAAATTTTCCGAGGAAGGAATCCTCGGAAGGGCGTCAGAAAAAAACCATCTTACCTCTAGTTATAAAATTTTCACTAATGTCGTCTTAAATGCCTTCATTCTTGTTAAGGCTTCCATAGTGATTGTTGTTCATTAAATCGCTCAGAAATTTGATTTGGTTTTAGTATTTTAGTTTTAACTCGTATTTTCTCTCATAACATACAGATGCGGGCTCTGAAATAATGTAAAACTGACTTCGAAATATATGAAAGGATAATTAAAGTCTAAATTAAAGGTTTCTGTAAAACTTTTATCGAGTGATGTTTCAGATTTGGTTATTTGTAATTACTTACGAAATAGACTCTTCAGCAGCTAGTCACGAAATTTAACGATATCGAAGCAAAGGCGGAAATAATGATTTTGGGTGTTTTTTTTTGTTGACCCGACGGTGGAGTCAACCAAGAAAGTTTGGCGACTAATAAAATATAAAGATTTAATGGTAAGAGTTAAATGGTGGAAGATTTAATGGTTTGTATGTAGGTCCTGTCTCAGGCGGTTGGCATGGAATATATCTTATCATGGAAATGTACATTTATCGATATTTATCTAGATTAAAATTTTGAAAACGTTTCATGAGTCTGGTGTTCGGCAGTCATTCTTGAGTCACGTAGTTTGTTCTCCTGTTGCTTATCAAGATGTCGTTATAGAAAATTTTTGCCTGTGTGAGTGCTTTTATCGAGTTGATTCGGTTCTGGAGCATTTGAAGAACATACACAGATAAGCGCTAAGCGTGGAGAAGCTTTGATTCTCAGTTCACGTACATTTCACCTCAATACGTGAGAATGATAAATGCCGCATTAAAGATGTAGCACCATACGTCGAATAAAAATTATGAAACAGTAAGCGTGACTTATGATGTCTAAAAGTACGCATTTCGCAACTAAATAATCATATTCCTTAGGGAGTATCGATACTTATTCCTAATCAACGAAATAGCGGGCCTTTTATGAATGGAGGTTAGTGAGAAAAATGACGATAAATCGAACTTTCGGATCATAAACGATTTAATCGATCATCACCGCGTAGTTAACGATATTAATATTTTTCTTCGGTGAGCTCCGAAACTTCAATTTCAGTAGAAAGCTCATTCTTGCTTTTTTTTAAAACATGATATTAAGGCACATTGTACGTGAAAGGTGGTCCAGGCAGTTTATAGCGCGTTTCCATCTATTTTCCCGAGTAATAATTTACGGAGACCAGGGGCAATTGGCTCCTAAATCACACGTTTGGAATTTATAGCGACAAAACCTTTCGGCACCTAAGTTATCGCCTTCCATAGGGAAAAATAAAGACTCGGAAGAATAAAGAAGTATTTCATAGCCCGGAATTCAAAGTTTCGACCTCGTTACTGGCAGGTTTTTGAAACGAAGAGAGAAAGAGAAGGGAGCAGCACTACCGTTTGAGGGACACTTCCTATTTAGTATCAATTCCGACACGTCGTTAAGGAGTCTCGTCGCCATTTCCATCAACCCCTCCTCCCCTCCCCCGCTTATAAAACCACGAGATCCAACCCTTATATTCAATCTACTGGCGGGAGAAAAGAAGGGGGAAAAAAACAACTCATCGCCTGGTTACGATCATCGCGTTTCTCCACGAATCGTCGTTCCATCCTTCTCCGCCCTTTATCTCCCTCTCCCTCCCTCCCACTCCCTTCCTCCTTCCCTTATTCTCATACGTCTCAACTCAATTCGGTGGAGGGTGGATATCGTCCCAGCTGTCGTCGTAATCCTTCCTTTTTTATTATCGGTCCCATAACCCACGTCCAATGCGTCACATGTTTGTTTTGTATCCTGGTCGGAGAGGGCGCGCGTCCTCCAATCCCACACTCCCTCCATCCCCTCTTTCCCCCCTTCCCCCCCCTCTCCCCCACACACACACACCACCCACTCCCCTCGACTTCCCTAAACAGTATTTTTCTCCTACCATTTCGCTCCGGCCAGCATCGCCGAGAGGATGGTAAAAAAAATGGCGGGTGCAGAGAGAGAGAGAGGGAGACGGTGAACCCGGAACCGATTTCCGGGTACTGGAACGCTGCGGGAGAAGCACAAAGGGAAGGGGGGGGGTTGAGATGGATGGGTTGGGGGAGGAGTGGGTAGGAAGAAGGATAAGTTGTTGCCACCCATTTTTTTCCCCGATCGATCGCAACGTTCCCTATGCTTCCGAGCCTTTCTGTTTAGTCGCTCGCGAACCTGCTGGTCGTTTCTCTTTTTTTTCTCCATTCCTTTCGTCCCTCTTCTGTAATTTTTTTTTACATTTTCCCGTCCTCGGAGTGCGTCACCCTTTTGGTTTTTGTTTGTTTTCTCCGCGTTTTCGACGTGGTTCGCTTTGTTTATTGCGACTTTCTCGGAGCGACGGAGCTTGTGGGTTTTTTCTTTTTCGACGTTACCTTTTTGCTTTAGCGTTTATTTCTTCTGCCTTGGAGTTGTGTTGGCGCAATTTTTTCCTTCGGTTTCTTTGTGTATATTATCGGGATGCATATTTATGGTTAATATTAGAATTGGATTTCGGGTTCTGAATGGTATTGAGTTATTCGTGGAAAAGTTATCCTATGAAATTGTCGCTTATGTTTGCGTTCTCGAAATTTCATATTCCTCTGAGGTATTTTTGAATCCGTGATAGTCTTATTAGTTTCCGAACAATCCGTTAAATATCGCGTAATTCTTGTGGATTGCTTGGTTGAGCTTTTCCGTCTTCCAATGACTGGGATGGATACATATTTTAGCTTATTCTTATTTCAGTTTGACGTCCTGTTTGAAATGAAATGGTTCAGGATTGCTTCAAATGTTTTAGAACGTCTAGTTCTGTATTTACCACAGTTTGAATATATATTAACGGTCTTATTAGGTGTTCATTGTGAGCTTCTTGAATTAAGCGTTACGTATTCCGCTATGCGGTTTATTATAATGTATTTTAAAGTTTGTTGTTTTGAATATCATTTTTATCCTTTTAAGATTTTATTTGGTTTCTTTAATACAATCGTTGTATTTTATAGTAATCACCCTTAATTCATTCGAAATATTTGCGCGACTGACACTTTGGTGAAAATTCTGTCACAACCTGTGCTTTAAAATTGCATTTATGTTCATTGATTTTTTTTTCAATTAACCTACATAACCTTATCCAATTTTTCTTTTTTTCCGTAATCTCTTTTCGTACCAGTTTTTGTCGTATAATTCTTTTTCATGATAAATTTACTCCATTAGTGATGATGGAGATTAAAAGGTTTAACTGTGTACACGTGCACGTAATATTATCTCGCCTGCCCTATTTCCCCATCAGAGCAAATAAGCACCATGCCACTGTGAAAATGATTACCGCGTGAACTGTCAAAGGCCCACGTTCATTTTTTTCTCTTCAGGTTGACCTGAATGTTAAGACCCGGAATATCGACGCATCATGTTAGTTTATCAATCGTGCTGAATAAGTAATTGGTTTTCTGCGGTTATCTACGGAAAAATCGTTTAAACAAAATTAATTTCCAAGTTCATTCGATTTATAAATAAAAACATGAGCGGTTGGGTTGTTCGAAATGAAGAGAATTTTCGCAAAAATTTTGGGCTCTAGAATTTTATTTTGTTTAATTCATGTGTCTTCGTATTGGAGGTTAAATAGCACGGATATAAAATTGACCGTTGTACCTTCTTAGTATTCATCCAAGCAAATTTAATTTTAATGCCATATTGCTGTGTGTAAAAGATTCCTGAATTTGACCATAAATGCATTTATTATCTCGGTGCGAATTTTGAGCTATGCCTACTAATTTGATTTTCAGATATGCAATATCTGGTGCTTAACTCATTTGATAAGAGCAAACGCTAAATTAATGTATTGACTCTCCAATTTTAAGCCCTTGCCTACTCATTTAACACATTCTATATTTTTGTAATAATGATTGCGAGCGTTGGTTTCAGTTTCCCGTCATTGCTTATTCTTAGAAATACTCCATCCGATCGTCTATTTTAGCACAAAAGTTCAAGGGCGTATGTAGTCCCGCTCTTTGTTCTTGTCATCGCTAACTCCCCTACCCTTCAGAAAGACAACTTCATACCCTTGAAATCCGTCATGTACCTCCTACTGTTCATACCAGCTCACGGTTCAACCCTTGCTCCTCCCCCCGTATCACCTCCTTCCATCTTTCCATCCGTCTCCCTTCCGACCTCACACCCTTCTCGGGTAACAACTCCGGACCTTATTCCCGCCGTCATCCAAGACCGCCGGCCGTCCGGGCGGTTTATCTTTCCTCCGTCCCCTCTCTGCCTATCTCTGCTTCCTCCCTCGACTCCCACCCGCGGCGTCTGTGGTCGTAGCGGGGGTTAAGACTCTGGGCACCTAGCGTCATCCGCGTCCGCAGCCTCTCCCAATCCCTTGGGATGAGTCAACGACCCTCTCCACCGTTGCAACGCCGTGGTCCAGAGGCATTTCTCTTTCCCGAACAAGTCATATGTCCCCGTCAAAGGATTTTCGAGCGGCCGCCGCGAGAGAAATGACTTCATTTATCCCGCCATTTCGCCCGGAAAGGCATTCGTCATGGCCTTTACCGTTAAGGGCCGGAATTGCATCCCGAAAGAGTTTCGTTTCTTTCCCCCCCCGTGCAGTTTTTTTTACGCTCCACTGTGATGCGGCGCCTCGCCTTTTATTCTTTTTCTTTTTTTTTCGCTCATTAAAATTTTTGGATGATTTGTGCTTTTCCCCGTAGCGCCAACATTTTGGAGGAAGGTGCGGAAATGTCGGAGTGCCGATCTGATTGGAGGAGATTTATCCCGCTCTATCAATTCTGTTTTGGTCATCGTAGTCGTTTGCCATTCTCTTATACGAGGGGAGATAGTTTTGATAAGTTTGCGTTCTTTCGATGTTTGTCAAGAAAATTTTAATGATTCATCGCTTAAAATTGTATATTCTATTATTCTTATTTCGTCAGCATTTGTTTTGAAAAATATTTTGATGCCTTTATTAGTTTTTATTTCAGTCATTAGTTTATGTTTTGAATTCAGTGCTCAGGTAATGGTTTCTCGATTCTGTTTTGCTATTATTCGAATTTAAAAATTCTATCGACATTTATTTTCATCTTATTGATTTTACGAAAGCCTTAAATATCGCTAAAAATTTTATTTTTTATTTCAAATAATGTTTATGTTTTTGTCCTAATCTCTATTAAAATATTTTGGCCATATGTGAACTTTTACGATAGCTGGATTTAATATCAGTTAAATATCTAACAAACGAAAGTAATTCATATTGGTGTCATAAATAGATTTAAGTAATTATTGAGCCTTAAAATGCAGCTTATATATTTGTCGTTTTAAAATAATGGCTGAATGTAATGTCATCCTCTGGTACCGGTTATAATTAACTAGCTGAAACGACCGGCTTAGCTCGGGAAAGAGTGGCAAACAATTTTTATTGCTCCGGGCAAACGTTCCCCATTCCTTAATTACGCAAGCGATGCTTACATTAACATTTACTATTTTATGTATTGTATTGTAAGCATTAACGTCTTACTTAATATTCACATGGATAGATGCACCGAAGCCTTTAAAGCGGCAATAAAATGATGTGGATTATGTCAATACTATTAGCCAAAACGTAAATAATAAGCAACGTCTTGGCTACCGACCAAATGTAAGTAGATGTATCGATTTATGTTGCGATAAATCTTTCAATGTTAATGGTGAAAGATAACAATGTTCTAATATTCCTTAAAAATCATTTGACTCACTTCAAAAGTATTCATAGATTATATCTAGGCATGAATCCATTTGTACCCTTTATCTTGGAGTTAGTTATTCTTCCTCTACAGCGCGCCACGGCGCGGCGGCGTGGATATCTCTAACTTTGAAGAGGACAACAATTAAGAAATTTAGCTTTGTTGCCGCCTGGAAAATGGACGTCTAAACCGATAAATTTTAAGCTTAAAGGAAAATTTCGAGCGATTTAGCATGTAATACCACGAAACATGAACAGAATTAAAATATTCAGTCTTTCGTGTGTAAAATAAGTCATTTTTCATGATCGTAAGTTAATATTTAGGTATATTTATATCCACATCAGTGAAGGGCTGTATGGCATTTTGGGGTTTCTCCACACCATTTCCCATGAATTCTTATGGAAATAGTATTTTATTGACCCCATGGGGTATAAGAGATCCCACGGTCTGCAAACCTAGACCAAGTTCTTCCTTTGATCCATAGGATGGCCCATGAAACTTTTGAATTCGATAGCTTCAGCGGTGTAAAAACGTATAAAGAACATACATACACACACACACACACCCACACACACAAACACCCACACACACACAAATATTTATAAGATGATGATTAATACTGTGTAGTTTGTATCGTTAAAATCTTTTGTAAATTGAAATATTATGTGATGTCACGTTGATTTTTATTTTAAATGCTACTTAACTCTTAAAATCGCTACTACTTATAGGTTTTTTTCTGTATCAAAAATATGTTATTTGGTATGGCTCAGTACTATTTTTCTCATTATTTCCGGATTAACTAATAATTAATTTTTATCGTACCACTTCAATTGCCTTGATTGATGCCAAAGTCGATATTTTTGTGGGAGCTTTTTGGATAAACAGCGTCGAAATCCGCATAGTTCGGGCTACATAAAAAGTAGCTCAGCAGTCTTTTATTTTCTTCGTTTTTAATATTACTTTTTAAAATCACTTTCGTTTAAAATTGAAATTTCACTTAAATTTCTCTAAAATAGAATATCTTCCGATTTAATATACAGTCCCTGTGAATTCTAATTATCAATTTTTCGTCTTTGCCACCGATCCTATTACGAATTTTATTTATTTGAAGGTAAAAACGTTTCTCGAAATTTTCATCCAACAGAAACCATTCCTCTTCTCTCTGGTCAACCGAACAAGTTATTTTCAGCGTAATCAATATCGTTGGCTCCTATGACGTCTTCGTGGAAGACAAAATAATATCGCTGCTCTGCCACGAGATATATGGAGAGTTAGTGTTATTAGAACTAGTCTCCCTCACTGAAGCACTGCTCTACGCTGTGATAACTTTTCTTGTGCATTATTGATGGGGGTCATTCATCCATCCGTGGTATTACGGGTTCTCTAGAGCCAATGGCTGCCTTCACGCTAGACAGGTTTATCACGCTATTTTTTTTCTTTCTTGCAAGATTGATTAGTTATCCCTTGTGTTCAATTATTCCAGTCATTCATTCAAACGGAGTTAAGGGGGATATGTAGGATTTTAGTTGGCTCGCTGTTAATGAAATGCGGTAGGAGGTCAGGCGGCTTAACGTTTCTTCCGAAAGATGGAGTGCTATAGTCGCATAATCCTTACCGTGATATTCGTTAAAAGAGAATGATTTTTTTTTTAGAAAATGTGACAAAGCTATATTAAGACCTTATCCAACTCGTATTTTATTATGCACTGTTAAATAAATGAGACAATTGCCTACGTACCACGTATAAGATGTATACGCTGTCTTGAATTGAGCGTGCCTCGCATTAATTTATGTGGCACGAGAAACCTCGTAGCACGTGATTTTTTCCACGAGAGGTTAAATTTGCACATCGCGGTTTTGCCTTACGTGGTTTTTCCAAGAACATATCTGCCGCGTTGCATTACTGCAGTGGTTCACAAACTTGATGCATTTGCGACACTCCCCTCCCCCTCTTGAGCCATCCATATACCAATTAATGTAAAAAAAATGACATTAAGCATATTTTATTTGTTCAGAAAAATATGTTATGTGAAATAAAATAAAAATTAAATTGAAATAAAAAAACGTCCATATATTTTATTATATTATTAAATTCAAAAATAAAATATTCCGCTCGCGTTTCTCCTGTTTGATGTTTGTATTTCTGGCCAGATATACGAAGAGCTGGCTGATACCCTCTTGGCCTGTTTTACGGTCATAACTCATTCCACACCGGACAAACCAAAGAGGACAACTGTTTTGCGTCCCTTCCGAAGGACGGAGCGCAGACCTGCGCTCAAATCACAAGTGTACAGGAATAATCCTACCTCCGCAGGATTTGAGCCCGGGACCGCTGCGTGAATGGCCAACGCTTTAGCCACTCCACCACCGCAACCCTATTACCCGCACTTTGGAAATCGCTAGACGTATGGTATAGAAAATCCTCGTAAAATGAAACTGAAAAATCGTCGATATTTACCTTTATTTAACGGTTAAAGATGGGTATTTTGAATATTTCGTACAGTGCTGGTTCGAACTATGTTGATTATCTGCAATCAATAGAAAAGATATACAAGTTAGCTACGTATGTGTTAAGTAATGATTTGAATTATTGACTATGTAGCTGTAATATCCAAAAGAAATGCATATTTTTAAGTGGCTCATAAACAGCTCTTAACGATGAACATAACAGCATTAACAAAGAGAACACTGACCGTGACCCCGGAATTGGGAGCCATCACGCAAACCGAGGCCGGAAAAATATTACAATGCCGGGAATCGAGCCCGGGTCTTTTGGATCCTTGCTATTAGACCCCGGTGTAGTATACAAGTAATGCGTGGCCGAATAGGTTTCTTTATTCCCAAATCCTATTTATAACTTCGGGTATTTCTGTCTTGTTTTTTTTGTCCTTTCGTTTCCTTCTTCGCCATTCTGTCGCGTGTTCATCGGCGTTCCTCATTTTTTTTCTCTATCCCTCTTTCGCTTCGCCCTCCCTCTGCGTTTGTAGTATACTCCCTAACTATCTCGTATCAGGTTCTAACCTGTACTTCAGTTTTCCAATCCTTCCTCTCCCTTATTGCGAAGGAACTGACGTGAGAGTAGGAAGGGAGAGAGAGAGCTCCTTTGTCGTCCTCAACTTTCTTCCTTCTCCCTCGCTATTTCTTAAGGGTCCGCCCTTCTCGAGCGGCGAATTTCGTCGCTTTCTCTCTCCCCTCCTTCTCATTCATTTCCTTGTCGTCATTTCTTCTCCTTCATTCCCTTCCCTCTTCCGTCCCGTCTTATTCTCTCTTTCCTACACCTCTTCTACCTCCACCGCCTCTCTCGCTCCCTCTCTTCGTCTTGAGCCCTCTGCTGTTCCCGGATCCCTTATTGTATGTTCTCGCATTGTAAGCGCAGAGCAGGATGGTTCCTCTCTCTCTCTATATCTCTCTCTCTTCCCCTCCTCGTTCCTCTTCCTCGCTTTCATCTCCTTCGCTAATGAAGGTAGACCTTATTTAAGTCATTGTGCGCTCTTAAAGAAGAACCCCGCTCTCTCCCCTCCCCTTTTCCCTTGTGTATTCCTACCTCTCTTAATCTTTCTTTTCGTGTCTACGTCGCAATCTTCTTCCCCGTCTTGCTTTCCTTATTTTCTCTCTCCTTTTTTTCGCCATTCCTCTGTTTTTGTGCCTTTTCTGTTTTTATTTTTGAGGCTTCTTCCACTATTATGCATACTTTTTTCGAAAAGTTTGATGTTCCATCTATTCATCGGCGTAATTTAGTATTTTTTCTGGCATTTTATTGTCTTCTCGTTTAACTATTTTTGGAGGCATTCTTGAAAAATATAATGCTCCTATTTTTTTAAAAAAATTTTGGGCGGCCATATTTGCTAGATTACATTCATAATTCTCGGATTGTTTATAATTTTATTCTTCTACGTCTTGTTCGCCAGATCGATAGCTTGCATGTGATACAATGCGCCAAAATTTCCGTTATATTTTCTTTTGCAAGTGAGACATATGTTTATCTCCGATCGTCAATGGGAAATAGTTACCTCGGTGTTGCTTTTTCCTGCAATCGCATAAAACTCATAGCTATCGTAATTGGCGAGTTTGACAAGCATCATATTCAGGTTCGTGGCCATCGTTTACGATATCGCTCCGTTAAAGACTTTTGAAAAATTCTGAAATTTTATTTTTGAACGAGAGGTTTTTTCACTTTTCAATAAATATTGTCGTTCATATCATTATACGAGATAAAGACTCCGTTTCTTAAGTTGCTTATGGTATTGGGCATATCGAACTTCTTTTATTCAAATTGTGTATTTATAATAAATGGAAGAGGAGACTGTGGCGAAGATAACTATTAACTTGAAAGTCTTACTCCGAACCGTACAAGTGAGGACTTAGAGAAAACGAGTAACGCTAAATACGTACGTATTTTGAGAGCCAAGATCTCATCGTCAATAGCTGATGTTAAATGTTTTTATCATAAAGGAATTTTGAGAGAAAATTGTACCTGGTAACTTAGTAATAATTGCATTATATTGTAATATGGTATAACCCATTAATTCTCATGTATTTTATCATCATGGTTATGTCTTCCGATATATGTGTGGTTGTCAGTCATCCTTCGGCAATCCTTCAGACTTGTACGCCCTTAGAAACTTCAATCCAGATATGTACATTCTTGATATTTCGTTCAGTCTAGATTTTATTCACAGCGGTCGGGTTTTTATTTGTAAACCTACTCGCAAAATGGGTTTGAAGAATTTTATGGTGTACCTTGAAACTGCATTCAGTCATCGGATTGCCTCCTTTTTTTGCGGTATCCATATAGAACGTGTCATTTCCTCTCGTCTTTCTCTTTCATTCCCACTGCCTCTACGTCTGGCTTATTCCACTTTATTCTTCGCCTCGATTCTCCGCCTGCCCGCATTTATTCGCTAATTTTATTTGGAGAAGTTGCTTAGTAACGGTTCTTTGTTACAGCTGCTTTTTACTTTCTCCATACGTAGTAATGGGAAAGTATTGTATTCATGAAAAAAATCGACTTCGAGATTTCAACGGAAATACATGTTTTGAGGTCCCTAGAACACGTTTAGACTATTTTCGGAATGATGTCTGTGTGTGTGTGTATGTTAGTGTGGGCGCTCTAACTCAAAAAGTACATACCATATCGTTACCAAACTTCATATATAACACTTTAACATGAGCACAAAGAACTGATTACTTTTTAGACAATAACGGATAACCGGAAGTCGCGGTTTATTCGAAACCCGATTCGGTTTTTGCGATATTTCTTTGTTAAAACATCATTATTGTATATACAATTCTAAACAAAAGTTATAGAGAATGTAATTTCCTACAGTTTTCATTTGAAACAATTTTCTATAGGAGTTATTGTTTAGGAGTTATTTATAAATAACCGGTTTTTCGGTTTCCGTTAAATATCTCCTTAACAACATCGTTATTGGTAATCTTCGTAAGGACCAAAGTTGTAGAGAATAATATTTCTTCCAAGTTTTGTTTGAAACTAATTTTCGTAGAACCATCCATTTCGGAGATATTTTGCTTATTCGTAAATTTCCAGTATACAGCGCCGACACCATGTAGCGGTGAATTCTGTAAACATTCAAAATATACGTAATTTACGGCAACAAGGACGATGGTATTCTTTTACGATACGAAATAATAATTTTGCCTTATAATGCTACTCATAATAATTTAAATATCTATACCCCAAATATGGAGAAAGTCATGTGTTGGCCACATCAGATTTTTACCAAATGCTACGAGAAATTTGATTTTGCAGTGTTTATAAAACTTATAGTTTTTATATGTTGTAGATCATACATAAAATTTTAACCGTTTTGATTTCATGTTAACCTAGTTGTGTGAAAAAACCTGTTAACTGTGCATATAATACTCCGTTAATTACGCGGCGTATCGAATATTTTTTTCCATTGCCTACTTCCCTCCTATTCTTAATGCACTCTTTTTCCTTTTTATCTCCTTTTTTACAGCTTTCTTTCTTCCTTTCTCTTGTGCTAGTGTACTCTTAGCGTCTTGCTCTCCGTAATTACTTACATTTCATTGCGCAGATCTCGTGAGCGAACACGTTTTTCGCTTGAGATATCGGATTTATTTAAGCGTGAATCTGGGAAAGCGGGAATAAAAATCCTCAGTGAGGGGGCCGTGCTTTTATCCAGCACGGTTTTTTTTCGACTTAAAAAGTTGAGAGCGTCATTATTTTTTCTCCTCCTTTCTTACGAATGCACACATACATTTGGCATTGCATCTATATTTGCTGTGAGGAACGGAATAAGGATCACAATTTGTAGTCGTGAAGGATTCTTAATTACTTGTTCATATTTTAAGGATTCGGTATTATTGTCGATGCTAGAAAGACAGTATGCATATGTGTGTTAGCTTTAATATGCTGATTTTGCGTTGTTGGAAATCTGCAAACTTAATATTTACTTTCAGTTTCTTTCTATTCCGCTTATATAAAGAAATAACTAACACGATAAAATTACTTTTTAATCCTAGCATTTTTTGCTCTAAGAAGTTATAGACTCCGATTCCATTAAATAATTTTTATAATGTGCGGAGAACGGGATAAATTCTGTTGATTTATAAATTATGTTTGTTATCCATTTTTACATAAGTACATGTTTAGTTTTAAAACCCAAAATTATTCTTCGGTAATGGTTTTGTGTTAATTTAATTAACTAGAATAATAAATTGTAGTCGGGAGGATATCTTAAAACTTAAAAACGTTATCGTTAAATTTATGTTTGAATATTATTCCCGAGTGAATTAATTTACCACAATTGGTTATTTTGGTACATACCGTTGATATTACACGGATAAATCAATCAGATAGGTATGTAAGCTTCAAAAGCGGCCCTATGTAGCTCAGCTAGTAATGGAAATTACCGTCTTGATGCTGGTCTTGAATAAAATATTACTGTCCGTATACATAAAACGCGGTTGTAACATTTCTGGTGAACTTAAATTTGTCTTTGTTATGTCTTTCCTTGTAACCGAGTCATGATCATTATCGGCACAAATGGTGCAAATGCATGTTCTTCGGCCACGATGATACAGCCACTATAAATAGCATGAAAATGTATGAAATGTAATTAATTTCGATTTAATGATAAATGATTAGCCTCTCATTTTTTTCAAATCAACTTCTCGAGACTCTTAAAAACATTTCATAGTATCCTTGCATACTCTTTGGTGTCCATTCATTTTTGGCGTTGAAATAAAAAAATGTGTATCTGGGATTTATTTTTTAAACCATCCTCTTAATCCTCGCATCACCCCCTACGATATGCTAAAACAAGCAGATTATCGAAAAGAAGAAACATCCAATCCTTAGGCTTCGCACCACACCACCTTACGTATCATCCACTAACCGTGAAAAGGGTTTAACGTCTCTCATCCAACGCTTGTTTGGCGGTAACCAAAGGGACAAATCCCCACACGTCCTTTTTATTTAACATTAGTTTGGGCGTGGTCCTGGTCTCCGGGCACGTATTACGGTTCCTCTCCGGGCCTCTCAACGGTCCAACCCCTCGCATCCTCTTCCTCAGCTTCCCTGCGAATAAAATTCGTGGGTGGCGGGGCGTAATTTCGTGCGGGGGGGGGGGGGGGGGGGAGGGGTTTGGAAAGGGGATGGAGTGCCCTGGGAGGAGGCGGCTGGGAAAGGAAGGGTGGCGAAGTGGCGTTACGGAGGTTAGAGGAAAGAGGGTGTGAGAGGTGTCCCCCAAGAGGAGGTGATGTTTTATTTATTCGCGGGGGAGTACGGAGGTCGCTTTCATTCCTCCGCTTTGGCGGAAAGGCAGTGAAAGGGGATGTGAGGGTGGGTACTCAACTCGCTAAGAGCGGAGAGAGACCCTTTCAGGAACTTTTAGTAATGGATGGATTTTTTTTGATCGCGGAGGGAGAGCCGCAATTTATTTCTCGTAAAAGTCCTCGGGTTGGAGGTCTCCAGAGTCGTTTGATTTCGTTCTTTTTTTTTTTCGTGCCCGACGTAAATTTCTGCGGGAAAATACGTCATCGGACTTTTTTGTTTTTGTTCGAGTATGGGGAATATGCGTTTAAATTGTTGTTTTGAAGTGTTGCGTAAAATTCTGGTTGTGTTGTCACGCGGTATTTTTTTTTGCTCAGAGACGCATTAAAATGTTTTATTTTTGAGCCTTCCACACTTTAGGGCAGTGGTGCGTACAGTTTTCAGGCCGCGCCTCCCTTTTGATCACGTAAACCATGGCACTCCCCCTCCCCTCCCTCCCATTTCAATCGGCAAATTTTGTTGATATTACATACAAAAAATTATCTCACATTAGCTCAATATCACGAAATAACTGGCGTTTTAGTATACGCGAGGGAAGAAAATTTAAGATGATAGTAATCTTCATTCAAATAAATATAAAATTTATTTTAATCTTAATATGTAATTGATTAACAAAGTATCTACTTAATGAAAGATACTCTCCGAGCCTTTGATGACCGTGTTACATACCGGTTAATTGCGCTTACCCTAGTTTTTATTAATTTTTCGTGGCTTTTAAAGTAAAATATATCTTTGTTCTTATGCTCTGGATGCTTACTGATCAAATGGCGTGTTCGTTTCTGTGGTTTCATACTGTCGTTGGCCAACACTTCAGATCAGATGACGCACTGGGATGTTTGCTCACACACTTAACCAAAGTCCACGGAAATCCAAATTTGATAAATTCTTGTCTGTATTTTCTTATTTTACGATTTTCAGATGCGTTTTATTTACTTGTACACGGAGTTGTCTCGTCAGATACTTTTCACGTACCGTTTAGCTTGAGTGATGCCCAGTTTCATTCTAAAGGCTTTTGCCTCAGGACGTGTAGAAGTTCTTCATTGAAAATCAGTGATTTTATATACCGTGTCCGCGACTCATCGCGAATCCTCAAGAAAGAGCTCGCGCACCTCCATGAGTTCGCGCACTCCAGGTTGAATACCGCTGCCTTAGATGATATTGGCAAAGATACACCGTCAGGCGAGAGGGCTATAGCGATGCGTTACCCTATGTTTATGTAAATTATCTACTTCTACTATAATATATTTTGAAGCGTGTGTTTGAGTATTTGTTGGTTTGTGTGTTTGTTCATGGAACTCCTCCTAAACGATAAAAGCTAGAATAACCAAATTTGGTACGATTCTTCCTTACATCCTAACTTAGTGAATGGTCAAGGTTTGGTCAACCGTGATTAATCAGTGCTGCCAATATAGGGGATTAACATTTTTCTATAAGATAACACGTATGAATCCATTTCTTGACTTGCAAGGTATTCTTCTTTCAAGCATAAAAATATGTAAATATGGACCGATTTTTTCGTTTTTGCTTTATTTGACGAATAAAACTCTGTACTATCTCATTCCTGCGAAGTTTACATGTTACACGGTCGAAGTTTTCAGAAATACACTATTTGAATCGAAACTTTGTGGATTTTTCGTACTCTTTCCGGGCGTTGCCAAGGCGGCCGTCATTGTTACCTCCGGTTCAGTTAGCTTCAATGAATCTTACAAATAGATGAAAGTTTAGCGTTATTCGCTTCGCACTTTTGTTTAAGCAACGAAACAATCGATGTTTATGGATAGCAACTTAAATACAAACTGATTATTATTCAGGAAGCGTTTATAACGATTGATGAAAGTAATTGAACCTTCTTTCGTCTATTGAATACTGGAATCTTACATTTTTTGTAAGTAAAATCATTATATTCTACATTATAATGTTTATTAACGTAAATAAGCTCACGTATCTGATGTACATTTACCAGTCAGTGTTCAATCATGGACAACTAACTGTACGTTGCTTTTTCACGGGTTTCTTGCTTACATGACATAAATGTAAACATTTCATAGGCATAATTACACAAGAAATGAAGCTGGATTTGGCGAAAGTGATATATATGATAGGAAATACAATTATCGTTATATTTGAATGCAATACGTTCGGAAACGGATTGTTACAAGCAAATATGATTAATTGTTAAGAAAAGCTAATTGTAATTTAAAAAGTATCTACTGTATAGGTATTTTAAAGAGTTTGTATGTTGTGCTGTAGTAGCTTCACTAAATCCGTTGAAATTCAACGGGAAATTCTGCTAGTTGGAAATATATATTAAACTCGAGGTACCATATCCATACGAATCCTCCCTTCATTGTAATAAATTTGTTTGAAGTTACAAAACACCAACCGACACAACTATTGGACGTGAGTTTGGAGACGACAGGTGATCGGTATCAAAGTGACACGTGGATGGAGAACCCGAGCGGAATCGTCGTATTTTTGACGAGTTCGATTTAGATGGAAAGAGGGAGATTGGTCGACCGCACACGTGATATCTGCTTACCCATTCTCCTCATAGACGGCATGATTGGGTGTCCTTGGGAAGAACCTGCTTGCCCCCCCAGCAGGGCAAGCGGCAATGTCGTAAGGGGGCGCGAACGGGTTGAAAGGAGTGGAAGCGGGTGGAAAATTCGAGGCGAAAGGATTTTCTCCCGGAGAGATGGAGATGCCGGGAAATGCTGAGGCGACGCAACTGAAATAGACTTGTCACATTTTCAGTAATCGTCGTTCCGCCTCCTCCATCTTAAGTTCAGCGTCTCTCCAGAGATAGATCTTTAAAATTCTCGCCGTCATCCACTTCTCTAATTGCTGTTTCTAGTCTGTCTAGAGATGGGTCCACGGATGTAGCGAGCATCGGATTTGTCTAGCAATATTGTGGTGTAGTTGAAATTTATTACGCGATATCGGCGTGACGTATTGAACCGTTTAAACAATATTTAAGTAGTATTTGACGCTGGTTCGAGCCAGTAATAGCTGGCTCGAACCTGCGTCAAATTCAGTGAAGTTAGGCAAGTTGGCATAAAACTCGTAGCTATCGTAATTGGCGAGTTTGACAGGCATCATATTCAGGTTCGTGGCCATCGTTTACGCTATCGATCCGTTAAAGACTCTTGAAAAATTCTGAAATTTTAGTCTTGAACGAGAGTTTTTTTCACTTTTCAATAAATATTGTCGTTCATATTATCATACGAGATAAAGACTCCGTTTCTTAAGTTGCTTATGGTGTTGGGCATAGCGAGCTTCTTTTATTCAGATTGTGTGTTTATAATAATTGGAAGAGGAGACTGCGGCGAAGATAACTATTAACTTGAAATTCTTACTCCGAACCGTACAAGTGAGGACTTAGAGAAAACGAGTATCGCCAAATACGTATTTCGAGAGCCAAGATCTCATCATCAGCAGCTGATGTTAAATGTTTTTATCATAAAGGAATTTTGAGAGAAAATTGTACCTGGTAACTTAGTAGTAATTGCATTATATTGTAATATGGTATAACCCATTAATTCTCGAATCGACCTAATAATGCTGTGATGATGCGAAGTATAAGTTATGTTTAAAGAATGATGGTGGCGTAATAAATTATCCTCTTCTGTTTTTGGCTCTAATGCGATCAAACTGTGGGGTGTATTAATAGGATATACTAAAAGCATCTTATTTTTTATGAGCGTTTTCTTCTATTTTGTGGATTTTAAGGGTCATATATCGTGTTTATGCATGATTTTATTCTTGCGCACAGTACCGTAACGGGGAAAGATGGACACCCAAAGCGAATGGCTTGTCGATACTTGAAAATATTTGTACAAATATTACTCTAAATTTGCAATTCTGTACGTAATACGATAAATATAACGTTTCTCTTATTTTGCGTATACTAAATATTTATTTTTTCATCTTTCAAAGCTTGGAATGGTGCTCTTAGGTATTTGCTGCTTGTGCATTAGATGCAACTACGCACGCACGCACACGTACGCTCAAAACCACTTACATGTATGTATTTAAATGACTTAGATCGAGGAATATCACCGTTACTTACTCTTTTTCTCCTTGTTTTCATCCTTACCGCTTTAATCCCCATTATACCTAATTAACGGAGGCCTTAATCTTTTAAGTGGTTCTAAATGACCGACCTGACTAAGCGAATTTTAAATCTCCGACTCCTTTGATCACTCAACCTCTTCCGTCCGGCAATCGCTCCCTAATCCGCTGATTTTTCTACGTTTTCAGCCCTCCACTTCGACACCCCCCCCCCCCCATCCTCCCTGACCTCTTTCAATCCCTACATGTATCCTGTCATATTAAGGTCACCACTCTTCCCACCGTCACATCTCAATCGCATGCTATATCCCTCCACATCTCTCGATGTCAATTCCGGCGGAAAAAAGAAATAGCGTCCCGTGGGGAAAATATCGTCAGTTCGCCAGAAAGGTTGGCCGCCTGGAAAATTTCTCCGCCAGAAAACTTGTCCACCGGGAAAATTGGCCCCTTTCTCCCCCCTGCTTTTTCCTCTCTCATAGTCCGGAAAGTCTTCCACTCGGAAAATCATACATGCGACGAATGGAGGCGCATTAAATTAATTTCTCGGGGATGGGAGCGCTTCGGAAATCCGTTTCTCCCCGTCCGGAGTGTAACATATAAAAAAAATGATGACGTTCGAGCGAAGGTAGTTGATGGGGCGACCATATTTCCTCCCCTTCGTTTTAATCAAGGTGTTTCTATCCCTTATGAGTTTTCAGTTTAATGACGTTACTCATATTTTCTCTCTTCCAAGTCTCAAAATGGTATCGATAAATTAAATTAGTGAATGTCCTTCGATTAAAACGACGAATTCGTTTTCACGAAATGTTTTGATCGATATAGCTTAAATATAGTCGATTTTAACGCGGTAAAAAATTGCAGTATGTTCCGGATCCTGGAAAATATCCAAGACTGTGCGCTCTCTTAACGACTGACGCAGCGTACACAAACATTACGTTATTAATTCAAATCAAATCAAAAAGGCTGCATTTGGACCTGCGCTGCGGTGTAGGGTAAAGTGGAGTACGTATTACTCTTATGTTGTGCAGCGGATCATCAGCTTGTAACGTCATCCTCGTTTTGAGTGAAGATGAGACCTTGTTTGGGCTATTGTTGAAATAATGCTTGATAATGTATATTACAGAGCGCTGTCCGTTTGTATTTTCGCTTTGTTCTCGGCAAACTCTGAAGCTCACCATCTCCGTCGTATGTTTGGTATTGAAAACTAAATAGTTTAACTGTGAAATCTTTAAAAGCGAGGAAATATATGGATGGATTCCATTAAATTTTCACTCGGAATTTGGCTATTAAAATCAATTTATTACAGTTTTTTGTATTCGTTGAAAATCGAAAAAGAATGATTTTGTCGTTTTAAATTGATAGAATGCGTGCGGCAATCCATAATTAGCACTCGAGTGGACAATGAAATAGCTTTTCAATCTAGGATCCACCAGTTCTAGTTGAATTCTATGGACACAGTTACGAAAGCCCAAAACATGATGTGCGCTATTGGAGATAGAAAGGAAGAACTTTTCGCCGGGCTCTCTGTAGATTGAGCCACTCGATTACATTCTTATCATCAATTGATAAGATCACTTTGTCATTTCATATTATTGCTTTTCTGCGTGTAATATCAATTATCTCAATCTCTCGCCTTTCTATATGTCGTGTCTAATCTTAGAACAACAAGAGAAATCGATGAGTCATCTCCTCTCTTTATATGTGACCTTATGCTCACTGCGCCACTCATCTATTGTGACGACGTTTGCCGATACTTGGTCAGGCATTACCAGTTGAAGCTAACGATACACTCTCAAGAGCAAAGGTCATTCAGAAGAAGATCGTTCATTCGTCTCGGGGTTATTTAAGTGGAGTGACTTCATCTCCATATAATTCAAGCTCTTATCTTTGTTACCACTGCGCGGATAGCTTTGGGTATCGTTGAGAGAAATGGCAATCATATTAGTATTGTATTCTTTTACTTGTGCGCCGCGAAAAGTGGGTATTTAACCCATTGCATGAATGCATTTGATTTATTTGCTAATGTCTTTTATATAATTATTCGGTAGTTTTTCTGTTACTAATGCATCCGTCGGTGAAAGAACGGTGCTCAGAATTCGAAATTGAGTCGTTAGATGTCTAAAATTCCCCCAGATCCGAATGTTAGTCAAACGAGTATAAATTATGTGAGCCGTTTTTGAAGAGGTGAGGTGAGATACCGCCAAAAAGACTTCGTTTCTTTTATCAATAAAATACATAACGGAAGTCGTAATGAACGTCATTGAAGAAAATGTGCGCTCCAATAATTTGCTAAGTCTGTGCCTATTTAAAAAAAATAAACTCCCTCTAGAAACGGAGTCTTTGAGCGAATAAGTGTACGGAAAAGAACTGTGTTTTACCGGTTGAATCCAAAGAGTGGTTCTGCTTACAAACAGATGTTCATAAATTGCTCGGTAGAAAGAATCCTGTATTTTTTATCTTTTTTAAAATTACTAATTGAGCTTTCATTAAGGCCTCCTAAGTACACTAACATTCAAATTTGCATCCTTGAGTAAAATGTCCTTCGTTATATAATATAACAGGCATTATAATTATGTTTTCTTAGCGATATATTTAATTTAATTTTCACTTTATTGAATGGTATTAATGTAGGGAAGTATCGCTATTTTAGCGCTTTCTGATAATGCATCTTCACGCAATCATTTTTTATTTTTCTGTAAATCCTTGCAATTATATTTACACCATGCGGAATGAAGTATTGAGCGTCATCATCTGACATTTGGTAATGACCTCAAGTACTGAATTTGTAATTGTTTGGCTGTCGAAAGTGGACGGAAAATTGGCAACTTTTTTCATATTCCTAATTTTATTCGTTTATTTCTCTATCTTTTACCCTTACCGTAAAATGCCATGTTAGCCATCTATCATTAAATGTCGACATTCCCTCCCTGAGTGAAGTGCATTTTATAAGGAGACCTCAAGATAGAAAAAAAAGTCTGCACTGGTCAATCTGCCTGTCTCCCCCTTTCCCATCCCCTCACTCCTCTTGAACCTGCAGATTACGCGGGAAACAAAAGAATGAGAAGGATGTGCGATGTAGGGAGAAAGAGGGGCAAAATAAATAAAGAGTGGCAATCCCCGCGGCAAACACCCTTTTTCTGCCTCCCACCCCAACCTACCCCTCTTCTGCTTTATTTCCTCCCGTCGCCTGGGATATCCACTTCCCTCTTATGCCGCGTTAAGCAGCTACGTTTTTATTCCTCCTTCCCATAGTCCGCCCTCCTTTTAAGCATGAGTGCGAGGCGGAGGTAATAAATCCCGGGGTTTTTAATGCATTACCTTAAAAAGTCTACCTCGGCCCTCTTAAACTCCCCCTCGTCTCTCTGTCCTCCGCGCCCGAGGTTCGCTCCCCGTCCAGAGATTTTTTTTTCAGCCGTACATGCGACGGAGGACGATTTATCCTCATCGCGCGGCGTTGGTCAGGACGAGGGCAAAACTAAATCGGACGCTCTTGCGGAATGCTTAACGGCTTATCGTGGAAAATATTTCACTTGGAGTGTGGTCGTGCGTGAGAATGGGATCGGGGATATAAGGGTGGGCCGTGATTGTACTCGGATCGGGTCCTTAATCTCCCGAGTGTTTTTTTTTTTGGATTGTTAGGCGAAGGAGCATGGACAAACAATTTTTCCGTAATCTTGCTCTTTCACGTTGTCTTACGAGAGAATGGGTAGGTGGTGTCTTTCGGTTTGCATAAGATTCAGGATACTACCTCAAGCGCTCATCTTTATTGATACGAAAGCCTTTTGTTTGTAATTCTGTCACGCTGTCGTCGTTAAAGAGGACCACGTTGCTGCTCTCTTCGCGAGATTATGTGTACCGAATCGGATATAGATATGGGACAACATTACCACGATTAATTTCCACTTGAAGGACTAGTTTGTAACGTTAGCTTTTTTGTTATTTTTGCACGTTATTCCATTTTTTTTTTGGAGAAACCCGTTTTGCAATATGCAACGTATTGTGTCACCCATGTATGGTATAGTCTTCCGTCTTCTGTAAAGTCCCACCGCCGAAGAATTTCCTGTTTTTCATTCGAAACTGAAATGCCGTTAAAGTCGGCGACAGCCGTTAACAGGTTTCTCACGTCATAAGACGCAAATTAAATTTACGTAATTCACACGTGATTTTTTTCAACTAACATAGAGCGAGCGTTAATGTTTCTCTCTCTCTTGACTGTTTTCTTCGACGGCCTCACATTATCTGCTTCAGCTCCGCTTTGTTGCTCGAGGTAATCCACTCTCTCCCTTCGTCCTCCTCGCTGCCCACGTCTCTTGATCGCTCTCCGAAGCGTAGGACGTTGGTCAAAGCCCTCGCAAATGCGATTGGAAAGGTCGCGCTCACCTGTTCGACAGAATTATTCAAATCCCCGTGACGCCTCCCTGGGATGAGGCGTAGGAGGCGGCTCGAAGAGGTGGTGCTTGTCTGGTTAAAGAGCTTGCGCTTTTCCTCCTCTCTCCCTACTAGAGAGAGGCTTCTTTCTCCTTCCCACGTGACTCGGTCACGTCCGAGTTATGGACATTTCTTATTACGCGAGGTTTTTTCGAAGAAACGAGCGTTGGTGGCCCAGCGCGCGGAGAGACAAGAGATGGGAGTTCGGATCGTTATAAGAGGGGTTTTTTTTTATTCACGCGAACGATTTCTAAAAGTCTATATTTTAGTGATTTCCGAGACGTAGCGTCGGTGTTTTCTTCGTAAGTCTTTCATCCAGTGCTTTCCCGGGAGAGTTTTTTTTAACCCTCACAGAACACACTTTTTATCCTCTTTGGGATGACTCATTCTATTTTGTTTTTTTGAATATTTTTGGCGGTGCCGTTTGGGTGACGTAGAAACGATCTCGCTGATAAATATAACTTTTTTCCTCGTTCCTCTGCTGGTATGGGCGTCTGGGTTTCACTACCTGGAACGTATTTCTGATCTATTTTTCCGCGGTTTTATTGGTTTTTGTTTATAGGTTGTAATATATTTTAGGACGATCTGTCGCGTTTAATGGTACGGTGTTTCTTTCGATGAAAGATTTGCCAGAATTAATGCTGTTTTTAGGATTCGGTTCTATGTATACTAAACTTACCGCATTGTTCGATTTTTCTCGTGTAACGGGAAAATTTTTAAAAATATACATAGGCAGTTTTTTCAACTGGTTAATGGCTTTTGTGTGTAGAATATCTTTTATACTCCGCCTTCAGGAATCTTCAGAGTATCGGAGGTTTCTTCTCTGGCGCGATACATCACAACCCATTTTTATTTACTACTAGTAAAAACACTAAAACTTCCTTAGTACAAACTTAAAGAGATTTAACATATCAAGATTTCTTGTTTTACATCCTGTTGCTTCATGCCGAATTTTAAATCATCTATTCAAGATTTCGCCTTTTCTCTCCATATCCGGAATCTAATTTGTCTATGCCTAGAGTGCTGTGAAGTTTTGTTACTCGAATTTACGTTAAAACCGCGGAAGGAATGATTTAAAACGATAAAATGTATTGGAATATAATGTAATGAATGGTTAATTTTGTTATGGCTTTTTCAGTGAAAGTCTTGAAAGTAAAAGCAAACATTTGTTTAACTCTATAATATCGACACGGTATTATTGTAGATATAATTAAGGAAAAGTGATAGGAAGTAGTGTAGTGAACGTGGAACTAATTGTAAGATATGGGATAGGTACAGAGAAACTGGTGATCTCTTAATTAGTCTTGTGAGCATGAAGGGCGATAGAGGAAGAGTTATTGGAGTCGGAATTGAAGCTTACGGGTCTCCGAATCATTATATGTTGACAGAGTATAAATAGAGCACGTATCATATCGAATACTTGATTATGATATTCCCTTGTGTTAATATTAGGATTTGCGTTCCAATTATTTTCTTATCCACTTATATTTCGAGTAGTACAGATAAGTCTGTATACATTTTTGGTAAATGGCTCTTGATTCCTCGAAGTGTTTTGGTGCGCCCATTTGAGCGGAACCTAGCCGTCACATGGGTGGGGATGTGTCGTAGAGAGAGTTTACGTAACACGGTGAAAGGTTTTATCCTGCGTCACCGCTAGTTCGTGAAAGGCTCTCTCTAGTCCCTGCGTAGTTCGAAAATCGGTGGAGGTGACCGCAGAGATAAAAATTACCTCGGCAGCTTTTATCCTGGCTTCGAATCCAGCAGTTATTTTCATTAGCTTGTTGTATGTAAGAGAATACTTGATTTTTTTATGATCCATTTTCACTATTGAACTAATTTATGCCAAATTTCCCAACGACTTCAAAGGTTAGTTGTATATATTAGCATTATTAACGTAGTTATGTACCTTAATGTCTGTGATATTAGTGTTTTAACTTAGATTTTTATGAAGGCTCAAAAGCCGAGAAATATTAGGTTTACTTAAAGTAGGTGTAATTCGTATTTGCCTGTCCACGTACATTAGACGTATTTCTCTACCCAGCTATTCGCCGTAATATTTATTTTTTCCCTCTCCTTTAAGCATTCCTTAACTTTTGCGAATTCAAATTAATCGACTCTGTTAAATATTTTCCGAGACGGTATATTTAAAAAGTAAAGATTTCTCCCCAAACGGTCGCGGTATTGATCAACCAATACGTGACCCTGGAAACGTCTTCCTCGCGAGTATTGATCTGGCTTCCGAGTCTTTTCCGTCGTTATCGTCCTCGGGTCAACAGGTGGTGTCTCGTTTCTATTTCGAACCCAAATGATTGTCGTTGGGCAGAATAAAATATAAAAAAACGTCCCCGAAGGCGGGAGTGGTTTGCAAGGGAAATTATTTTCCCGGATTAATCGATTATAATTGAATTTGATCTCGGGTGTTTATTGTTGCAAGATCAACAGGTGGGGGGGAGGGTGTTTGAAGTCTTTTGTTTCGGCGATGCCGAAGGATTCGTCGCATAATTGGAGAGATGGGAAACCTCTTTTCGGATCGGTTGGCCGCAGAGATATGGCTATCTTTCGGCGCCGCGATGACTTTTGCCGATCTCTTGACGTCCTCGTAGACTGGGGGAAGTCGTGCGTGGTATCCGAATTGAGTTTTCATTAGGAACTTTCTCATTCCTAATGCATGGCCTCGGGGCTGCTTTTTTTGAACTCCCGGGATCGTACCGTTCTTCTGCAATACGGGGGGATCCGCGAAACAAGAGAATGTCCACGTCTTTTTTCTCTAGTGGACGTCTTCATTAAAGCGTATTATAGTCAGACCGGCGAGTTCATGTCTGGTTGCGTAGCGCCACTTTTGTGGTTTCTTCGCTGGTAATTCCAGCTTTTTTTGTCCTCCTCGGATCGCAGTTAATTGGATATCGTGCCGCGAACCTATGTAGTAACTTGAGCGATGTTCGTTCCGAGTAAGGATCACAAGAACTAGTGTATTGACTGCTTTTTATAGAGTCGAGCGAAAAGAATTACATTGTACGCCATTTTCGTGTCCTCGTTTTTACGAAAAGGCTGGAATTGCAAATCTTTATTATTCATTTATCCTTACTGTTTTCGTCGAATTATTTACTTAATCAGTGAAAATTCGGATGCTTTCTTTTGACCCTAGGAGTACTTTCTATCTGGCTAAAGATTTCAGAGAATCGCATCGCTCAAAATTGCGTTCTCTAAATCCGCTCAAAAAATACATCTTAGAATCCGATATGGACGTCATCTTTAAATATAATCTCTAGGAAAGAGGAGAAAGTAGTCGCCGAAATAAGCAGAATTGCTTGCTCAGACACGGGGAGTGGACGGTTATGGCAAACAGAGATTAGGGCGTCTGAAAGGAGACGAAGAAAACAGCGCCGTGACTCGTCATAATGATATGCCGTCGGTAAATTTGGACCCAAGTACCAAGGAGTAATACATGAAATGTGTAGGAAAAATATGGTCGCGTCAATATTCCTTTTATTTAAAGTTATGTTTAAATGATGTTCAACAGCATTTTTTCCTAAATTACGCCGTGACTACGTTTTCGTCAGTTTAACTCGTGCTGTGACTTTAAGAAGTCTTTGCATATCATAAATGTAGTAATCATCTAATCGATCATAAAAATAAAGAAGTACCTACAATTTTTTATGACAGTATTAAAATATTTATCTCCTATCATCAGTAGTATTGTTCACTGATTTACAGTATGCAGATACGTTTATAATTGTAGTTTATAGTGGCTATCTCCATTTGTAACATAGATTGTCGCGATTTGTTATAATTTTTAGTATTACGAGGTTCCTTTTCCTCTCCTAGCTCTTTAATCCGATTTCCCGTAATGATTGTTATATCACCCAGCCCTTTAATCGGATTTGATAGACGTACTTCTTTTCTTTTAAGCTAATGGGTCAGATCAGGAATGGTCCTTTCCTTAATCCAAGAATGTCAATTGAATTGAATTCCACGCAGACGCCTTCTATCTTCCATTAATTAAATAATCGGTGTCTCCTGGTGCCGCTTTGGCGATTGCTCGATTTAATTTTTAAGGCGGCTCCGAAAAATCGATTCGCGCATGCGCACGGGGACGAGAAGGAGAAAACAGAAACCTTTCACCACTTTTTTGCATTTCGCCGAAAGCGTCTGAATGCGCTCGCAAAAAATATACGTAGAAGGCTCTTTATGGGCTCAGACTAACTTGTCAATAGATAAATCATTTCGTGGAAGGTTTCGGACGTTTTTTCTCTTCGTTTTTATTTTGGTTAATACAACTGTCATAAATGAATATCTTATATTTCTGCCGTCATGCCCGATTCTTTTCGTTTTACGTCCGTCTCACACCGAAAGTTTCCTCGAGAGAAAAAAATCATCGAAGCTGTCTTCGCCTTTATGTACGGTATTTGCCTACGAAAGTGTAAACGTGTATTATGGATTACTTGTTTGATTTTACTCGAATTTGACTTTCGAAAATTTCAGTCAGACGTGTCAGATTATTCATACTCATAGTCGGCCGGGTTAGACTGGTAGGTAGTGTGCCTGCCTTCTAATCCAAAGGTCGCGGGTTCGAATCCAGCTTCGGGCATGGATGTTGTGATTCGGCTTGGGGTTTTTTCCCCTACCTGCAGACAAGCCTAAAAATAATTGGCTTTGCGGGGAAGGCATCATTAAAAAAAATACTCTTAATTCATCTTTAGCTCGTGGTATGGATTATCTTTCCTCGGCTTTCATTCCGTGATTTATTTTGGTAATTGTTTTCTATCGGCTCTAATTAAAAAATGGCAATTTCTCCCTCAAGAGTCCCTTAAAGATGAAGCGTAATTTTGGTTTCAATCTTTCACTCCCTGGCACTCTTGTTCGGCGTTTATGTGAAAGGGATCCCATCTGATTCTTCCCTTAAAAACTTTCTCTTGTGTAAATCAATCTTTTCCAAGGGAGAGGTTGGTTCTTCCTCCCCCCCCCCACTCTTTCACTCCTTTGCGCCGGAATTTTCTCATTAACCTTCCTCTCTCTCTCCGTCCCTCTCTTTTTTCGCATTATCCCCAGACTTCCATAAAATCCGCTATATCCCATGGCAGAGATTCGAATTTTTTAATTTATGAAAGCCATAATGGCGCATTGGACTGCCATAATCAAGGGGCGAGAGATGGTTGCTTCGGAAAGATGATACGAATAGATTACGCTCGAATGTCCCCGATAATTATTATTTTCTTTTTTTTTATTAAACCTCAATAGCGTTTAAAGGGGTTTCAGTGGTTCTCTGAATATTTTTCCCAACACATTGGCTGACAGAACCTTCTCGCTAAACCCTTACGCTCCGAATCCGAAAAGCTTTTAATGATTATGGCTGTAATAGTTTAGCCCATGTTGGCGCAACGACGGAGAATTAAAGATACTGCATCATTTGCATTATTTTTAAAAGTATTTTCTGTACGTTTTGTGTTGTATTTATGCGCAAAATATCGTTGAATTAGGCTCGATTCTTTTTATCCTTTTATTAATCAGAACAATATGTTAGTATTTTGGATCAGTAATCCTGTTTTGCCACGCCATGATGTCATCAGAGATTTACATTAATATCAAGTTCGACTTCACTGTTTCATTTTTCAGAAATTATATTAAAACGGAAGGATTTATTTTTAAATTTTTAACATTTTATACTAAAATTTTTGTCCCCTGTGTCCCAACTCGATTATTTACTCGTCATAACGAGCCATTTAAGTAGTGCTTAAACATTACAAATAAAAAACAAAGTGACGGGTGTAGTAACAGAAAACCACTGCCTCTGGTTTTTGTCTGGGAAAGTGACAGCGGGTGAAGTGCGAACGATTCGCGACTCTTTTGATCCACGTGCATGGAATATGACAACACCTCTAGGTTTAACAGTCACGCTACCTTATTCCATGTCTGGATCCTTTATTTCTTCTAAGTAGCTCACGCACGCACACTCGACGAAAACATGAAAGTGAAATTGTCGTATATGTCCTGAACCTTTTAGTGAATTGAGCCTCTTTTAAATATACGCTCGTTTAAAATGGAATTGGAGAATCTCCATTGCCATACAAAAACATTGCTAGGTAAGTTCTCGCTAATTTCTAAAGGGGGTTTCCATTGGCATGCCATTTAGAACACCATGAGCACTATTCCATCAAGTTTTATCGTTTCATTTGCTCGGATCACGTTTTGCTTTGGAAATTCGTTGGCGATTACCGAATTGATTATAGAATTAAAGAACAAGCATTTAAAAAAGTACTTATCTCAGGTATCTTCTCCAATAGCCACAATACGGTTATGAAATACCAAATGAGCATTTCGGCTACAGAACATCCGTCTTCGTTGGCTCTGTAGCCGAAATATGCATCTGGTTTTTCGTGGCCTTGTTGTGGCTGTTGGAGATACCTGAGATTAGAACTTTTTAAAGTGCTTGTTGATTTGGTTATTGGATGAAAATTGTTACTTTTTTCTTACATATGAAGTAATAAATTATCGGCTTTATTTCGAATTAATTGAATTTTCATGCCGGAATGCTACGCCCCTCCTTAGCTCAAGGGTACGCCATTAAAGTCGCGGGGTTGAGTTTTTCGATTCCCACCAGTTTCGCTTCGGCCATCCGTCGATCTCACATACAGACACACACATGGAGACGCGCTGTCGAGCTGATGGCATTGAGTGGGCGTTTTTTTTTTTTTGCGGATCGGAGTAGAGGTAGGGGAAGAAGGGTTTTGGGGCAGGTACAGGGGATGAAAAAGTCGATTGCCCTCGACGGAGGTGGTCCTACCTTTTATCTTCTCTCACCACCCACTCCTCACTCCCCTCTCCTACCACTCCAATCTCCCTTCCACCTCTACCATCCCCCCCACCACCCTCCGACCTCTCCCATCTCCCACTAACCCCTTCTACTTTCTCTGCCGAACGGCGGCGAATCCGGAATGCGCGCCCAATTACGCGAGCCGCCGTCTCTTGCGGTGTGAATTTCTCCGTGATCTCCTCCCCCTGCACTTCCCCTATCTGGCGAGGTTGCTTCTCTTTTATTTTCTTTTTTTTCTGTTGTTTGCTCTTCCGAATGGTCTCCCTCTCTCTCCTCTCTCTTTCCTCCCCATTCACTTTTTTACACCGTAAACTCCCTTTACGCTTCATTGTCTTTGCCTCTCGGCTCTATCGTTGCCGCGAGAGAAAGAGAGAGAGAGAGTAATGGATCGTGCCGCTCTATTTTTGTTTTCCTTCCATCGTTTAGAACACATTCCTTTGTTTCTCTCGGAATCGGTTCGATTTGAGCGTTTTTGGGAATGATTTTTTTCCCTCGCCTTCGGCTTTTTTCTCCATTTCCGACTGTTCTTCCGAACCCGTTGGAGCCCTGGTACTAAAAAAAAAAGACGGTAGCGTTGATGGTTGGTTTTTCATTTCATGTTTTTTGTCACTCATCGCAAATTACTAAGCCGTCACCTAGTGCGCGTCGATGATTAAAAATTCATTTTCAGTTTTTTGTTTTTCCTCGCCACCGCGAATTTTGTTTCATTGCTTTCGGGAAAGTGGTTTTTGGAAATCGACAGTTAAATTTTTTTCCGTTCAGGATTTGGTTTATGTTCGCCTCGTTTTTTTTATCAATCTGCGTCAAGCCCGAATTTCCTCGTTTTCGATGGTATTTTTGGTCAGACAAAGTAATCGCGTTCAATAACAGTTTGCCTTTGAATAGAATTTATTTTCTATTGATTATATATCCTGTCACATGAACGTCATGTGCAGATGAGTTTTCCGTTTGCGTTCCTATCAAACTGCCGGAATTGAATATCGTTTCGCGTCATGCTCGGTTGACGTGAGTTTCAACATACGAAGGATTTTATAATATTATAAAATTTTTGTAGCTTTTACCAAGTTAAAACCTATCCTGTAACTCGTCGGATTAAACTCGGAGACAACTCAAGGTAGATCGCGTTTAAGTATTCCGTATTAATCTCCCATTTTCAAACAATATGCCATTTAATGATTAGATTACTTCCCTTGAAGTCTTGAATGAATTATGAAGTTGGTACTCTATCAAATCATCTCCTATTCATAAACTACCTTTGTTCTGAGATAGGAAACAAAAACAATGTCTCGTCTCATAGAATGTGGAAGGATAAGCGTTTTTATTTCTGCTGCGCATGGAGCGCCTCCTTCTGGGCTTGACCTTTTTCCTAAGTGATTGCCGCCTCTTGACTATGTACCTTCACCCTTCTTTCCCTCCCGCTCTTCTTGGAACAGGTGTAGTCGTCTCGAGTTCAGAGGAGGAGAAACCTTACAGAAGGAGAGAAGGTTGTCAGCGTAAATAATGGAGACGAGATAGATTAGGCTGTGTGGGGAAAAAAAAATAGCGGAAGAACAATGCGATGGCAGCGCCGCGAGGGAGAGGAACGGAGAAGGGAGAAAGGTAGATTGGTAAAGTTGGCGTGGGGTGGTGGTTTAAGATATCTACAATTTGAAAAGATGTAGCTCCGAGACTTGTTATGAGATGACGCGCCGTGATGGTTTGACACCCTACTTCCATTCCCCTTCCTATATCTCTCTCACCTTTCTCTCTCTCTCTCCATTCTCTCTCTCTTTCTCCTTCCGTCTTTGTTATGCCTCTCTACCACCTTTTCTCCCTCATTTCTCTCTATCCTTCCAGTTTCTCTCTCCCCCTCTCATTTATCTCTTTTCGTTTCCCTCTCTAATTTCTCTTTCACTCGTATGGTGAACATTGCTGTCTTTATGTGCCATATCCTGTGCAGTTCCCGAAACTTTTAAGAAGTTCGCGGCCTAAGTATACAAATCCAGGCGAGTCTCGTTCGAAGGAATTGCCAAACTTTTGAAATGAAGCGAAGTAGATGGGTCGCGTTACTGAATGCGCTCCCAAATGAAAAGATTTCACGTGAGATGCGTAGGAGACTTAAGTTCTGTAGGTTGAACTTATGAAGAACTGAGTCACGTCTCCGTTGTTATTAAAATGGCGCGCCTAAAACTATCCAGAAAGCATGGAATTTGTTTTGATTTGGCACAAGAATTTATTTACGGCAGTTAATCGCGAACGCTGAACGGAAAACGTCTGTAATTCGGTTCGTCATTTTTTTACTGAAGGGATTTATACCGTATTTAGTATGTTTGAGAGTTTGTGTATTATCGTCAGAAATATAGTTATTAAATATAGCGACGCATTTGGGGTGAAATTAATTTTAACGGTCCTTTATGTTTAATCCAAAAATTGCTGCGGTTCGATAGCTGCAGCTTTTTGGATGAATGTTTTGAAATGGCGAATACGGGCAATGGATCCCTTTTAATCCTGCTGTATTTATTTACAAAATATTTCAGAATTCCAGCAAATTTTATTTTAATTTAGAATCTCTGCCTGATTTTCTTTATTAATCGTTTTTCGTTGTATTATTTCCTCGATTTGAATAGAATTTTCACGAAATCGCGTGTTATTAGTTTCATGTCAGCCGTATTTTCGTTGTTAAATATACGAGTTTAGTTTTTTAAAAGTTTGTTGTTCACTATTTCAAAATGTTAACGATTTTGTATACTTATGCTCTGAATAATTGCTTGTATATTTAAATTTTTTCGGATTTAATATGACGCAGTTTGTTTAGCGTTCGTTCCCCAATCTTTGGGTATCATCAGGCCTCTTTAGAATTATTCACGTTCATTTGTTTCGTTATACATATCTGCCTCTCTGTGTGTTGAAATTAATTTCCCCTAAAATAACTCATTAAAGTGATTGTTTATCCAGTGAGGATCTAAAATACCTGAATGTCAATGCACAGAATCTCGGTCAGCTGTTGATTTACATGTTTTTTCGATTGATCATTGTAGCATTATAAACATTACCTTTGTTAATCGTTGTTCGATGAAGTTTTGTATATTTGGCGATGTGTTTTGAACAAAGATATAAAATCCGAATAATCTCAAATTAAATGCTTCTTATTGTCATGTCCAGAGACAGTCGTCGTAAAAAATACATTAATATTTTTTGAGCGAGTACTTTACATAATATTTGTAGACTTTTTAATTTAAATGCTCTAAAATACCCCTGGTACAATATTGCGCAGATTCATTGGATGGTAATGGCTATGTGAATATTTACTCAAGGATTATCACCGACAAACATACTTAAGGGGATTATCGTACAATGGCTCTCGGTGTATTTCTTTGACAGGACCATTCCCAGATTTAATTTTAGCGAAAATAAATGATATTCTTGAAGAAATAACTCATAATTTGGTCCATGATTCATCGACTGTACGATTTGATGGCATATTTGTGTCGGCGAAAAATAATATTAAACGTTTCTCTAGGGAAACGCCCGATTTAAAGCATCGGTTGCAGAAAAAACTCCGCCCTTATCGTTTTTCAAACCCGAAAATTTTTCTCGGAATCAAAGAAATAACATATATCATAGTCGTTCACGTGATTAAAAGAAGCGATCAACGGCAAGTGGCTCTATGGCGCGTTTTTTTATCATTTTTATTTTTCGAACTGAGAAATGAAAGATAGAGAGAGTGAAGCTTAAGCATCAAATGATATAAAGGAGATATAAGGGCATTAGGTTTTGGAGGCAGATGCGAGTAGGAAGAAAAATGAGCTTCGGACGCCGTATAAGAATGTTTCCGAGGGAGGAGATTGGGGAGGGGGAAGAAAAAGGGTGGGAAGGGGGTGAGGGATGGATGGATTTCTTGGAAGGGAGGGGGGGAGGAGGGTTAGGGAGGAGGAGGAGAAGAGAATAAAGGGACAAAATGGAGAGATGCCCTCGAGGAAGGATTGATTATCCTCATCTCCAAGGCAACGCGGAAAAAAAAGAAAACGCTGACTCCCTTTCCCTCCCCGGGTCCCAAGCGTCAATTCATTTAACCTGTATTTCCGCCACCAATATTTCTCCGAAAATGCGTCATTTTTCTGCCATAGGGGTTCGGCTTCTTCCCGCTCTCGTGCGACACATATATGTAATTTTGGCGAAAGTAACGAAATTTGTAGGGTCCTTTTACCTTTTTGATGGAGTAGTGGTTTTTGTGTGCTATGGGATGCGTCGCTATCCGAAGCGTCAAGTGAGAATTTTTCTGTATTATTCGTGGAATGTGGAGGCATAAGTTATGGCGGTTTCTCTAGTTTATCCTTGAAAATTTCTTAGATTCCGCATTTTCTTGCAACTCTAATGCATTACTGTTGTGTTTTTGTATCGTAATTCTGCAAACATTTCTGTTAAACTCGGCGGAGTCGACCTCAGTTTTTGGTATAGCATGTTGATAAAAACCGAGGAAGCGATTTTTTATAACCACCTCAAAAACATACGACCAGGGATTCGCTTCTTACTGAGCAATGATCTGAATGTTTGGTTTCGTCATCAAACTGTGGCTATAAAACTGTTGCCGACTCAACAGTTAAGGGGACATATGCATGTGTGATCCAGCCTATACGGTAAAGTGATCTTTTTGACATTAATATACGTTTTGTATGGGCATATGTTTGTAGGAGTTAAAGATCTTATTTCCTAGCTTTTTTTTCGAAAATGTTTCTCACGCCGCTCAGCGGATAGCGTGGAGAATCCCACTTCCATTTCAAACACAAACATCATCGTTGGAAGTTTTTGGTTGCGGAATCTTTAAGAAGCGTTGAGTAAATTTCCAGTATCATAAACCGCTAACGTTTTTATAACAAGACAACGGTCAAATTCTTAACGGATTTGCGTAGCAAAACTCGCGATCTCGCTTCACGCTCCTTTCTTTGCATCACGCGTTTTGATGGACATTTTCTCCTTTTCGTGAGTTTCGGCCGTACTCCGACGCGGTTTTTTCTTTTACCTCGCGCGGCGAGGTCGCTTTGGCGTGAATCGCACGCATTAACCTCAGTTTCAAGCCACGGGAACACGGTATAAAAATATCATTTTCGCGTACGCACTCCCTTTCCACTCCATTATGTAATTGGAGTAGGTAAAAAAAAAAACAAACGCGCGCGTATGAAAAGAGTGAAAGTCGCACCTCTCTGCCTCTCGTGACGATTGCGCCCGGAGGCGAGAATGAATAAGTTTGTCGCATAAAAGAGAGAGGGAGAGGAGGGGGTTAAGTATGAAAGTGCGTTTCTTTTCATCTCCCTTTCGTTGTACGACGTGAGAAACCTTTTCATCTTCGATCTCGGTTCCTTCCTTTTGAAATTCATGCCGACCCTCCATTTTTTTATATTATTACTTTTTTTCGCATTCTCCGCATCGTTCGTTTTTTGCTCTGTTCGTCGTTTTATCGTTTTCTCTTTCGGGCGGACAGGAAACGCAAAAAAATAGCACGGTGCCCATGTTTAAAATGTGTTGTTATTTTTTTCGCGTTAGACGAGATAAAGCTTCTGGCGATTCGAAGTTTTTTTATATATCTCGTTTTCAATAATTTCGTTTTTTTGTATTTGAAGAACGGTTTTCTTTTCCTACCTCTCAGGTCGTCACGTTTAAAAATAGACGGTGGAATTTCGCGTGCCGATAACACTCAGGGTTATGGCGCGAAACTACAGATAATGTTAGGCTATCTCTCCGAATCTATGACGGCGCTTAGTATCGAATACACACTTGTCCATAGAAATAGTTGACAAGCCTCGCGTCAAGATTTGACAGTTGTTATCTGCAGCATTTTCTGTTTATACAAATATACTGTTGAATTCATTTCGTAAAAACCAATGCCAGATATGTATTTGTGAACAGAAGTTCGGTCTATGCTTTAAATATACGACACTTCTTCAAATATTAACTATTGTAGTTTCAGTGCGGCACAATTTGGGCTTAGTATGCTACGTGTTTATGTTTGTAAATTTGTTTTGTGCTTCCGTATTTGTTTACTCATGTATATGCATGCTGTATCTCGGCTTTAAATTATTTTATGCGAATCACGGGATGGAATCATCGTTCTGTTATTCTCAACCTTTTTTTTAAATGTCTGTAGGAATTTGCTATATAAAGAAGCCCCAAGCTGAGCTCGTTGTTTCATTTTTGAATTGTTTCATTATGCTCACGACGTTTTCGTGTTTAATTTTCTTTTAGGCTTTGAGAGGACGGAAATGAGGTTATTTCTCTCCCTAACTCTCTCGTGTGTTGCGTTCTTTGTGTTCTCTTATTTTTTGTCGTTCATTCTTTTCCGCGAGGAGTATTCAAGGGAGGTATGATCCGCACGGCTCGTAATTCGCGGCTCGTTCCCAGTCTCTCTCTCTATCCGTCTTTGTTTTTGTCTCTTTCATGCAGGGCGGCGTCTCGTGCGTGTCTGGGTTTCCAGGGAAATGGGAGTGTGAGGTGGAGGAGACGCACAGCTGTGTTGCATGCTCTCCATCCGCGTGCGCTGTTTTCTGGGTTCATTTTCGTGACTCGTTTGTTTCTCACTCGCCGCGTATATATTCCAACCTTTCGTGTTCACCCATCCGAGTTTGTATTTTTTTCCCGACGATTTTCGATTTTTGCCCGCGTTCTAATTTTATCTCTGTTCATGACGGGTTTATATGCGAGGCGCGTTTTTCTTTTTTTATCACGGGTCGGAATGTACTTCTATTTTGATACCCGGCATCAATTCCGCCTCGAAGGATTCTTTTTTTTTTCAAGCGCTTGAATTTTTTTTACGTTCACCTCTGGGGAATAGTTAACAGGCGCTGATATTTTTAAACTTTTTGTGCTTTGAATTCTTAACGCGATTCATCACGTCGGGGCGACGTTGAGGACAGAGCTTCTCGCAAATGGTCCTTCGAGAGTCACGTTTTTGAATACGGATAACAAAGAAAAATTATTGTGGTAAAGGCAACATGTTTTCACGTCCTAATCGTTTATACGGTATCAGTTTGAATTGATGGAGGGCTACATTCAGATGCGAGACGTTGGAATGTACGAAAATTTATTTTAAAACGTATTTTGGAACGTTCCAGTGGGACATATTCTCTCGTCTTCACTATTGCTTTGCAAAAATAAAATATAACATAGACATTGTTTTGAATACTTCGTCGTGGTGGATGGTTCTTGTCCGATAGTGTTGCAAATTCCTCCCAAGTCTTTTCTGATAAGTATTTCGTTTTAGTTTGTTTATTTTGTCCTTTGAGTCCTGTTGTAGCGAACGTATATGCGTAAAAATGATAGAGACAAGTTCCCGCGAATTCGAACTCGCTTCTAAGGAACGGGACGGCAGATACTTTTAGTTTTTTTCATCAACCAGTGCCTGCGAGAAAAAACAGAAGAGGTTGAATATTATCATGTTATACGGAAGCGTGTTGATTTTTCTTCAGCGATCAGTGAGAAGTAGGCACTTGAAGTCATTAAAGTGACAGCTGCCAATGAAGGTTATGCGATGACAAAAACAAAATCTACGCATTTAGTGACCAAAGCCGGCCAAGGAAGGATACGGCGGATGCGAAGCCTCCGGGCCCCCGAATGATGGGGGCCCCAGAAGTTCCCAATTATTCAAGTATCGAGTGTAAATTTTGCAAAAACTTTTACTAAAAATCACATGCAAACTGATTCACGTTGAAGACACGTTCCGTAAATGTTATAATATTAAACTGGGGCTCCATAAATCTTTCGTTATTACTGTTTATGTATTTTTTTATTTTTCACAAGCTCATAAACAGCACTTTACGGCCTTTGTAATGAGCTTAATAATAATAATAATAATAACAAAGACGAACACATACTACCATGCCCTCGGCAGGATTCGAACCCGCGACCATTAGGAGCTAGACACTCTAACCACCCCTCTATCAAGGGGCCCCCACTGTTATTTACATCCGGACCCCCTACAGTGCTTGGCCGACTCTGTAAGTGACTGCGCATTCACATCACTTCATACCTCTTTTCCAAAACGTGGCTGCCTCCTTCACTCGGGGATATAAACAGACATCCTTATGACGCGCCGATCGCTTCTTCGGACAATTAATCCCAATAAGAATGTCTCATTTTCGTCATTGATTGTCAGGTAGACAACAGTGAGAGTGAGGCTGAGGGGATCCTTAAAAGGGTGGAGATGGATGGGGGGGGGGGTAGATAGGGGAAGGAGCCACGCCCTTAACCACCAACCGTTGGTGATTTTGGAGGCGGCAGTTTCGCCGACCATCCATCTTACATCCACCCGGCAGACGCGCCCTCTAACGCGACCTTTGACGTAGTCTTCTTCTCCGAAATTTCCCCTTTGGTCCAGAAAGGTTCCTGCTGCACATGACGTCAGGGGTCGGCGACCTTTTCTATATGGCGGGCCGCATTAGTTGTTGTGAATGCTTCGGAGGATCGCATTGGAATTCGCGAGAGCTTCGGTTTGCCGTATGGGCGTTTAAATTAGAAGTTATCTGGAGATTTTGTGGTCTCATATTAGTGAAAATAAATTCTAATTGGTTTAATAGCGTTAAAATTCCACCGGAAAAGGTTTTGAGGGCATAGTTTCACTGAAAAATTATGGAATTGACTGTGTTAAATTGTACCGATCACTTATTCAACATGGCTTCGCGGGCCGCATAAAATGCTCTTTGGGGCCGCACGAGGTCCGCGGGCCGTAGGTTGCCGACCCCTGCATTACGTGCTTATCAGGAAAATTCCTATGTATCCTCCATTTTTGGGTGATATATTACGAGTTGTAGCGCTCATTCGTGGTATAATGACAACGATCACATTTTGTAACGGATTAATGAATATAAATGAGAATATACTGTCTATATTTTGGCCAATGAAATTGTGCCATTGGTGCTCATTTTTTTCAGTGAATGCTGTATTTTAGAAATGTTGAAAGTATAAATATTGGCCTCCAAAAGTATCTAATTTAGACAATGGTGTGAGATAAATAAGGCATCACGTAATTATTAAAGCTCGGGTGTTCTCGAACGATCATTGTCTGAATTTCTAGAACTGAACTTAGGAATATTACATACATGAAAGTGAATTTCTTGGAATAGTCGATATTCGAATTACTCGTAGATGGCATTGATGGAGACAGAACCTAAGAGATAGTTTTGTAGGAATCAGCGCTACAGAGGCTCGCTTACTCTCGGAACCATTATAAAGAAGGAAGGAGATAATACAGTCAACGTATTTGTTTTGATTCGATTCTATGCACACCCAGCAAACCATTGGTCCGGCGAATGGCAAGGTTTCGTGAATAAGGTTAACCATCAAGCCGTAAAAAACTTCATTCATCCAACGTTACGCTTGATGTTTCTTGATGACGTGATTCCTTTGAATTTCTTACCGTTAGCTCATTTTTAAATTTCTGAGATTTAAGGAAAGCGATTATATAGATAGCTTTATTTCCGGTTTAGTAGTTTTCTCCCTTATACACTATGGTATGCAGACGGCTTCTTAGAGAGTACTAAATGTAAACATTTTTCCGCAGGTTGGTGGAAACAAACAAATATGTTATCCCTGTAAGGACGATTAAATGTATATGTTGTTTGAACATTACTTACAAGAAAGAGTTTCTGAAAAAATCCAAAATAATAGCAACGTTGCCTGATAAACGATGATAATTGATAAACTTTTTTTTGGAAATTGCTTGTCGATATGTTGGCAATCTTCATTATTTGCACAGGTCCAGTTATTCTCACGGAATTCTCTGTTTTCTCTCTCCCCGTTCCTTTTTAAACTTCCATTATATAAATATTTCTACTATCTGATGTGGATTCACGCAAAGGGTTCTCGAGGCGAAAGTATAACATTATATACGTGCTGTACTTAAGCATTAACTTCGAATTCCCAGATTAGAGTAAACCTAAGTTCATCCGAATTTTAAATTTGTAACAGGTTTAGCAACACTAACGTCTGATTAATATCTTCTTCCAGAAACGAGCATAAAAATATTTTTCGTCCAACATTTTTACGGCGCGTAAAACGACTGAAAGTTAAATTTAAGATTTTAAGAGAAAAAACTTATTTGCTTGCTCAAATGGACGTCTCTTTAGAGCTCCCAACGGTGCAAATCTCTCGATCCAAAAAGTAAAAAATAAAAAAAATAGGCGAGAAAAGCGTCGTAAATGGCGCGTAAGAAGCTTGAATGATATATCCTTTGTCGTTAAAAAAATACCAGCATCTCATAACCTCGACTCTCTTATGAATTATCCCGTGAGTCGGGTTGTCATTTCCCAAGCTGGGATTTTTGCCCGTTCTCCTATTTACGCCACCCAGACGACGACGACGCATTACAAGATGTTTTTGCGAATTATTTTTGACCGTTAAGCCGAAGATATATGGCTCGCCTTCGTTTTCGCACGGCGGAAGTAATTACCGCGATAAGGATTCGGAAAGGACCACCGGCAATCCCATGTTCATCCCCACAAAAAAAGAAAGACGCGAGGCTTCCATAAAAAAAGCACAGAAAAAAGTTCTTCTAAGATGAGGACGAATCACTTTGCCCGTTAACCTTCCTCTCTTCCTGTTTTTTCTCTTCACTTTTCGAACGTATTCTGACGAGGATGGGGGTAAAAGAGAAGCCGATGGAGATGGATCTGCCTCGGCGTCGTAAGTTATTGCCATTACGTAGTCCGTTGCGCTTCATCGAAATTCTCCCTTCTTTTATTTTTTTTATCCTTACGTATCTTTCTCTGCGTGCCTCTCTTTCGAGATGCCTCTCGTGAATCATTGATGACGCAAGTTGTGAAAGGATGGAGTAAAAGTCCTCCCGTGTTGCGATGAGCGCGGGGAAAGTGAAGGGGCGGATGAAAGGGGGCGTATCGGCGGAGGGGGCGGGGCGGAAACGAAGGGATGGATGGGCGAAAAGGAGAGTCAAAAAAAAAAGGGAGAGTACTCAGGGTATCCCGTCGGCGAATCTCTTCGGAAAATACCCCTCCTTCCCATGGGAACGAGATAAATGTTTGCCAGTGCGCGAAAACGTGATAAAAAAATTAAAAAAGTTTTCGCAAGTGGGCGCATGTTTCCCCGGGAGTATAATTTTTTTCTCCTTTCATTCTCCTTCCGATTTCGCGCGGGTCGTATCGCTTGGGAGAAATGATAAGGTTAGGTCGTTTGTCATTTTTTTTCTCGTGTGTGTGCGCTCGCGGATATTGGTTCGCTCGTGATTTTGCGGAATTCTGAAGAAAAAGGTCATCGGAATCATCTCGTTTTCGTTAGGTCTTTTTTTTTACTTCTACGTCCGAAGTTGAGGTGATGGTGCGTTTAATCGTTTTTTAAAACTCGTTTGAAAACTTTAATTTATCCTTTGATCTCGGTTCGTCTTTGACCAAAATCTGATAACCATTTATTTCTTAGGACGAAGATTTGCGTACAGTTAACAGAATGACCCGCCGGTGGTTCCATTAACGATAGGTATCGTTTCATTTACGGACTCTTTCTAAGATTTTACTTATGACTTAGTTAAAAATGTTTGTCGAATAAGTAACCATACAGGATTGTAAAATAATAAATATAACTTGTTTTCGGAGAGGATTGTTCAAGTGCAAAGAGCAAAGCTGCCTTCCTGCTGCTTAAACACAACCCAGGCTCGGGAGAAAATAGGAAGATTCTGAAAAATACGGCGTCCCAAAGCGCAGTCTTAAGTAAGAAACAATATATTATCCTCAGAGTAAATGTGAGCCGACTCTGGTGCGAAAATATCGCCTAGTTTTAACTTGCAAACATGTTCAAATGAAACGGAGTATCGCAAAGCATCATAGTGGATATTCTTTATTTTATGTAGCTCGTAAATAACAATGTACAACCTTTTACACAGACATTCACATACAAACATTTAGTCACCTGGATTTGAATCCGAGACACTTTCATCAGGGGATAGCAACGCGAACCACCACCAATACCGGCGATGTTGAACGAATTATAACAAAAGTGTTTATGCACGTAGTTACAAAATGTCATATGTTAACGCGGAAAACGTGAAATCTGTTGAAGGGAAATGACTTTTGGAAAACTACTGGAATATATTACACAAGAATGAAGGAAAATTGTTCGAGTAGATATCGGAGAAAATGACAGGCTCTTATAGCGTGAGCATAGAAGAAATTTAATATTCTGGAAGGAGATGATCGTCTTGAAAATAATGAAGGGAGTGATGGAATTCAAGGTAAACTGTGGACTTTAATTTGCTTTAAATGATCATATACTTTTTTTACGACTATGAGATAGAGACTGAATGGATGTTTTGTGTTTTATTCAGTACATCTGTTTCAGTTGTCGATTTATTCACGAGGAGTCACGAATTTAGTGTCTTTATTTTATAAATGTATCATCTTAAACATATCATCGTAACGATTCTTTCGATATTTTTACTTCTTTGTGCATTCAAATCATCGTCGGTCACGAATATAGTTTTTCTGTAACGTAGTCCGCGGGGAAACATATTTTGTGATCCTCTGCGAGTTCTTAAGTAAACAATTTTTTAACGCAGTAGACGATTAAGCCTCAGTCAGCTATTTTATGATTGCATAATTTACCTTGAATATCTGTTGTACTATTTATAATATACGGTGAGATCGATAAGCTGTTTTTGAGGCACCCCTTAACATTCTGGAAAATTCTGAATTGTTTTTACCAAAATTTCAATTTCAATTACTATCATACAGCGAAAATAATGATAACGGCAGTGGCCATTCCTTCAGCTCAAATATTATGGTATTTTCAACGCAATCCAGCAAAAACTCCTTGAGAAATAATAATCTGAAAAAAAAAAACATTGGCATATCAAAATAGAGACAACGCATGAAGCAGTTCCTTTACGTGGTACGATCAAATCAGGAAAGGGGTTAACGTAAAGTGTTCGAAAATTTACAATAACGGACAGAAAAAATAGCTGCTGTATAAAGAGCGAAACGTCGTTAGGATAACTATTGATCTTAATTGGCAAGAAAATTCGTATATATTTTTTCGCATACCGTTGTTTTGCTCTAGCCATTCCAAACGCAGCTTAAAAAAATACGATCGGCTTCCCATCGAGCGTTTGCCGAGAAGGAAGAAAACGAGCATCCGAACGCTCCGGCACTCAGAGAGCGAAAGAGAGCGTAATTCCACGATCAAGAGGAAAGCTCCTCCTCCTCCTCCAATTCCCAATCCGCCGCCGAATCCAGTCCGTCGATTGCGCACGCCTCCATTATACACGTATGAGCGCTTCATCGAGACAATCGGTTTAACTCTGTCGCATCGTATTTGCGCAGCACTTCGCATCAATTGTTCTCCTCTATTAAAGCTTTCCAGAGGCCGGTTAGGCTAATGAGGTTTCCTACGGACGTTTTTTTTTCGGCCTCGTTGCTCCGAGTGCTTTTATTCCTTCCCTTTCTCTCCCGCCGCGGACGTAAAAAAATAAATATAAATAAAACATCTCCGTTCGCAGTTTTTCGCTAAATTGGAAGCCGCGGTAGCATTTGTTTAAGGGTTGACGGTTTGGCGTAGGACGGAGTTTTTTTATTTTTTAAACAAGTCAGCGACATCTCCGCAACAGCGCACGCGCGCGCGCCGCCGGGGAAGAATCGAACCAATCGTCCACGAGTCTCCCTTAAAAAGGAAACGTGCTCTCCCAATTTTCGCTGCGAGCGCACGGGTGGTTCTCCTTTGAACCGGTTTATTTTTCACTTAATTCCGTTTCGAGCGTGGTTTCTTTTGTTTATGGTCGTCCGCAAAAGTTTTATAACTTTAAGAAAATTTGCGTGTTTTTTGGAAAAGAATTGAAATTTTTTTTCTTGTCGTGCCTTTAAATGCGAGTAGCAAATTTGTTGCCGTTTTCATGTATTGAGAGAATATTCGTCGTGAAATAAAATTTTGCTCTTGCGCACGTCGCATGTGCCTACTTCCTCATATCCTTGCGTTTGTATTTCGTGGAATAACGTCACTGCTTGTATCAATACGTATTAACGCGCAGTTCCACAAGGATGCTGTTACTATTTGAAAATGAGTTGAAATCAGAAAAATCCTACCGCGACCGGGAATCGAACCCGGGTATTCCACTTGCTAACACTTCGATATCGTGACGATTAATTCTCCCCATTCTGAACGTGGATGTTTTCGTACTTGGAGCTATTATCTACCTCGCCGAATGCACGTCCTTCACGAAACACACCAAAAGAAAACCCGCTAACGTCTCACTGGCGAGATTGCCTTCGTTGGAAAGAACGGATTAATGGATACCTACGCGATTGAAACAAGCTGGAATATGGGAATGATTTGAAATCAGGAAATTCTGCCACGGCCGGGAATCGAACCCGGATCTTAGGTTTGCCAAGCAGAGATTCTGCAGCCGCTGCTGTTCGTGGGGGGAGAGTTTGTCACAATACCACTGGACGCCATATACATTTTAAAAGAAATACGTATATTTCGTTTAATATTGTTTAAGACATTAAACTCTATAACCCGACGATATTATTCTAAATTCATGCTGTCATTTTTTGTTATGTTGACATTTTTGGAAAATAAACAAAAATAAAATACTAATAAATACATACATAATTTCAACGAGGCTTCTGTTCCGGGTGATATTCTACATATATAAACGCGGGATTTCATCAGATTTTGATGGAATGTTTCGCACTTGAACTGCGCACAAATAACAAATTTCAAGGAGACGAAATCGCAAAAACCACTTTTTCGGACTCGCGGACGCTTTAAATTTGCGTATACATACATCAAAAACGATTTTTTCCGATCGCAATACTTTATGTACTTGGTGTTTGAAAAAGTAGTAATTGCTCCTATATAAGGAAAAAAGTTGCGTTACGTAAAATTCAAACGGTATAACTCCAGTTTAAGGCATAGAAATGTAAAAGAAAAGTTTCTCGCACTAACTAGCGAAGTTTCAAGCACAAGTTTTTCAACTCTATATTATATTTATTGTGATTGTTTTGCGTGAGCGTCTTCTTGCAAAATAAATTCCAGCCAGTGAATTACGCGTGTAATACTAACGGATAAGCAGTTAATGTTTCACGGTAGTGATTAGATATTTATCGCATACTAGATAGATCTGGAACTGTTGTTATTGAAAGATTGTTATTTACGTTCCTCTGGCGACAGAGTTGCTTGCCTTGGAGATAACGAAAACGAACGCAGTTGTCACTTTAAAGTAGTTAAGGCACCATGACCATTTTTATCAACAAGCTAGTCCAGTGGTTCTAAACCGGGATGACATGACACCTTAGGGCAGTGCTTTCCAAACTGGGTGTCGCGATACCCTGGGGTGTCGCGATACCCTGGGGTGTCGCGTAACGGCGTGTGGGGTGTCGCGAACTTACTGATCTAAAAAAATTTTAAAAAGTTGGTAGATAATAAAATAGTATGGAGATATATAGTACACGGACAAAATTCCACCAACAGTTAGTACTTTACGGTAATTTTTATTTTCTTTGTGGTAACACTGAATGGAACGAACAGATTTACAACGACAGCTGACTTCTATTCATGGTTAGGGTTAGTTTGTTGGTTCTGACACCTGCGGCGCCACTCTGCTATTGAGTAATTGCGCTCGCCATTGTAGCTGTTTTGCTGTTAAGTATTGCTATTTTATGCTATTGTGCAATAGTTTTATATTTTCTAGACTTGATTTTAAAGTGTTAATGTTTGCAGCATTTTTTTATATTTTTGAAAGTGATTTTTTGATGTTACCCTAGTTATGGAGAAATTTATTGTGAGAAAGAGAAATATCGCCGATGTTGAGAAAGATGACTCAAGAGCAGTTACTTCTACCGAAACGGATGTCCAAGCTTCGACAAGTAAGACAGAGTGTTTGTCCTCATTGGGCAATACCGCTACCAAATTTACAAAAGGCAAAGTACGTTTATACAGTGAGTAGTATTTGAAAATGGGCTTTACGTGGTGTGGTGATAAGGACAGTCCTATGCCAGAATGTTTAGTTTGCGGAGAAAAACTGGCTAATGCGGGTATGATGCCAAATAAACTTTTTCGACATTTTTCTGCTAAACACAACCATTTAACAGGGAAAACTGTGAATTATTACAAAGATATGCTGAAACATAGAACAACACAGAGTGCTTCATTTACTAAGAAGTTTAAGACTTCGGACAAAGCTCACGAAGCAAGTTACCTAGTAGCTGAGATAATCGCAAAAAATACGCTACCACACTCAGCTGGCGAGAAAACCATAATTCGAGCATACTGTGCCATAGTGAAAACTGTTCAGCCCTGAATACGAAGCTGAAATTAAGAAGATTCCTTTGGCTGACAACACAATTGGACGACGAATTCAGGATATATCTGAAAACATTGAAAATTTGGTGAGAGATGCCGTTGGAAAAAACAATACGTTTGAAATTCAAGTTGACGAATCTATTGATGTTAGCGGACTTGCTCAACTCTTGGCTTTCAAACGTACGCTTTATTTATGAAGGAAAATTGTTGAACAGTATTTATGCTGCAAAGAAATCCCGCTTACTACAAGAGGAGAAGATATTTTTAAAGTTTTAAATGAGTATATGGAGAAGATGAATTTATTTTGGAAGAATTGTGTTGGAATATGCACGGATGGTTCTCCTTCAGTGACTGGGGCTACAAATGGTTTTATTTCCTTGGAAAATAAACAAAATGAGAAAATCATAATCACACATTGCTTTCTACACCGAGAAGTGTTGGTTGCAAAAACTATTGGTGAAGACGTAATGACGGTTTTAGACAAGACTGTGCAGGTGGTAAACTTTATTAAAAGCAGTTCTCTTAAATCACGCATATTTGCCCATATATTGTATGCGACGAAATGGGTGCAAAACACCACAATTTTCTCCATACCGAGGTACGCTGATTAACAAGGGGACGAGTGTTAAGTCGAGTTTATGAGCTCAAGGATGCAATGTTGGAGTTATTTGAGCATGAAAATAAAAGTGAATTTATAAGTCTACTTAAAAATGAACTATGGTGCACAAAATTAGCTTTTTTGTCTGATATGTTTGAACTCCTGAACAAAACAAATTCCAGTATGCAAGGAAAGGGTGAGAGCATTCTGACAACAGACAAAATTTCAGCACTGAGAGACAAATTAGAAATTTGGTCCAGGAAAGTCAAAGAGGACATTTATGAAATGTTACCAAAAACGTCTGATTGTTATTTGAAGAAAGACATAAAAGATTTGATTGGCAACTACCTGACATTACTGAGAGATAAACTTGAATGGTACTTTCCAGATTTGAACACAAATGCATGTGACTGGATAAGAAATCCTTTTGTTTCATCAGATGTTAGCGAGCTTTCCCTGGTAGGAGAAGAGGAATTCGCAGAGCTAAAAAATAACCGGAGCTTGAAGTTAAAATACAAAGAAAATGAGTTGGACAGCTTCTGGATTTCACTTCAAGAAGACTCCTAATTTGGCTAAACGAGCTCTCATGGTTTTGTTGCAGTTTTCAACCACTTATTCTTGTGAAGCTGGCCTTTCTGTGATGACCAATATAAAAACAGTGAAACGCGGAAGTTTAAAAATGTTAAATGAAGAAATGCGTGTGAAATTGACCCACGTCCTAACATAAAAGAAATTTGTAAGACTCACCAAGCACATGTGAGTCACTAAACTTGAAAAATCTTTTCATTAAAAATTTGTTTGTAAATGTGGTTTTTTCATTCCTCTTCTAAAAGCTACGTAAATACTATAATTATATTACAACTTTGTTTTTTTTTGTGGTGGGGTGTCGCACAGAATTTTGGTCGTCCTTGGGGTGTCGCCATGGAAAAACTTTGGAAAGCACTGCCTTAGGGTGACGCGGCGGTTATTGAGGGGTGACGCGAATATTTGATAAATTCACAATGTATTATATTCTGGCTAATAAACATAAATAACACTAAGAGAATAAACACTCGTGCTTATTTAAATTCCATAATTTTATCTTTATGTGGTCTGGAAAGCCCAATTTAGCTTTAAAGGTGGTTTGAAGAAAATGGAAATGTAAATGGGGTGACGCATAAGTGAATGAACTGAACATAGGGTGACGCAGACAAAAAAAAGGTTGAGAACCACTGCGCTAGTCCTTCGATAACCATTCGTGTTTTCACATTCGTGTGATTTTGTTTTACGTTTAACAGTTACCATGGCCTTGAAATGTAAATCGATTCTTATTATATATGGCAAGAATATTGTTCGTCTTTTTCAAGAAATTTATTATTGTCTCGATCTTGGAGCCTTTAGTTCGGTAGCGTTAATATTTTATCGTTATTTTTTATCGTCATTGAAAAAATTCAAGTATTAATTCGTGATTTTGTTTCAAAGTACTTATAGCTGTAAATGTTATTTTTGACTGCATTTTGTCTCGGCGTTAGAGAAAATCATCTCTCACAGGAATCCCGACAAATTGATAAACAAACGCTTAAGTAATTGAGGGTTCGTGTCGAGTATTGGGAGTCGACCGATCGCAGTCCTTCTCCATTTCCATTTCGGTAATGGAATGCCCATTAAGAGTAATTCGAAAGCTGATTAAATCATTTGAAAATGGCAATTATTACCTTATATTTAAAATAAAAGGAATTTAAAATAACATCTATAAGTTGAACGTCTATAACTCGAATTTTCCATAACTCGAAGTGAATTCATTTTACAGAAACAATCTTCTTCGTGTTATTTTTCTTCTGTAACTCGAATTTTCTATAAGTCGAATATTTTTTGTTTCCCTCGAGGTTCGAGTTATAGAAGTTCCACTGTAATTGCAGACTTTTTAAAATTCTAATGTTCGCCGATTATTGACAAAAATGGCCACGGAGTGTGCGTTAGAGGGGAAATTATTACTCACTGCGCAGTCGTAGCATAAGCGCCAGATGTCACAGTGACTTTCTCGAGAATTAAGCTGAAAATAACATAGATGAGATTGTTGACGCGTTCACAAGTATGATTCACTGAGTTCCTGTCTATAAAATGAACGATGAAATTAATTCAACTCTTATTTGGTGGTTGAGCGTTCAGTCTATGAAATGGATAGCAGTACATTTTATGTCCACTATTTCTGGTTGATTTATTGGTTTAAGTACTTATACAAAATTGGTAGGAATATCTACGCATGCTTAAGTTTTGGAGACGACGATTATATTTAACAGATTTGGAAATTCTGTCCCTTTTTCATCAAAAAAGACAAATCTGTGAAAATGTTCTCTACGTGACGTCATTAGTTTTTATTGCTGCGCGAAATTCCTAAAATATCATCCTACGTCGTATTTTGATTATTGCCCAGGATCCATTCGTATCGACGTTAGTCGGCACAAAAATTGGATTGCGTAAAATTTTCCCTCGTTGTTTTTGGTCATTCTCCAATTGTAATTCCATCTCCTTCTCTCCTTTAATCTTACAAAAAACCTTTTGACTCGAGTGAATTTACGGAATTTTCCATCGCTATCCTCACACCAATGTAATTACGGGATTGCCGGAATGAGTCAAGAAGCACTCGCTTTATGAATGTTAGCCTTGTACCAAACCCACGCCCAAAACGCACGAGCGAGTTTGATGTCCTCTGACTCACACAGAGAGGGCTTTTTTAGTTCCATAGCATTAGTAACTGGCTGCTTCTTGACCTCCCATCCCCTTGAAGCCGCAGGCGACCTCCAAGTCCGTTTCTCTCAATTCCTTCTAGGCTGTCGAGTTTGGTTTTTTTTTTACGATCCCTCGGGTAATTTTGTGTGTCTCGCAAGGGCTGTCATTACCGAGTATTTTAATTTTTTTTTTTTGGATTTTGGATATTGCGCTAATAAATCTTAGCTGTGAACGTGTTTATGCTCGTGCTGAAAACTCTTATCTTTAATATTTTTGTGGTTGAGAAATTTCAACATCTATAAGTGTTGCGGAAGTTAAGTGGAGATGGGCTTGAGATAGTGCTCTACAGCGACTGATGGTACCAATTTCCTCGGAACGTATTTCCGTTGGTCTGCAAATAAAGTTAAAATTTACCACTTTGATTTAGATTTTGTACCCGTGAAGTAGGAAATTGCGCCTTTGATTATATTTTCGATAAGTTTTAGAACGAGGAGTAAAGTTGAGAAATCATCGAGTCTAATATTTTCACGTACCCGAAATCAATGTACATCATCGCAATGCGTAGCTGTAATGACTTTTAGAGAATTCTAATTAAAGTTAATCAGCATTCAATATTCTGTGTTTTTGCAAAGCTTTTCCTTTCAGCATACCTTTACGACGAGCTAATGGAGTTTGCTTGGAGATAGGACAGCGCAGAGATCAATTAATCGAGTCTTCAGGACAGCTTTTTAAAACGTAAAAAGTGGCCATTTATTTTAACTCTGCTTTGGGATTCCAACGTGGAGTTTTTCGGTATGATTTCTTTCTGGATTTCCGCGGAATAATAAGATAACGATGCGCATCAAACCCCAAATCCATTCCGTTAATGATCTCTAGGACACCGAAACTTTTAATGAAAGGCATTTGTTGTACTCTTTCGCTAACTGCGGGGATTTTCCTGAACCGAACCAAGTCGCGCCAGTTGGTGTTGCAAGCCGCGGCGAGGGAAGTGGCGCTGAGCCCGAATAATCAATCGTTCGAATCTTCTTCATTCAGAGGGTGTCCAAGAACTCTTTTTATAAGCCGTTGTTTTTTCGTGTTTCCAGCCGCACGTGATGTGGAATAGGGGGGGGGGTGATCGGAGAGTAGGGTGCATTGAGAATCCATTTTGTTCTTTGTGGTGTGGTGGCCGCTCTTTTGTTTCATCCCTCCCTCCTCTCCCGATCCCTTACCCACCCCACTCACCCTCCATCTCGCCTCTCTTCCCCCCCCCTCCCCTCAACGATGCCGCTCCGTCCATTTGCGAGACCTACCCCACCGATGTGTTTGCACAGCCTCCCGGGGCTTTGGCAGCGGGCGTCCTTGGCGGCCACCCTTTTCTCTTCGGGTTCTTCTCCCTTTAACCTTCTGCGGACTCTCTTCTAACGCGGCGACCCGTTGCGCGCTGTGTTGCACGCTTCGTTCTGCTGCTAATTTCTTCATCGGCGTGCATCCGTTACCTGGTTTTCCGCTGGATAGTTCATCTGCTCCAACGGTAGCAATTATGTAAATATGTCTCTCGTATCGTGCGGAAGGGTTTAGTTTAAAAAAAATAGATAGGAGGGGATTTAGATGTTCCGTGCTTGGTGTAGTTTATGTAATCCATCGAGCAAGAATGCAGAAGTTTTCCAAACTCTCTGCGCAGACATGAAACTTTATAGGAAAACTGAGGCAATAGATATGCCAACTTCGCCATTGCTAAATACAGTGGCGGATTAAGGGCGTCATGTGCCCCGGGCGGCATCCCGCCCATGGCTACCCCCAACTTCCATTCGCAACCGTAATCCGCCCTGTAAGGGCTTCCTCTAAGTTTGGGCCCCGCGTGAACTTTCCCTTAATCCTCGCAATACCAAGATGGCTACTTTGTGCCCAGAATTTCATATTGATCGATTTTTCCCCATGTTACACTGCGAATAGAATGCTGTGAAAATTTTTACTGGCATTTATAAATGTTATTATACAATCATGTCTTTTACTTGTGTAGGAAGATTATTTTTAATACACTAACTAAAAACCCCGATGATGGGCACAGAGTACATATCCTTTAGCAGAGGTTGCTGTCACTTGCGCTCAGCCATCTCTCGATCAAAAAAGGAAAAATATAACAACGGAAACAAGACGGCCATCATTTACACTTTCTGTCAGCGCTAGGGGTGTGACACAGTCTAAAAACAACCACGTGAGAAAATAGCGCGGCTGACGAAGGGCATAGTACCGATAAAGATGAGCTAATGACCACCGCAACTTGCTGAACAACGAATATATAGCATAAAAATAACATTTTTTTGTATCCAAATTTCACACAATTCTTTCTTTTAATGCATATAATATTTAATATCTTTCCTCTTCCTAACTCTTTGCCTCTTTCCTAACACTCTTCCTTCTATGACTTCTTTCAGTAAACAGTATTTTTTTCATATTTTGACCCACCAGTTTCTTCTTAAAAGGGGAGAGAATTTTTTAACTATTAACTTAATATTTTTACTTACTTTTAAATCAGTTGTTAAAAACAATTGATTAAATTGATAGACGTTGGTAGGCCTATAGTACCTCCGCCCTTTAGTAAAACCCGTTATTTAAACCTTCCTATGTGTTGCGAGAATTAACCCGTCAATGACTGCAATATAATGCTGGACGGTGGTCTTCTTCCTGGAGGTCATCACATTTTTATAGTTGTCCTTTGCGAGCTGTTATGATGAATTAACTGAAATCCGTTTGCCCTTGCTTCTCGTGACATCTCTTGTTATCCGTTCGCTTTTATTTTGAAGTTATCATCTCCACTCGCAATGTGGCCCTTGCAATACAATTTCGAAATTATCTCTTGACATTGTCGTGGACGTCAGTTTATCTTCGTATGAAATCCTTTTTCCATTTGAATTATAACGCTTGAAGTGGAATGTTTTCAATGATTTTAAAATGAATAGGTTACGACGGGTTGGATATATTAGGGTAACTGCGTAGATGCTGTGCTATGGTATCCTCTGAAATACGTTTATGTAATCGTCGAAAAATGAATATGTCGATTATTGTAATTTTTATGTGCAAAACGCAGTACAGTGCTTAAAATTCTTCTTGTTGAAAGTCAACATTGTTTTTCTTTAATTTCCTAATTAGGCCAGTTAAATGGGAATTTTTATATATTCGAATTTTTATATTTTTAGAGCCAATTTTAATTATGAGGGCCTTTCTGTTCTTAAAAAAGTAATTATTCAATGTAAAAATGGAAGTTTCAAGCTGGAGTATTAACCCTTTATCTCCATGCAACCGCCTTTTCGATGACGATATATATGAACATTTAAACCGACTTGGCTAGTTTTGTTGTTTTTATTTTTGCCTTTCGTTGTATGTGCGACTGTAAATAGTAATAAAAGCAAATTTATTTAGTTTGGCAATTCAATCTCCACCATTGTTTTCGAACAATAGGCTCCATTCTCTCGGTAATTGGTCAGACAGAGGATTTTCAATGGTGCTCGGGAATTTGCTCGGCGCGTAGCCCTTGGCGTTCAGAGTTGATTGTGCAGTATTTGTTCGTGGCGCATAATGAGGAACTATCGATCTTTATTTTTAGAGATTCTACTACCCCGTCGAATTTCCGTTCAAAACGAATTTATTGGACGAAAAATTATGTAAGTCCTTTCGGGTCTGGCGGACGTCAGAAATAATCATGACCGCGAACGGTCTTTAGATACTGTAAAATTCCGAACATTTCCGGATAAAACAAATAAATCGTGCCATTTGAGTGAAATACCCGCTCAAATAGCGAAACTTTGATTAGCAGTATGTGGGAGTGTTTACGCACCACATCAGGGCCCGGGAGAGGCATCCTGGGCCCTGTTTCTTCTCTTGCTCCCGCCATAATCGTGATTATAACTTTCTCTTGTCAAGATTCACCAGTCAGCGTTTTCAACTTCTCCGTTGTGTATCATAGCTCGATATTTATAAATGGATATTGTAAGACACCTGTCACTGCTCGAGTTCGGGCCCCATGTGGGCCTTGGGTTTTTACATCGGGTGCACTGACCTCTCCCGGGCCCTGCTTCACATAGACTTCCGCACCTTGAAATACGGTATTGAAAATTGCATGCTGCGTTTTCTCTCGACTGTGTTTACCGCGTAGGCGACGTAATGATTACGGCCTTCTTGACGTTGGATTTATCATTTTTTCTAATTTTTCCCCTACAACGTCGAACAAATTGCGTTGAGTTCGCAATATAAAAGCTTGATTAAAACATGGCGCCTCGGATTGTGCGCGTTGATATTCGACTGTCTCGTTTGGACCGAAGTGGTAATTAATTCACTGTCGTAATGTAAAAAAAAATATTCGATTCCCTTCCAGGGAATTGAAAAGTCTTCTTTCGTCGTCTGTCGTCTTCCAACTGCGTCAGATGAGGGGAAAAAAAGGTCCTGAGTTCGCATAGTAATAAATCGGGAGATGACCTTGTATCTGATAGAAGATTAGAAAGGTCTTCGGGGCTGACACTCTCCGACCGCCGGTAGACTCGACGATTCGATTTTCTTTCTAAAGGGAATAAACAAAATGCGGAATTTATTCCTGATGCCGTAGCGATCGACGTGGAAGGAAAAAGGATGTGCTCCGCTCGTTTTAAACTGAAGTTTCGTTATGGATTGGAATTAGCTTGACCGAAGGACAAAAATTCAAAATGTATATATTTATTTATTTATTTAAAAATCGTCGTTACAATGTAGTCGTATGACTAGGTGGTAACAAGAACTAAATTAATCTTAATACTTCACACACGTGTGTATATATATTCATTCATGGTTTTCAATCCTAAGATTGGTTTGACATGGCTAGGGAATAAACACATATGATGTGGTGGTTTCCCGGTGCCTTCCACATCAGACACACACACATGAGTGATGAAAATATGAATTATGAGTACGAACACAAACATCCATGCCCTTGGCGGGATTCGAACCCGCGACCTCAGTGATGGTAGACCAACGCGCTAGCCCGTCCGCCACTGGGGCCGGCATATATATAGTATATATATATATATAATTTATTTATAATACACCCACTAAATCTATAATACCTACATATAAGAATAATAAGAATTTTTACCTGTAGTGAGGATTTTTGCGGGTTCATGGTAGGCCTTCACGGCTCACGAAGTCCTCACCGTACTTCATTTAAGATTACCTCTAGCCTAATTATTTATTGAATTTTATGCTTACCCGCAAATTTCGATATTTGGAATGCATTGCTTGTTTAAATATATCTCTATTGAATGTTACAAATTTTATATTCGCGGAGGAGAAAAATGGTTTGAATTTGACTGGAATCGAATCCGGGTCTTCCACTTTCCGGGTGTGTGCTTTAACAAACTAAGCTAAGATTTTCCATTTTTGAATTTCCAATTCGGGATTGTTTTCTTCTCAAACTTCACATTTATGTTCAACCTTATGCGACCACGCATGAAAAATATATTTCCCAATATCCCTTCTTCCTATTGAATGTTTTATAACTTAAGAAGGTAGCCACGAAGAATAGCGAGGAGTAGAACACCTGTTTTCGTATCGTTGTTTCGCAGACAGATCGACAATAATGCCATATTAACATTATCCATTTTTTTGCTGGTTTTTACTCTTAAACTGGCATGGAGACATGGAAAAATGTTATTCCTGAGTGAACTTTTAGCCAGTTTGGAATTGAACTGAGGGTGTGGCGAAACCAATTTAACGTATGAAAAAGGTCTCGTGGCCTCCTGAAAAGTTTGCTCACTCCTGATTTAAGGAATTCGTTTTTAAGTACACCAACTTTTGTGCCAGTTATTGAAAAGATAATAAATTAATATATTAGTACCTTAGCACAAATGGAAAATTCAGTTAGATTATTAATTTATCAGCGTTTGACTGTGAATCTTTCCGGATTTTCTTCCCCGTCGCCTGATGATTATATCTTGTGATACTGTAACGTATGGAAAATGCGACGTAATCATTTGCATTTCCAAGTTTGCGTGGTTTTAAAACGCTGACAGATTTGAAACAAGTGTGGCAATCAGATTTCGCACTCGCCGAGGCATAACCCTGCAAGAACTCAGAAACAGCTGTTTTGACAAATGAAAGCAGATATCCAGAACCCCTTTTTTCTTCTTGCTTTTTTTTTCTGTTGCTAGCATCAGTGCTTCTCTTGTCCGCACAAATTATTTCGGACGTCCGAGCAATTGGATGGAATCACAATATGGTTCGACCGTGTCAACATCTGCTCGATGCCGCCTTTCTTCGCCCCTTATTTTGTCTTTGTTTGCATCCAACACAAACCGCGTCACTCCATCGCTTTTTTCTTCATATTTCTTGCTCTTCTTTTTTCTCCCTGCATCCCTCTCTCCTCCTCTCCCGTCTTCTTTTATTTCACAACTCGGCACGCCGGAGGGCTCTTCTGTCTCTCTATTTCCTTCGCATCTCTTTTCAGAAGCACGAGTAGAGAGAGAGAGAGAGAGAGAGAGAGAATGGGAGGGAAAAAAGAAAGAAAGAAGAATGCCTTTTTGACGAGATTGAGGCTAATTTTCCACCTTGACCATTTTACTGTTTGTTTACATTTTGATCGCACGGATTCGACGATTGCAGGATGAAATTTACAGTGAATACACTGATTACAGAAGTAATAAATAGGAAATGAAAATGCACTGAAATACACGTTTACAAATTCTTTTAAACAATTTACAATATTAATTGAGAGCATTGCACTTGTTATAGTTAACTGTTTCGGGCGTAACTCGATGGGAGTTCTTCATTTTGTCGAAATAAAAAAAGACTTACTTGGCAATTCCACATAAACATTTATTTTTCGTTGCTGTGCAACATCACCAGGTCTTTGTGTAGAATTACCAATTAAGTCTTTTACACTTGTTATAAAAATAGGTATATTACAGAAGCACGATTAGTTTAAATAATGAAAAATGGAAAATATTCGCTTTGAACTTATAGCATATGAATATGTAGGGAGGTAGAGAAAGGTAGGAAGAGCGGGATTGATAGACGGATGGATGCCTTTAATTAGGGTAGGTTTAGGATTGTTAGATTCCCCTTGTACCCAAACAAATTCGTCACGTACTTTATAAAGTACCATACAGAATATTAGCATTAACAATTGATAAAATTTAGGAGAGTGGAGGGAGAAAAACGGAGGTTGGAAAAGAGAGGCGGAGAGAGTTAACAATCGTCGTTATTAGAGGTTACTCGTTGTATCCGCCTCCTTTTAAAAACAAGATGGGGTTATTTTTTCTTTTTCCTCTAATTGAAGGGGAATTTCTCTTTTGTCTGTCGTTACCAAGAGAGAAAGATAGATTTTTGGCGTATCCTTGGCGACGATGGGGGGGGAAACTATTTTTTCGTTTCCTTCGTCCTCGTTTAATCGGGTGTAATTGCGTCTGCACTTCCTCTTTTGGGTTTTTGTGTCGTTTCAGGCATTCCTCTCACCCGTTTCCTCTCCACGTATTACTCTTTCTTTGTCTTTAATTGGCGATAAACGGTCGACTTTTACCGGTCGCAAGTTATGGTTTGAATATTTCTGTATTTTTTTTTCATTTCCTTTCCCGTGGGAAAAAAGTACGTCCTTTCGATTTTATGTCCTTTAACGGTATTTTCTTCCAGACTTGTCGGGTGTTTTGCGGTTTTTCTCCGAAGGCGATCGAAATGTCTTCGGTGTCGCATAAATTTCGTGATTTGTTCACTTCCAGTCTTGAATCCTTTTTTAGTATTTTTTGCTTATTGTTGAAAAAAAATGCGTATGACGTTTTCGACGTCGATTTTGTCTCGGATTTCATGTTTGTTATTCAGCATACGTCTTCTTGCTATTTTGAAGATATATAGGAATTTTATTGCTATAGGTTTGGTGAGGAATCCGAAAACTGGGCGTGGGAAATTATAAAATATGTAATTCGAAAGTATTTGGAGGAAATTTTGCTTGAAGACAAACGCAATAATACGTGTTTGTGTGAGTTTCTGGTTAACTATTACAATCATAGTTAAACCGTGAAGAGATGTTGAACTCCTTCAGTCAGCCTCGGAATTTTTGTACTGTGATATTTTTTTAACTGTGTAATTACCGTATGCAGCATGACGTAATTTATATTTGAAGATGTTGATTCAATTCTTAAAAATTCAGCAGTTATTACGCGTTTACGCATAATGTTAACCTATCCTTATATTGATGTCCATTTTACTAAAAGTGCTCGGTTAAATTAATGTTAAACATAATTTTATTGGACTCATCCAGAAACTGCACTCGCACATTATACATTTTAATTCACAAGCTGACGTCAGGAAATATATTTAGCCTTTCAAATAGGGATATTTTATCGCAAATATTTATATCGAATCCTGCGCAATATAATGCAAATTCTCTCCGCGCCGTCCCCTGAGATCTCTAACGCCTACTAGTTTCCTTGGATAGTAATTTTTGCAAGGTCGAACAAGTTAAGTAAATGTCGCGGCTACTGAATACATTCGGAAAGGGACTTATTTCATCTAATCCTCTGTAAATTCCTCTTGCAAGGACATCGCCGTAAGAGTTGGTCTGTCGCCTCGTCCAAGGTCTCGAGACATTGCAATACGACGTCGTGATGAGAAATTAGACAATGGAACGCTAGACTGCGTATTTTTGCAAGGGGGTGAGAGGAGTCTTAACTGTTTTGTAACGGGTGTTGCAAAGGTTATGTTTTCGTGTAAATGAGGTCTTTGACTATCTCGGATATATGTGTTGGACAAAGTACATACATTCATTCTGACTGCATCTTTTGATTCCTGTTAAAAGTAAATAAAGAATTAATCTGAAGCGTCGCCAAATATCTGAAAGAGATAATTGTTTGGTGCTGCTGCGAGTGTTGTCGTATAGCTTGTAAAGCAGCAGATACGTCTCGGAAAAATTCTATTGGTTTAGGTTTGCTTTCATCGTTTTCTCATGTGGATGCTTTGGTCATTGTAATGGAATATAGGTATTGAATTTTAACGTAACGTTCGACAAATGTAGGATTAGTTTCTCTTCTGGAATTAAAAGTAAGTGCTCTTTCTATATAAAGGTTCGATTCAAAGTGGTATATATTGCGTCACAACTTCAGTTTTCTGTTTATGTGACTATGTTCCTAGATATTCTCAGGTATATCTATAATATTCATATTTATTTCATTCCACGTAGATTAGTCAATTATCTTGGCTTCGCTAATCATTTAAATCTTCACTTGCAATAGTATAATTTCTAATTCATGTAAAAGGTCTTCGCGTCCGATTTCGTAGTTATCACAGCTTCATCACACACAAGAGCGGAAAGAGTAAAGTTAAAATTTATCCAGAAGATATGGTTTTCCATCAAGTAGCACCTCATTTTATTACGTACATCTTCACTTACTCGCCAGATGATCTACTGATATAGGTTCTATAGTATTTTGTGTACATGAGCAATGTAATTTTTAACTATAAACTTTTCTTGTAATTATGTATTAATCGCATTAGTACATAGTCATATTTCAAGAGCTCAAAGGTGTCATTACATGTGATATTACAATTCATTTATTTTTTGTAAACTGCGATATTATACTATCGCTTCCATTATCATGGTGTCTATATTATTCTAAATGTAGAATGATACACTGCATTTATAAATAAACTTACATATTTTTCTTTTTATTTCAGGTAAGTTGCTGTTGGTTTTATGAATGTCCTGGCGTGTTACTTTAACATCGGACGGTTAGCAGTAAGTTACTAAAACTATGGTAAAATTTTATCGGATATAAGTTCATTTCACTTTATTGCTACGCGTTTTTTCTGTAACATAGCTGTAATCTTTCTGTTATTCCGGAGTTTTCCGAATCTTTAGACTATTATCCTTTACATAGGGTTTAATCGTTTTGGGGAAGCTACGAATTGATTTTACGTAGTTATGAAATCGAAGTTGGTTGGTTTCCCCGTTGTTACAAGCATAACGCAACACGGAGCTAAAAGAATCGAACCGTACATTATATTCGAGCCTTTTCTATTGTACATATTTTGTTTATAATATGTAATATATATATATATATATATATATATATTCAATATAATTACTACGAATGTGTAAAAAATTCAACTCCGGCGGGGATCTTGGACCCCTCGGGCCTGAATGATTAGCTACGAGTTTTTTCTTTGTACAATTCACTGCATTTGTAGAGAAATTTGTTGGTGATCGTATAAGTATTACCTATCATTTGAGTGTGTTTCGTGCGAGTCAAGATGTTTTTTTTAATCCATTCTTCGCTGCACTTGGTCGTGACGGTCGTTATTATTCCGTTCCGCACGTGTACATCCCCCCCCTCTCCCCCCTCTTTGTATTGCCCCGCTGGAACGCGGGTCCTATATCCAAACTTTGCTCACTCATGTAAATCGGGAGAGGTAGTTTTTCTTTCATCTTTCCGGGATGAAAAAAAGGTACACGGATGAGGGAGCGCTTTCGATTGATCGCGGATTTCGCGCATGTTTTTCGCGGTTCCTCCCCTAACCTTATCGGAATCGAGAAATTAGCTCTTTTTATGTTTGGAATATTTCCTGCAGTGGCACGATCTCTCTCAGCTCCCAGACTACTTTCCAACATTTCGCGGGGGGAACATTTTCCCGTCCCTTTCAATGCCTCCCTCTCCCTACCTCCTCCACTCTCTCTCTCTCTCCCCCCCCCCTTCCCTCTTCCCCTCTCACTCTGCGTCATTGTTATTGGCTTTGAGCCCAACCGAAGGGGTGCCGCGGTAACGGAGCAGCGTCCTCCATTCCCTTTCCTCCTATCTCCACATCTCCCTCTCACTCCCTTTTTTATTCTTTCTCTCTCCGGTAGAGGGTGTGGGGGTGGATACCGATGCTGCACAATTTCCTTTTAGGCATCGGATTGGCGATATCGCTTTTGAGATTTTTATCGACTGTAATCCATTGGCCATAAGCGCAAGTTTTAAAGCCAAAAGACTGCGTTTGGGAGGGGGAGGGGAGGCACTTTGTATCGGATGGTCGGAGGAATTTTGTGAGCTAAGGGTGGTTGAGGGAGGGAGATTTGGGGAGAGGAGAGGTGAGAGAGAGATTAAGTGAGGAAGGAGAAAGAGAGACAGAAAGAGGAGAGAAATAAGGGACGGAGGAGGAGCATGGATCGGGTGGAGTATCACGTGTAGATACAAAAAACTCCTTTCGAAATTATCGACGTTTTTTTTGCCGGTATGTGTAACGATATATGCGTATTTAATATTCGCGCTAATTGCGAAAGCGTCTGTGGTTATTTTAATTCGTTTCTGATGGTTATGAAACGAGCAGGAATTTGATATTTTTGGTGGGTATTATCGTGTGGCTTTTTTTTAATTTTACATATTTCGCATGAATAATTTATTTCGAAACAAAGGGATTTGTTTAGAAAGGCGTCGTCAAAATTTTGCGGCATTTATTTATTACAGGTTTGCCAATTTGGGATAATGTCAAAGGTGATACAAATTAATGCTCGCCGTCCGAATGAACAAAATGAAAGATTTTAGAGAAATGAAATATTATTCGTGTAGTTGAATTATACCTAGTCCTGCCATAAATACCGTCACAACATCTACGATGAATTATTCTTGAATTATGTAATGAATGTTTATTGTTTCTTCAAATTTGAACAAATACAGTGTATTACATATTTTGCACTTATCAGTTTTCAAAATGTCCACCTCCCGCCTTCACACAAGTCTTTAGTCGCTCTGTCCAGTCATCGATGCTTTTACGCACTATTTCCATTGGAAATTGTACGAAAAAAATTTCACGATTGAAGAGGCTTTTAACCGTCAGAAGGACAGAGGGATAGTCGTTCAGCTCGTGCAAATGCTCCAAAGATCCAGAGAGCCCACCATCCAGCCTCGATTATGGTTTGGTGGGGGGTAAGCTACAATGAAGTCACTAAGACTCATTTTTGTGAAAAGGGGGTTAAAACATCTGCTAAGGTCTACCAAGACACTGTGTTAGAACAAGTCCTGAAGCCTCTTAACAACACAGTGTTTAATGGTGGAGTCTGGAGTTTCCAACAGCACTCAGCCCCAGCCCATAAAGCCAGGACCACGCAAACTTGGTTGATGGCAAATGTACCAGATTTCATCTTCCCTTCTGAGTGGCCTTCTGGAAGTCCGTACTTAAACAAATTATGGTCCGTGCTGGAGGGGATGGTATGCAAGAAAAGACACCCTAACATTGAAAGTCTAAAACGTGCTTTAGAGAAGACAATTGAAGAATTTCCGATGGAAATCGATGCCTGGACAGAGCGACTAAAGGCTTGTGGGAAGGCGGGAGGGGGACATTTTGAAAACTGATAATTGCAAAATATGTAATACAATGTATTTGTTCAAATTTGAGGAAACAATAAACATTCATTAAATAATTCAAGAATAATTCATTGTAGATGTTGTAACAGTATTTAGGGCAGGACTAGGTATGTAGCGGCAATTCTTCCCTATCATTCACTAAAAGGTTTGCCTTTAGTTTGTGTTTGGCTCAGGTTTACCGCCTTTCAAGTAAACTAATACTGATTCATCTTTTAACAGTCTTCCATTAAATACCGATAAGCGGGGGAAGAATTAAGGAGGAGGAATTATTTCCTAATTTAAACTTCGCCGTCGTCTTCAAAATTAATTTTTAATTGCCAATAAACGTGGTGTAAAAATTGAGAATCGTTATTTTCATTCATTAGCATATTATTTCTGATTATTTGCGACCCGTGGGCATGCAAAATCCAAGTCTCAAATTCCCAATTTAACTTTTCCACGTATAAAAAGCCGGAAAAAAACTCAGGAGCCAGTAAGTGTATTTAAATTTTGTGCTGGTTAACTTCGTGCAGATTTTGTAGATAATCATTAAAGGTCTGGGGCTCAATGTTGTTTAAACTTCGCGTAATTTTGAGGTGTAAGTTGTAGGCCAGGGTCTCAAGGTAACTGCGTTTCGAGAATTTTTATCGAATTTCTAAGTTGAGCCAATGAATGAATGGCTTTTGACGCTTTTGGGTTGCTGACAGGGGCGTGTATTTTAATGAACTTGGGGAATAAATGAAGGGTTTCGCCCTTTTTAAGAAAATGTACGTCAATAGATAGGGATAAGACTTTGAATTTTAGAGCGTGTAGTTTGTTAAGTTCTTTAGGCTGGAGAGCCATGATAAATGATAGGAAAATTTTTGAACTTATACTGGCCATAATTAATGTAGAAAAAACGGGAAAAGGTGTTAACTTTTCCACGTTATTTGATTTGCCATGTTACAGTTATTGCGACTACTGTGTGATTTCTGGCTAATCACTACCCATTCTCAAAAGTATTTTACTTCGAAACAAGAAGGCGTTGAATCTTTTCCAGGTTGATCTATTAATAGATTTATGCATTTCCTATCTATTAACCTTTTTTTTTACTGGGTTACTTTCCATTCCCCGGTAGAATGAAAGCTCTTAGATTTCGATCCTGGCGCCTCCCACATTCACTCTCGCTTTCTTTCCTTTCCCTCTGTCGACGTGTAAGAAGCGTTTCAACGTCGAGTTGGCATGTTGTATTTCATCGTTTCTTAGCCCTGACCACTGTACTTTTTGCGTCTCCTTTATCGCAGTGTTTGGCGCAGTTCGTTACTTACGGTTTTCCTAGTGAAGGTTACATTTATTTTTTAAGATTAAATCTTTCACCGACTTTAGCAAGTTTTCTTCATTCTTGGGTTTCGCAAAAAAATAACAGTAATTCGTTTCAAGTATCTGTGGCTGTACTTGGTGTTGTCGAAAGAAACACAGTATTAGCAGTATAACTTTGTTATTAGCATTCGTTTTTGTGCTTTACAAATTTTATTTCGTAAGTAATATCGTTTTTAATTTCTGCGAAAAATAAAATACCTATAATCTGAAGGAGATAAAGTAGCGGAAGTTAAATTTGCGTGTTTCCTGTATTTCTAATAAATTTCGTTCAGTATTCACCAAGGTTATTTTTTATCTCTAGTAAACAGACTTCCTTTCAAATCTTTTAGAATTAGTGCAGCAGTTCACCATTTCCGTATTGTTTCGAAAGACAAGCTACGGTTATGCACCTGGGCACTGAAATATTAAGAAACATTTTGTGAAACGTTCAAAAAGATAAAAATCGATCGTTTAATCAGTAAAATATCTCCAAAAAAATCGGGAGCTGAACCTACCCAGTAATATGTGGAAATTAATAAAAATATGCATTTGACGCTTATGAAACTTGCTAATAAAGGTTATTTCCTCATCGCAGTCTTAAGATCGAAAGCTTTTACGAGGAAGTTACGTGCATTCTGTATATTTTATTCGCAATTTTGCGCCAGAGGGATATTCACGGGAGCGGACGGTATATATCACTCGTGAGGCGAAGGTGCGTTTCCGACAGCCTTGGGGTTTTGATTGCGCGTAACGGTATCTCCTTCGTATCAGTTCGCGAGTGGCAGTCGATGTCTCCGACCAACTCCTTCACCCCTTCTCCTCCAGCCGCGCAATAAAGCGATAAGCGCGCCATCTGCCCACACACTTCGATTCTAACTTCATTCTCCGCGGTAACATAGTTGGCGCTCAGCATTCCGGAATCTGCGTTTCTTCCGTTTCGTTTTGTTTTTCGCTCGATTCCTAGATGCCGTCGGAGTGAACGGCGGATTGAGTTTACATCGCTACGACTGCGGAGGGGATGTGACGCAGGGAATGTGAGAGATGGATATGAGTATTCCCCGTTCTGAAGGTTTCCAGCATAGGCCGAGAACGTTTTATAGCACCCTCCTCCACCTCTCCCGAGGGCCCCACTTTGTACTGCTTCTCCAGCGGGGAGAATTGTTGCGCAATCGTATGTGTGTGTGTGTGTTTGCGGGTGAATTCGCGTGTGTATGGAGAATTGCATTTTCTAGCGTTATACTTCGTCTCCATAGCTTGAAGGGAGTATCGCGCGCGATATTTCCCTCCCTGGGACAACCGTTGTGCTGGGATGAATTGTGTTTAGTTCGTTGAATTCCGTTGCGGGTCGAGTTTGCGTCATCTATTAGTTTCGAAGATGATAGAGGGAATTTGTTTACTTTACAAGCCACTATGTTGCATTTTACGTACCCACGCATGCGATCAGACGTGCATTTATATCTCTATGAATCAAACCTCAAAATATCACGATTTATTTTATCAATAGCGTAAGAAGACCTCCGTAGGATTCTTCAAGTTGTTTCTGTCACCTGTCTCTGTACCATTTATCTTAGAATATTCTTCTACGCCTTCTCCAGATCAATTCTGTGGCATCTTAGGTTCATATATAGTAATTACTTCATATATAGCAGTGGTGGGCAACCTTTTCTACGTGGTTGTGAATTCCTCGGCGGGCCACGTGGTAATTTGTCAATGCTTCGGCGGGCCAGATTAGACTCTAAATCGGACGTTAAATAGAGAGTCTGAGGCCGCATAAAACGCTCTCAAGGGCCGCATGTAGTCCGCTGGCCGTGGGTTGCTTACCACTGATATATAGTGTGACATGTCCATAGTCATTATGTTGTACCATTATCGCAATTGGTAATCGAACCGCGGAATAGTCCACATTTATAGGTAAACTGGGTTCCTCACTTCGCCTCTTCTTCTGCAGACTTCTTCATTTCTCGGTAACCGTTTCCTCTTAAGGTCTTTATCATTTGTAAAATTATCCTTCCTCTTCTTTCAGTCGGAGGTGTAATAATGGTGTCTCTCCTCAGGAAATCTCCGATTCAGTTCCCTTTCCTATCAGAAGTATAATCATTCCTTTATTCCTTTGTTCATCTTAAAGTTTCCTTAGTTCTTACTTTATTTCCCATTTTATTTTCAGTATTCTTCTCCATGTCCACGAGTAAAATTTTTAAAAGTAGCTCATATCATATTTCCACTTATTATTCACGGAATTTCAGTACTTCTTCAGTATTCTCCGTGAATTTTCTGTGTGCGTATGATACATTTACAGGGTAGCGCATAAGTCGCTTTGCCGAGAACAATATACTAATTGCTACTGATTACACTAAATAAGAAGATATATAAAAATTATTGGTACTAATAAATATTATAATTAATAAAAACTAATAATAATAAAGCAATTGACGCAATAAAACCACGAATAACTCAGTTGTAAATTCATATTCGTGTAAGATTCTTTGGTAAACGGATTCATGCGCCACCCTGCATATCTGTTGTATGTAGGTACGTATAAGCTTACAGAAGGAGTCAGATCTACGAGGAAATATTTGCCTATACCAAAAAAATCCATAGCAAACATCTGCCCATCTAGCTTTAATCTGTTTGGCCGCGACGGCATTGCGATTATAGTTCGCTTTCGCAATATAATCTGATATGGAATACCCTGGGTTCGATAAGCCGCTCGTCGACGGCGTATTTGGAAATGTATTTGCGATAACTTGAGACCTGCATAGCAATGAAAAAATTCATCCGCATTTCCGCCTCGCGAATCTAGATGCTCCTCCTCTTCTCTGCAAGTGGCCGAAATCATTAAACTTAAGGGGAAACTAGGTCAGGCCATCTGGGTAGGTGCGCGCCCGGCCGCACGTGTTTGGATTCGCGTTTTCTTTGGCGGTATGAAAGATCGTCAATAGATTTTAACGTTATCGATGCGAATGCTGTCGCAGTGAATAAAAAGACGATGGGTCTCGTGCGTTCCGGCACGTAAATTATCCGAGTAAAAATTATTCCGATATTGTGGCGAATGTAATTTATTCATGTCATCCTGTGTGAATAAGAGAAATGTGTAAATGTATGTCCGTAAGCGCATGTGCAGGTACACAGTAAAATCTAATTTTGACGAAATTCAAGGGACCTAGACCAAATTATGGTTTGTTTCCGAGGTGTGGTGTAACGCCGCCTGATTTTGCCTTAAGACGTTTCTCCGCCATTGCAGTTAGCATAAGGTGGTGATGATAATTTTTCTGTCACATTGTCTTAAATAATAAAAACGGTCAAAAGGCGTGGTGGCAAAGTCAAGGAGCAGTTTACTTTAACGAAGTTTCTTACGGACTGGGGATAATGTTTCAAAACTATGTTGCTAATTTGTTTTATTTAATTTTCACAAAACCCATATGTAACATATACACGGAATTCAGATTTCACACTTTAAAATTGAATTTCAAAACTCCGGTTGAAAATATGACCGTAAAAATTGTAATTTTTTGTGTAGATAAGTAATGCAGTAACCTGATATAAACATTTGCTCGCTTAAGATAGTTGTTATGTTTCTTAAACTTTTCCCAGCTTAAAATCTTTTCAGTAATTCTTCACTAAATCGGATTCAGTATACAAATTTCACTATTTCATAATGCAGTGGGGATCGTTACAATTGAGAACGATTTGTTAAAGTAGTACTTGACTTAATCATTAAATTTCATTGATTATCGGCGATAAGAACCAAAGAGGCTCAGTCGCCAGAAAGTCCCCCACACGCATACATTGATTATATTTAGTAGAGGATTAAATTCTGTAATTTAAGTTTCGTTTAGTTTAATTTGGATAAGAGTCAAGCATACAGTTGGAGCTCTAGAATCGCATTAATTTTGAAACTCAACTCACTATACGTTGAATTCAACTAAGCAGCTCTTTACTGGATTAAAAAGGCGACGAATATCATTTTAAAATTTGTTCTTAAAAAATGCACTTATCTGAGTGGGCTCCCTGTCCCAATTACTACACGCATTCGCGTTCTCCGAGGTACTCAGTGCATAATGGTGCGTCCTTTTTTATGGGCACATGTGGCTTCTTGTCCATCTGTTTGGCCTTTATTCTCTTAATCATTCCGCTGTGCATTCAAGAGGTCTTATTTTGTTGGTATTACTAGCGCAGAAACATTGTCATGGATGCAGACGAAGCTGTTGAAATTCTAGCCCTGTTTAATTTCCTTCCGTACCTCTGCATTATTTTTATTATCCGATCTTCTTGAAATAGTGGTTTCTTGAAGTTTCAGTTTTATTATCACCATCAGTTCTGCGATTTTATCGTATGCAGGTCATTCGGAGTTTTTGTTATCGGATTTAATGGCATAAAAATAGTTTTGAAATTAAATCACACATTAATAATATCATACTCTGTAGTGACTTCACTAATATCGTTGTGTTTGGAGGGAAAGTAATAAATTATATATTCGCCATTTCCTGTATATCAGCTGAATTTGCTGCGCAACGATCCAGCCTTAACAAAATATGTGAGTTATGTGCTTACTCTCTAAAGCCAAGTTAGAAAAAAATTGGCATTAATCCAAGCAATTCCATTTTCTTCGTAGTTGTTTACTCCTTTAGAACATCTTGGATTTGAGAACTTACTAATCGGCAAGAGGATTTGATTTCGTCCTTACATTTTCATTGCTGAAAAGAAGCAGAGTGATACTCCTAGCAATGTTTCCTCCCCTGGCAACCCACTCTTCGAAATGGAGCAATTTGTCATTAGATAAATTTCTTGGGTGCGTGTTCAGCAATAATAGGCAGCACGTATTACCACCAGCCTTATGCTTCGTCTTTTTCACTATCGCTTAAAACGGATGCCCAAACTGCGACCCTCGGGTCGGATGCGGCCCACTAAACAATATGCGGCCCACCGTCAGCCTTTCATAGTTTTCAAAACTTTTTTCATTTATTTTAATTAACTACCAAATATTGTTTTCCGTGCAGCAAAATCTGTTAAAATGTCTAATGTTAAATTGCGACCTCTTAGTAAATACTTCTCACTTCACGTAAGTCCTTTTTAATTCTGTTTTCGATTTTTTTCTCAGGGATATTTCTAAGATTGAATTCCAGCATCATTTTTAACTTTTGAAATGCTAACCCAAAAAATCTGATTATAACTTGATTCCCACGCATATGTTGCCAAAGAATCTCTAGGTAACTTACGATTTAACTATAATCAATTGGCAATTTCCAATGAGGCCCACCGAAGGATTCAATGCAACCAGTGCGGCCCACAATGCAGAAAAGGTTGCCCACCACTGGCTTAAAATAATAGATGAGGGTAAGTCGCTCGTATCTATAAACCGATTTAGCCAACCGCTTCTACAATTGGAATCGCTCACGCCCAGGCGGATTGCTAAATAATCGGACCATTCTTGCAAACTTGTGCCTGAAATAAATTTGCTGCGCGAATTCGATGGAAGCGCTCCAAGTTTCGCTCGGAACTCTTCATTTATCTCATCGCGTACACGTCTTACGTTTTTTCCTCCTTAGCGCTACTTCGATTTGTCAGTAATGAAGATGAAGGTAAAGGGATTCCTATGGAAAATTGACTTGCTTCCTTCCGCCTAATCAACCTCTTGGATGATTTTCAGTCTCGTTTATTAGGTCAGTTCGTTGGCCTGGCGTTTATTTTCCGAGCTTCTGTGGAACGGTGTCGACTGATTAAATAAAACCCGAGAACTTTTCTTGAGTTCGCCTGAACGCCACAGTCTGAAGCACTCGAAGAACGCGATCTCAGACCTTTTCACGTTCACAATCTACGTTTATTTGCGATGCTTAATTGGTCCTTAATGAGGGTGGAATTGATAATTTCCTCTTTCATTGTGAAGTTAACGCGTATTTTGGTAATTGAGACAAGTTTTTAAAATGTTCCCCGATGCCGTTTCTTTTTCCCTACTAAGTACCAATAAAATCCACGCGAACAATTTAGGATTATTTAAAAATCTTATTTGTATAATAAATGAAATTTGTCTTTCAAAACCAGCTTATTCGTTGGATGTTGTTTCCTGCTGTGACTTTATTAAAAATTATTTCGGCCACGGATGTTCGGCGTTTGTACCGTTATCTGCGGATTTGCGCTATATCCATTCTGCTTAGGGAAATATACATGGCGTTTTTGTTTCCTTATAGTTTATAGTCTATAAGTGATTACGTGACATGCCTTGGATGACGTATTATCCCTGACCTAGCATATGAAGAAAACCATTGGCCCTTTATAACTATAACGTTGTTTTCGGTGGAAATAACTGAACACTTGTGACATTTATTTTTTTAAGTTCGCCATGGATGTCACAATACATCATTTAAGTGCCGATTGTAAATAATTTCAATAATTTCGAAAACAAGATGTTTAAATTCTGTGATTGCTGAGAATTGCTATATTAGATACGCGTGTGCAGTCATATGGCATTATTTAAAAAACAATCTTACGCTGACTTAGAAAACGATGCTCAGGAAATGAATTTTTCAGTTCAGTTTACTTATTTTGCTACCACGGGGCACTTTTACATGTTAATATACATTATTCTCCAAAATCATCACCACTACAGTTCAAATGTAAGAGTTGTACCTTTTTTCAATGTAATCGAGATTACCATTATTTCCGCAAAATTTTATATAATACTTATATGTATTTGTTTGCTGTTCAGTTACATAAATTATTATTGACATAAAAAACGACCAGTATAATCAAATATTAGGAATGAAAATGAAAAACTACAACTTCGCGCATAAAGTACAGTGGTGATATTATATTTTCCAGTACTGTACGTTGTGAAACCTCGTCAAAACGTTTGGTGTGACATATTTATAGTAATCCATCATGCGCAGTCCGTCTCCGTGGACGGCTGTGTTTCCTACGTTGATACTGCGTGATAAGGAAGGTAATCGATCAGAAACATCGACACGTGGCCAATATTCGGACGAGTTGATTGTCGCAACTATGAGGGGGAGAAAGGTTTTTACTCCCTCGTTACTTATCATTTTGAGTTCGAATCACACAGTTTGCATGGATGTGTGCTTCGCGCGTTTCCTGTGAAAAGATCGATAAGTTTCGCTTAATTTTTTGTTTGTTTGAAAATGGCGTTGCATTTCTCTTGTGACTCTTATCTAGTCGCATGGGAAGCGGACGTTCTTTTCCATCTCCGATTTTACATTTATTTGGTCGTGTTCGCTTCATTGCTCTTTCGAACGCGTCGTAATCCAATCTACATAGTAAAATAGATTGGTAATATTAATTAAGGGATAAAAGTTTTTACTGCATTCGATAGGAGAAAGAAATCCAATCATAGGATTTGCTAGATGGTGGTCGGACACGGTTAGTGCTACTCCTTTGGGAATTACGGAAATTCGGCCGTCGTAATAACGTCGCATGTATTTCCATGTATTTTTGGCCCTTTTATTCGTGTACATCGTTTTCAATTTGGGTAATTGGTATTTCGGTTGGATGAGGCTCTTCAAATTCTCTCCCAGCGCAATTCGTTCCACGCAAAGTAATGTGCACTTAACCCGTTTACGAATTCACGAATGTAAATACCTTAAAAAAAAACACTTAAAATCCTCACTTAAATATCTTCAATAGCCATAAAATGGTTATTGAAAACCATATGAGGATTTCGGCTACCGGGAAGCCTTCATCAGTGGTGTTCATCGATTACAGGTACTAAAAGAACTTGGTGCAAACTTAGACTTTATAATCTTGGTGGCGTTTATTTCAGTATCAATTAACAAAAATAAAACACTATGGCCCATGCGAAATCCAACCTCGGGTATTTTTTCGTCTGGTAATAACGTTGGTACGTGCCCTGCCGGCATGTACGTATGTGTGTTTATTCACGTACTGATATTTATTGGTATTTAGACATATACGCAGCTACGCGTACCTTTATTTCTTCGTATGTACGTAAGCATCTTTTTATACATAGCCAAACTTCACTTATATACGGCAGGTAAATAACATTTAAAGAGCGCTCATAAACTGTACTGGACGCTGCATAACTGGAATCGTCCACTTCTTTAAAACAGATCGATATAATTTTCCGGCGTGGACCTCTTAATGCCCTCCCTCTTCCTTCTTTCTTTCTCTGCCGTACCTCCACTACTCCCCCTTTCTCCCTCCCTTTCTCTCTCTCTCTCCACTTCCCTGCGTCTTTAAGAGTTGTGTCGTCCTCACGAGTTCGGGTTAATTTGCCGGGGAATAGAGGGGAAAGGGGGCTGAATAGCATGTTCGGGATGGAAGTCCCCCAGCGTCTTGGGTTGGGAAGATTTATACGCCATTTAAATGCATGGAAGATCCATTTCAGGATGAAACCTTGATGACAGCCCTTCTCTTCCTCCCTCCCCCCTCCGAGTCCTTTCCGATCCTTCTGTTCCCCTCCCCAAACCCTTTAGCTTCCCCCCCTTCCCTCGCAGTTCCATCGATTCTCTCGTCAGATAATGAGCAAATACGTAACGAGTGACGATAGCGGTAGTTTTTATTTTATAGACGTCCTCTCGATCTTTAAAGGCGGTCCTATAACAGCTGAGACCTCTCCCTTGTTATATTTCCCTCTCTGTCTCACTCACTCAGCCGCTGTTCTCTCGTTCCCTCACTTTCTCCGCATTTCCATCTCACTCGTCGCTTCTCTCTCTCTTTCCTCTTGTTTTTCACTCTCTCTCGTCTCACCCTACACACCTATTTCTCTCTCCAGCACTTTCTACCTCTCTCTCTTTCCATCTTTCTCTTTCCACCTCCATCTTTCTCTTTCCACCTCCATCTTTCTCTTTCCACCTCTCTTTCCATCTCTTTCAATCTCCATCTTTCTCTCCACTCATCTCCATTTCTCTTTCCATCTTTTTCCCCTAAGTCTCCATTTATAGCTCCATTTCTCCGTCTCTAGCCCCCTTTCTCCTTCTCTAGCTCCATTTCTCTCTCTCTCTCTCCGTTATTTACCTCTCATACGAATCTCCTCGGAACGATCTGGGCAAATACAGCGTCCTCCTCCTCCTCCTCCACTTGCGATAAATTCAGTCTCGTTCTCCGTAAAGTCGAGATTGAGAGTGGAAGAAGAACTTCAAAGAGAGGAGAAAGGTGCGGAAGGCTTCCCACCTGCTGATATTTATTGACAGTTTCGCGAGGTGTTAAAAAAATCAATTAAGAACTCATTTGTTAATTCGGCTTTATAGGTAACGTTGACGAACGTTCTCCGGGTAGCAGTGGAGTCGATGACAGATAGCGTAGATTTGAGTGACAATCAATCTGTTACCATAACATCGAGATGATGTAATAACTATTATACTGAGGGAAATAGCGTTTACTATGCAGAGGTAGGAACGAACCTGCGACGGAATAAGAAATTCGTCGTTACGTATAGGCAAGCACTATAAAGGAAGTCTTCTTTGTGCTATATAGGACAACTGTGCGTGTTTCTTCCTTCTATTCCTCCGAGATAAAAAGTGAAAATATCTTGATTAAATATCGAATAAATTGCCTTATGCCAAATGATTATATTACTAAATTTTTAAAGAATTCAAGTTTACAATTCTAAATAAACATTCTAAATAAAACGCGCTTTTTCATGTTACTGCGGAAAATGAGATTCCCATTTTATATTTTTGAGTCCGTGAAATAATTTTCACGATGAGGTACTTAATGCAGAGACGGGGACACCGAGCGCAGCGTATTCCTTTTGTGCTCCGTAAAAAAAAGCTAAAAAATTCTTTTCCTCTCCAGCTCTAGAACCCCTCTCAGGGGTGCGCACGTGCATATATACGTGTAAACATTCGCGACATATCGACCCATTTTAGCAGTTAGCTATCGGGAAAATGAGCGTTCGATGCCGGGGTTGCACGAAATGAGAGATATTTGCATGCCACCTGGAAAAGTAGGATATAATTTCTTGGAAACTGATTAGTATTTAATTAAGGGAAAAAATGTTACGCTCGTTTCAACTGCTTTTATATTTTGATATGATTTCTCGATTTGAAAATTCGACCAAAAATTCGTCGTATTTTTTTGCAAGTTTTAGCGTATCTGGATACGAACTCGGTGTATTAATGAGCAAACCAATTAAGACACTTATGAACTGTGCCCGGAAGTTATTTACCCCAAAAATTCTTGGAGTTTAGCTTGTTTTAAATCGGAGCAGTAAAGTTCAGAGTGATAACGTGAGGAATCTTTTAGCTGTGAAATGAAAAACACCCTCAGATAATTTTAATGGCAGCCATTAATGTAATTTTTTGTGCGTAACATTGCAAACGTAATCAGAAGAATTAAACAAGATAGTTTCAAAAGAATGAATGAAGTTGGTGATAATTATTAATTGAATGTTATATGGTTGTTCCTGAAAAAAAGTAAGGCAAAGACTACTCAAATAGTTATCCGGAAGTATTTTTTAAACGGAGGTCATTAATCCTGCCTAAAATTAACATTTTTCTGGATCGATAATTCCACCTTCTCTATTTACGTCGTGTTTATGCACTGTGACTATACTTTTTAAAAACCTTTGATGATTAAAAAATATTATCGATATTTTGCGACATTCACTATTTTACAGTTGGTTCTTGTGGTCCTTTCTCTCATAAATTATTAATTTCCGATGCCACTATTTCTCATTTGATTCGCGGTTTTGCTCTCCGCTTTGATAAAATTTCCGGCACGTGTATAACAAACAATAATGATGTTAACACGCCAGGTAATCTGCGCTATGCAATCCGTTTCTTGTTATTTGAAGTTCAATACATTACCCGTACGTATTTATCCTCGGTCCACCACTTTCCGATTACACCGTTGCCTATGCATAATTAATCTGGGAAGCAATACATCGCGCCCCGGAGAACATAGTGTAAAACGCCATTCAATGTGCGCGCTCGTGTGTGTGTGTGCATATATATTTGCATGTTTAACTGTAAACGCACTCGGAGTGGATATCGATAGCCTTGACCGATTAATTGTCTGTTCTGCATGTTCTTCGCGGAAATCGTATTTTCCAGCGCAGTCGTTTCGAGTAATTTATCTTCTCCTTTGCTGTTAGAGAGAGGTCAAGCGAGGTCGAGTAATCGATATAGTATTCGGTTAATAGGATAAATTACCGTCCTAGGAAAATTGACCGGAAAACCGATACGCCGTTCAGGAATCCAAGTCTGTAGTTGGCAAACCGGGTTGTCAGACATTAATTGCACCCTTGCGGAAAACAATTGCCGAGATTGCATTCTCCGCTGGTTATTTGAGTAGCTCCACTGGCCATAAAAATGGCTACTTTAGGCGCCTAATTTATAAGTTCAATACTCTTTCAATTATATTGTCGTTTCTTAGCGAATTTGGTATAACGAATAATTGTATTTTTTTAGAAACTATTAATAAAATTTATATTTTTTGCATTCGAAAGCTCTCGATACAGAAATATTTGTTAAATTAATCCATGACGCAGCCTACTACCGAGTTAAAAGAACTATATATTGGCGCAGTCAGCGGGATAAGAGTATGGTAAAATCCTTTTTGCACGAAATTGCGAATTAACTTTAAAGGATAAGAGTGTTTTCCCACCATATCATTGATGTGTTAGCACATTTGCAATTAACTTACCCTCTCCGGATAAATTGCTTCGTTTCGTCTGTCTGCGTAGGGGGAGGATTCGTCTCCATTCCGCTGCCGTTCTGCTAATTTATACTTACTTCACGCGAGTCCCTTTTCGTCCTCCGGAATACCTTATTCTCTTCGGTTTCCCCCCCCCCCCATCCCCTTCCCATTCTCCGTTGTCCCCTAACCCCCTCTCTTCCCAAATGCCAGCAAGGACTCGTGTTTACACTGCCTCCCCGAGGAGTGAGATTGCCTCTGAAGACACCCTCCCCCACCCCCCTAGACTTCCTTACATTCGACCTCCCAACCCTTATTCCCACCCACCGTCGCCGCATTCCTTTCCTACCCTTCCATTTCTTCCTCTCTATCTCTCTCTTCCCTTTCTCCATCTCTCTGACTTCATCTCGTCCCGCGCCGAACTCTCCGATTCCAGCTTTCCTTGTTTCACTCTTAAATCTCTATTTGTAATCCCTTCTAATTCCAAATTCGCCAGAACCTTCCTCTCTCAATTTCTGTCCCTCCCTCCCTCTTTTCCATCCCGCTGTTTCCTTAAGTTATCTGTTCTTCATGTCTTCCAGCCGTTTACCAAATACTGTACCTCTCTCATCCTTGGAATTGCTTTCCTTTTGTCTCCTCGAAAGCTTTGCTCTTAAAACATGCCATGATGCTGATTCTATGCCTGGACGTGTGTACATACGTACGCATTTGTAAATCCAGGCGTAATTGACGTACTATGCTGTAGATGAGTGGTCCTCAACCGATGTGCGTCGGCACTGTGATGTGCCGTCAGACGTGATGTGCTGCCGAATATTGGGAGAAGCGGGAGAACTACGCTAGTGTTCCGCCAATATTTTTTGCGTGTGAATGAAAATTGTTGGGAAACGCTGCTGTAGATTATAAAAAAGGTTCTTTTTAGTCTCTTCTATATTTTAGTATCTGCTATCGGTAAATCACCACTACAAAGCCGACATGTGGATTAGAGACGTCACCGATTTTAGATTTCATTGGAGAGACAGATTGTGTTTTTTATTTTAGTCATAAGACCACCTCGATTATTCTTTTTTGAAACCAGGCATAGATTTCAGGATTGCTTTTACCATGGCAGTACTATGTCATTATTTAGTCGTTAGCTTTCAGGTATTATTATTTCAAGAGTTATTTTCAATTTATTTTCACTTAGTGTATTTATTCCAATTTTTGTCACGTGCGAAACGATAGAGCGGAAGCAAGAGGTTTAGTGATTGGGCAGTAAAGATTTGTCTCTGTTTAGCTAGTATTTTTGTCACATTAACCGCTAGTGTTGTTAATACTAACTACATCCGTAGTTCTCAATTTTATTGTTCTCTTAATTTCACCAAAAAGTTTCCTTTGGAAAATCTGTATCAACATCTCTATCCGTTTATCAGTCAGATTTGTGCCCATGTTATTCTCCCGCCGCAGTTCTAAATCTTTCCGCCCAATCCCACTCATAACCGTCGGTCCTCTGGAAAATCTCTCGATCCCATTTACAACGTTTATTTTCCGACTTCGCTCTCATGCTTCGTTCCCATTCCCATCTGTTAACCTCTCCACGGCTTCAATTCAATCTCCATCCTCTGTTTCCTCTATCGTTTTCCATTCTACGGTTATTTTCCCTCGGTTTCATTTCCAATCCCATGCAAGAGTTTCTCGCAATCCGTTCCGACAGTTTCGATAGGGGTCATCTTTACATTTCGTCCACTCATTATTCCTACTTACAATTAGTTGTATACTATTCCGCCTAAAGTCATTTATACACGCTCTTACGCTGGCCACTCCGCCATAAGTATATTCATACTCGTATTGCGTTAATTTCATGGAGGACGTTCTTGTTTCTAACTAATGTGTAAATTTCCGAACTATTTTATTTATCGTATTCTAGTGGCACCTGAAAATAAGCTGAAGTACTTTTTTACTTTCTCCATATACGTAGTATAGAGAAAGTATTGTTTTCATGAAAAAAATCTGATGTGGCCAACGCATGACTTTCTCCATATTTGGGGTATAGATATTTAAATTATTATGAATAGCATTATGAGGCATTATCATTTCGTATCCTAAAAGAATACAGTCGTCCTTATTGCCGTAAATTAGGTATACATATTTTGAATGTGTTTACAGAATTCACCGCTACATGGTGGTGGCGCTGTATACTGGAAATTACTAAAGCTCTGGATAGAGAAAGTAGCGCCATCCACTCCGCTTCCGCCATTTTGGTCTGTCCAGATACCCGATCCCCGGGGTTTGTGTTGAAAAGGCTCGAAGTGTCTAAAGAAAGAATTAACGCCACATCAAATAATTGCCAATAGTTCTTTGCAAAAATGCCCTATACCATTAGTAGTTCATTGTGATTGAGCCTATAATTTGAAAATATTAATTATAACGTGAGGATTTCGTATTTTTTTGGCAAACGATCATCAATGTTTATAATACCTCGGATACGCAACGCATTGCGATTATGTATGGCTTCTTAGAGTTTTAACAGGACTATAAATTTTCGATTTAAGACCTTTAAGAATAAAATTATATGAAGAGAGAAAATCGATATTACTTTTGAGTAAAGCCTATTTTAAAGAATTGTATTTAGGTACATATATTCCATTGTGCAATATCACATAAATCTTGTACCTAGCTGATCAGCCAAAATTAACTTTCTCTTTGTACTTAACTTAAATTACTAACTAAAATTGATCTAAGAAAATAGTGAAAATTCTTATTTTTGATCGTATTTATTGAAGTAAATATCTTTTAATGAATGTAAATCTAAAACATTATTTATTTTTAAATTAAAACTGTAATTTAACACAAATTGCGTTGATATTAAAATGCACAATTAGGCATATTATTACTCTATAAAAAATTAGTGAAATATTTACAAATCTGTTTTTAATTGCATATTAAAATTATTTAAAACTGCTAGATTTAAAAATCAGTGCACTCGCTTGTATCGTGTTACACTTTTTAACTTCAGCATTGATCGTATTTATAGAAGTACAATATTTTTTAATAAATTTAAAAATTAATTATTATTTATTTTAAAATAAAAACTATGAAATAACACGAATTGCGTTGATTTTAAACAGTATAATTAGGCATGTTAAGCATATGTTCATCTTCCGTCTCCACTTATTGCGCTCTTCTTAGGGTATTCTAAATAGTTTATCCCCTTTGGCACCTTTCACGTTGCAACCATAAGCACAACACCCAGGCGTGTCTCAAATTTTCGTTGTAAATACGGATGCTGGTGATAAACAGTGATACAACTCACGCTAGCGCATATGCTGATCTGATTCCTCATAGACCAAAATGGCGGACAATAGGACCTTTCACGGCCTCAGCCAATCACAGACACGTATTGGCGGTGTCTGCCACGGGAGACGGTGGCGCTACTTTCTCTATCCAGAGCATTAGAAATTACGAGTAAGTTAAATATCTCCGAAATGGATGGTTCTACGAAAATTTGTTTCAAACAAAACTTGGAAGAAATATTATTCTCTACAACTTTGGTCCTCACGAAGATTACCAATAACGACGTCTTAAAGGAGATATTTGACGGAAACCGAAAAAACCGATTATTTTTTATAAATAATTCCTAAACAGTAACTGCTATGGAAAATTGTTTCAAGTGAAAGTTGTAGGAAATTACATTCTCTATAACCTTTGTATAGAATTGTATATACAATAATGATGTTTTATTGGAGAAATATCGCAAAAACCGAATCGGGTTTCGAATAAACCTCGACTTCCGGTTAACCGGTATTGTCGAAAAACTATCAGTTCTTTGTGCTCATGCTGAAGTGTTATATATGAAGTCTGGTACCGATATGGCAAGTACTTTTTGAGTTAGAGCGCCCACAATCACATACATCCATCCCCACACAGACATCATTCCGAAAATAGTCTAAACGTGGTCTAGGGACCTCAAAACTTGTATTTCCGTTGAAATCTCGAAGTCGATTTTTTTCGTGATCACAATACTTTCCCTATACTACCTACGTATGGAGGAAGTAAAAATCGACTTCGAGATTTCAACGGAAATACATGTTTTGAGGTCCCTAGAACACGTTCAGACTATTTTCGGAATGTTGTCTGTGTGTGTGTGTGGGGTTGTGTGTGTATGATTGTGGGCGCTCTAACTCGAAAAGTACTAACCATATCGTTACCAAATTTCATATATAACACTTTGGTATGAGCACAAAGAGGTGATTAGTTTTTGGACAATACCGGTTAACCGGAAGTCGAAACCCGGTTCGGTTTTGGCGAAATATCTCCTTGAAGACATCATTATTGTATATACAACTCGATGCAAATATTATAGAGAATGTAATTTCCTACAGCTGTTATTTGAAACAATTTTCCATAGCAGTTATTGTTTAGGAATTATTTATAAATAATCGGTTTTTTCGGTTTCTGTCAAATATCTACTTAAAAACGTAACACGTAATTGGTTGTCTTCGTGAGAACCACAGTTGTGGAGAATAATATTTCTTCCAAGTTTCGTTCGAAACAAATTTTCGTAGAACCATCCATTTCGGAGATATTTAACTTATTCGTCAGTTTCCAGTATACAGCGGTGAATACTAGCGGTGAATTCTGTAAACGTATTCAGCAAATAATTTACGGCAATAAGGATGACTATATGCTTTTACGATACGAAATAATAATTTTGCCTTATAATGCTATTCATAATAATCTAAATGTCTACACCCCAAATATGGAGAAAGTCATGTGTTGGCCACATCAGATTTTTTTTCATTGCCATATAATGATGAATGCCTTGCAAAGGCTTTCTCTTAAAAAATCACTGGTAGCAAATAGAAGTACGGGCATATTTTCGACTTCAATTATGAATGAATAACTGGATTTACTCTGATTACAGCAGTAGCGATGAGGAGAGAAATTGAATACCCACTAAGCTTGTTCGTCTTTAAGTGGAAATTCCAAAATCCGACTCTTTGGAATCTGAATACCGGAGAATTCAGAATTGTCACTTAGATTCAAGTGTCAATATTTCCAAGTTGCCACACCCTCTTAGCTCGTAAGGAGTTTCGTTGTTTTTCGTTTAAATTAATATCTTCTCGCTCACAAGCTCAGAGATATTTTTCGTTATTCCATCTGCGTGATCAATCCGTTCTACTAGTTTTGGAGAAATTTTTAAGTAAATAAATGCAGTAAATGACAGTTTATCCAGATATGTCTATATATATTTATATATATATTTTAAATGCACATCCCAATATTACTCTTTCATCGATCGCCAACGTGTTAAGATAACACTGAGAAGACTGATGACAGCGAAGTCCGCCTGTGTCCGTACTTAAACTTTTCAATGTATAAAATGAACAATTAATAGGCATATAATGACTTTAGAACGAATCGTATTAGCTCAAAAGGGTTAGGAGGCTAAGGATATTTATGTGACCGAGTTTAAATTAGGTGGTGATTCCATGCCTCAAAAATCCGATTATTTCGAAAATCCGAACAAAACGAGCAAATCGAGTTTTAACTGTTCCTTCATGACTCAGTCAAATGTTAATATTTTAATTTAAAAATTACATGTGGTGTAGAAAACCACCAGCGAACAAATCGTAAATTTCTCGCTTATGCGAGTGCTACAAAGATGTAGAGAATTGTTTAATCCGCTAAAACTTCTATCACCATAGAAATGAACAGGTTATTAAACTTTTAACGAAACTCTGGAGCTTAGCTAAAACGTACATAAAGAAGGCGGTGTCCGGGTTTGAGCTTACGAGTCGGGGGCAGGATGCAGACGGGTTAATACGCAGTTTCCATCATAACACCATTTCACAATTCGCTCCAGTCCAAACCTTCCATTCTCCCACCCCATCGTTTCTTTCCCATCCCGCATCTTTTTCATCCCGTCCCATAATCCTCTCCTCTCGCCCTCCTCGCATCCTCCTCCCTCCCCTTCCATCGCACATGCACCCTAACACGTTTCTACCAGATCTTCCGTCTATTGCCTCCATTTTGAATCATTCTCTTTTTCCCTCGTGTCGCCATAAGGAGCCCCTGGAGAAGGATGCGTGGTCACGTTCTTCCGAGACCCTTCTCCCTTCCTCCCTCCCTCCCTCTTCCTCCCACGCTCCTGCCTCCGGGAACTCCTCGAGTCAAGAGACCTACCTCCTCGTCCCTTTTCCTAACCTCGTGGGAGATGTTTTGGGAGAGATAGTGGCATTTACTCGTTGTGTGCGTCTGTTCCGTAGGGTCAACGCGCCGCGCACTTGCGGCGTCTTTGTAATGCCTCCGTAATTAAAAGGAATTAAGAATGGCGTATGACTTAGTCGCTGCTGGCTTTTTTTTTGCTTTTTGCATTGTTTCGCAAAATTTTTTTGTGCATCCATCCGATGATCAACTGGTCGTGTCGTAATGGAGTGTCATTATTTTAATTACTCGTTTCTTGGTAGAGATTTTAAAATCTGGAACGTAATTGTATGCTTGTACCTTTTGTTTAAGCTATGAAAATTATCGCAGGCATAAAAATTTTTTAGAGTGGTTTTTTTATGGAAGGGAATGACAAGAGGACGAAGCTGACAGCATGTCTGAAGAATAAAATTCCGTGTTTAATGATAATTTTAAATTGGGTTTGTTGCAACGGAGGCGAAAAGCGTCCCTACCGAGCTTATTATTAATTAAGATAGGGTAAATGCGGAAAAATGTTCTCATCATAAAATATGACGGCATATGAAAATATTTCGAAAGTTTTGGAAAATTTCGTGGCAGATATTTCAATTCAGCGGGCATAAATTAAGATAAGGGGAGTTTTAATTAAATCGCCGTTTCTCTCGCCCTCCGTCCTCATTGGTCACGTATTACGGCCACCGCCATCGTGTGATAAACCGTCCCGTGGCGGGGTTTTCCCGTTTTTAACGATTCGGCGGAGTCACTTTATCCGGCAACATCTTTATTAATCTATGACTCGACGGCAAAAAAAAAATCCGAGGACTACGCCGTAAGTGCAAAAATGAAATGTGCTTGCCCTACATTTCTTGCACGTGATATCGAAATCGGCAGTAACCCCGGCAGTTGGTCGTAAGTTCCAATATCCAGTTCGATTATTTTAAATTCAAAAGTCGGTTGTTTTTAAAAATGGTTGTTCGGCTCTCTTTACCCTGCCACGTACTTTTTTCCCTCGTATTCCGATAGATTTATTTTCGGGTTTCTTTATTTCAATTTAACTAGACACTTTTTTATTTGGTTTAATAGGCATCGGGTGTAACCTGTTGGTTAACGTTACTTAGTGGTTATTTTCGACGACATAATACGAAGCAGTCGGCCTAAGTTGTTTGCTCATTGTGAGTTTTAAGCTAAGGTTTTTCCAAACTTCACTGACATATATCTCTGTTGCATTAGTTTATTTGTAACTCTGTAATTCCGATCTTCATTTCCTTCATTCTCTTATTAATGGTTTCTGTCGCACCCCTTCACTTTCATCCTATTTTTCTCTTCGTATTCCATCTCGCTCCACTCTTTTTCATTTACCGAAATTTCGACTTATCTCAACGCTCTCTTTTTCATCGCCTCCCGTTTGCATACAATTCCTTACTGGCCTCCCTTCCGAATCTTGCCATTTTCTCTCCAGTTGCCTTCCGTAATCAACTGTCTACTATGTAATCCTTCTTTCCCTATTTTCTGAGGCAGTTTAATTTGTGACCTTTACTGTTGTTGTTAATATTTTGCTGTTATACGTTTCAATGCGTGCTGTTTTTGGAACATTAAAATAAATAAATAAATTCACCTTGTTTGAATATGAAATGCGTTTTCCAGAAAATGTTCTGTGCCCTGTTAGGTATATTTTTCAAACGATACGTTAATGTTCGTTTTATATCATAAATATTTACCGTGCTAAGCTGTCAAGGTATTTCAAGCATTCGCTGGAGAGCGCTAACGAAGTTCATTTACTCTAGTTCCTGGTAATTCGGTTATCTGTGACTTTTATTTAGCCCTGCAAGCGTTTATCAAAGGAACTTCATAAGCTTGTGGGAAATGTTCGGTATTTCAGGAACGTTGGGGAAGTAAAAAGCAATCTTCAAAAGCTAGTCTTAAATCATATAAAATAAACAAAAAGTCATTCTATGGCACGTAATGACAATGCAGCCAGTAAAATTTAATTTATAATTTTACGTCATCATATCACTGATAATGAAAACTAATTCTTCGTTTAAGAACGGAGACGTTCAAATAATTTGATTTGCTTTGCTGTTTGGCACATATTTTTCAAGTTTAATCGCCTATTTTTTTATGCTTAGATAAAATTATTTTTGCGATTGACATTTCGGGAAGAATTAGTAGTCGCCACGGGTTAAATCATTCTGTACCTATATAAGAACAAATGTGTTGACCTATTTAAAAAGAAACAAATTATGATGAAACTTCTGATTGCATAAATCTCAAAATTTCAATGGTTGATAGACCGAAAAGACCTTCCAAGTTTACTATTAGCATTGTCCAATCTCTTTCAAGCTCTGCCAAGAAAACTAATTTTTTGATGGCACAAAAATTTCTTTTTAAGGAAATTTAATGTTATTTGCTTTCAAGAATCTGAATTCTCCGAATAGCTAGTAGAAACATTTTGTACCACTTCTTGCCTTATTGAGGACGGCTCCCGCTGAATAGCATTTCATGTGCATGAATAAAGTGCATCTGGCAATGTGTGATGTTCTCATCAGAAACGAATACAGATTATACTGGAGATCGATGATGAACGAGCATAGGCCGTTGCTTTGTTATTCATGGCGATTTATGGCAGAATTTGATATACTTATTTAATTTAAATTCGATCTTTATGTTTGATGCTTTATGCATGATAAAATCTAATTGTTCTGAAATGGAAGGACGTAGGAACATAAGTAATGATAAGTGAGTAAATAAACTTACATAACTATCTCTATGTGGATACAAACAAACAACGGGAACCTTACTTTCTCATATAAAACGGGAGTACAGCATTTAATATCTCATTGATTGTTCTATACAAAAGTAAATAATTACAGATTTTTTGTATCTTAATTGCATTAAAAATACGATTTGTCCTTGTGTACAATAACATTACATTTTCCGACCAAGTCTAATTCAACCACCACCAACCAATTGGGGGGACCTTGTGACTTCAAACGACTCCAGCGCTAGAAGGCTTCTCAGTCTAAATCACAAAGCAAGGGAGGATTGAAACCCGGTGCCGGCATTAGCCTACTCTTAACGAGAAACACCAAGGGGACCAACGGCTTTACGTCCCTTCCGAAGGACGGGGCGCTGATTTGCGTGTTCTCCACATAACCACGCAAATGGGGAGCCGGGCAACCCGGTTCGCACCGAGTTTGCTAAGCGTAGCAGGCCAGCGCCCGCACCACTACGCCACGACTCCCCGGTTAAATTATCTAATTCAATATTACAGTCTTAACTTTAGTATTTTTAATATCCCTCGCGCTCGGCTGCAAATTCTCGTCAAACAAACTTACGGCGAAAATTTATCTCCTTGCGTCCTAACTTATATCTCTGCAGGTTTACGTAATCCGCACGAATCGGATTATTTAGCTCCCCTCTCCTTATATAACGATTTATTAGAGGCTTGAAAATTGCGCAAACTCGGTCGCTCCGTCTCGAGATTTGAATGCGCGACACCTGAGGAGCGGTGCAAGAGCTAAGAGGACGTTTCAAGCGATCCAAATGTCAACACACTGGCAGAGAGAGAGAGAAGACGAGGAGAGGAGAAACGCGAATTTAATACTAGGCGTACGTTCTCGACTCATAGGTTTATTTTTGTTTACCACGTCGTGACAAATCAACGTTAGTTGGAGTTGAAAATTTTGTGTCAGTTTCGTGGATATTTTTAAATGTAAGCAGTAATTAGTAGGTTGCTGATTCTTAACGAAGTTTAGATTTATTAAAGTTTTTCTGAGGTCATAATGATAGTATTAGTCAGTTAGACGGTGCTGAGTCCTTACGTGGGCTGCAGCTATTTTCTGAGAGAGCTTGGGTTAGGATGGCACTTTTGGGAAACTCCTTGCGGCAGACGGTGAATTCTCGGGTGCAATTACTGCAGCGAGCATATACGTTGGTGTTCAACGCTGTCATTGCTACCAAAGTGACTTGTTTCAGTGCTCTTATTCAGATACCAAGTTGGCGATACGAGAATCTCCTCTATGTTAGCTTTTAAGTTGACACAGTCAAATCCCTTTTACCCTATACTCAAGGAACGATGGTAAAAGGTTAATCTGTATAAATACCGATGAGAAAATAATATATTCTAGAATAGGGTTCCTCTGACTTTTTCCCATTCACGGTCCGTCCGCCAGATCAGATTATAAAAATGTAACGCTATCTATCGTGCGTCTGCCGTTAATTCCCACATTCTTCCAAATCGCTTTTAGCTTTTTATTTATTTTTTAATCATTAATCCGCAGGGTTATGACTTCTGTTATAAAAAATGCTCGTAGATGTGAGATTGTATTTCTGAGGAAAATACGACTCAATAGTCGTACACGGAACTCTTTGTGTTGGTGCGAAGTCGTGCGCTCCAGACACATTTCCTCCTATTCACAATTCTTTCTCTCGTGAAACCTTAGCAATCAGTAGGAGGCTTCGTGGAACAGAGCGTTCTTCTTCCACGTCCGTCCTTATTCGGCTGTTTAAGAGCCCCTCCCACGATCTATTTCCATCCCAAAGCGCACGCACGCGCTCCTTCGGAGAGTCGGCGGGGCCTTAGTCGAGTGTGAGGAGGTTTCGGCAGTCGGCTGAGGCTGGCCTCCCGCATTCACCTCTTCCAACCCGTAAAGGGCATTCATTCTGTCGTTTTAAAACGCGGCCTCTGGGTCATGAGTTCTCGGATCCTCTATTCAGCTTCATCCCGCCCCCGAGTCTCCCTCGACGCCTCCTCCTCCCCTCCCCACGTGCTCTCTCTCTCTCTCTCGCTGAATTTTAAAGGGTGTAGGTTGTTTCATGCGACCTCATGCGTCGTCGTCGTCTTGCGTTCCAAGTTTTCTAAACAGACGCACGTGGCAGTTTTTTGCCCTTTTCCGGGGAACGCTCTGTATGCCTGGTGGTTTCGTTTTGTTTTTCGTAGGTTTTGATTTATTTTTCGTCGTTCTTTTTTCGGTGACGGAGGAGCAGTTTGGGAGAAAGCTTATCCGGTTGTGTTTGACGTATAAATGCGGTTTTGCTGTAACATAAAATATAATTTGTGCCAGAAATTGTGCTGGAATATATCGCATTGCTGCTTCGGTGTGTTTTTATAAGTTTAAAAAGATGTATTCATCGAAAGAATATTGGTAGTATATAAAAAAATGAAACAATTTTATTTTATCTTTATCCTACAAATGAAAGATTGTCCAGACTATCGCTTTTAATACGTCCGCACGTCTGTTAATTCAATTCATTAACTTTATATATTATATGAATATTGTTACTAATTACAGATAGAGGAAATTTTCGGGTTGCTTTCTATTTTACCAAATTACCGATGGCTTTTTGAGAGAATTCATAGCTTAGAAGTAATGTGATGCCAGAAATATTTATTTTGGAGTACGCTAGTTTTTAGAAAGGAAAGGAAGCGTTTGCGTTTTTTTTAAAATATTTCATCTCCATCACAGATATGTTGGAGACAAGCTCCAATTTGGAGAAAATTCTTTCTCCAAAACTAAGATTTCTTGTGTTAATCTTTCAAAATTTTAATTTCCACATCAGAATTTTCCAGGTAATTCATAAATTAAAATTTACCGCGTCTCTTTTTGGCGTCGGAAGAAACATTTGTTTATTGCCTTATGTTTTCTTTTATATAAAATAAAAGATAACGTCTCACAATCAGACTCCAATTTCTCCTTTGTTAACTCGAGCTGCACGAGCAGAAATCCCTCTTTCCTGTCACTCCTGCGAACAATTACTTTAAAAGGATCATTGTCTTTGTTTTTAATTTTGGATGGACGTGTTATTTCGGTCAAAAATTACCCAGAATTCCAACATGCAAGACATCCGTTAATTTGAAAAAATTACGAGAGGATTTCTTTAATGGTAGCTTCCAGGACTGAAAGGAAACTTCCGAGGATTTAATTCGTAAGAATGAACGGCAAAGTAATTAAACTTCGTCTGCAGCAGGAAATGTAGTTCTTTATTTATTTGTTTGTGAGTTTTTCCGTCGCTTACTTTGATGAGTTACCCCCTTAAACGAAAACTATAAATATTGATTTTGCGGCATCAGTAGTAGGAAGAAAGTCGATTAATCGGATTGATAAATGCTTTAAGAGACGCGGAGAAAATTGTCATTTTTCATTCGATAAATGTATTCCGTGTCAACATAGAGGGCCGTAAATATAATATCTTGGCCCGAATGTGAGATTAAATAATTGCGCCGTCTAGTACAATTAATGGTCCCTTATATATTTCCAATGGAGTGTAAAAAGCTGTTTTTTTACTAGAGGAAATCTTCAAAGATTGGTAAATTTGTATCAGGGAATCGCATTAATGAACTTAAGCTCAATTTTATGTAATTTACTAATCATAATCACAGTTATTTTTTCTGTGATTATGATTGGATCTGGAGGCTTGAATATCATGCGTTTTATGGGCTATTCATATTAAATTCAATTATTTTATGAATAAAACATTTAAAAACCATCGTTGTTGCGTTAGTCTGAAGTTTTTTCAATGGACAAATATCACTCAGATATACACAAATGAGCGTTGGTGAAAATTCTATGCGGACAAACATAGTATGTTGGACACGATAAATTCTAGAAAAGCTGGAGATTTTTTTTACCGGGAGTCGAACCAGGATCTTCCATTTTCCGGGCGGATATTCTACTACTGAGCTACCGAGACTTACTAATTTTCGTTTTAGAATTAGGTGTCTCTCACGCGTTGAGGTTAGGCTAGCCAAGCTAGTATCAACTTACCCCAAACAGATGTCTTCGATTAAGATCATCTCATATTTTTTAAGTTTTATTTTAACTTTGTGGTAATTTTATGTGATTTATCGTCCACGCAGAGTGAAAAAGTTTGAATAAACTTTTGGTATACGCGTCTGATCATTCATGCATATATGATAGCGAGAATGGATATTTTCTTTGTATATTCTCCTTGTCTAACGAATTAGTCTATAATCTAAGCACGGACATAAAGTGAACTTTAATTTCAGTTTAATTAATTTTTCTGAAACTTAAATCAAAGCCTTAATACTAAACGAATATCCAATAAAAGTATTGCTTAAATCTCGTGGCCTAGTCTTGTCGTTGCTGGCTGAACTGTTATTTAGATAAATTATCGAAGCCTGTTGACAGTTTTTCTTTTCAACTCATGGATGGTTTAGCGAAAGATATCAACACTTTAATATCGGCGTGCGGCCGTTGTTTTTGATCGTTGAACTATCTGTAAGATTTACTACGGATGCGGTCAGTTGTTTTGGATTGAAAGAATTTCGCTGGATGATGGGATTGGCCAATTTTCGAATTTTTTCGAGAATTATTTTGACTTGCTTAGCGTCAATAAGTTCCACTTAAATTCTTCCCATCTTCGAACTCAACAGCAATAATTTTCCTTGATTAACGGCGTACAGTCCGTCGACCTATTTCCTACTATTACAACGACACCCACTCAACACTTTGGCCTGCGGTAGTAATATTCCCGTCGTAACGACCTTTCATGAGTCTTTACCCGCTTTGAATAAAATGGATGCCACATATTGTTTGATTGTGAGGTTATTTTAGGCACTTTTTCTTATTTCAGTAATAATCGTGTTGTCACGTCATTCATTCTTATATTACCAAAATTAAATAATAATTCGTTTGTATCTACCGAGTAACTAGATCATCGTGGGAAGACGGAAAGATCGAGTTTTCGACCTTCATTGTAATGTTTATGAATAGGAAAAGGGAAAAATATCTCCTTCGAAATACGAAAAATTCAACTTATCGAGGTACGATTATGTTTCTTATTTTGTTATTTTAGGTGCTCCACGCTTTGCTAAAAATCTTTGGTGAATTTTATCTTTTTTATTGTTTAATCCAATTTCTCAAATTTTATGCGTATTCGACTCGCTTAAGATACTGCAACTTAATGCCATCCTCGACCGGTTACCTCCGAATAAGGGTCGGCAACTTGCGGCTCTAAGGGTTTACCTGAGACTCTCAGAACCAACTTAAAAAACGCTTTGAATATCCAAGTTGTGCGTAAATTCATTTACCATAAGCCCACCTTTACTTAGAAGAATCTTCTGAAATATACATAAGTATATATATAAAATTTATTCGTATTTTCTTAAGAAGGTAACGGCTTGCTTACCTGAAATGTGGCTAACTCTATGTCATAGTCGAATTTTACATTAAAGTCGAAAAATGAATTTTAATTAATTAATTTAAATCGAATGCCCTGAAATTTCTAATCTTTTGCACAAGCTTGAGGAAGTTAATCAGCTTAGAAATTTAAAAAAGTTTTAAAGTATAATTTTCATTCGAATGTAACGTTCCACAAAAAGAAAACCTTCAGCGACCCGCCATTGGGTCGAGACCAATTGCGCGATAACATTTGATCTAATCAATCTTCGACTTCTCCGTAGCAGAAAAGTGATATAGTTATATTTTCTCGAGCAGTTACGGTCGTTGTCTTTGAGATTTCTTTTTAATCTTCACTAGAACGAGCGATCGTTTCGAATTATTTCCTTCGTAAATAATAACACGACCGTATATAGTGGTCAGAGGTATCCCATCAATTTGCTGCCCGTGAAACGGTTTCCCGCATAGTGCGCGTGAGAGAAACGTCGATTTGGGAGCGTGTAACGGCATCGCCAATAAAAAAACCTCATTTCAGTGGCGTAGCGTACATGTAGCAAACCGGCGCAATACACCGGGGCCCCCAGCCAAAAGGGGCCCCCCAAATGACCCTGACACCCTATATGTTTCATGATAAAATTAATGATAGGGGTCCCAAAATCGAATTTTGCACGGGGGCCCCATAAGAGTTTGCTATGCCACTGCCTCATTTGTTCTTCGCAGATATAAATCGGCTACGGACGTGGGCGGTGATGATTCCCTTAATTTGTCCCTGTCATAAGCGGAGCGGTGGAAATAAATTATCCTCGGAAAGAATCGCCGAGGGGGTAAAAAAAAAAATAAATAGCGCGCGTGGGACAAAAGAAGCGCTCGTCGGAACAGTTTTTATTGGTGTCAGACGTCTTTTAAGGCGGAAAAAAAATGACCGGTGACGGGGAACCGTGGATAATTCCCTCGAGATAAGAGTTTTAAGTGACAAATTCGTTGGAACTTGCGACAGATTTTGTCTTTATCGGAATGGTTGGGACATCGCTTGTGAACTTTTCGACCCAATGCGAAACGAGTCCGTCGTTTAAATTTAACGGCGATAACTTCGTCCGCGACCTATTGCTTTTTCTTTTGGAAAAAGAAACCAACAGCTTTCCATTAATTCGTAGAACTAGGTTAATTCGTGTGTTTAAAAAAAATTGTCGGATTTATTATCTAAAATGGTGTCCACAGTCCCCGTGGAATGCTATCAGGGAATGTAGCGGTATGTTAACGCAATAGTACCCAAACGTTTCGGCTCGAGGGCCACATAATCCATTTCTGCACTCGTCGCGGGTCAAATCCCTCTTGAGTAGAGTTGAATAATTTAAGGAAACTATAGGGTTTGGTTTTGGGTCAGTATTACCTGATTTTATTTAAAGGTGTCTATTATGGAAATAGATGGATAAAGCCAAATATATTGTTTTTATATCTTTGTATTTTAATTTTGTTATATAAAAATATGGCGGGCCGGATGTGACCCGCGGGGCGTAGCACGAGCATCACTGTGTTAACTCATAAATTATGAATTTTCTGTCGCTTACTATTTATTACGTCCATCATCTGGGCTATCTTTATTTGCAGTCGTGAGGTTAATTCATCTGCGTTGTCGTTTTAAAGTGTGTTCGAATTCTTGGTTGGCTCTCTCACTGTAAAAATCTTTTAACTCCATTCTTTTCAATTTGAAGATTAGCTGCATTGCTGAGGTAGAGTGAGGAGTGGAGAAGGGGGAGAGATGAGAGAGAGAGAGAGAGAGAGAGAGAGAGAGATGCTGCGGCTGAGTAATAGCTCGGGATATATGTATTGGCTACGCCAAGTTTGCCTCCGTTGTTTGCGGGTGTGTTCTATGTCCTCGCCACTGTCACCACAGAGTTTCGGTGGTGAGAGATATAGCGAGAGGGAGTCGGTTACTCTGCATAACTCACAAGCTGACGTTTTCGTCCCCGTGGCGTCGCTCCAGGGAGACCTTAAGGGTTAAAATGCTCCAGAATTGTGTGACTGTCAGTCGTTTAATTTCATGCACTTGATCGACTAAATTAATCGATCTTTTTTCATTGGTTCGAGCAATTGGTTTTCTAAATGTAGTTCCATTCTTATTCTGTTGTGGAGGTTAAATTGTTTTTACTTTCTCCATATGTAGTAATGGGAAAGTATTGTGATCACGAAAAAAATTGACTTCGAGATTTCAACGGAAATACACGTTTTGAGGTCCCTAGAACACGTTTAGACTATTTTCGGAATGATGTCTGTGTGCGCGTGTGTGTGTATGTTATTGTGGGCGCTCTAACTCAAAAACTACGTACCATATCGTTACCAAATTTCATATATAACACTTTAACATGAGCACATATATAACACTTTAACATGAGCACAAAGAACTGATTAGTTTTTGGACAATAACGGGTAACCGGAAGTCGAGGTTTATTCGAAACCCGATTCGGTTTTTGCGATATTTCTCCATTAAAACATCATTATTGTATATACAATTCTATGCAAAAGTTATAGAGAATCTAATTTCGTACAACTTTCATTTGAAACAATTTTCCATAGCTTTTATTGTTTAAGAATTATTTATAAATAATCGGTTTTTTCGGTTTCCGTCAAATATCTCCTTAAAAACGTCTTTATTGGTAAGCTACGTCAGGGCCAACGTTGTAGAGAATAATATTTCTTCCAGGTTTTGTTTGAAACAAATTTTCGTAGAACCATCCATTTCGGAGATATTCAACTTTTTCGTAATTTTCAGTATACAGCGCCAATACCATGTAGCGGTGAATTCCATAAACACATTCAAAATATACGTAATTTACGGTAAGAAGGACGACTGTATTCTTTTACGATACGAAATAATAATTTTGCCTCATAATGCTATTCATAATAATTTAAATATCTATACCCCAAATATGGAGAAAGTCGTGTTGGCCACAGATTTTTTTTTCTGGACGCGTGCATTGAATTTTGTTAATGTGCCCATTTCTCTTCGGACAGAAAAATAATACTGGGGGCGCGAAAAGTGAAAGGACACGGATATTGTCAGAGTTGCATTTATTTTTGTCACTAAAAGTTTGGCATACAGTTTAGTGCGCGATGCGTTGTTTAATTAAAAATAATGCCTTTTCGATTTTTCAAATGCAGTCGAATTGTACTACGTGATTTATCATTTCTTACCTGTTCTGATCCTGATCTAAAATAAACATCATTGTGAACGATTAACTACCAATCCAAAGTCTTCATGAAACGTCCGTCGTTTATTATGTGATAAAATCTACTTTGAGTTAAAAAAACTGAATTTTCTGTATTTTTTCTTCAAAGTTGCATCTGTTTTCTTAGACATAATTATAATCGGATTTGAAATTTGTTCCGTTTTTGCTTGTTTGGGATACATTTTAGAAGTACGATTCACTCTTAAATCATCCAAGTACATAGTCCTTAATACATTGGAACGAAGATTTTTGTTATTAATCGTGATTCTTTTGTAAAAAATAATATCTTTAACGAATATATGTTCCCCAAATAAAATGTGTTGTTTTTTATTTCAGTAACTTTCCTCGTGTATCAGCGAGTAGAGTACATTAAGACAAAGGCATTAATTTTTTCTTCTTATCTCGTATTTTCCTCGGTGCTGGTATAAATGGACGATTAAGCATATCCGACTCAGTTTTATTAAGTGCAACTCACGGGAAACTTTCGTCGGCAAGTAAGCAATCGGCGAGTGACTATTTTATCCGAACTCGGATAATTCTCCCTTATCGCCTTTTGTTACGACCGCTCTCCTATCAAACGCGGACACCGTCGTTTCTTACAGCTGTCCGACCCGGCGCCACGAACTTTACGTCCGATTAATAAATTTAATCGTCCGTATACGCGTTTCCTATTCATTGCGCCCCCCCCCCCCTCCCTCCGTTCCTTATTGCGAAAGATTTATCGAGTCGCGCAGAATGAGCTCTTTAAGAGCGGGTTGCGTATGGATGGCTTTTATTTTCTCCTTCGTTTCGTCTGCGTCTTCCATTGTTTCGTCCTCTTACTCTTTCCGCCCCTCCGGAGTAATAGGACGTCGTTGCGTCACTGTTTTTCCGGTATAACCGAGCGCCTGATTTATATCCCACCCGCTAGCTCGCTAGCTTCCATCTCGCTGCCCTATCTCTATCTCCCTCAGCGGCCTGAATTATGCGTTTATTCCGCTTCGCCGCCGTGCACTGCTTTTCCCCGTCCTTACACTCCATCCACCGGATCCCCACCCCAATCCACTCCCTCTCCTGCTTTCTCTCGTCCACTCTGCCGCTCGATTCGCCATCGTGCTCGATCCTCCGTCGCTGCCTAAGACTTATTAAAAAAAGTTTTAATTATGGGACGAGTGTAGGGATGGATTGGTTTCGGTCCGTAATATGTCGTACTTCTTATAATGTCCTTATTTTTTGTTGGGTATTTTTTATCTTGATCTCCCTCCCCCTCGCTTCATTTAGCGCTTTCTGAAAAAATCGCTCGTGTTATTCGGTTCATCCGTCCGTCTCTCTGTCCGTGTACAAAATAACTCTAAAATGACGTAGGTTACAAACGTCTAGGGTTGGTAGTACTACTTAAGAGTTACACATCGTAAAAAACTGGTGGATCCAGGATCAGTAACTGAGGAGTAAATTACAAAAAAAAACTTATTAAATCGTCGAAAAAGTGTCTTATGCTAATTGCCTTGCAATATTTTCCTCATTGTTTTTCTTTTTTTGTACTTTTCTAAGAAGTGTGTTTCTCGGGTGTAATCTTTTCAGACTCTCTTAAGTTATGGCCCTAGGTGTTATCGGTTGGTTAGGTGAGGTATCTAGGCATTGAGTAAGAAATACTGTGTTATGTTGACAACATTTATTAGCGTCTCATAGTTTGCTGATTTGTATCAGTCGCTGTTAGTTTTGAATTTCCCCCAAAGTTGGCTTGTGTATCAAATTGTGAAGTGTACTCCTTTGTCTAGTAGTAGGTATTATTCATAGAGCAAAGTCCCGGAAAGTAAGAGACTCAGAAGAGCTAGTAAGATAGGAGCAGATGAAATAACAGGCAAGTTTGCGGGAAAGGGAGCATTAGGAGTGCATTTTGATCTGTGTTAGAACCAACCTAATACTATTGGAATCGTGTTCAGTTGCGTGGAAGACTGAGTCACGTTCGATGCTTTCTAATTATCATCGGAGCAGTGAATGGCGACATGGAGAATTTGGAACTATTGCCGTTCTCCAGATTATTATGAACTCGTTATTAAAAATATTTTACTATTTCTTGTCTTTCTCACAGACTTGTTCACTTGTTACAATTGTCCGTTTATTAATGGCGTTTTTAATCGTTCGAGGAATTTGGTGTGCTTCTATGTCCTTGAGTTTGGTAGAAATTCTAAAGTTCCTTTGACGGAGACACTAAGGAACAGGGAAGAGACGAAGAAGGAGACTTGTACTTCTTTGTCTTTCATTAATAAGTGTTTGATTTTCATTTCATTTCTAAACCGTTTGTCAATTTTTGGGCTTGATAATATTATTGCTTGCTTTTATGTTACTCGTTCTTTTGGGACGTGATGTTTTCTCCTATAAACTTTCGAAGTCAGCCGTTTTTTCCACATTCAACTTCACAATCTTTTCAACGATTGATTATGAAGATTTCGAGATTCATCGTTACAGCATCTAACATTCCATCTCACACTTAGGTCAATCTTCTCTCTCTCCGCGAATTTCTACATGCTTTTCGGTATCACCACCTCGCTAATCTCTTACAGTGATAACGGAAAGTTTTTAATGACTTTTTACTTGTCTCTGTTATCTATATATCTATATATCGCTGTAACTTTTATAAAATTCTGAAACTTTTTATTTAAGCCTAAATTTTAACTTTCTAGAAGAAAAGAATGTTTATGGGTAAATACAACTTAAACAATAATTTTAATTGTATGTTATTGATATGAAATTTGACGGATGTTAAAAAGATTTTGTTAATAATTACTTAATGCTAAAAAAAATTATTTTCCCCATATCCGTTCAGGAATTGAATTTGAGGAGAAAATTGGTTTCCACCTTATGCAATGGGCAGCATCGTGATTTCCGATAGTTACTCGTGTGAATATAGTAAAAATAAATTTATTCTGTAAAATAGTTTATTTATTTCCTCGTTTTCCTGCACTGCGGGAAAATCTATAGGTAGGTACAATAGATTTAAGTCGGAATTATTCGGCAGTTGTCATTTCTTGGTGGAATATTAAAATATTCACCAAAAAGGAAACTAATTCTTACGATAACTTTTTACTTTCTCATACGAAGTATCGAGAAAGTATTGTTATCGAGAAAAAATTGGACCTCCAGATTTTTACGGAAATACACGTTTTAGGTGTCGCTGAATCCGAAAAAGTGGTTTTTGCAATGCCGCGAAAATGAATGAAATCTCGTATTTTATCATACTGAGCAGAGTATATATAGAAATAGTTGACATTGCTCAATAATTAAGAGTAGTTTATTCTGGGCAACTTTAACAATAATTCGATTTTCTCAAAAACAGCCCTAACGATTTTGATCAAATTTCGTACAGTTACTTGAGTTTACGTATTCAATAATACTGTATAGTTCATATTTATCAAAAACTGAATATAAGGCTAGTTTATTCTAGGCAACTTTAACAACAATTCGCTTTTCTCTGAAACGGCTATAACGATTTTGATCAAATTTCGTACAGGTACTTGAGTATACATCTACAATAAACTACGTATTTCATTTTTCTCAATGAATTAATATAATGCTAGTTTATTCTTGGGAAACTTGAACAAAAATGTGATTTTCTAAAAACAGGCTCATACGATTTTCATTTTCTAAAGATAACTAAACGACGCATTAGTACCCATATATGAGAAAGTTTGTACAATGTATGTTGTACCGATTTTTTCTTGTCGTTGGAGTGGGGTAATGTAACGGATTAAGGGTTGCAACATTACGTGTAAAGTCACGTATCGATTTATAGCGGTAATTGCAATTACGGAGGTCCCTGAGAGAAAAAATAATCAATTTCATTCGCGTTTGACAAAAATTAGGTTGTCCGATCGATACTCGCATAGCCTATAAACCAGTCTTGTCGTGTACTACCTCTCCCACAAAGAGCCAATACCCGGCTTTGGTTTCGCCTCATTCGCCACACTCAATTTAGAACCCTCATTCGTACTCTGATTGATGGAGTTTACTTTTAGGGATCACGCAACCCGCCCCGGTCGCTCGTCTTCGTGTCCTCGCCACAGCTGATCGGAGCGAATCTTCCGCCACGACGGCATGATTAGCGTCCCATAACTGCGTATCCGACTGATTAATGCCCCGAAGCGCTTTCGAGGGATGCCACGGAGCGGGTCATACTCGGAAGTCGGGGCGGATGCTCGAAATGCCGCCGCCTGGGGAAAAGCTTATTTTGATCCGCGAATAAATTAACCGTTCCTTTTGGCTCGCGTGCGATGCGCTGGGGAATCTCTCTCTATTATCGGGCGAAGGTATTTTGCGTCGGCGATTCTCGGTTTTGCATTTGTTTTCGTGGTTCGCCGTGTATCGGGTACGTCCGTCTCTCGGTATGGAATTTACTGCTCCCGAATGGGGTGGTGTCAGGTGGGTGGGTTTGCTGATTGCCCCTCTCGTCGCATGATTGGGATATCGCAAGTTGGAATCCATCATTTATGCTCGTAGTTCATGTATACGGCCATTCCTAATGATTGATAATGCCGAGGAAAAGAATGCTCGGTTGTTGATGATTGGCTCGTAAAAGTTTTTTGCGAAAACAAAAAAATTCATATTTTTCTGCCAAGGAGTCGTACTCAGTGGTGGTTTTTCCGGCATTTCTAGTTATTACATCTCAGCAAATCAGAAATTGAGTTTAGGTTCGATATCTTTTTACTTTCTCCTGACGCAGTGTAGGAGAAAGCATTGTTTTTGTGAAAAAATCCAATTCGATATTTAAACGGGAATACACGTTTCTCAAAGCCACCCAAATACTTTTTCAGTATTTTCTCGATGATATCTTTGTGTGCGAGATACGAATTTTGTGCGCGCTCTACCTCAAAATCAACGCAAAACTTTATGATTAAGAGTTTAAATAGAAAATCCAGGTCTTATTAGTTTTTGGCTAAAATTAATCATATATAAATATTAATTACCCGGTATGAAGAAAGCCGTGTGCTGGAAATCAGATTTTTTAATTTGTTCAGGATTCGTTATTGATATATGAAGGGCTCGGATAGAATTGGGATGAATGGATAGAGGGAGTCTGATATATTTTTATCGCTGCCTTAGAAATTGCAGTCGAAATGCCCGTTGTATTTGTCTGAAGAAATTTGTTAGTAGTGAATTTACGGATTCAATTCCGAGCATGTCTCAGACTCGGTTTCATCTTCGGTTGAAATGAAATACAAGTTAAATCGCGGAAGTCATGCTGAGTGATGTGATTGTACAACCAACCTTCGATTATCACTGTACATGAGTTCCTGGAAAAGACAGTGCAAATTGTGTAGACTTTTCCATGGGAATACTACTTCCGGTTACATATGACGCCACCGTGCTACAGTTTATTTAAAGTTTAGTCATTAATGCTTACTTTGCCCTTTCTTATAGCTTCCTAGGTGAGCTGAAACATTTTATACTTTTTTATTGCTCGGCGACCGTATCAAAAAACGTACTAAAGCGGAATTAATGGGAGCGCATTTCGTGATAGTTCTCTAATAGGAAGACTTCGCTAAATCGTGTAAAGCGAAACCATGCGATTCGAAGGATAAGTGTAATTGTGATTCATTCTGATAGCGGAAAGATTCGTGTTTTCGCTTCAAATGGGTACCTCATAACATCTCCCGATTCCGGTGTGTGCCCCCGCGTTATGCCCAAGTTTTTAAGTATGGAGCGTTAAAACCCACACAAGAGAGCAATCAAGATTCCCTTCCAGACTCACCCGATTAATTTCCGCCCATTTTTCTTTGTCCTTGTTCTGCTTTTTTTCGCCCGCTCCTTAATTTTCCCTCCCTTTTATACCGCCACAGAACACACGTGTGACGTAGAATTAAATTCGCAGTCGCGCTTGCTCCGCGAAATTTTACGATCAGAAGTTTGGGTTGACGATGTCTCTCTCGAGATTAATCACTCGGACAGAATGAAGCGTCTTTAAACGCCCCATACTTTTCCGCAACCCTTCTTTCTCTCTCTGTCTACCCTTAATGTTCCCCTTAAAAACCAAAAACTGCGGTCCATGGCAGAGCATTTTCTCTTTAGTTTTACGCCACGGTCCCTCAAATAGCTCCTAAACTGATGTGTGTGTGTGCGCGCGAGACCCCAACTGGAAATAACGATTCGGCCATATTTGCAATTCAAATGGGACTCCTTCACTTTGTTGTCGCAGCGAGAGGGAGAGAAGGGTTTGGGTAGTGAGTAGTACGGGATGTCGATTATTTATTTTTTTAATTCTTCGGGTACACGTACGAGTGACGTCCATTTGTTATTAATGCCTATTTTAAGCTTGTTTTCGTGTACGTCGAATGGGATTTTTGATGCGTTTTGGATACCGATGGGTGTCGGGTTGAGGTGTTCAAAAGGAGGGCAACACGGGTTTCGTTACGCCCTCGCTAATGAAAACGTACGTGTATATAAATGCACGTATATATAAATAATACCATTGTAGGCAGTTAGTTTATCCCCGTAAAATGCGTGCGCACTTGCATGAGAGATCACTTAGAGCAGGGGTGGGCAAACCGTGGCCCGCGGGCCATATTGGCCCTCGAGAGCATTTAACGTGGCCCGCGAAGCTTTGGTGAAAAAGCAATCTATAAAATTTAACACAATTTTATATTACTTTTGGTAATATTTTGACAATAAAACCTTTAGTTTTGAAAATTTAGCCCTACACTCCTTGTTTGTGCTTGTTTTTCACTTATGTATGATGCCTAAGAATCTAACCAATTTACGATTTAAACTCTAATCTGGCCCGCCTAAGCATTGGCATCTTTCAATGTGACCCGCTGAAGAATTCGCAAACACCGATGCGGCCCGCCATGCAGAAAAGTTTGCCCACCCCTGACTTAGAGCGATGTTATCTAACAGGTATGGTTGCCGTATTTTAAAAACTGTAGACTTTGATTTCTATTGCTTAGGCTTATTGCGATAACACTGTCCAACTCTTTCATAAACTTTTTTTTCATTTTAAGCTTAATGCACGAACACGAAAATTTGGAAAAATGTACGTTGTTTACCATAAATGTTTTGTGGGTTCCGGTTTGTATACTCGTACACTCGCATACACACAATTTATGCGCACAAACCATATTAAACTGTTCTAAGAGCGCATATTTTTCTTCATTCACTTATGAAATAATTCGCGACAGTCATTTCTTGTTGCTGCGAACTTGACTATTTAAAAATATTTTTTGCCATAAGCTAACGTTTTAATCTGGTTTGTTTCCTTAAAACAGCCCGAGGCAAATAAATATTGGAATATTTATTCAAAGTGTCAACGTTTATACTTTTAGCGTGGCATGTTTGTTTTCTGAATTTGCAGCATAATTGTGGATTTTTTAGTGCTACGTTAAAGAACTGAGCTTTAGTCGTGCCACCCTAATTTAAGTCTCCATCTAGCTCAATTTTTTCGGCATTTTCAAATTTCAGAATGGCGGAGAAAGATTATTAAATTAATCGAATTTCCACGTTTTTAATGTCCGTTGAAATGGAGGTGAGCAACGCAACGCGATGCTTTAAAACTTGCACCTTTTGGTCGATCCTGTGACCTCGATTCTGGCATCATATAATCGCAGGTTTATTTATTCATCCTTTGAAGTTTCATTATTGAGTTTTGGGTCGGATTTGTTTAGAATAGGGATCCCAACGAACGAATATACAATGAAAATTAGCAAAGCGGTCACGAGAAGTAATAGCTATGAGGCCAATATTACAATACCTCCACTGTAATGATGGATAATTTTTTGGTCGGCTCTTTCTTAGCATAGCCTTTAGGCTAAACAGTTCAGGACTTCATATTTAAATGCGTTGGATATCTTCCTCTCGTTTCCATTCGTAAGTTTTTTTTGCACCTTTTGCATTTTATATTGCTGCTTCAATTGAAATTTAGTTACGTTGGAGATTGTTTGCCTCGAAACTATTTTTGTTTGGACAACTTTTAATGGTGTTAGTTATTCCTTTATTTCGTGTATTGAAATCGGGGTATATTTGATGCGGCTGTTATTTCGGCGTAATAATTTTCTTATAGAATAGAATGATGCATAGGAACATTGCTTTAATGTTACGGAAACTAGAGAAAGAATTTTAAATACCAAATTTTGCATTATCTATAAGCACATAGAAAGCAATCAAGTAATTATAAATTATGTTATTATTTTTTTCAAATGGCATTTACTAGGCATTGAGATTATATCGCGCTTATAAATATGGTTACTGCTCCCAGATAAGAGTTTCAAGAGAAATAATAAATATGATTGAAACTTATCATCTCTAGAACTTATCATCTATTGGTAGGTGATGATATGAATAACTTAACAAGATTAAAGCTCAGTGAGACATTGCTCCGAATACCGGATTATCTAGTGAGAACGAAATTAAACTTAAGACACTTTCCGAGTCTATTATTTTTGTTTTCTGATGCAACGCTTTACTTATTTGTTCTCACCTTACTTGCTTTGGTGTAACGCTATCCATTAATGTCACAGTCCTAAATTTTTCCTCCTTCCAAATCTTGACGGCCCCCTTAGCTGTTGACGTTTAAATGGTAAATACATGTTAGGTTATAGGAGCATTTTGCCTGTTTGAAAACCTAAAGAGTTGGGCCGTATTTTGTAAAGTGTCTGCATATCATCAGGAGCAGGGGCGGATTGGGCCACCGGGACACCGGGTAAAGTCCCGGTGGGCCGATGTTGCTCCTGGGCTGGGGCTGCCTGAGTGGTTGCTGCCTCGGCCATGAGCTGTTGCTTTTCCGTATTCTAGTGTTTCTCAAACTATGGGCCGTGGTCTCCTAGGGGGCCGCAGCATTATTTTAGTTGTTAGGTGGGCGATATCAGAGTATTTGCCCGGGCCTATTTTTGCTCCCAACCCGACCCTGATCAGGAGCTTCATTTGCGATACCTCAAATTTCCCTTTTAGCCATATTGCGATTCGCTAACGCCGTTTAGAAACAAACATTACGCATCGTTTGACGGAGCATTAAATTTTTAAGAGGAGACGTCTAAGAAAAATACCCTAAAACGTGGGTGAGACCAGCAGAAACCTCAAAGTTTTTTTTTAACGTGGCATCTCCGTCCTGAAAAAATTGCCGCAAGGTATAAGCAATCCTACTCTTCAATTGCTGATTTTTCATTCATTTTACAAAAAATATTTCTTTTTCAATCTTCCATTATCTTAACTTGTACACTGATTGCCTCGTATGAATTCGGAAAGTATTAAGTTAACAATGCGCAAACTGCGAAGTGAATTTTGGAGCAAGAACTTCGTTTTAAAAATCTCTTTCTCTCTTCACCTTGTTGAACTTAGCTATTTTTAGTTTTCTTTTCCTCTCCCGTTGGAAGAGTGAATCCCCTAAGATTTGGAAGATGTAAATCTCTCTCTCTTAACACTTTGTCCTCTTTCTCCTACCACACTTTTCCCTCTACTCCTATCATCTCTTCCCCTTTCTCACCTTCTTTCTCCTTTTCCTGCTCTCTCTTTCCCCCTCTCCACTTTCTCACCTCTATTCTCCGCTCCCTTTCTCCCTCTCCCACTCTCCCTTCCTCCCTCTCCCCATTTCCCTCCTCAATCCCACTCTTTCCCTCCCCCTCACTCTCCCTCCCCCCTCACTCTCCTTCCCCCTCACTCTCCCTCCCCCCTCACTCTCCTTCCCCCTCACTCTCCCTCCCCCCTCACTCTCCCTCCCCCTCACTCTCTCCCTCCCCCCTCACTCTCTCCCTCCCCCTCACTATCTCCCTCCCCCCCTCACTCTCCCTCCCCCCTCACTCTCCCTCCCTCCCCCTCACTATCTCCCTCCCCCTCTCACTCTCCCTCATCTTTCTCCCACTCTCTTTTCGTCTATTTTTCTCTCCCTCCCTCTCTCCCTCTCCCTCCATCACTCTCTCTCTGTCCCTCTCCCTTCCCCCGTCTCTCAACCATCTCCCTTTCGTCTATCCTTCCACTATTGTCACTCTCCTCTAGTAATCCTATTTTTATCTATATCTTTCCCACGTAATATATTGCTCCTACTCTCTTTCTCTCTATGTCTCTCACTCAGTCTCTCTCTCTCTCTCTCTCTTTGCAGTTTTCTGCCCTAGTGTTTATGTGTCGACCCCATATCATTGCTCGTAATTGCCAATAGTCTTGGCTCTTTAAAAAAAAAACCTCCCCTTTCATCCTCATCCTCCTTTTTGAGGTGTAATTCCTCTCTCCCTTTCCCTCGCCCCTCATCTTCGGTTAAGGATCACGGTTAAAACGAGGGTGGGGCGAGGGCCGTGTGCAGTGGCGGAAAAATAACCGCCTGTCATTACGAGGGAGGGCAGCACTTTCGTCTTTATTTATGGTACCGGTCTGAACGAAACGTCAGGTGGCGGTTCGGGTTTGGTCCTGATTGATGGGCGGTCGCGTTCGCTCGAATGCGCGGTATTTGCATTCTTCTTTTTTTATTTTGGTTGCGCGCGTGCTTCGTCTCGGTTATTTTTTCCTCGCGGCTTATTCTTCCCTCTGCCTTTCATCGAGGCGTTCTCTTCCGTTAATTAGAATCGTCTTTATTTAGGTGTTAATATACGGCGCTGGGAAAAAAAGTTTTTACTTTCTCATACAAAGTATCGAGAAAGTATTGTTAACGCGAAAAAATTCGACCTCGAGATTTTTACGGAAATATACGTTTTAGGTGTCGCTGAATCCGAAAGACTGGCTTTTGAAGTGCCGTCTGTCTGTTACTGGCTCTGGAGCCTAAACGGTAAAGCGAAAATGAATGAAATCTCGTATTTTATCATACTGAGCAGAGTATACATAGAAATGGTTGACATTGCTCAATAATTAAGAGTAGTTTATTCTGAGCAACTTTAACAATAATTCGATTTTCTCAAAAACAGCCCTAACGATTTTGATCAAATTTCGTACAGTTACTTGAGTTTACGTCTTCAATAATAATGTATAGTTCATATTCATCAAAAAATGAATATAAGGTTAGTTTATTCTAGGCAACTTTAACAACAATTGTATTTTCTCAAAAACGGCTATAACGTGTTTGATCAAATTTCGTACAGGTACTTGAGTATACATCTACAATAATACTACCTATTTCATTTTTCTCAATGAATGAATATAATGCTATTTTATTCTTGGGCAACTTGAACAAAAATGGGATTTTCTAAAAACAGGCTCATACGATTTTCATTTTCTAAAGATAACTAAACGACGCATTAGTATATGAGAAAGTTTGTACAATGTATGTTGTACCGATTTTTTTTAGTGTTTTAATGACAGAGGAGATAGTGAGGAAAGGTTGGTGCGAAAGGAAGCGCTGGAAAGCATCTAGCGGCGGATATTTTGATCGATTGGTGTATACTATTTATCATCCTCCATGAGAGCGCCGGACGTGAAATGACGAATCGGCTTTAGCGGCTGATTAAAAAAAAAAAAACTCGCGTCATATCGGTGTGGATTGAAAATCGACGAACGGGAATGAGATAAAACTTTATCGCTCGCTCGTTTTTCAGTCAAACATCCCTCGAAGTCTTGTATTGTTTTTTTTTTTTGCTTTCGCCGAAATTCGAAACGGGTTGAAAAACTGGATGACGCAAAATAGAGGAATGAATGTACGCGAACGAATTGTTTTTTTTTTACGAATTACAAATTTGAATAGGCTTCCCACTTTCTCCCCCACGTCGATGACGAGAGGTAGACACGCTGTTAACTTTGAATGATTTTTGTTGTGTATTTATATGAAGGAAAAGTCAATAAAGGAAAAGTATATTTTGTCTCGTCGAGTTCGTTGGATTTGAGAATAATGTTTGACAGAGGAATTTTATAACACGAGGGAACTTTTATATGCAGCTGCGACTCATCTCTCTCTCTCTCTCGGTAGGTAATTCGTTGCTTCGCGAATTGTTACCAAGCATCGTATTAACTAAGTATTCGTGATTTAGTTGAAGGTAATCTGAATTTTGACAAATGTAATCCCAGGCAGGTTTTAACTCATGATAAGACCTCGTCGTTTTGACCAGTTCTGGTGATACTTTTTAGAATTTTTATTCTCAGGCCCTGCCCCTGTCCCCTTAATGGCCCCAACCCCCAGACTACTCGCTTTCGCTCGCCCATTATTTACCAACTAATTTAACATGAATTTAGTAAATATTTTAAATTTAAAACACATATTCGTTACTTGATTTATACAAATAGTTATTATATGGTAATGCGTTTTTAAAAATATAAATAGGATACTTCCTTTTTTAGGATTATAAAGTCGTCATGTTTACGCCGCTGGTTGAAATCAACGGTATTACAATATAACCTAATGATTCCCATTAAAAGCATAAATCAGTGCCATCGTAATATAGACCATTACTCCCATTTAAAAGCGTATTATCATGCCTTACTAATGGGGGGGTTAGGAAAGAAACAATGGAGTCATCAAAACTTTTTAAAAAATTAAAAATTTCGAAATTTTTTGTTGTACCTGGTCATCATCCCAAATTTAAGACCTGTAGTCCTAGAAGTATCTTAGCTTTTATATCCTATATCCCTCTATACATATGTGTATATGTTAGAAGCAGCTATTTGTGATAGATTATCGTTGTACCTAGTTACTTTAAATAAATGTGCTCTTTGGGCTCGAACGTTCTCTTCTAGTGGAAGTTCGTGCCGTTGCGTTCAAGGAAATGGTGCGATTTCGTTAAATGACCTGTTTATTCAGGCTGGAGAGGTTTCGATGAGAGAATATGGAGGAAACTAAAGGTCGTTTGATCTATAAATACTAGACCCTTTACTCATAACATCTTATATTTGTATAGGTTTCGTTTGTTGCATATTTGCATCAGGTTATTGTGTTGAAAAGTTGTATTTTTTCATTGTAAGTCCCGACAGTGTCTCTGGGTACTTATTCATATTTGTCAAAAAAAGTTGTATATTTATTCAATACACACAAAATAAAATTTAGCGTCACTGGACACATACTACGAGTATATCCGACGGAATTATCTAAAAAGCAGCAAATGACGAGGAAAGCGGCATTCTCAAAATCTAACGTAAATGCCTACTCGGCGTTTCTACTCGTTAGTGGCGTTAGTAGATGCTTCAAAGCTAAATCCCTTTAATTCCTTGACACTCGATAAAGATTTACATGGTTTTAAAGAGGTGGGACTTTTAGAGTCTCGTCAGAATATGAAGAGTTAATAGAAACCGCAATAACTTTACAAACGCGTATTTTTAGCGCTGCACGCAGCTCTCTCCGGCCAATGTTCGAGTTATAAACAAAGCCCGCTTTAGCGTTAATACGCTTCACACAGTGAAATACGATATCACAACCGTCTTCTTTTAGCGGACCATCTATAGCGCTAAAATCGTGAAGTTTTCGTTTTTTCCGTAAAATGTGTTTGTTTTTCCAGTATTTATGTTTGCTTGGAAAGTGGGTTTGGCGTCCGAGTGGAGAGAGGCGAGAGAGAGAGAGAGAGAGAGAGAGAACAAAGAGGGCCCTCTTAATTCCCGCTCTGCCCTCTCTTCCCTCCTACGTACTTTTCCGACCGCTGAGAGAGATTTCATTGTGCCGCTCGTGGAGTCACCCAGACGTCTTTCTTCGACTCACTTTCAGTAAAAAAAAATGTTCTTTTCCCCCTCTCGAGTTGTCTTTTGCGAGAGCTCAGGGAGAAAGAAAGAGCGAAAAAGAATCTTCTCTTCTGCTATACTTGTATTTATAACTATTACGTCGGTTGTTCGTGGGATTTTTTATTTTTTAAATGAAATTCAGTCTATGATACACTGTACAACATGCTTCAGTCTCCTCTTCATGGGTTTCGTGTCCTAGAAGTCGTTATTCAAAGTCGTGCGATGTAAATTTCATTTTTCTATTCGAGTAGATCTAGTAAGGATGCTATAAGGCTTGTATGTTTTTCGTGTCTGGTGTAATTGGCTTGAAGTATAATATTTTTTGCGGGCCTTTGTAAAGCGGATGCAATTTTTTTCGTCTACTTTCACTCGGTTCTCCTCCGCGAGGCTGCGGATGTTGGAACTGCTTCGTCGATGCGATGGAGACCAAGGTCACGTATTGATGCATATTAGGGGAAAATTCCACCAGAATTCCCAGCTTTTAAAAATCCATTAGCTGAAAGAATTGTTTTTTTTTAAAGCATCGTACCCGCATTCTGCTTTCAGTAATCGAACCGATCAAGCATTAAGGGTTAAATTTTACGATCAATTATATTTTTTATTTCGACGAAGTTTAAATATCTAAAACTAAACATTCCTGCGGTAGTTGAAAATAACATTAAAGTACGTATTGTATTGTACGTATTGCGTCTGGGAGACAGTTTTATGCATATTGATAAAAGAAGAGCCGTGGCAGTGACCTAGGCAAGCACGCGATCGTAGAGACCCACCGGCAGAAGTGGAGCAATATATACAACTAAATGAAGCACTATTTTCATATATATATATATATATATATATATACATACATACATACATACACATTTACACAGTGATATTTAGAATTTCCTTATGATATCAAAATATTAATTAACAAACTTTTCTTCGGTCAGTTACATATAATTTTTACGCGAATTATTTTTTATTGTTCAAGAGGGAGACTGGAATATAAATTCTTGCACTGGGGCCCACTCAGAACTACTTTTATGTACGCCTCTAAATCAGAAGTACTTTTTATTAACTCTCATGACGTTTTACGGTCACGCATCTTGTAGGTATCGCTTTTACGGAAGAATGCGATTGTGACCTACATTGAAATGTAAAGTTTTTTTTGTTGTTTTTTCCGTTTTTAAAAAGTGGTACCAAAAACTTTCAGTCGGATTTTGTAGTCCGCCCTATATTCAAGAATATTCCAAAGGATTTAAGCTCTCGTGTTCCTTTGTCTCTTGAAGTCATGGGCTTGGTACGTTAGACTGGATTGAAATGTCTTTTCCCGCAATGTTTTCGACCAAGTTTTGCTATCTATGTAAATATTACGGAATCGATTAACGATAGTTGAATTTTTCCAGTCCGTTTGGAGCAAGTAAGAGCTTTTAAAAAATCCTTTTCCACGGATCTTTCAGTATCACATGCTGTTATTTTGGTCACCGCTAGGATAAAAATAATACAAGAGCATGGAGTCGCTCTGTCATCTCTCGCATGTTTATGCCTTGTAGACATATCTTTGCATATAAGTGTTTGAACCAGAAACGACTTGCAATCTCGAAATTCATCGAACAAAATGAATGTAGCCTTCTTGACTTAATAATTCATTAGTGAACTAGCCAATATGCTTTTGAGATTATATTGTTTCAATTAATGTCTTCATTATTTTTATCGTTCGATGAGAAGGCTCTGATTCTAAAAGTTTGTAATAGGCTTTACACACACACACACACATACACACAGACATACATACAGGGCCGTGCCCAGACATTTTGCCGCCTGAGGCGAGATATAATATGGCGCCCCCTGGCCTCGCTGGCCTTATGAATTTATTTTGATAGGTTTTCATTTTTGTCAAATTTTGGCGCCTCCCTTCGACAGGCGCCTGAGGCGGTTGCCTCGCCGCCTCACCCATCGGCACGGCCCTTTATACTATATATATAGAGTATTATAAAGTCTTATTAGTTGCTAAGTTACCAAGTGGGTAACTTAGCAACTTTTCCTCGCGCTACTTGAAGCATTTGTTTTATAATTCAATTACTGAATATTAATTCAAGAGTGAATTAAAAATGAAATTCAATCCATTCATCCAGAAACACCTAACATATCACTTTAATTATCGATTGATAATGCCTGTTTGTTTCATATTCGTCTTATGAGAAAATTAGCCTAACTTTATAGGCGAAGGCAGAACTACTTGTAGTAAGTTCTATCTACAGAATTTATTGTTAGTCAAAGCGTAGGGTTTAATACCGTGGATACATTTCTTCCGGTCATCATAAAATCTTAGTAGCGTTCCGTTTTATTTAATGCGTTTAAAAAATATAAAATTTCAAATGTGTGCATTCCTTTACAGCGCAAGCAAAACGCAGTTCTGCGCCAGTGAATTATTGTCTGCTGAGAAACGTGCTAGTTTTTCCGCGTGATGTAGGCCAATCCCCATACGCCACCTTGCTGAGCGACGCGGAAATTTCCTTCCGTCTGTCCTTTTTCTCTTCCACCGAAGATCTCGAGGCAGAATCGGTGTTTTTCTTTAACCTCCCTCGTTACACGCGAGGCCGGAAGTTTCGTTTCGTCATCCCACTTGAGTTTCCACCTGTGTTTCGGCCTTCGTACCGTTCCACGCGTCTCTCTAGGAAATAAAGATAGGTATCTCTCTCTCTTGGAAGGGGGTAGGTTCATTGCGGTTACGGAAGCGCCACGGAGTGGGTGGGTGGGTGCGGTAGATCTTTGCGGAAAAGTGGGAGATATTTAAATAGCTTTTGATCTTCGCCACCTATCTCTCCGTCCCTCCATCCTTCCCTTTATCTCTCTCCAGCCGCCTTCCCTTCCGTCTCCATTACCCCTTTTACTAGGATGGCCAAGTCTGGTCTTTCCTAGGTTTTTACCACAATTACTGTCTTTATATAGAAATTTTCCAAATTTGTAATCTGGTGTTTTGCTTGTGTTTTTCTATTTTTTTAAAAAATGGTTCTCATTCTCTCATTCTCATTTGTAACTGTTGACGAAGGGTTAAATGTAAGAAGGGACTATATAGTTTCAATTTCGCCCAAATAAAGTCGTCTGTCTGTCCCTCCCTCTCCTTTCTATCTCTCCTCCCTCCATCTCTCCTGCTTTCCCTCCCCCTTCCATATCTCTCTCCCTCCTTTCTCTCTCCTTCATTACCTTTCTCTCCCGTTTCGTGATACGTACTGTTTTTCGGTCTCAAAATAATGAAAAAGTAACATACCAGGGCGACTCACAGGGCCTGTTGCGGTATACCGAGGCTTACTAATGCGGGTTCAAAAAGGATGGGGGAACAAAATTCCGTTGCTTATACACATGGTCGTTGATTACATTATAAGATTAGTCGCTCGAAAGAGAGGAAGGGCGGTCGGTAGATTCGGGTATAGGGGCGGTATGTGTGTGTGTTTGTGTTTTTCCCGTTTGTCTAAATACGCGGATGTTTCCTGCGAGGGAAATGAAACGGTCCGTTTTATTTCTTTGGGATCGTTATTTATTGCTTCGGTCGTTCGCTGTGTTTGTTTTTGTTCGCGAAATTTCAATTCCCGAATAACGCTTCCGGGAGTCGCTTTGTGTTCACGTCCGATATGGGCTTGGCGAGCTAAGTAGTGGAAATTTTGCAATCGAGCGTGTGTGCATTGGTTGGGAAATCAGGAGATTGAATCTAAGTGTTGGTTACACGCGTATATGAGAGGGATAGGCTGCACTAACATAAGATGAAAAAACGTCGTTTGTAGCGAGAAGTATAACTTGGTTCGCATTGATTGACGCTGAAATGGAATAACAGCATCAGTTGATGGGCGTAACTATGAGTATCTAAATATATGAAAAATTACGCCAGTTTTGTGACGAATATCAACTTATTTCGTGCTCTTTAATGTTGCTCATTAAACTTGAAATTTCTTTATTCACTCGAAATAAGAAGGTGAATATAATGCAGATTTAATATATCAATTTAGCATCGTAGAATCTACTTCTTTCTATGCAGTTGTAATACATTTCATAAGTTGGTAAAAATAGCGCTGGAATGTTGCTATGAGTGGTAAATAGACATTTTATTTTGATAACCATAGAAAAATGGTTTTGAAGAGTAATTTAATTTTGTTTATTTTATCGTTTTTTATTAACATCTTCATAGTTGGTCATTTTGAAAATACAACGTTGAGCCTGATTTCGCATTCGTACCAAATACTTAAAAATTTTAATTGAGCTATGTTGGGTTATTTTGCGACCTTTGTGGCCTCGCAGAGTTTCATTTGCTACATTATGCTAATGAAGCGCGGTAACGTGCCGAAATAAACGCTGGTTGTCATGCTGATGACGTTATAGCACGGTTTATCACCAGGTATTACATGCTACGTTGGGGGTTGCTGTATGTTGTTTCCCGCTACAATTTGTGTCAGAATTGGCTCAGTAGACAAGGAATAGTAATCAGTAGCATGCCTTTTGTAGCTATGCTCGCAATTAATTCGTATATATAGTTTACTAAGTAGTAATAGAAGAAAAGCGACTTGATAACAGGGGAGAATTTTTTCAGATTGGAGGAATTTATGGTATGAAAGGAGGAGAGAAGAGAGAGAGAGCCTGCGAGAAAAAAATGCTTTCAATTCGATAAATCAGACAACCACTAAGTTATGTATTTTGCCATTAAATGTTAAGTAACGTAATTTATTATAGCATTAAAACTTTAAGCATATAACACGTACGTAATTTTTCTACACAAAAGAGGGTAAGTAATAATTTCCTCTCTCCCACACTCTCTCTATGCCTCCCTTCCTATCTCTCCCTCCCTCCTCTCTCTCCCTCTTCTTCACTCTTTCTCTCGTCTTTTACCCTAATAATAAAGAAGTTTATCTCTCTCTCCCTCCCTCTCTCCTTTCCTCTCTCCCTCCCTCTCCTTTCCTCTCTCCTTCCTCTGCCTCCCTCTCTTTCTCCCTCCCTCTCTTTCTTCCTCTCTCTCTTACTTCATTTCTGTCTCCCTTCTTATTAACGTTTTATGGAAAATGTAGAACATTTAAAAAATTGTTTTTAGGTATAAGAGTGTGATAACCAGCCTCAACCTCGCCCAAATAATGGCATTTGTCTGTCTGTCGCTTCTCCTCTTCCCTCTCCCTCTCTCTGCCTCTATTTCCCCCCACCCTTTTCTAATTCTATCCCTTCCTCCCTATCTAACTTCCAGCCTATCTCCCTCCCCACATCCCCTTCCTCTTTCTGTACATCTATATTGGCGTTTAGATAAGCAACACTAAATACCATTTACATTAGCATCAGGTAATTTCGCAAAACGTTCTACAATGAGGGATGCCATGACGGCGAACGATTTTACCAAAAAAAGTGCAATTTTGGTGTTAAAAACGTATTTGTGGATCGCATCGACGCTCATTCGAAAATCGACAGTAGAGAAAATAAATTGACATTCTTTTAGGTGTTATTTGGTTCAGGTCCAGAGTTTGTGCGATGATTATAGGTAATTTTAAAAAGGTAACGCAAAGAGACATGCACGCTACGTTTAAGCTCAAAGAGACGCTTCTGGAATCGAACCCATGACGTTACTGTACACTTCGAACCTTCCAAAATTTAAAGGGGTTAAGGCCAACTAAACCCTGAAAGTATGATTCAAATTGGAAATACCGTTATCGTCTCATGAGCGTTGTGACCGACGAAAAAATGAAATTTGAATGTTCGTGACACACGGAGTTGTTACGCAAATAGTATAATAGAAGGGACTCAACAAAACGCATTGTTCAGTATCACTAACACAAGAATTAACATGTATCAGTATCTGTGTGTAACGCGACAAAACTATCTATTATTGTTTAAAAGGATTTAGATTTCCAAGTCATAATTCGTCCACAATTCATTGTAAAATTGCTCGACTTGTTCGTTTACGTTGACAATTCATCAGATTCTCTCACTATTTACCGATTTGGGCAAGTTGGCTGAAAAGATACATCGAAAAAGAATACAGCCGAGATGGTAACATAACATTTCCCCGAGTCGTCTATTCTAAAGTTACCCGAGCGAAACAACCATCATCGCGTCACTCTGGCGAATGCAAGGGCTTTTCTTCCGGCGATGCTCGCTTTCTTCGCCCTTTCACCACACGGACGATTTAATTCGATTTTACAGGCATCGAGGCGACGTGGAACGAGAGAGAGAAGCGGAGATAGCGGGCATAGTCATTCCGCAAAATGCACACACACACGCATACAGTGTGCCACGCTCGCTAGCTATAGCTTCGGTGCTGTTGCCGGGGGGGTAGGGGGGGGGGGGGGGGGAGAGAGGCAGAGCGCCGAGAGAGTTTCCTCTTTCCCAGATCGATGCTACGGGTAAACCCGACGTCCCCCGGCCTCTCACTCGCCCCTTCCCCCTTCCATCGTGGACCGCATCCCGCCCTCCTGACCTCTCCTCCCCTCTGACGCCCCCGCCTCGCTCTCTTCTCTTCCTCACTCAGCAACAGTTTCCAAGCACCGGTAGCCTCTTGCTCTCCACTCTCTTTTAACTCCTCTTTCTCTTCGGAAAAGTTTTCCACGTCGCCATTCCGATTCTTTCTTTTTCTCTCTCTTTAGAACTATATAGGCGTTCTAAAAGTCGATTATCGTGTGTTCCGGAGCGAAATCCCTCACGGATTTATCGACGAGGAGGTGCTACTTAAGTGCGTTGATCCCAGACGTCTGGCTCCAGCAAGATCCTCGTGTCACTCGAAAGATGTCCTTTGAAAGAAACGTGGTCTTTTGAGTCTGTTTGCTTGGCTTTTCTTCGGAGATTTAATTTTTATTCCCTTTATTTTTCCCCCTTTCTGCCGTTTTGAAATGCTCGGCTATCGAAAAGGCTCGGTTTTTATGAAAATAATGTCGTATCGCTGCGGTACTTTTGGGTAATTTTTATTTTCCTGGGTAGTTGATAATTATAGTTATATTTCCAAGCTTTATGGCTCTCATATATGTGTTAAAATGTCTTATATTAAAAAAATCTTTCTAATCTTTACCCATGACGTTTGTGTGTGTGTATACAAGCAATACTTTGTAATGCCTACGATTAATTATCCCCATCCGAGTTCACAGTCCGGTAAAATAGTAAATATAGTAAAAGATTACCTCGATCTTTTCTAGTATTTGCTAATTTCGCACACGAACTGTTAATTACACGTTTAAATAAAGTATGTTTTGTGTGTAGCCTTCAGTTAACTAAGAAGTACTATATTTGAAATGAAAGCCGTAAAAAATGAATTATTCGTTTATTATCGATCGAATAATGCCTTCGTTTGTGCATGGAGAATTCACTAGTCCAGAGGTGGGCAATATTTTTGCCAGGCGTAATCTTAGACATGCGAAGGAACCAATTAGTGAGAATCAATAAAGTTTCAGCGTGGAAAATTCATTATAAAAGGGTTTTCCGGCCGTAATTTTAATCAAAATTTATGAAATTATCTGTATTACATTTCACGCTTCGCTTTCATAATGGCATCGCCGGCCTTAGTTTGCCCGCCCCTGCCCTAGTCGATAATCGATAATTCCTGGACGGGGCGGATCCTGAAATATCCCAAGGGGGCAGTCGCCCCAATAACCCGCCAATGCATACGTCACTGCCGAACACTTGACGGCCCTTCATTCGGAATATCCGTCCTGCTGTCAGAATATTTCTTGCCATTGCCCGGAGATTCCTAATTTTGTGGATCCAAATCGTGATTTTTTGCCATGGAGTTTTAAATACTAGGAGCGTTAAGGGTATCCAAGGGTTCGCTCCTGGAGCCGCCACCGAGTCATGCTATCTTATGTAATTTCACAAATCTAAACCGTGTTATTTCCGCATCCAAAGAAAGATTTCGCAGTACTTAATCTACTCATTTTATTCTATTGTGTTATTGAAGCGCCCAAAAAGAATAAATCAACAACTTCCATTTAAATTCCATAATTCTTTTAGGAATTGGTATGTGGTATATGATGACGGAATGCATCCTCAACTTGGAACGTCATTCATAAATTGTTAATCTTTAATGCCTCAGCTATTGTTGATACCGTAATCTGTACATGTTATCTTATACTCTGAAATTTTAAAAGAAATGCAAAATTTCATAAACAAATCGATTGTTTTTTATCTTGGAAGCTGATAAAATCTGCTTTAGTTAATGTTTTGATGCATTATACATATTGCGTTTCCTTCGTTGAAAAGAAGGAAGTCAGATACATATATGTTATTTGGACATGAAATGGGTAAAAGTATTTTGTTGTAATGCTGTTTTTGTTTTTATCCAGTTTATTAATGGAATTATTGCTGGCCAAGGTAACAATTGGAAAAGAGGCATAATTTTATTCAAGTTATGTAATCAAGATAATAAAGGGACTCGTGGTATATTTAAGCAATTGCGCTCGGTAACATTTCGTTATTTATTATTCTTTCCATAAACTTCTTATTAGTTAAAGAGCTGTTGTGTCATATATGGATACTTCATGCTTTTTAATAGATGTGTTGTTCTCATGTCGGAAATGTTTTTTTATCCGTGAATTGAATTCGCAAGCATTCCATGGAGAGGTGGGCTTCCTTCTTCCATTAGCATCCTTAGCTAGAGCTCGTCGGGAAACCTCCGTCTTCCTCCCCTCGTCCCAGACCTCTTCTCTGAGTGGAATTCCGTATGCTACTCTAGGACGTGCTTCGCTACGCTCCGCGCATTACGATGCGATTAATCCCACCTTGTGCCGGTCGCATTTGTGCTGCATGAGGCACTCTCATCCTCGTGTTTTCTTCCCCTTTTGTTTCCGCGTAAACAATCGTGATTAGGCAAAGTTACGACGCAAGGCTAATTTCCAATATTATCAATCAAAGCATGGCAATTTATGTCTCTCGCAGTTACTCTTATGCAAGAGCGATAGCAATAAACCGCCGCTGGATTGGATGGTTGAAGAACACGAATTGCTCACAGATTCCTTTTAATTTTTTTGTGTTTAGATTTAGCATGTAAATTAGTAATCGGTAAATCTGCGTTGATAAATATACGTTAAATTTCATGAGAGGTACACACGTTTATTTCTTAATTGTCTTGCCCTGTTGTTATTTTTAAGTAAACCCCTTTCTAGTTTACTATCGAGTTTCGCTGAAAATAATCCCTATTATTTCACAATTCTGTTCTAAGTTTCCTACAAACAATCCGGAAAATTTCAATTCGTAGAAACTAATGATTTGTCAATATCTATGCATTAAAATGGGAATATTATAGAGTCATGTTAAAAAATTAAATAATTGAATATCGCCTCATCAGTTTGAGATAAATGGCTCAAACATATGAGCAAATTGTGTTACCGGATTCTTTAAAACTCTCGACTTCAAGCTTTTCAAAGTTTGACGTTTACAATACTCAATAAGTCTTATTTTAAATAAACCATTTTGCTTGTAATAAAACTTGTCAATGATGTTATCGTTAAATGCGCGCTAATCATAAAATCTTACGTAATTTTCACTCAACCGACTTTCACAATTGCTTATATTTAAAACTAAATCACGCGATTGGATGTTTTTTCCATGGAAAGGCATAGTTCATCTTAGAATTTAAATGATTAAATTTTCCCGGATAAATCGTAATTTACCCAATTCATTAAACCACCTTTTAACACGAAAATAGCATACATTTGTATATTGTGTGCCTATATTTTCGAAAAGGTTTTCATGTTGATACTCTGGCCCGCGAGCATAAAATTTATTGACGAAGTGGCCCACCTGTAAAAAAGTTTGGAGAACCCTGAAGTAATGTTAAAATGTAACTATTAAAATAAGCTTCCAATGTGAATGTGCGTGAAATAGAAGTATATTGGTGCACATTTAAATATAAAATATATTCGTGGATATTAATATTAAAATATTTGTACTGTATTATAATTTAATTATGTTTAATATTAAGTTCGTAGTTTTTTTAAAATCCTTGTGGTTACATTTTCCTGTGATTATATACCTTTTAATGGGTTTATTTTATATAATTAATATATAAATAATAAAAATAGTATATTATTCTTTTACCCTGCGTTTTCTCCTTAGTCAACAATTTTGCAACTTTGACGTTTTGACAATTTGAGAGCATTTTCTCCTTACCGTCCAAACTTATCCGTGGATTTATACACATGCATAAATACATTGCCGCTAATTCGTCATGGCGAATAGGTCGAGCAATGCAATCATTTGCGGAGACCTCGTATCCAATATTGGCACAGCTGCTGCCCCGCTTCGAAAAAGATTGGCAATTTTTAAATTTCGAAGTGAAAATTCATGTTTAAGCTCAACTTTACCAACTTATAGCCCCAATTAAACTTAGGGCCTAAGCTCATTTCTCGTTTCCGTCTCTTTGTATAGTTCCGAGGGAGTTCCCTCGCAAATTGATTCAGTCCAACTCCCATTAGAGAGAGGTCCGCTCCCCCTCCTCTTCCTCCTTTCCCTCCCGTTTCGCCGCCCCTTCCGTCGAGACCCAAATTGAAAGGCTGGCGATACTCTTGATAGCGTAATCACACAGTTGATTTTTTCCCGCACATCTGTCACTTTTCATCCGTCTAAAGGGAAAAAAAAAATATTCCTCGTGTTTCAGCCGCCAACCGTTCCGCTAATGCGACGCCCTTTCACCGAGCCGCCGTCGTTCCTGCTTTCCTCCCTATTTCTCTTTCTCAAACACTCTCTCTGTCTTCATCTCTTCCTCAAACCTCTCTCTCTCTCCCCCTCCCTTTGGTAACCTTTATTTCCTCTCTCGCCTAGCTTCCAAATCCCTCCCACACAGAAATATCTTCCTCGCTTTCATCTTCCTTTAACCCAGCTGTTTCACCCCCCACTTCTCTAGTTTCCTTTCCCACTTCCTTGCTCTCTGTCACGGATTATTTTTTTCTCTCCCGTTTCTCGTCATCCTTTCTCATTTTCTGCGTCGTTATCCTTATTTCCGTCTTTAATTGCCAGGAGACATCAGTTGTTTCTCCGCCTTTAAATATTTAGCGCGTTAAAAAAAATGGGCTCATAGTTTCGCTTTGGCGTCTGATCGTCTGTCTGTCTACGCACTTGCTTAAGTTGAAATTGTGACGAAGCCGTAAACGACACTTGGAGCGTAGATTTCTGTACTTCTGCCATTTGTTTTTCTTTAGATTTGAGTTTAGAAAATAATACAGGGTCGGATAGATGCCCATCAATTTTTTTTAATATATCCGAAGGTGTAAAAGACGTAGCGGTAAAATTTTGAGGGCACAATGCCACATTTACAAAAGATGCTTCAGTGACGGAATATGTAGTGGTATAACCACGTAAAAAAAATTAAAATAAAAGCTATAATTTTATCCTTTTTAACACCAAATCCACATAACTTTTTAAACAGAAAGAAATGCATGCCCAAAGAATGATTCGAGCCTGCGACTTTAGCATTGGAAAGCAGACACGATAGCCACCCATCTACCAAGGCTTGTCGTTCTTCGTTTCCTGTCTTTTAATATTTCCTCCGTCATTTTGACGCGCTTTATAGTATCAATATAGCTTACTTTTATTACTTTCGCACGTTACTCGTACATTTAAAAAATGAGAAATTAAAAGATTATATTTTTGCACGCGAAGCAGGAGTGGTTTACATTAACTGCGCAATTAAAGGGCATTAATAAAAATATTGAAAATTGTCAGTCGAATACAGCATCTACGCGGACAATGAGGGTTAGGAGATAGATATCATACCGCACCGTCCCCTTTTCTCTCTATTCATCATTTTTTCTCTCCATATTACGTCTTTTTATCCCTTTTCCTCCATCCACATCTCTCTCTCTCTCTGTCTCTCTCTAAACCTTTCAATCCCGCAGGCGCTCTCTAATTTTCCATTTCCCCTTCCACGTTTCCGGATTTTCTTCTCTTCGTCCCTCAAGCCCCCACGCTCTCACTTTTCTCTCTCATGTCCCGCATTTCCACTCATCCTAACTCCTCTTTTTTCCACCTCTTCGCCCCTAAGCCCGCTCGTTCTCTCGAATTTTATTCTCTCTATTTAGCTCTTCCGTTCCGTTCCCCCTCCCCTCCCCCTCTCTCTCTCTCTCACACACCCTAACTCCGTCCCAACCTCCTTAATTATCTCCTTTCTGCCTACCCAAATTTTATCCGCACCCCGTTGGTGAGGATGAAAATTCTACCCTTAGGCCGAAAGAAAAAAATGGTTCATATCACAGACGAGGAGGGAAAGTTCAATGTATTTAGCGTTCCTATCGATGGATGGCGGCGATGGTGGAATTGAGAGGGGAGATGGGAAGTTTCTAATTGAATAGAAACGTCTGTCAGATGGTTTGGAGCGCAGACAAATTTTCGCGATCCCGGAGTTGATCATTGTGTTATTCCATCGGTGGAAGCAATTATTAAAGCCTCTCTCTACTAAATAATAATAACGAGGATATCCGGTATTAAGGAATTTTTAATTTATCGAGATTTCGAAGCAGCGAAGTAGGATTATTCTGTTATTTAATCGAACTAGCTGTTCCACTTGCTTTGAGGATGCTAAGCACGATGATACTCCATTATCAAATAACGGTGTAATTTATGTTCGGGCATGTGCAGCCATCCATAGAAAACTTCATTACCTTCATTACACCTCTAGTGGAGATATTAGTTCAACATCGAATTATCGAGTTCGCCTGTAGGTCACAGTCAAATTAACACAGTATGTACCTCCAAAAGGACAAAATGGTTTGTAAACCAGATAACGCTTTTCTATGTCAAAACGTCCTTCATCAGTGGCGATCCACCTTTAGTATACTATAATGAAGAATAAAACGAATGAAATAGTTTCCAGCGTGACATAATTTGTTAAAAGTCTGCGTCTTCACCTGATGATGTTGCTCAGCAACGAAACCTTGGTCGTGTGGTATATGTTTATGTGGAGTTTACAAAGTTTTTTATTTTCATTATCAAGAAGGATAAGTTTGTCTACGACCGGCGAATCGCCAGTGATGACGGCTGCCTTGTCGCCAAAAAGCGCGTGTAGTTTCAGTAACCTTTTTATGGACATGAGAAATATCTATCATTCAATATTTTAGCGTCGAAGATTAATTTCTGAATTAAGTGATTTTATCGCAAACGTTCGTAATTAAAATGTTAGTTTTTCGTCCAAGAATGTATATTTTTAATCGTTTTGTAGGATGCTACTCTTTCCTTTTAAAAAACGCGCTGCTTGATTAAGAATAGGTTTTAACGATCTCTCGAAATTTCCAAACGATATAAATCAATATTTTCCGAAACCCATAACATGATTTGTATGTTACCGTAATTATCGCATAAAAATTAAGAATTAATCCGTCCATATATTTTGCTACCACAAAAAACGCCCGAATCGTTTTCCCGTGGGATGCGACCCCAATCGTTAGTACGGCGGGGTTTGGATCGCAAACAAAAAAACACAAACTTTCGAGCGAATTTATAACTCCAGCGCTTGAATTACGACCGACGCCCGCATTTTCTGTGATTCCGAGAGACGCCATGGAAGCGTGAAATATTTACGGCGCCTAAAGAAAAAAAGGTTTTGTTTCCTTCCGTGATTGTGAAGTCGGAAGCTCGTCACGAGGCCGCTGGCTAACCGAATTTCTTTCTGTGGCCTTAATCTCCGCCGGCCCTACGCACACCCACGAAATCTTCCCGATTTTATCGTGTTCCCATCCACGTTCTCTCCGTATCCTTCCTTTCTTCCCATTCCGTCCCTCTTATGTCTCTCTCCCTTTGAATCTTCCCGGTTTTCCATTCGGACCGTCTCCTTAGCCAACCATTGTCTACCCTTTGCCCTCCTTCGCCTTTGCTTCCCTATGACTCCCGCCCCCCAATTATCCCTCCTCAAACCTCTCTATTTCCAGCATCATTCTTTCCCGCATACGGTTATCTCTGAGGGTATAAAGAAGTAGCGTTATCTCGCGTTCCTCTCTTTTTTCCTCCCTCACGCTAATAACCCATATAAGCAAGGCTGTTGCTGTTCTCTCTTGTGCTCTCGAGTTGTCGTTCCTACCCTCTCTACCAATTTCGCATCCCTTGTGCCGTCAGATGCCTCGCAGGGAAATTGGTTACCGCCTTTACAAGACGTTCTTTTCAATCAGGCTTTTGAGAGGTTCGGGAGGACAATTTTTCTTACGTTTTTGATGTTGATTTTGTGGCTTTTCCTTTTATGCGAATAGAAACAGGTTACAATTCATTGAAGTAGTTCTCGTGTAAATGTTCTGAGATAATGTACCAAAGTTTAGATTGATTCATATGTATAGATATATGCTCAGAAACGCCTGCGTACAGATAATTCGCAGTGTGGTTTTGCCACTTGATTTTTTTTGCGAAAAATCACTATATGCAGAATCAGTCTTATAAATAGATATTAACACTGTTATAATAAAAGCCTTTGTATGTTATTCTGTCGCAGAAATTTTGTCGTTCTTAAGTTCAACCGTATTGGTATCTTCATGAGATTGTCTACCAAATTAGATTCAAATATGGGACAGCATTACCTTTACCTAAATAACTAAGATGAGGCGTAAAACGCCATTTCTTAAGTTGTGTAAATTGAAATTAAGTCATAATGAGTTTATTTTTTTATCGTTTAGATACCAGCCAACAGTATAGTTATTAATTGTAACGAAAAAAGTAATTGATGTATTTACATCTGAATTAAAACTATTTTCAAATGTTTACATTAGAATTATTCAAAATTTCAAATAGCAACAAATAAGTATTGATTTTATTTTCAACTGTATTTTTGTACTGCGTTAAGTTGTCCAAAGCAAAGTGTTTGGCAAATTATACAACTAACTTTAATAAAAATTTAGAATCTTCAGTGTACAATAACAACAGTATGGTTAACATTTATTTTGTAATATTCATTAAAAGTCCCCAATAAACCATGTATCAGTTTTTTAACGTTGCTATTTTGAACTGACAATTAGCTAATTTTTTTTCGCCGAGAACTACCTTGAATTAATTTCTCGCATTCCTACTTTTCTAAAAAATACACAATTGGTTCGTTTTGATTTGAATCATGGAAATCAAAAACAACGTAAGTCCATATTTTGGTGAAAATGAGGAAACAATGAAACTGCCATGTAGAGTACATGTTGCATGTGTTGAAACCATAAAACATATAAGTCCACGGATAACTACTGCCATAAGGACCTTAAGAATTTAAAAAAATATTGTTGGCATTGCTATTAAATTTTAGCCTTGACACAGTTTTCACTGTCTCCTGAAAATTTTAGTTTTCTGGACTTACGGGGTTTTTGATTTCCATGATTAATTTGTTTATCACGAGTTCCGCGTGACGATTTTCTTCTGACGTGAAATGCCGAAATTGTTCTCTGGTGCACTTCTGTTGGCTCCGCCTTATCTTACTGCTTAGTCTCGTCTTCGAAAACCTTTCCATCTCCATGACGCTGTTCGGTCTCACATGGTCCGTGAATCGGAATGACGTGAATTAAGCCTAGTTACATTTAGGACTTGGAACTTCGTTTTCGAGGATCCTAAACAAATGCGCCTATAATGTCGTTTATCCAAGAAATCGCCCAAAAATAGCAAAAATATTGCTACACTTGGCTACTCCCTTCAGTTTCGGATGCGTTCCCTAATGTTTACATTTTCATTTTACGATCTAGCTTTCATTATTAAATTTTGTTTTTGGTACTGGTCTCGAGTTAACATTGGACATTGTTTATCATTAATTAATTTTTGTTTTTATTAATTTAAATTTAAACATATATAGTAAAATACAAATACGAAATCAGCTTTTACAAAATGCTCGTGTATAAGAGATGTACTTCAGCCTTCCTCGTAAAGAATGTTATATCTTGCATGTTATTACAAACATATTTATTACAAATTATCAATATTTAAGCCTACTGAACTTTGTACAAATGCGACTATTCTTTATATCAATTTGGCGAAATTTTTCGCATCAATTTTTATTATCGAAAAAATAAATTCAGACAGAGTCGTATAATCCTGTAGTTCACCAGATTGTGTAACATAGATTGAATTGCGCCAATGTATTCTTAACAAATCTCACAGTTTTAGTTCCCTCTTGTTAACTCATGGCTTAATGCAATATCCATTCTCGCTCGGAATTCTTAACAAATTGTATGCTCGACTATTACATAGATAAGGAAAATTGCTTGATTTTGAATTCTCAATATTCGGCAGGTGAAAATCTGGAAGATGTCACGGCAGATAAAAACGAAAGGCGATTTCATCATTTTCTGTTTGATCATTAACTAGCAAAGTCTTTTTTCTGCAATTTTTATGTTTATCGGAGAAAATTTTGAAACAAAAATAAATATCAGAAAAAAAGATCTGTACGTTGTGGCAAAGCATAAACTAACGAGGCACTCCAAAAGGAATGCGATGACTTCAATGGGTGATATATATGTCTCCTGTAAAAAAAAACTTTATTTAGTAACGTGCGCATTTCAGTCGCAAAGTAGCCGTCATCCGCGGCATCTAACCTGTAGGCGATTCGAACGCGAATTCTATAAATGCTTTGTTTAAATTCTCACTCTTTATAATCAATTAATTTTCACATGCGTTGGGAAAAGATTCGCGAAAGAGGCGGTAAAAGCGAACGAACTCGGAGCGAGAATGGAGCGAAAGAGGTCGAGGGGAAAATGTGGTCACGTGACCCCCCCCACCCATCCTCCTCCCTGTTTTCATTCCATCAGCCGTCCATTACCCTTTCTTCCCTTATTTTCTTTCAATCTCGTTTTCATAGCATCTGCCCGTTTTCCTCATATTTTTCCGCCCGTTCTCTTTCTTCTCACCTCGCTCGCTCCTCTCTTGCACGCGTCCTCTTTTTCCCAACCCTCTAACGTTGATTACTATTCCGTTCCTGATGTTTTTCCTCCCCTCTTTCTCCTTTTTTCTGTATTTCCCTTCTCATTCCCGCCAGCTTCCGTCTTCATCTCTCGTTTTTTCCCCCTCGGCTTCCCTATTTCCTGTTTTTCTTGGGAACGTAATATTCGATTTCTCTTTCGAACGCTGTGCAGTATCTTTACCTTTTAGGAACAGTATTGTTTTGTTTTGTACGAGCTGTTCCTTCAACGTGACAAGGAAAAAACCTTTCATTGGGCTGTCGAGTCGCTGCCATTAGTTTGAAATTTTTTAAATTAGTTTTTAAATTTCATGGAATTGATTTGAAAATTAATTAAATTAAAATGCTGCCCCCGAATCTACGACGAAAAAAGGGATGCCTAAAATTTTGGTTCAATTTATATTTGTTAAATTCAAATTACGTTGGTAAGATATGTTAATATTGAAATGTTAACCCTATTAACCTAATTTAGACTTGATTTTTAATTATATTCTAACTCACTCTCTGGATAGCTTCCGATAGTTAACCTTGGAAGATGTGTGGTCAGAGTATCTTCCGACGGATATTTAGGTCGCGGTTACGAATCCCGGCTAGGACATGTTCGTCAGTGTTATATTTAATAATTGACACGATTGTCTAAAATATCGCCCTTAATAAAGACTGATCAATATTATTATAAATATTAACTCTACAAACTCGAATTCAAACCACCAAAACATTGGTAACTTCCAATGCAGCAAGCCGAAGGATTCGCAATCTTTACTGCGGCACACCATGTAGTAGATGGTTTACTTTTTGTCTCACTATTTTTCATTTCACCTTCTGATACCGCTACGTGCGTTTTATGTTTCCTCCATTTTGTCAATTTTTTGCGTTTACAGCTCTTTACTACAGAAAATATTTTTCTTTTAAATTATTGCTAAATATCATTTTTTCCAAGAAAATTTCGTAAAGTCAAATCGATTTAAATTACTGTCAAGACTTTTTTTTGACTAAAAAATTAAAAAAGTTAGGTGAATGTGTTTAAACACGGGATTCGCTTTTTTACTGAATACATTTTAAATTGAAATTGTTGCGCAATATGTTTTGACGCGCGAAAATGACAGTATTTTATGAATCGGTGCGGAACAAACAAAACATTTTAATCGCAAAGTTCATTTTTAGCCGTTGAACGGTAAGTATAAAAGTTGTACCTGCTCTAGTTGTTTTTCTCTTTTCATTATTTAAAAAAATGAAAACTCCTTCCTTTTTTTAACCTCTTTTCCCTTTCTCCTTCTTTATTACTTCCTCTGCCCGTTTCTCACTTTTTCTCGTTATTTATTTCCCGCACGCTTTCTCCTCGCTCTAGACTCTCTCTCTCTACCTCGCAAGAACTCTCTCTCTCTCTCTCCATCACTCTCTTCTTTCTTCCCCTTTCGTTCGATGACGCGCCCCATTGTCTCAGGCCACGTCTCCTTGGCAAGGTGACCAGCTCTTCTATTTTTCTTTCTTTCTCCGCTCGGTTTTTTTATTCCGTCCTCTCTGAATGGCGTTGTTGGTCCGCCCCGCCCTGCCTTTCCCTCTCCTCTCCCTCTCTCTCTCTCTCTCTTTCTCTCTCTCTCTCTCTCTCTCTCTCTCTCTCTCTCTCTCTCTCTCTCTCTCTCTCTCTCTCTCTCTCTCTCTCTCTCTCTCTCTCTCTCTCTCTTTCTCTCTTTCTCTCTCTCTTTCTCTCTCTCTTTCTCTCTCTCTCTCTCTTGCCCTCCAATCCGTCGTGCTACACTTCAGGAGAGCTTTTGTGTGTCTGCGCGTGCGTGTATACTGTTCCGGCGTGCGTATTTTTAATTCGTTTCTTTTCAAATTAATTGTTATTCAGTGCTTAAATTCTCCTCCTCGCGCAGTATTTCTGCCGAAGAGAATCCGGCGGATGTCTGGGCCATTATGCGTTTTTCATTGTTCGCGTAGGTTCTCGGATTCCTGAGAGGTGTTTTCTCGCGATTTTTTTGTCCGTGCACGGAGAAAGAGTGGGTAATTCCTTTTCTTTTTTCGAGAGGGGTCCTTGTTTTCGGGACGAGAGAAAGGAGGGAGGAGGAGTAAAGCAACGTCGTATCCATGGTCGTCTACATCGCGGGTTTGCATTCTGACGTGTGCGGAGTCGACTCCAGGAGTTTTTTCGTCGCCATCCGTCAAAATCGCTTCTCCCCCTCCCCCGATGGAGTTGATGGAGGTCCAAAGTATTCGGGACTTTCATCGCATGAAATGGATGACTTTTTAAAGACGTGTATCTTATTTGCGAGAATTAGAAATGGCGTATCAATTAAGTTGGATTTTTGTGTTGTTAAATGAAAGAATAGCGATCTTCTCGTGCCGCATGCATGTCGAACCGCGGTCCGATCTACGCCTTTCCGCTGCATGCATACTTTTATTTGAATCGATTATTTAAAAAAATGTGTTACATATTTAATTTCCTGCAACCGGGAAGAGGGGATATTCATATTTGTTATTCCACAGCACGAAGCGTCGTCTTTATTGTTGCAATGCGATACTCAACGAAAAAGTAATTTCTAAGGCATGTAGGGAGTATAATATTTTAATCCTGCAGTTCCTCTGAGATACTTATAATGCCACTGAAACTCTAATAGAACAATTGCTGCGTCATTCCTGCCTTGGTGGATCGTTATAGATGGTCAAGCAATAAGTGGGGAAAATCTCATAAGAACTTTAAAGCGAAGGATATTGTTCGATGAAACAGTTGCGTATTCGTTATAAACGAGGCATTTCCGGACATTGCGATAGGGTTGAATGGCATGCTATATGTACTAGGGTACGCTTTAGAATCGATTATGACCTATCATGCAAAAGATTGGATGCTGAATACGAAACACTCGATTCGGGAATAGGGTCATAAATGCGGGCGGAGAAAGTTTTAATTTATTTCCTCACAAATGCCAATGAATAAAATTCGATCATTCTATGTTATAGTCGTCAGTCTCAAACGATCGTTTCTCAGGATTCGTTGCCATATTGCTCTTCGTATTTTGTTTTACACAGTCATTGATTGAAAATTTTCCGGAAATGTCATTGATTGATAGTAAAATTAAGAACATTGATTTCTCCGCCTGGGCATGATGTATAAATGTTTCCAATCACGTAGTGGGAAACCTTACCCACACACGTTTGTCACAGTTTAAGAGGCACTTTTCGAACGAAACCTGCCCGTAGCACTCGCTTTGTTTGACAAAAGTAGCTCTCCCGGATTAAATTAGCGTTGCATTCGCGATGCACAAGAGGCTCGCGTTGATTTTAACCTCCGTCTTGCAAAACGTGAACCGCAGGACGATGTGTTTCACGCCACCCAGCGAAGCACATCGAACGCTCCCTCGTGCCAGCAACCTCCGCCAGATGGACACAGTGTGCGCATGGCGCCTCTCATTCCGCGGCCACTGCCGTCTGAAATGAACGAGGGGCGCGCCCAGCAACGCAAGCGAGAGAATATAATGTCTATCTTTCTCTCTCTTCCTCTTGGAGAAATCGGCTTTTGAGAGAGAGAGAGAGAGAGACAGGAGAAACATATGAAGGATGCATTAGCCCGCCGGCTTCCTAAACATACGGCTCCTTTGAGGATTTCGTGGGCGCAGAGGTTAGGAAGGAGACCACGCAAGGCCATTTTCTCGTTATAATTTCGTAATTTCAGTAGGAGTGGAGCGGACAGGAGTCGGATATAACTAAGATTTCGTGTTAAACGGAAATGTCTGTCGGGCGCTCACGTCTTTACTCGACAGGCGCTAAGCGGGAGTAATCAAAGTATTTCGAGTCACGAAAACCTTCCATGCATTATAAACGCTCGTATTCGCGACCGTTAAACCAGAATGCAATTGGAGAGATTGCCCTAATGTTTTTAACGCGTCCGCAACTTCGCGTACATCTGGTGCGTGGTGTAACAATATTTTGTAGGTAGAAGGAATCGTCTTAGGTTTCCTATATATGTATAGAACAGGGGTTCCCAATCTTTTCGATGTGGCGAGCACCAAGTGGTATCCTAGAATATCAAAGGAGCTCGACTACATCTTCGCAAGAGTAGTAATGATAATGAATAAAATCGGACCAATCAAATTTATTCTTAATAATCTTGAATACGTTTAGAAAGAAATAAACCTAGAAAATTAAATTATTGGTTCTAATAAATGGGATATTAAGCATCGTAGAAGAGCACAATCAGGCTGTCAAAGAGCACCATCAGACTTCCAAAGAGCACAGCGGCGCTCGCGAGCACCAGGTAGTGAACTCCTGGTATAGAGCATGCGGTTAAGAGAATTGGCGTTTTCGGAGAGGTTTACCACCGATGTTACGCTAACATAGTGGGGAATTGAAAATAAACAGGTTCAAACGTACCATTCGAGATATATGTACATTTCATCTAATGAATATCATAGTGCCTTTAATAATTGTATTATAAAAAATTTATGATTATTCACTACGAAGGTAGTCTTGTGACATCCTAAGAGATAGGCTGCTCCTGATACACAGGCGATAAAAATCCTTCCGTTCAGGAATGTTTCTAACAAGTTGTAAGTAGCCGTTATTTTTAGCTTACCGTGAAAATCTCCCAAGAAATAATAAGAGGCACAGATAGAAATAAAAATGTCTGTCACAGCTGCGGTCCCGTCACCAAACCGTTATGGAGAAATTTGGAAATTTTTGTCAAAACCGAAATTGTCGTATCCATGCACGTCTGTGTCAGTTACACTATTTATACGAATACATAGTAAATGATAACAGTTCTTAACTTGTGTTGTCAGTAGCGCTTTATTAGGCTTTTGTATTGCAACTTTTCGTGTCGTTAGGTTTTGTTCGGGGACATTTCTTAGACTTCGCCGAATGCCGTTCACCGCGGATAGAAAATATTTTCGATATTTTTTATATAATACGTAATGGATTATTAATGGTTTAAAAAGTCATAGCGTGATTTTTACCTAAAACGCCTGTTTATATTTCTTAGAGTAATAGTTGCTAGGCCAACTAAACTTATTGGGTACATATTGATAATTCGGTTCATCTTGATGATGGAAAATAAAATTTCGAAAAATTCTCAATTTGTTTTATATCATATTGTATCTTAATGGAGTGAAACGTTTCTTTATTAATTTACGGCTTTATTAGTTTCGTACATTCATGTAATACTTCTGTTACTATATGTTAGCCTCGTACTGTATAAATCGGTTGGAAGTGCAAAAAAGACATGTGGGCAAGTTTATTAGTAATTGAACAAGAAGGTATATACTGTGTCATAAGAATTATCGCATGTTTGAATTTTTGTGGGGCATTTCCGGATTTAGGGATGCCATCCTCGCATCCCAGGCTGTTCACCAAATTCGTTATTTGTTGTGTTTTCCGTTATTTATTTAGTTATTTTACGTTTTTATGATCCTACCTCGAAATTTATCGATACAGTTTAAGCACATACCAGTAAAACAAGTTAGGAAAGTGTACAGCGTATCACAAATGGGCAATGGAGTACTTGAAAGAAATGATATACGTGTACGTAAGGGAAAGGCGTTTTAAAAGTTCTTTTCTTCTACATAAATAATCCATTTTCTTCCTATTTAAAAATATTGCATGCATACGTAAGGTAATTAAACGTTTGTTTGTGAGAATGTTTATGTTAGCAACAATGTGGAAGTAACCGTGCAAGAAATTTTCGTTCAACTCGAATTAATACATGATTGTTTGATATTCTTGATAAAAATTTATAGGAAAAGAAATTCCCTTTTTTACTAGTCCTGCAAGTTTTATTTGAAAACTATTTTTATGTGGCCGATACTTTACGAGATATGACGGAAAGTTCATTTTTGTCACCAGTAAAGTGATACCCCTGATTGGCTAACGTGATTCATTTATGTGATTTTCTTATTATTTTTGATTGTGTCCTTAATATCAAATTTCATGAAAATCCGTTCGGTAGAAGGCGAGAACGAACATGCGGACGGACGGACAGACGGACGGACAGACCGACGCTAATAGGCGCTCATGCTGGAAGCGAAACGCGCCTAAAAAGAACGAAAATTGCATTTTTCCCGGTTTTTCTTTCTCTTAATTTGGCCGCAGTAATTTTCAATAACACGAAAGTCGTGAGCGAGACAGTTCCATCTTTCCGAAACATTAAACTGCATAAGGATCCTCCACCGTCTGAGGAACGTCAAGGCCCTTTACTACCTACGCGCGAGAGTCGTTTCGTCATTTATTATTTTTTTAAACAAATGTTTCTGCTCGGAGTAAATGGAGAATTGTTTTTTTTTTTACAATTTACAGAGAAATTGCGCGTCGAACGGCTCGTTTTAAACGTTCGTTAAGTGTTTCGCGATAACCCTTCCTCCTTCGCCTTCAAGAGTGCGCTTTCCTCGGCAATCTTCCGTATTTCCGCGGTAGGCGCGGTAGCACTCTTAAGTGTGAGTCGAGAAGTTTGAAAAGATCGCCGAAGCACGTCAGCCTTCGAATCTAATCTTAAAAGCGGAGAAATGTTAAAGAGAGAGAGAGATAGATAGATAGATAGATAGAGAAAATACGTTTTCGTACCGTACCGTATAAAAAACTGCTCAATGCGTCGGGAAAGAAAAACACACACACACACGGCACTCTCGGGTCATTCACCCTTGTTTCAACTTCGCGAAATAAATAATAATAATAAAAAGGAAACGGAAGGAGAACCGCGAATATCCTTTTAAAAAAACTTTTTTTCGGTGAGGATCTCTTTTCCTCTCGCCTATGTGCGAACTCCGCGAATGGTAAAAAGAAATGTTTTTTTTTTAAACCAGCCGCCACGTGTTTTCATTTTGCTCTTTCCCTTACTAGAGAGGATGAGAGGGCATAACTCGGTAGCTAGATGGGTGAGGGAAAAGGGAGGATAAAGGGGGGGAGGGGGAGGGGGATAAGGAGGTGAGTTGAGAGGAAGATGGCGGTGGTGCTGCGGTGGAATGACTAAAAGCACCTCCCACTCACTCGTTTTTCTTTCTCCGTTAAGAGAAGAGGAAAGTCATTACTCCGTCCGTCTCCCTCTTAACTCTTTCTCTCTCGCTCGCTACGCCGTTATTTCTACATCCTACCATATTCGCGCGCGCACACACGTGCGTATATATGTATGTGTGTGTGTATTTATGTATAACGTAAATGTGGGTTTATGTATGTATGTAATTACGTATGTGCGCATGCATTCAGTGAACACCCTCTTCACCGGAATCGAGTTGATCGGTATACCTATTTATTTATCTATAGGACTGTGCCGCGGTACGTTTGAGATTTTAGGGAAGGTTAATAAAATACTATGTTTAACTGTTCTCATATTAAGATCACACGAACGAAATCTGTAGTAAAGAGCGATACTTTATGGTAGGATATTTTTCGCTGTTTCAGTTACTTGAAACCGAGACCAAATTGCTTCGTAACTAAATATTTGGCGATTTATGCTTCTCGACCCGTGTTAAAAAGGTAAACCATTTGAAATATGTACATTTTAGCAATGATTTTTATGAAAGGCGATTATTTTCTTTCACTTTTATTGGCTACATGGAGATAAAAATGTCTACTCATTGTCAGTCTCATGAAATTTTGTTTGGTGCACGCTTAGTTTGAGTGAACCAGAGAGTGTGTCGTGAAATGTAAATGGTTACTGGGCGCTATCATAGTACGAGCAAATGAAAAAGTAAATATTAAGTAATGGAGTTACTTTTACAAAATTCAGATTTAATGTTTTTATATAAAGCAAGTTTACAGGTGAAGTAATAGTATACTACCTAAATTAAATCCTTAATTAGGAATACGATGAAAAATGCCGTGGTTTCGTACGTAATGTGGCATATAAAACTTTCAAGTGAAAATTTTAAAAAATTCCGGTTAATCGAGGGTTTTCCATGTGTGTGTGTGTATGAGCGCGTATCCTTCTTCTTCACCCTCTCATCCTCTTTATCTCTTTCCGTAACCGATGGCAACGCCTAGGTGGTTCCCGTTAGCGTGTATTAACAAAGGCTGACCCGCATATCCATTAAGAGCCATTAATTATTTCTAGTCCTATCCCTCTAACGGCCTTTCCGAGGACTGATCTTCTTCGGTCCGACCGCTTCGTCTTCCTTCCGCCTTCTTCATCTATTTTGCGGTATTAGGATCCAAAGGGCCGCTGGACTTCCTGTGTGTTGCCCCAAGTTTCATTCGGGGAATGGTTATACATGTATCTTCCCTCTCTCTCTCTCTCTCCCACCGCACTTTCGTCTATCTTTGTGTGTGTATGTGAGAGTGTATGCAGTACCGTAAATATGGTGGGGCAATCGGGGGCATCTGCCCCGGGCGCAACTGGGGGGCGTGAAAAATGAAAATAGTAACAAAATAAAAATAATTTTCTGAAATTTTGTATTTGCCCTTGGCGATAAAATACAATTAAACCTCAATAATTCGACCTAGGTTAATACAGAATACTCGTTTGTAAGTAGTGTAATTCGGTGCCCGGCAGAAACCTAGGTATATATATATATATATAAGTCCCTTGAAAGTTTGTTCTAACAAGGTTGTACTTTAGCTAATTACGGTGCTGAGTGCATGTACTACATTGCTTTCGAATGCGTGCGTTTGTGTGATTCTCCAGATGGTATCCTCCCTCTCCATCCAATATATTTTTGAGGTCTAACAGCGTCCCCGAGGAACTCTACTATTAATAAAACACGTTTAGAACAATCCATTTTCCGGTAATATCTCGTGTTGACGACGAATTCATAAAGTTTTCGTCCTCATCGTCGCCTTCTTTCTCTTCGCGTAGTGCGGTGTCGAAGCGAGGACCCGGAGAGAGAGAGAGAGAACCATTTGATTAATTCTCACCGAGTGGAATATTTGGGTGATGTCGGGAGATGTCTCGCATTTGACGGATGGTCGTTCCGAAACATTAGTCGTCCCTTTTCGGTGAGAGAAAGTATGTACTTCTACCGACATAAATCGTATGCGTAAGAATTTAATATCGCTGATTAACTGGATGGCGACGGAAACGTTTTATTTTATTCCACTTCCTTTCATTCAATCGCTGAGGTGATATTTTCGTTCCGAGGGGAGAATCTATAAATGCCTGAGCTTAATCAATTTTGCGAGAAATTAGGATTTTGTTTCTTTTTACGTATCTTTAAAAATGGTGAATATCAATTCCTCCAGGAGCATTATTTGGTCTCGAATACATATATATTGTATTGTTAAATTGTAATTTTTATAGCATTTATAAAGAAGATTGTTGTTTTCATTGATTATCTCCATTATTGTATGAAATGTTAAAATGAATGCTTGGAGAACATTTCAATGCGCGTAAATGATTTGTTACGACCGTTAGAATCCTTAACAGCGTAATTACAATTTTTGGCTTCATTCTATTAAGGTATTTTTATATATTTATTTTTGTAACAAAGGTGCTTCACTTTTGGTACGACAATAAGAATAAGGTTTATTTCCCAAAGTTTTATGTGCTCCTAACGTAGATGTTATTTTTTCTGATTCTCCATTCCTCTTTTACGTTAGGTTTCTCATTTCGAGTTAAATTACCAAAACTTAAGCCTTAAAATTTACATATTTCACCTCGAAAACACAAAGAGAAAAAACGAGGGAAAGTTGTCGCGGGTTAAAAAAACATCGAGAACATTTTTCTAACATCTCTTGCGGCCTGTTTTCAAGTAGATCCTCCATCATTATTTTTGCCAATTGATTTTTGTTTAAAAAATAAAATCCTAATGAGAAAATTCGGCTTAATGGCAAATCGTACCTGCTGATATAATTCTTACCGGGTAAATGTAGGCCAAGGTAACTTGAGGCGTACAAAACCAACCGTCCGTCGTTCGATTTATCCCGTGTTAAAATCTGCTGAGAACTCTTTTAAGATCGAGTGTACTTTACTCGCCAGTCCGACGAGAGAAGCGATGAGTAAGAAGAAGGAAAAGCCCTTCGAAAAAGGGTTCTCTTTTCGCGCTCTCGTTTCTCGCAATCCGAAGAAATTTCGATCGTCATTTCGTTCCGGCTAGTAAATCACCCGAGCCCCCTTAAAAAAAAAAAAAAAAAAAAGTCCCGCGTGTTCCGCGGGATTTTTTTTTAAATGGAATATAATTTCAAACTCAATTTCCCACCCTTCCAGTGGAACGTGTCGCTCCTTTAAGGAGGGGTCGAAGGTAGGTGGAGAAGAGGTTAGGAGGAGGAATGGGGTTTGGGTTCTCATCCACCAACACCTCCCGTTTTTGGCTTCCCTGGTAGTGATGGTTCTTTGAAAAAGTTTCTGGCTCTTTCTCGCTCCTTCTTTTCCTCATTTTCCCCCATCTCTCTCCCCCCCTATATCTCTACCTCCCCAATCTCTCTCTCCCTCCTCCCTTTCTTTCCCTCTTTCTCCGTGCCGCTCTCAATATCGCTGCCTCCCTCCCTCCATTCATGTCTCACCCTCTCTTTCTCCCCCTCTCTCTCTCTGTTCGCATCTCTCCCTCTCTCTCGCTTTATCTTCTCTACCTTCTTCTCCATGTACTCAGTCCTTTCTCTATCACTCTCCCCTCCCCGCTCCCTCTCTCCATCTCTTTCTCCCTCTCACGTTTCTTCTCTTACTTCCTCTAGCTTCCTCTCTCTCTCTCTCTCTATATCTCTCTCTCTATCTCTCTCTATCTCTCTTCCCTTCCCTCCCTCTATTCGTATTTTCTCCACTTTTTCTTATCTGTCCTCCTATCTCCCCTTCTCTTTACATTCCTCACTCTCCGCTTCCCTCTCCCTACCTTCATTCTCCCCCACATCTCCCCTCTGTCTCTCTCCCTCTTCCATTCTCTCCCTCTCTCTTCCTGTCTCTTTTCATATCTGTCCCTCTCTCTTGTGTAACTTGCCCACCCGACCACTCTCTCTCCCCCCCTTCCCTCTTTCCATCCCCCCTCCCTCTCTCCTCTTCCATTTTCCTTTCCCACAACTTGTCTCCCTCCCAGTCCTCCGCTCTCCTCTTCCTATCTCTCTTCCCTTCCTCTTCGGCACTTTTACTCTCCCTCCCTCTCTCTTTCTCCATAAGGAACGCCTTGAGAAAACCCGCCTTCCTCTACGAGATGGAGGGAAGACTCATCATCAACTCCGAAACTCTTTCCTTTTTGCTCCTCTCTCACCCCCTTTAAACCACCTTCAACCTCTCTCCTCCCCCTTCCTGCCCCCCCTCCCCTCCTCCCACGCCATGCCCTTTCGACCATCTCTTGATCCTTCGCTCGACTTCTCCCTTATACTCCCTCCTTTCCTCCTCCCTCTCTTCTCACTCCGTCCTCAAATTCGCTCCAACCTGACCTGGCAACAGCCTTCGCGCTCTTTTTTTTTCTCCCCCTCTTTCCTCTCGTATCATTTTTCCTCATTCTTCATCTCCATCCGTCTCTCTCTCTCTCTCTCTCACACACACACACAGACACACACACATTACTCCGCCCCTCTGTTCGTCTCGCTCCTTTCCACGACCCGACGTGCATTCCGGTAAAGCACTTAAATGTATTAGAGTGCCTGCAGGTTTCGTCTTTGTCTTCGCTCCTCGTCAGTCCTAACTCTCTCTCTCTCCTTCTCCCTCTTTGCTTCCAAAATTTGCCGAGCGCGTCGATTTATCCCGGTGTTAAGCTCATACGAGATTGCATCTTTCATTATAGCCTAAGAGTTTTCGGCGTTATTAGGGTATGTGGCGTTAAGTTCGTGATTAGGATTGGTTGGTGTCGTTAATGGTTTTCTTATACTCGTTATTAATGTTACGGGTTTAAAGTGAGGCGTGGTGGTTGATAATTTTGTACCGTGAATAAGCTCGGTTAGCGTGTAACGGCGGTGGAAGAAACGCGGTGGCCAGTCGATCACATACCGGTTACAGTGAAAATTAATCCGAATTCGCGGGAAAGTATCCTTTTACCTGCGTTTATTAAAACCTTAATTATTTTGGGTAGTTAGTCCGCCAGAGTTAACTATTTTTCTCGGTACTCGTTAATGATTTCCTTCCAGCATATTTCCTGTTTTAATGATCGATTTCATAATAATGGATGTTAAATTTGGATATGGAGGAGGAGAAAAATTCTGAACTCGAGCGGGAATCGGACCAGGGTCTTCCACTTTCCAGGTGGATGCCTTACCTACCTTACGCATTGTAATCAATATTAATGTAAATAATAAAATCATATAGTTATTCGGTTTAAATATTATAGGAAGTAGTAGAGAGAAGGTGGTCCAACAATGTGTGTTAGCGTGCGGAAAGCAAAACTAAATCTCGACGTCATTTTATTTCAAATTTCTTCGATTAAAATGGCTGAAAATGTACAATTAAAGTTTATTCGGCAAAATAAGTAATTGTACAATATTCGTAAATATTAGTCATTGTTTAGTAATTTCCGCAGTCGCATTTTTGGCGGTTGAATTATATTTTCTTTAAATACTAAAATGATAAATTTCATTAATAAAACATTTTTGAAAATTTTATGGGCATTCGTCTAAATCGAAAATTACGACATTTTGGGCCTTGATTTATTTGAATAATAAATCATCATAAATTTTCATGCGTGACTGAAGCATATCGATCATAATTATTTCACCATATTTATTCGGTAAAACTGAAATATTCCCCTAAACTTTTTTTTAAATTATTCCCCTTTTTTTGTGGATCGATTTATTAAATTTCGTTCCCGGTTCGTTTTTACTTTTTTTTTCGTTTGATTACGATCATACTCGTTTAGAATTTTGATCTGCCAGGCTACGTCCCCTGTAATTGACTACTCCAGGGAGTCGGCTAATAAAGTCGCTTATCCATCTCTCGCTTTCCTGCCTCTCGCGTCCGCTTTTATATCTTTGCTCCTGTATTCTCCTTTCCTAATGCATTTTTCTCTTTTTTTTCCAATTTGAATTCCTCGCACAAAAAGGTCATTATTTTCATTTCCTCCGTTCGCTCTTGACCCGGTAACAGCCGTTCCTATCCTCCCCCCCCCCCCTCCATTTGCACCCTTATTTGCATACTACCCTCTCTCTCTCTCTATTCCCGTCCCTCATTCACACCTTGTATTCATTACACGAGGCAGGTCAAAAAAAGGTCCCCTTACCACTCAGTCCCCTTACTCATAGGTTCAGACGTGATGTTCAACCTAAGTCCGTGCAGGATTTACAAACATCAAACAGACTTTCGCATGTATGTATGTGTGTGCGAATGTGTTTTTGGAGGATCTAGGGTCGCGAAAGGATTTCACTCGATTCGAACGCGCGTCATGGTAGTCTTCTTAACCATAAACCATTACTCGCAACTTGGCTAGAATTTATGCTCTTTGTGTGTAGGAGCCTTTTTGACTTACCGCTACCGGCGTGTCTTTTGTGTTATGTTTTTGTTTTTTACGCGTCATAAATTGCGTAGAGGTTTCTCCGTTAAGTTCTCGCGAAATGGCGAAATGAAAATTTAACTAGCGGCGAAACGTTCGTCTATTTTTTGAAACAGAAAAAAATACCTGTCGAGCTCACGCGCGGGACGAAATAAACCGAAGGCATTCACATGAGAATTCTTTTGAGCACGCTTTCTGTGTATGCCTCTCGTGCCCGTAGACGACGAGAAATTATTAAAGTTTGCGTGGAAAAAAAAGAATTTGTGCGAGTACACCAGAGACCCGCTATAACACGGCCAGATGTATCACTGAAAAATTGGTATAAGGTGGACTTTTCTTGGATTCCAGATTTAAAAGAAAATCCTTTTGGAACATATTTCCTATTTTTCTCGATTTGTCGAGCATTGTTAAAGCATAAATGCTCCAGGAATGGCAATAATCTTCCACATAATACACGTGAATCGCTACCGGCAGAACATCCATAGTGCGTAATATTATAAATAACCCATAAATTATTTTCTTTCCAATTTTTTACTTGTTAACTAGTTCATAGAGGTTCACTGTTTACTAAATGTATTTGTGCTAGATAAAAATTAGAGTTTCAGAAAAGGCTATATTAACTACAAAACATGTTGCTTTACTACTCGTTTGAAGCACGTATACGAGAAAAAATATGGTGCCAAACACAAAGACGTCTCAGTGACATCATAAACAGCTGATTACTTTTTGCGTATGAAAATAGTTAAGTTGAAATAAAACCCTTTAGTGATATGTAGAAGACAAATTAAACTTTCAACTGTCGTTCTGCATTTCATTTGGTTCGGTTTATATAATGACTAGTCAAGACGACTCGCTAAAATCGCACCGTGTCTAGCTTAAATGGAAACGCGTATTTAAAAAAATTACATCAAATAAGTACCATTTCGACGGCCCCCTGCTTCGGAAGGTTCAAAAAATAATTTCATCGTTCAAAGTTTACGAGGAAAAAATAAAATTTTTACCGATTTGAATTTTTTTCATTTTTTACAGGAATTACTTTTGTTTGTATAATATCAGATGGTTTATCTCCTTATTAGACTGTTCTCACCCGTTTTGTGTAATTCTGCATTATTTTTACTATACCATTACGTATATTAAATTGAAAAGCGTTTCATGGTAACGCAATCTTGCCTGTGACGCGAACGAACGACAGGGATCCCGAGCACCGCGTTATAGCGGGTACTCAGTGACTTTTATGGTCCTTTATTCATGTCATAAAATCTATCTTGTTGCTAAAGTTGCTGATGTTCTTCTATTATCCTGCGTTAACCAATAAGAATGTCATTTCCGTGAGTTGTGACGTTACTTCTACATGTAGTGATCGTTATTTTAAAGCATATTGTTATAGATATTCTAAGTATTTGTCCTCCATGCCAGCATAAAGGAGAATTGCTGTGAAATGTTAATTGTGTTGAACGAAGACTAGCGGAGTTTCTTGTATAACGTTCATTTATAAACCAGGTACAATATTGTATTATGTTGTTTAACATTTCCTACTTTCTCCATATACGTAGTATAGAGAGAGTATTGTTTTCATGAAAAAAATCGACTTCGAGATTTCAACGTAAATACATGTTTTGAGGTCCCTAGAACAATTACGGTTAACCGGAAGTCGCGGTTTATTCGAAACCCGGATCGGTTTTGGCGAAATATCTCTGTTAAAACATCATTATTGTATATACAATTCGATACAAAGGTTATAGAGAATGTCATTTCCTACAACTTTCATTTGAAACAATTTTCCATAGCAGTTATTGTTTAGGAATTATTTATAAATAATCTGTTTTTTCGGTTTCCGTCAAATATCTCCTTAAAAACGTCGTTATTGGTAATATTCGTGAGGACCAAAGTGGTAGAGAGTAATATTTCTTCCAAGTTTTGTTTGAAACAAATTTTCGTAGAACCTTCCATTTAGTAGATAATTAATTTATTCGTAAATTTTCAGTATACAGCGCCACCACCATTTAGCGGTGAACTCTGTAAACATTCAAAATATACCTAATTTACGGCAATAAGGACGACTGTATTCTTTTACGATACAAAAGAATAATTTTGCCTTATAATGCTATTCATAATAATTTAAATATCTATATCCCAAATATGGAGAAAGTCATGTGTTGGCCACATAAGATTTTTTTAATTTCGCTGATTTGTTTATTTTTTATCTTTTCAGGTAAGTCTTCAGTGGTTTCTTTCTCCTTCCAAGCCCTGTTGAAGAAGTAGACCCTTTGTGTCAATTTAGTTGATAGGCTAAGGTAAGAGGGTGGTTCAGTTGCGTATTATTAATTCCTCTTGTCGCCAGGATCAAAGTAATAACTCTTTGTTTATGGGATCCTTTTAAATGTATGTTGACAAATTATCCTAAGCGTGTATAATTTAAGTCTGTCGTTTAGTTTATTTTCTATTCAGTAAATAGTTTTTAAAGACATTGTGCGCATTAACCCTAGAACTACCAAGCGATTTTCACTACCATGGACTACCGGGGGGGGGGGGGGGGGGGGGTTCAGGGGCCCACCATCTAAAATACTATAAAAGTCCATAGTAATGTTTTGAATCAATTTTTATATATTTAAAAACATCATAGGAATAAAGCTTTGTAATTTTAATAAAGTATTGGAAATTATATGTACATTATCTACTATAAAGATAGAAATAATTGCATAAAAACAGTTTTTACATTTTTCCTCTTTATGTTTTAAAGAGCACATTAATTTTGCATTAAGATTGTATCTCGGATTTATTGGTATCACATGACATCGTCTGGCTCGCGACGAATTCTTTTTAAATGAAAAAATTACAAACGGGGAATGCAGTATGTTATCATGTCGTAAAATGCACTATTTTCACCCCCAAGGTCTGTGCCCTGGCTTGGGCCGCTATTCGTTTGGGAAGGGTCTTTCTTTTCCTGGCTCTCTGAACCCGAGGTTTTACGAGACCGCGGGTTTGACCGCCCCTTCTTTTTGCTGTCATACTATCATAAAACGACCACGATGCCATCTGGCTTATCGGTACGGACCGAGCAAATGTCGCATTCATATTGAAAGAAACAAAACGAAAATCCTCCCACATCCTTCCTTGCATGCAAGGTTTTTCACTCCGATACATTGCCCCATGGGAAAACAAGTGAACTGCTAATAAGGAGGGTGTAGAAAAGAATGAAATGCAACTTAATTTGACTATAAATAGCAATACTGGGAGGCGGGAGTTGCAAGAATAAAATTGATCAATCAGAAGGCACTCTATAATTTAGACCACCCGCTTGTCAAGGCATGCAGTCAATGACGAAATAATTTGCAGAAAATTGAAATATACATACATTGATGGTAAACTTCAAGTAATTGTTATCTATAAGTCTCTGCATAATGCAATTAAATATCAAGACGTTACCGTTATTTTTAATAGAGATACACACGAAAACAAAATTTGTGGGCCTCGGAGGCTGATTTTAATTCTAGATTCATTATCGATCCCAAGAATTGACAAGCGTACTCTTTATTTCCATTTATTAACTATCGTTTTATTGCTAATTTATTTTGTTCAAATGGAAAAATTAGGATAGAGCGAATTTAGCGTGAAGAAAATGTAAATGTACCGGAAAAATTCGGGATTATCTAATTAGAGATTTTGGGGAATGAAATATTATTCTCAGGAAAATAAATCCAAACTTAGTTTTTCTGTGAGTGTCATCTATTTATGTCAAATACGTTCACGTTCGCTTGTTAATAGCTCGCAATTTTTTTGTCATTTTTGGCCTTCTTTCAAGTTAGGAAATACGGTAATAATTTGGCTTGCAAAGTTTTTAGCGATCATTTCTCTACTCCGTCAAACGATTACTTTAAGTAAATCCTCCAGGTGGTTGTCTTTTAGAGAAGCGTCGTTTCCTATAACCGCGCGGCACTTAATAAAGGATTCCATATTGCGTATTATTTCGGTTTTTCATTCCTCTCTTTATAACTTCTCAGGAAGGCAGTTTTCTCCGAATCACGAACGAGAAGAAGATTTAATTAAATTAATTATGATTCTTATACAATTACGAGGGGGCGGATGAGATTTTTTTTATTCCTCTCTTCTTTTCATCGCTGGAGAATAAAACCGGGAAAAAGAAGTCTTGTTTGCAGTTTCGCTTCACTGGTTCCTCCGCCTTTCGCATTTCAATTAGGTCGATCCATGGTTGTCTCTAATTGGAATCCTCTAATCCCCACCTCCCTCCTTAACCCGTTGCTCGCAGTTACCGACATTAATCGATTTTCGTTTTCGGCCATAAGATGTTATTGGTGACAGAAGTTTTGGGCGGTATGTTTTTCTGTAGTTCACAGCGAGGAATCGGGTAATTTTCTCAATTGTAATATGACGTTGATTTTACTGTGCAGGCAGTTTTGAACGATTTCATGGAATTCATAATTTTTTCAATGTAGAATTTCCCGAATTTTCGTTTTTTCTGTAATCGTGGAATTTCTAATGGTATCATGAAAATTGAAGAATTTTCGCAGTTTTTAAATATTTTTGAAATTATGTAATTCTTTAAATTTTTGGCACGTGAAATTTTTCTCGACATCCGTTAAATTTTTTATTTCCGATTTTTTAAATTTAAAAATATTTTTTATGATTATTAACCTTTGAAATTCTCGGAATTTTTGATTTTCTTGAAATATTAAGAGTTTTTGAAACTTTTTCGAAATTTTGACATGCTTGAGATTTTTCGAATATGTGAAATTCTTGAAAATTTTTGACATTTCTGAAATTTTTGAATTTTTGGAATTCTAGAAATTTTTCGAATTTTGACATTCCTGAAAAATTTTACTTTTTTGGAACTTGAAATTTTTCGAATTTTTAATTCTTGAAATGTTTGGATTTATTGAAATTCGAAAATTTGAATGATTTTAAAAATTTCAATAAATCGAAAAAATTCAAGAATTACAAAATTTCGAAAATTTTCAGGAATGTCAAAAATTACATGAAAAAATTTATACTTGTTTTTTCCACGATCAATTTAACATCTCCTTAGGTACAAGAAAGCTTGAAAGGTAAAAAAAAATAGCATCTTTTATTCTTATCTTTTCTAGCTCGTCTGAGTTTGAGCATGGTCGTCATTTTGAGTTGTTTCCTTTTCTCTTATTGTATCTTTGGCTAAGATCTGATTTGTGTTACTGTTTATTAAATCCTGAGTAAGCCAGTATGCAGTGCATCACATGCCGCTTCGTAGGGTCTGCCTACCTATTGTGTTAAGCCAATAAGGGTCAACTGTTTTTAACCGGTAACAGGAGAAAATTTCCTCGATCCGGGAGTAATAAGAAGATTAGATGTTCATTTAAGAAAGACTATCTTGAATTATTCTAGTTTAAGCTTTATAGCGTTGATTTTTCTCATCATCCTTGAAGTTATGCAGTTCTTTTTTGTGTAAATATTGGTCCATATCTATATTAAATTTGCGTCTGGTCTTTAATTCGTATTTAACAGTTTTATGGGTCCTTATATCGAAATTTAAAATTTAATTTATTAACATTTAATTTTGTCATTACCTTATTGATTTTTAAATTGAAATAAAAGATCATAATTAATTTCAATCTCCGTTTTTACTCACTTTGGTCTTCTTATCACACCGTAATTACCTTCTCAAAAAATACAAATTACGCCCCAAACGTTTTTATTCGCGGATGCTTAAGTAAATACCTTGAAAAGATAACAATTTTTTAAAAAAGTTTTAAATCTTATGATATCATTGATCATCGTTTTCAATTTTTCCTTCGCTAATTTTTTCTTTATGACTGGAATTAATTACGGCTGCAGGTTGTCTCTCTCTTTTTGTAACCCGAAGTGCTTTCTCTTCTTTTATTATCTCCTCTCTCGCTACTCCCTCGTCACTCTACCTTCCATATCCCTCCCACGCTGCCGTTCTGTAGAATACCCTTGGCATTCTATCCTTTTACGCGCATCCCTTCTCATTTACCCCTATTTCTTCTCTTTGTCTCTCTCACATGCCTTTTGCGCCGTGGCCCTCATTTATCCCTCATGCGGTCGTGCATTTATTCTCTTCATTTTTCCTTCTCGCACTCTATAATTTCCTTCTTAATACTTCATTATTCTCCCCTTCTTCGAGTGATTAGTAAGTATAAAAATCGTCCACACAAATTTCAGTCGTAAAAGCGTTAATTATTTATTGGAATCCATTTTGTGTGTAAGTCTGAAGTTACTCATTAGGTCATAAATACCCGAGTTTTTCAATGTGGCGAACACAAAGTTGTATCCTAGAATGCAACCATAATTTTGCAAAAAAGATAGGAATAATTATAAATAAAATAAGATCAAAGTCAGAGATATTCTTTATGTTCTGAAATACTTGTGGAAAGAAATGTTCCGAACAAATCAAATTAATCGTGCTAAAGAAACGCGATTTTAAGCATTCCAGAAGAGCACAGTCAGGCTGCCAAAGAGTACAGCAATGCTCGCGACCATGAAGTTGAGAACCTGCACTAGGTTATGTTAAAAAATGTCACGCAACTGGTCGCGTGGCGTACTGAGTGCGCCGCTGCATTGTGTGGGAAATGCGAACGTAAACAGTAATAATAACGATAGATTCATTCTAAATTTTGTTTATTTAGCCTTGTAATGCATGCTATGATTTATAACTCTCATTGTTGAAGTTATTGTTAGGATTTTCTACTTTATATACGAACTAAATTTTCAAGATATATCAAGTACCATATGATATTTTATATCATTAAAATTTTTTATCATAATGTATTTACATAAGCGTCATTTTAAGCACAAAGATGTAAAACTAGAAGAAATAATGCTAAAAAAATTACGGTGTAGAAATATTTCAACTTTTACAGGCTAATCGCGATGCGTGTTTAACACAGCGGAAGCTACGCACATAGCTTTGGTTGATAACAACTTTTTCGATTAGTCATGCAATAAAGATAGGATAGATAAGAGAACAATGTATATGAAGCATTCTTTACAAATTGACAGCATGTTAAAAATACTTGGCGTACTCCGTACCCACTTAAGGGTTAATTGAAAAGGTGGTTCCAAATTTTCGTCGGTTTTCTGCGGTCTTTGCGTTCCCAGCTTTCTGCCTAACTAAATCAGACCGTTTTTCGTGCGAACATTTCACGTTTAATTTTTCAAGGTGATTTTTACAGGCCCACTTGGAAAATACTTTGCGAAAATTTTAGTTTTAGGTAAGAAATAGCAGGTGGTATTATTATTATTATTTGTACGTATACGGTGTCTTTGGGTGGATTTCCCTGCGTCATCGACCAGTATATTTCAACATTATTGTTTAACCTTACGTCTTTATTTTTGTTTCCTGCCTTGCTAATGTGTTTATTTCATTTCCGGCGCGTTTTCCTTTCTGCTAGCTTACTTGCCCTGTCTTCTGTTTACACAATTAAGTCCTCCCTCTCGTTTCTCTGCCTCCCCAGTGTTTGTTTTATTTCCTACGAGTCATTCGAGTCAATTTTACGTCTTGCTGTTTCCTTAGCCTATTATTTTCTCTTTATTACCCTCTGCCTCATGCCTTCCTTTATTACTCGTATTTTCTTTCTCTCTCGTTCCGCAATATTCCTTTCCTTTTCCTTTACTCATTTTATCATCCTCCCTCCCCAATCTCGTAATACGACCCCCCCCCCCGCCCTCCCCCCCTCTCACTCTTCCTCCCCCATAACCCTCCCCGTTCCCTCGGCACCTCCACATCCTCCTTGATCTTATTTTCTCCTCCCCAATCCATCTCCTCCCCATCCTCTTCAACATCTTCGAAATCCCTGCGCAGCTCAAACTTGCTCGTTAAGCGAGAGGGAATGGAAGTGTGAGAAATGGAAGGAGAGAAAGAGAGAGAGAGAGAGGTGTTTCTCCTGATTGCCGTTCCCTTTGTGTGCTTTGGGCGGAAATAATGAGAGAGAGGGAGAGAGTGGAAAGGGGAGTGTGATATGGAAGGAGAAAGGGTTGAAAAGGATAATGCTGTCCAAATCAGATCCACTCTTATAGTTTTCCCTTCTCTGTTTCTCCCTCTCCTTCTCACCTGTCCCCTATCCCTATTAGAAATTCTCCTACCACGGAAGAGAAGGGTTTTGATACCCCTTCCATTGAAATTCAATTCAGGGTTCGGATGTGTGTTCGTAAATACAAAGGAAGACCTAGGATAATTAGTCGTGATGGTAGGGAGAGGGATGTTTTTTTTTTCTTTTTCCTTAGTTTAAGGATATCTGCTCGAGTGGCGGTCTTTTGTCTGAGAGGGAGAGAGATCGTTCGTCTTTTGTCTGTCACGGGAGGTGGAGTGGGTGGTAAGGATTGGAGTCCAAAGTATTCCCATAAGTTGCCAACGCTGTACATTCAAAGGGATCGCTCGGGTGCTCTTGCCTGGATGTCTTTTCTTGACGCTAATTGGTGTAGCGAAGTTCGTATCGCTGCATAGGGACGGTTGGATGACATAGGGGGCGTCTCGGGAAGCAATCCGGTTGCCGGAGAGGAACTCGATTTTAAGGGTTTCGCTGAGTCCTGCCTGGAAGTTAAAAAGCAACGCGAAAGTTCGACAGTGGCAGAAAGCAACGTATTATGATCGCTCAAGTTCTACGAAAGGATCACGGAAACAATTTTTTAGGCAAAATATTTGTTTTTGATCGAGATGAATCAAACTTAATTTTTAGGTTATTTATTAATCCGCTAATGTAATAGTTTTGTCATTAAGTCCGTCCGTTACACTTCCGTGTCCGGTAAACCACTTCTTAGAGTTAGGGCAACCAAATTTTGAGGGATTATTAATGGCCATAATTTCTTCCAAGTTCGAAATTTGGAGACTCCAGGGGCAGTCTAAGGGGTTTTATTGGAGGGCAATAAAAACCTGCCTTTAATATCTCATTCATCAGTTCTAGCCTTACTTGTATTTCTATGATAGCCTTAAAAGTATAAGAGGTCGCAAAAATATTTGATTTAATTAGGTTGTAACTTTGGATGCCCCTGTAAAATTATCATCTCTTATCGTTTCACCGGTGTTTTTTTTTTCCCGATGGTCCAATTTTTATTCTTAATGGAGAATATGAAAATTTAAAAAAATTATTACGCAGGAGTGGATCCAGTCTTGAAGAAGATTCGACTCATTCGATTTTAGTGAGGATTGTAGGAATTCGAGCGTGTCATATTAAGTTCACATTATCGTCATGTAGATGGAAGTCCCTGATTTTCAGATTCCATCATCTATTTTCAAAATCTAATCTGTTGACCTAAATTACAAGTAATTGGGTTGGTCGGAATCTCGTTTCATTTATGGACTCCGGTTTGAGACGAGAACGAATTTCAATTCGATTTAAGTGTCGATGGTTAAATTTTAATGCTCGTATTTTAGCGGTAATTTGCGATTTGTGCCGTGGAAGCGTCGTTAGTAATTTATTTAACGCTTCCGGATTTGTAGCTTAATATCTAAGTTATTGTAGGAATGAGGAATAGCGGATTTTATTAAATGAATGATATTGAATTCTGCCACAGGAAATTATAAAGCTGACGAACATTTTTATTTCGAAGTCATATAGAATAAAAATTCGGAAGATTTAATAAGAATGGCGAAATAAAATTTGAAATTTTGACGGAATTGCTTTTCTGGGACCTGCTTTCTGCCGCGTCTTAAAATGAAATCCTGTTTTAATATCCTGCTTTTGCTGACTTGGCAAAAAAATTTTGCGGCACGTTCTTTCGGGGAAAAATATTTAATATATTATAATGTTTAGTCCATCTCTGAATTGTAGTTCCTTCATATCTTGTTCATGAGAATGGAAATTTAATTTCAAGCTTGCATCTTTTAGTTCATTTTCATTCATTTTAAGTAGTCTTTTTCTTTGAAAATGCATACGCTTTTCATCCGTCAAATGTTAATTTGATTAGGTAATCATAAGATTTTTTGGCTTGTTCAAGGTCTGTTTTGATTTATACGCGATGGAATGATTTATTTTCCATGATTGATCAGTAATAATTTAGAAGCAGCTTTATTCGGGCTTCGATTTTTCTCGGTAATGTCTCCCTTCTTAGACACACCGAGCTTTTAACAATTATACATTTCACTGTCATTGCGAAATCGTAGTTGAAAATTTCCTGTTACTATTACAGTTAGGTACAACGATAATGGCAATATTATTATTTCATGGAGTACTATTAAGTATTTCACATTTCCCTGTAACGTGGTCAGTAATAGCAAATTATTTCATATTGCAATAAAAGTAAAAGGAGATTGATCAGATATCATAATGGATTTTTCTTTTAAATGAAAAGCTATAATAAAAATGTTTTAGCTTCCATTTCTTAGGCGCTGATTTTTTTCCGTTAAAAATTAATGAAACATTTTATTAAGACCTTGAATCACTTCGAATATAATTTTGAATTCAGTTCTATATAGTATCTTCTTGAATCTAAGACGGGTGAGCAAATCGCGGCCCGCGAGCCACATAAGGCTAACGAGAGCATTTTTGACTGTCGCGATGCCATCATGGAAGCCACCCGTGAAACGTTAAAGAAATAATTTCATATTTGTTAGTTAAAATTATGGCCGGAAAAGCTTATCTGATGAAATTATGCCGCTAAAATATTTTTAATAATAATGAGTGAATCTACCTTTGATGTGAAAGTACATTGAACAAAAATGTAGATAAGGGTTAGTAGAGTATAAATTCCTTGTTTTTTAACGTTTGTGTGTGTGTGTAGAGGCGCATTAGTCAACGGTAACTTCCCTCAAACTCGCACGTCTAATACTACTGTCCCTGGCGAGACATAACAGTCCGCAAACCAAGTAAATGTGAGTGTATGTGCGTGTTTGAGTCTTTTATCGCCAGCCTTATTTAAATTTTGATATATAAGTTGTTCTTTTGTCTAATATGCTAAAATATTTTCAGTTGCTGGCTTTCGCTAATAGGATCCCCGTTCTCTCAAGTAAATTCCCATGTGAACAGTAATGCGGGCAGCCGAAGCATTTGCATCTGTTATGCGGCACGTCTAAGCACCTGAAATTGCTTAGTATTTAATTAATTGTAAACATTTTGCACGTTCCTTATCTAAACTGTGGAAAGGGGTTAAATCAGGAAAACGATGACAGCTTCATAAGAACAGCATGGATGCAGGTTTCTTGTGTCCTTATGTTAGTAAGCAAGTGACTGCTGTTTAAAGGTTTCGTTGAAAGCCTAAAATCTTACAATTTTACGGCGTTTTCGCAAATTTCCGTCGCCTCGTTCATTAGCGTTAAGCTGCATTTTGCTAAAGCCTCTCAGCAATTCGGGGCCCGCGCATTTTTTCCCAACTCCCCTCTCTTATTTTCTAGTCACCCGAGCTAAAATTTCAAATTTGTGCGAAAACCGTAGTGGATTACTCGCGACATCAGCGATCTCAAAAGTAATTATCAGCGATTACACTCGTGAATAGTTTAAAACATTTTCAATAGTTTATTAAAAAATACAATACGTAAAGAAAATTGTTAGCTTTTTCTATGGATAACAAAATTTCGATGCGCAATTAAAATGACCCTTGGCAGCGTACGCAACGCTATCACTAATTTGAACATTTTATCACAGCAGTGTAAACAGTGGTATCACTTAGCGACGTATTTAACATAAATGTAGAAGAACGATCAAAATATCTCTTAAACTATCAGTTTTATTAAAAATGTTTCAAACAAAACTAGTAGAAAATGACGATACAACTTTTATAATAACAATTATTTATGAAAATTAAGTTTTAAATGAGATATTTGGAAAAAACTGAAAAACGATTAGAATAAACATTCACTTCCGGTGGACCCGTTTTAGCCATTTCATTTGCTAATAAAAATCCTAAGTATAAAGTTTTTGATCTGATTATTAGTTTTTGAGTTCGAGCGCCCACAAAATCTCTATCACATACATACATACACAAACATCATTGCGAAAATAGTCAAAACGTGTTCTAGGAACCTTAAAACGTGTATTTCCGTCGAATTCTCGAAATCGATTTTTTTCATGAAAAAATCCCTATTCTACCTATGAAGAAAGTATAAATGGATCTCGGAGGTGGCAATTGCGCATTTGTATTCACCTTCAGCACGAAAGTGTTCTCAATTAACGCTTTGGGATGTAGTTGAACGGATTTCGTTTAATTTAAAAGGAAATTTTTTAGTCGTATATCAGGAAGGAGCAGCACCGTTTGTTTAGAATGCACGAAGCGAGCTGTCTGCGAGGTTCGCGTTAAAAATAAGGATCGAGCTAAGGTGGAAATTCTGCTCTAACGTGCAATTTACAGCAGTGTTTCCAGATTTGCTATGCCTGAACTATTTCCAGCTTTGTTTTCCTTTTTTTTTTCTCTGGTTGATATGTTGTAACATCATATGGAAATCAAGATGTTTTTGGGTCTAACTTTTCCTTAAAATTATTGAAATATCGTGGGATGTTTCGTTTATGTCATCAGCATCTTATTTTAAATGAACAGATTAACCTGGAAATATATCATAAGAGAAAAAGGAATGTTTACTATTTATGTTCACTCGTTGAAAAATGTGAGCTCTCCCATGGGGCTCTTGCTTTTTACCGTACTATTTTCATCGTGTTCGATGAAGTATACGTACCGCATGAGCTAAGGATGCTATTATATTATAAGGGAATTGGAAAGGTCATTAATGTTGGTGATATGTAGGTCCTCGATGATTTAAAATCTGATCTGTTTTCGAAAGCACTTCGCGCCGGATATACAAAACAAATTAATTTATTTCGGTTATTCGAAGGAATGTCATTTAGATTTGCTGGAATAAACACTTATTTTATATGCCTTCTATTGCTTAATTAAGTACCAGCATGAAGGAATATTGCAACCCATTCAAAATATATGAAGGCCGCCTCATATAAAAAAGGTGTTGACCAGGAAGTGTCTATTCCGGAAAACCTGCGTTTTTCCGATACTGGACCAAATTTTTGGCTTCTTCGGATTAGAATTGGAACACTTCATCTCTCATCGAATCGAGTTCTGGCTGTTAGAAATTTTGCATTCTCATGGTTTCGTTCCGAGATTCGAATATATTTGTTTCTTTTTTTACGAATGCTCCGGCATAGAAATTGTCGCATATAAATACAAATAACTCCAAGAAAAATCGTCGTCCAATTCGCGGAAATCGACTCAGGAGCCTCCGAAAACGCGTAAGAGGGGAAGGAAGGAAAATTCGCGCTCAGGCTGTCGCACCGTCGATACGCGAATCATCGCATCGACGGCGCATTTGAAAGGCTTCGAACCACGACTCGTACCGCCCCTTCCACTGCAGGCGGATACCGGGGGCATTCCACTTTGCGTAATTTTATCTCCGCCCGAGGCTAGTCATTCTCTATTCCGGCTTCGCAAACGTCGTAAAACGCCCGCGAATCGTTCGCCCTCCCCCCCTCTTCCTCTGCCTTTCTTCATTCCTCTCCGCTGTCTCTGTACGGAAGCACGGGTCGCGTGTGATTTAGCCGCCAGTCACTTCCAAATATTTCCATAGCTAACCACCCTTTATTGTATCTCTCAATTTTTTTCCTCTCCGTTCCCCGAAAACCTTCTTAGGAGAACACTGAACTCCAGTTCCTTCAACTTATGCTCGTTTTATCGTCTCACATCCTCCAAACTCGCTCTTCCTTATTCGTTTTCTTGATATTTACCATTCTTCTTCTCGCGGTTTTTCCTCTCCTCGTGCATACACAAACGCGCGCGCACACACACACAACACACATACACATAGTGAAACTTCTATAAGTCGAACCTCGAGGGAAACAAAAATATTCGACTTTTAAAAAGTTCGAGATATATAGAAGAAATATAATATGAAAAAGATTTTGTCCTGTAAAATGAATTCAATTTGAGTTTTGGAAAATTCGAGTTATAGACGTTCGACTTATAGAAGTTCGACTGTATACATAGACACATATATCCGTGATTATTCATGGTTAAAGCGTGGTTCTCCACATACTCCTATTTTCCGCGGTCTTCATGTCTGTCTTTCCCTTTCAGGTGTGTGTCAGCTAAAACCTTTTCCTACCTCTTTCTCCTTTTTCTTCCAGTTTTTCTTCTAATATGTCTCTACCCATTCCCTTCCCTCCTATTCACCGTAGTACTTCCTTATTTTTCATCCTATCTGTCCATTTTTATCTTCAGCATTCTTCTCCAGTAGTTTATATCATATGTAAATTATATCATACATAAATGATATTATAGACATATATATGCATACATTGATGCCAAAGGCTAGAAACAATTCAATTTTAAAATTTCGCGGATAAGGAGTCCTTCTTTACGGTGACGTATTCCTGTGTGAATCTTGCAATAGCGTCTTCCTTGTATCCTGAAGAACTTTTATCTGGAAACTAAAGGCGATAGAACTGATCCTCTTTGGTAATTAGAAAGGATTCTTTTGGTTCCCTTGGAAGACAACCCCCTTGTACGTACGTTTTCTCTACGCAATTCCTATTTCCGCCCTTACTTCCTATACCTTCTAAACCAAGCTAGTAACTTAAAATGAACCTACGTAGCATTGAAAATTTTCAAAATCAGTAGAGATTGTATTTAGAGTTTAAAATATTTGTAGTTAATTTAGCGTCATTATTTTATACATTGACCATTACAAAAATGTAGAAAATATAATTTCCTACATCTTTTATTTCAAACAATATTCCATAGCAGTTATTGTTTATAAATTATTTATAAATAAACGGTGTTTTCGGTTTCCGTCAAATATCTCTTTTAAAACGTCCTTATTGGTAATCTTCGTGAGGACCAAAGTTGTAGAGAATAATATTTCTTCCAAGTTTTGTTTGGAACAAATTTTCGTAGGACCATCCATTTCGGAGATATTTTGCTTATTCGTAAATTTTCAGTATACAGCGCCAACACCATGTAGCGGTGAATTCTGTAAACATTCAAAATATAATTTACGGCAATAAGGACGACTGTATTCTTTTACGATACGAAATTATAATTGTTTTAATAATTGTTTTATAATGCTATTCATATTAATTTAAATATCTATATCCCAAATATGGAGAAAGTCATGTGTTGGCCACATCAGATTTTTTGTTTTTCTTCAAGTTTTTCGTTCACTCCGAAATGTATCCATCAATGCATTTTCGTTTGCTCTCCTCTTCTATGGAAGAAGTAGCTATATTTTTGTCGTAGTATTCACTTCGAGACCATCTCGAACTTCGCGGTATGCATATGCTCCATCCGCTTTGTTATATTATAATTAACTTTCATATCGACATTGATACGATGTTCGTAGCATCTTCTCTTCCTCGTTATTTAGTTATCTCTTCATTTCTACTCATTATTAGGCCGTTATATTCATCCTCCATGCTTATACCAATTTATCCCAACGCGGTCACATGATGTCGAAAAAAATCGAGATTAAAAATTAAAAACGAAAAATGCGAAGTTATTTTTGTTAGTGCGTTTCATCGTTTGATATTTGAATTATCGACAAATTATGTCTCTACTTTTTTATGGTTATTGGGGAGAAGGTTTTTCAATGTGATATTAGCCGTCGACTGAGCTCCATAATTACCTTTTGAATCTAAAATATTGTTGCTGAAATTAAGGAATTTTCTGTTAACTATTTTCCATTGCATTTCTGCCAAATTGGCATTAGTCTTACTAATTAATATGATCGAAAACAGCAGTAATCCTATCCTCTCCTTCTCTCTCCCTCGCCTTCGCCACACCATTTGCTAAGCCTCCGTTTCCATATTCCTTAAGTCCTCTCCTCCATCTAAACCTCTTCCTGTCTCTCCCTATCTTATATTCCATGCCCTGTTATTTTCATGCCTTTCTCCGCCATTGCTACGCGAACATCATGTCGAGTTACCCGCGGGATCTTCCTTGCCACCTCCGCACCCTCTCTTTTCCCTCCTCCAAACAACTCTTCTCCGCGCTCTCCTACCTCCTTCCGATGCGAAATAGTAAGCCGAAGGTAAAACGCGATCAAATCTGCGAGGGAGGGAGAAATAGAGAGAGAGAAGTAAAGGCATTAAGCATTCAGAAGCAGCAGCAGTGAGGGTATTAAACTATTCACGCTTTCCCCCATAGGGAGCTTTGGTTTACGGGTAAGAAAGCACGGCGGAACCACACGCACGCACACTACCCCCCCCCCCCCCCCCCTCCCCCCCTCTCTTTCCTTCTTCCGTCTGCATACACAAAGACGTTTTAAGCTTGTGGGAAGGAAAAGTCGAGTGGTATGTGACGTTCTGTTTCTCTTGCGGAATGGGGGAATTTCTTTTTCATCGTAAGGCGGCGATAATTTCGCGTTCAAATCCACTGCGACGTATTCGAGAGCTTCGGGTGGTGTGGGAGGATGAAACCCCTCGGAGATCCACTCCCTGGAACGTGTGCGAGGTGGTTATTGTCGGATCCTAGGTGTTTTGATTGCCGATGCCGCTTCACAAATAGCCACGGTTAGCGGTTGCGTTTGTAGAAGTTAGACGTCGTTACTCGACGTGAAAGTAGATAAAGGGTCGAAATCCGCGTTTAAGCCTGTTGGATGGTGTATTTAAGATGGTTCTCTTAGTAACATCTTATCAGAGTGAGTTTTCGCATCCTTTAAATGAATTGGTGAAACTCTTACTGGTTTCTTGCCCCATAAGATATAGTGCGGGGGTCGGCAACCTATGGCTCAGACATAATTCGTATTTTATGGTTCTAGGTGAATTCGTCGAAAACAGATTCTTCGAAAACAAAAGATTAATATTATATAATAATAGTAAAAGTAATAAACAGTAGTATAAGAACTACTATTAGAATAAAAAGACTAAAATTTATAAAATAATTTGTAAAATTGTAATAATTGTAGTACTATTTTAAAAGAATTTGTCGAGAGAACACATACTAGTGATCTAAAGAGTTGGTCAGAAATCTCAAGTTATTTCCCTCCATTTAAATTCGATTGTATGAATCATTCTGAACGTCAATTGTTTTCATTAAAATTTCTCCTGATTTTCGACTAATTAGCTTTAGCTTTCGACGAATTCGTTTTCGACCAATTTGTTATCGTCGAATTCGTTTTCGGCGAATTTGTCGGTTACAATATTTTATATATTTATTACAAGTAAGTAGCACAATCAAATATTTTTGGAATTTTAGTGAACTAACGGTATATTTTATGGTGAGAGTAATTATTCGCCTGTAGAGTATGCTTATTCTAATTTTGTAACACTGTTTGTTCTCGCAAAGTTCATGTGCCTGCCGTTCTCTCTCGCCGCCTTTGTGACTAATGAACACAAAATACGGAATTTCAGACCGATAGATACAAATGCATACCATTTAAGATGTAATCCTTCTTTCAGTATACCGGCGGTGTTCAAATAATGAAAATTATTATTTAATTGTTTAAATTTATTATTGGCTCGCTAGACCATATATTGAAGTGAATTTCACACGCCACTTTTGAAATGTTTCCGACTACTGATGTAGTGTATAATATTGCTGATTGAATCGCTGTTACATGGTATTGAATCGTGTATGTAACTGCAGAGTTATATTTTATTGCATATATCAACTCTCGTTCGCTTTTTTAATTTTGTCAGCGTTTTCTACCATCAGTCAACTAGCATGTAATTGTTAGTATAGAAGCCGAATCACTGCAGAAACTAATCAAATTGAATTGATTGATGGAGAGAATATATGGAATTTGGAAAGTTAATCTTACATTAGGTAGCACTCGTTAACCAATAGATCCTAAATGAAGTGGAATTAATATTTTGAGAGGTTATCACGCGAAATTTTCCTCGTAAAATTTACTGAAGAAGCCGGTACTTCGTGGAACTCTATTATATAGGGCAGTGATGGCGAACCTTCTATTGCCCGCGTGCCAATATTACTGAAGTTGTCGAATTTTTTCCGTCTCGCGTGCCACAAAAAAGTCGTTGATTTTTTTGCGTGTCAACTGAATAAAATTCGTGATCAAGACATAAGATGGTAACCGTAAAAATAACGTTTACAATAGTTGACTAAATAACACCAATGTTTATGCGGTGCTAAATCAGTACGATAAATGCTTTGATTGGTTTTCGCCTTTCGTTGGCGTGCCAACCAAAATCGTCTTGCGTGCCACTTATGGCACGCGTGTGTGTGAAATGATGAATTTATATTGTAGGAAAAACACCGAACGAATATCTACAATTATTCATGTTATTTGGGCGAAATTTTTAATTTTTTTAAACAACTGGCGAATTGCGCTAGTTAATGGTATTACCAAGGTCTTATTTATTTAGAATGCCCCTTACGTTATACCATTTCCCATTAGTAACTAGTGGCCTCCTGTTCCGATTATGGGTCGTTGCATTTCCGTCGTCTTCCTAATTGCCTCGGAGGTTATATATATATATATATAACGTCTAACACGAGTGTAGATTACGTGTCCTCGAAGGCACGGTTAACTCGCGTCTTTAAAGGCAATTGAGCGCGTCATCAACTCGCCGGTTACTTATCGCACTGCAGTTGAAAGTCTGTAGTGAATTGCTGCGCTGTTTATCGCTGAATTTTAGTGTGGAATCGGTGGGTAATTGGGCTTACTAAAGGTTCGGCCTTGAATTAATTGCTCGCATCTGGATATCTTTCCGACGAATACGTCATCCGACCGTAACTCGTATTTGGATGGCTGTCTACCGTAAAAAGACATTAAGCCGCCCTCTTTCGCAAGAGGCGATAGCCGCGGTCCAAGGACTATCGAGTGTTTTTGTATGTTTTTATGACTTTTCCACTCGATTTCGAGTGAATGCGTAAATCTCGTCCGTATTGGCCGGAGATAGAAACGAAACGGTCGCCATCCTCTTCTACAGATTTTACGTCTATACTACCTTTCGCGGATTACGACTTTGAAAGTAATTAAAAGTCCGTCCGTAGCTTTTAATGGATTCCGTTCGGTCGTCGCAAAAAAAAAAGAACGTCGTATAGATGTTTATATGTTTCGGAGAAACGTCGCCATGCTTCCTGCGATAGGATCGCAGTATCTTGCACTCAATCGGGATAATGGCTGCAAGGGGCGGTGCATCCAGTCGCAAATCCTCGGCGGAATGACGGAATGCCGGTGTTTTTACGGAGTCACCCGTCCGTCAGAATTTATTACGTCGCATTACGTTTTATCCTCATTCAGGGATCCTTTGTTCGATTTATTTCGTGAAACAGATGTTTGCTCGCATCTGTCAGTTTTTAATCGTTGCGGTTTTTAAAATAAAAAGGATCTTGTCCATAAAAACTATAGACACAAGTTTCAACTTTTCCTTGGAACATCCCGCGTTCAAGTTTGTCGTTGTCGCACCAACTCCAGATTTTATGGTTGTTAACGTTTATTATCGGTAGAACAATCCGGAGATGTTTTGAGATAGACCGATTAATCGATCGAAAATTTCGGCGGTGTAAATCTCGTAATGTCTGAATTTTCGAATGGTCTTACGACGCAGACGCTTCTGGAATTTTAAAGAGCACCTTCGCTGGCATTATTTCTGACAAACGGGTCCGATCAAATAATAAAAATCCGCGAAGATAATTTTGACGCCGACACACGAAAGAACAGAAGCGAGCATAAACTTTTCGTCACACTCGACCGGTGGTGACGACTGATACATTAAATATCAGCCGAGCCTTTGTGTAATGTTCGACAAAAAGCGAACGATTTACCGCCAGCGATTGCAACACCGGAAAAGTTTTTGTTCACGATTTTCACGACGTTTGAAATACCATTTCGTCACGCTCCTTTTTGCCCAAAGGGATGGAATGGAAAAAATTACGGTTGTTTTTTCAAATCGTCTTCGCTCCAAAATTGCCGCGGTTAATGTGCGTCAAAGATCGTTCGTAGAGGGACGTGGTAAAGGGCGTGGGAGAGGTTGGGGACATAATGTGAGGAAGATGGATGTCTCTTGGACGACGCGAATGTCAACGCTTTCGTCGGGTTTGGAACCCATGCAGTGTGGTTCGGAAGCTGTATATCATTCAAAGTTTCGTGGAAACCCACGTCAGAATATTTTCCCCTCTTTGTCTTTGCCGCACTGATCGGACTGTTAATATTCTTAGATGTTAACTGACGTCAGGAGAGTTGCTTTGAAATGTCCCAAAATTACGATGGTATAAGTAATACGTCTTCGATTCATTATTTTTAGACTATAATTTTGATGTCAGCATTAAGTTATTATTTGTTTTTAAGCAGCGCATAAACAACATTTCACAAATTTGAGACCTACAATATGCAGTCGCCGAATTTTAGCTCTCAAGTGGCTAGGGCGTATCATTTGCCATATATATGAAATATAAGGGGTCGCAAGGAAATTTTTCTTAGTTGAAGGGTCTTTGTAAAGTTTGGAAACCGCTGCTCTAATTTCGGTGAATTTCCGTGATGTGTTTTGTGTGTCGTAGAATTTTTATATTACTTTTGATTAGGGAACTCAAATTCAAAACTCCTAGGTTTATAAATGTATTCTGCTGGTATTCTAAACCTATGAGTTTTAAATTTGAGATTACTAATCAAAAGTAATATAAAATTTTACGACACACTTAAATGACGGAAATGCACTGAAATTAGAGTGAGTGAGATTAGAAAATTTTTGCAGTCCCAAAATCAAAGTACCTCCTGCAGTATTTTTTCCGTTTTAGCACGTTAAAGCAAAAGTTATTTTGCAAAAAAAATATTTTATTTTTCGTCTTAATAATTTCGAGTTGGTCCGTCAGTCATTCGCGCATCTTTTGCGAATTTCTGAATTCACGGGTACTAAACTACATTAGTATCCCAAAATCGATGTACCTCCTATAAAAGTCATTTTATAAGAAATTTATTTTTATTTTCGTATGAAGATAAGCGCGGGATGCCACGCCATTTAATGCTGTAACATTTTTATCTTATTTTGTACCTCTTCTACTCTCGCTATTTGTTTTTGTATTTGTTTCGATATATGTATTTCGATTAAATGAATTTTTGACTGAGAATAAGTAGGGTAGTGGTTGGCATGGTGATGTGATATTGGAGCGTATATGTATATGACCTCGTGACCGCTGCCGTAGCTATTAAGGGCTGCTAGAACTTTTTAAAGCTCAGCTTCTGAAAAATATAAAAATTGTGAATATTATGTGCAAGATCTTTCTTAAGATTCGTAGCTGGTAAGTCATGATAAGAATAATAATATTGTTTCAGTGCTTTGATATATGTCGAGCGCAATATGTAGGAAAGAGTCAATTTTATAATTCCATGTTGTTGTAAAAGAAATTGAAGTGGAATATTATGGAGTCCGAAGGCGGAAGCTTAAGCATTCAAAGCATATTGCCTTAGTCGAAAGGCTATTAGAAATTCGACCGATTTATCGGCCCTGTTCAGCAGTCTCATGATTAATCATCTTTCTATAGTCATCGTTAGAGCGCGGGTGCACGTTCCGCGCTTATGCACGCTTCCCTTGTTTATTTGATTGTGATAGTGAGGTCAATCCCTCGTCAAATCTTTAAACTTAAGAGGATCGGATGGAATAATACCGATCGAATCGAAACGAAACTCCCCCCTCCAAGCTGGAAGTAGTACCCATGGTCATTAAAACGCAAGACAGCGCCGGATGCATATGCGTAAGCAAATAATGTAACTTCCGGCGAAATATGCCGGCCGTCTCTTGAATAGCGCGAACCGCGCTCGATCGGAGAACTGTCTTGTCACTGGCGTCATCCCCGAGCCGTCCCACCGCCCGGCTTTCGCCTTGGGGCGGAGGAAATCGAAAATCGACCACCCCCTATTTTTATTTTTACTTTGCGGCCGTGGGAGGGGGAATGGTGGGAAAAGGGGGAGGGGGAGTGCGGTGGGAATCGGAGGAAGGAAGGGTTTTCTGTGTCGTGGGGAGAGGTTTCGGAGAAGGGAGGAGATGGGTGGTTTCTGTTCTCGGCGTACCGTGCTGCCCTCTACCCAGTAATGGCGATCCGGCCCCCTCCCTACCTCCCCCATTGTAACGATCCGGTACCGACCGCTGCCACATTCCGGACTCCCCTACTCCTCCCCTAGCTCTTTAGATTCTCCGGTTTTTGAAGGTTTTTCGTGTTATTTATCCGTACGCTGATCTAATTCTGTTGTCAACGCGGAAATGCGATGAAATGGCGTACTGTCTTACTGTTCGCGTTAATAGCGTCGATGGTTCGTTATTAATAATGAAAATAATCAAATGTAGAAACGTATTAGCCATGTTTCAAAGGACTTTAAAAGTAAGTTTTTCATTTGAGAACAGTTGCATCTTTGTGCATAACATTTTATGCAAGTTCGATGTTTTATTGTGTTCGATTCCAGTATGTTTATTTTATCAAGTCAATTAACTCTTTCAGGTATCCTTGCCGATCTCTTTAATTATAATAATATTATAATTACCACAATTTTCTTGTGTTACCCAATTTTTTAAAGTGGTTATAAATCGTTGGTAACATAATCTATGTAGGTATATTGTTTTCTCTTTGAGGATTTGAGTGCGTAATCATGATCGTTTTATTTCTTAACAGCCATTAAGAAACTATATAGTGAAAGAATGACGGTGTCGGAAATAAATATTCGATGCGATCTGGCGTATGCTTATTTCGTTGTTGTTTGTGCGATAGTTTGTATGGCGAGCTGATCGATAAATATCCCATTCGGGTCGGCTGGTCCGTTTGTATTACGAATGCATCACCATTTACAAACTGGTTGCCATCCAGGGTGCCGCGACACCCTGAAGTCTGCAGCTGATTTTTATGGGTCGCGCGAAATAATAAATAAATCAACGTTTTGGATGTTTTTATAGATGACTAGGACAATAATTTTTCTCCGATAAATTGATTGCGGTGTGGTACCAACAAATAGATAATTAGGTAATTCCAAAGGTTGTAAACCTCGCTTCAACACTGGAATGCCGCGAAATTCTGTTTATCATTGAAAGGGGGCCACGCCTACGAAAAGATTGGAAACCGTTTACAGTTATTTTTATCCCTGGAACGCTTTCTGTAAATTCCGGGCATAAAAATCCTGGTGTCATTCATTGTTCATACTTTTTTCAATTCACATTCATTTTTCATGCATTCGCTTCGCGTCACATTTCACCAGTTCCCCTACTTCTTTCAAAGTTTTCGGCAATTTTTGAAATGTTCTGCATTCATCCCAGAAAATGAAGAATTTTATATCGTGATGGCAGAGTCGACGAAAAGTTTTGTTTCAAAATTTATTTACTGTCGTTTCCGTGTCACCGCACTCAAATTGAAGGTTTCTTAAAATTCGCTATCCCAGTTTTGGTAGAAAGTCGTGCTTTGACTAACTTCGATAAATTCTGTATGTCACATTAATTTAGTATATAATTAAGTTCTCGTTCCCCCGCTTATTTGGTAAATTTTTCGTATTAAACGCTGCTCTGGTAATTTTCGGAGCAATTAAATGCCCGAAATTCTTTCCTTCCACGCAGTATCTGAGAACGAATTATTTCCCTTTATGATGTGGTTCTTTATTTAAAGTTTTAATTTAAATTTCAAATACCTCGAAACGGCTGTGATTTTGTTTTTACATTTTATGACTGCAGAATGCGTTATTAAAGCAAAATTATGTTCGCTCAAAATTTATTCCGTCTGAGTGGAGATTAGCTGTTCTGAAATTGTAGGTTGAAACTCGCTCGCAGTCATAACTGTGTATTTAGGAATTGTGTATTTAGGAAACATTTTTGTCTTGCAGTTTGGTATTTTTTTAAAGCCTTGAAGCCGTATTTCTGCCAAAGATAATTTATTTCTCAAATTGTCCCAGAAGTATAAAAATGCCTTTATGCCATTCACCTTCCTACATAAATGTTTCTGGATATATGAAGAAATTTTCTCGGGTTTCTAACCGGGTTACAGGGCAGCTAATGGCTGACTTTTCGGCGACTGACTCTGTCGCCATCATCAGGGATCCTGAGTGGCGACAGAGTCAGTCGCCGAAACGTCGGCCATTAGCTGCGCTGTAACCCGGCTAGAAACCCGAGGAAATTTCTTCATAATCATCCGCCGGGAAAGTTAGAAATCTTTCTTTCTGGATATATGTTCTCTTTGTCATCATCAATGGTGCGGTTTTCTGTCCTGTATTGTCCTCATATGAAAACATTCATGGAGTTACATCACGCATTGGAGTAAATCTGGAGTTTTTCTAAGACTTTTTAATATAGGTAGTACTAAAAAATAGAAATTATTACTGCGTTTCAAATTGCTTATTGAATGTTGTTGTCTAAACTACATTTTAGATATTGAATCCCAGTATTCTCGTATATTTTTTGTTTTTTCCCCTCCTTCCAAAACTAGCCTTATCATCTGGGTAACGATATCGAGAATATTTATTAGAACCAGGAGCAATTTTGAATTCCCGTATTAGCTATTAGTTCTGGCTGAAAGTTATGCACCTGATTGACTTAATAAGATTTTTTATCATGGTTCTATGCCTATTTATTGGCGAAAATAAGAGTACGAATCCCCATCCGCCAAGGTACTCACTCGTGATCTATCCGTTGAAAAGCTAAATCCTGCGTCTTGCGGTGAAAAATTCCATTCGGTGAAATATGAGGGCCTTAGTTGATACTGTTCATTGGAATATTTTCTGTTCCCCTAAAAATAAATTGGTTACTTAATAAATCGCCTCATTTAGATGTTTCAAGGTATGAAATATAGAGCGCTCTGCGCCATTCATGCTGGTCCTACGAGTTTTTTCATTATGTAGACCTAATAATTTGAGCTTGCACGTTTCGCTGTCTGAAAGTGCTTGGAAATATGCTTTCCTTATCACATTTAGAATTCATCGTGAAGCCGCTTCATGGCTCGTGCTAATAGTGTAACGATGTAGGAAGAGAGGTTATTTAGAAGTTATGAAAAATGTAATAAAGATTGAATTTGGAATGATTTTGTGTTGGGGTTGCACTTATAAAGAGGTGCTTCGTGCTACCTATTCGAATTTATCACGCGTAGTTTCGTTTGTTTAAATAACATCGATGACAAAATAATTTTTATCTGTACAAATATCCGTCTTGTGTTTATTTAGTTTTATCCAATTTTTTGTTAATGTAATATCCTTAACCGAAATTAGTCTGAATAAGGCACGAAAATTTCAAATGGTGCAATCCGATAAGGGTTTCATTTCCTTCTCGCGAACTACGGCTTCGTATTTTTGTATGTGGTTCCTTTATCTCGGAATATCTTCTTTAAGGGAAATGGTTCGGATATTTATTCCTGGTAGGCTAACGGGGAGGGGAATAGCTACTGGAAAACGATTTCTTCGAATTGGAATCCTTTAACGAGCGTGGAAAATTATATCGCAATTATTTTCCATCTAAATTTATGTTACAGGCGAAGTTCGTTATTTTTTTCATTTGCAGTTGGCCATTCCTTCCCCCCATAACGACGATCCTTATTGATTCGAGCGATAAGAAATATCGTTTCGCGGAGTTTTATGGGATTTAATTTCGTATTCTCCATTACTCATTGCAGCATCTCATGGAAAATAGTAAGATGTAATGGAAAAATACCGCGTAACTAGTGCGTTTATAAGGCGCAAGAGTAATGAAGTTGTAACGCGTTGGGCAAATGAGCCGTCTCTCACAGGATCAGCCGACGGACGTTTTCTACATATTTTCTCATTTTCCGAGCGGGCAAAGTATTTTTTCCACCTCTTTTAATATAACGCTTCAGTCCAAACGGGGGAGGTTTTTAACCAAATTTTTACAGAGGGCCAACGGGAGCAGATGCGAAATTGGCCCTTCTGCCAATGTTCGACCGTGTCCAATCCAAAAGAATGCGTACATGCTTCAATAACCGTATATCATAAAAAAAAGAAACATTTTCGAATCCTATCGTAAATATCTCCAGTTATCGCTCGATGCGTTTGTTTGTTTTTCTTTCGGTTCGGGCCCGTCGCGGCACCGAAGTGTCGTATCCCGGTGCGTTTTCGCGGATCGAAAATTTAATTTGCGAAAAAAATCACTCGGGGGAAGGAAATAAAAAAATGCGATATTTTTTATCGGGGCGCAAAAGAAAATATGCTCGCCGTATCCGTGAGTGCTAATAAAAATACATAGCCTTCTGTAATGGGTTTTTAAAAAATTTTATCCTCCGTAAGTCTTACTCGCGTAAGAACGTGCGTAAACCATTTGTTGATTGACGGATTACGTCGCCTTTATTCATGAAAGATTGCTTTGCACCCTTTCCATTTGTATGATTCCGTCAATTAGCAACAAAACCGAGATCGTGTAGTTATCCAAATGCAACGAGGATATAAAGTCAATTACTTCGTACTCCTGTAACATTTATGCTTAGTTTTTTAGTATTTGTCTCAGCCCCAATGAATTTTTAGATGTCATGAATCAAGATAATATCTCAAATTGTAGCTGGCGTAAATACTGGAGTTTTCAGGCGCATGAAATCAAATTATATAATATGTTTTGGTTATTTTATAGTCTTAGGTTAGATATTTTTGGAACATCATGACGCCACGTTTAACTTTGCCGTTCGTTATTTAGTAGACTTTGTCCTGAAAGAGCAGACGCGTAATTTTTGTCGCATTCCTTCGTTTATTGAAGGGCATAGTGCTCGATGCCGATATCGATATTCTAGGTTTCTTTTTGATTGAAGCAAGGCGATATTTAATCAACCAGCTTGGATTGACATTTTCTTGTAAATTAAAGTGTAATCTTGTATTATCTTTTTGACTCCACATTTTCTCTCCGTCTTCGATTTTGAAAGAACATTTTTGTTTTTTGAAATGAGATCAGATTTTTATCGAGTATAATTAACGTAATGCAAACTTTGGGGGATTTTCTTTTCCTGCGTTAAAATGGTAAATTTCTCATGTCTAATAGCATCCGATAGGAAGTTTCATATTTAAAATTCCAAACGAATAGAATTATGGGGTCAAATCTTAAAAGTCTTCCTCTTATGAAGGCTGCGGTAAATCTCCAGATGCTGGATGAAATATGTTATTTAGTATAAGAAATTTAAGTTACGATTCTTCCCTCCTCCTTGAGACAGTGTCATCATCTCTTAAGTTGAGATTTATTCATCTCGGAATCTTGAATAATTTAGAAGAAATGTTTTGTAAGATTTTTTGCTAAATTTACCTATTCCTTAGCAACCAATGTATCCAATAGGTATATACAGTAGGGGCGCTGTCTTGTAGCGTTGCGAAAGTGAAAATTTCGTTTAGATTAAAAAGTAGAATTTTATAATCTGCACGAGGTTGCCATAAATAACCTACGGTGATAATTAATACCTAATGAAAATTTACTCTCCGCAGTTGGCGATAATTATTTATTTGATTTAATTTTATCTCATTGTCAGTGTATTTCCTAGAATTAGCGCTTGAAATAACAAAGGAGGCAATACATCTACATCTACATCTACATGATACCCTGCAAATCACCAGACTGGTGGGTGGCAGGGGGTGCAGCACACCAAGCCCTACCTAATAACGTCCCTCGTGGGAATCACTCTCCTGTTATGATCCCGTATGGTCCTTGGAAAAAACGAGCTCTGGTATCGCTCGGTCCTACAGTCGATCTCTCGTATTTTATTCTCGTGATCGTGCCTGCCCATGTACGTAGGTGCCTCTAATATTCCTGACACCTCCTCTAAGAGAACTTCCGACCTAAATTTCTCCAGAAGCCTTAACCTAGCGCTAATTCTGCGATCCTCTAGCGATATCCAATTCAACTCCTTCAAGAGTGATGTGACGCTTAATTTTTGCTCATATTTTTGCTTAACGAATCTGGCTGCTCTGCGTTGGATTCTTTCTAACTCAAGTATCTGTCCCTTTTCGTACGGATCCCATATGCTGGAAGCGTATTCGACCTGAGATCTGACCAATGATAAATAACACGTTTCTCGTACCTGTTCTGTGCTACTTCTTACTATTCTGCCTACGAAGCCCAATTTCTTATTAGCTGCGCCTACGATCCTTCGAATATGCATATTCCACGATAGATCAGGACAAATGGTGACTCCTAAATATTTAACGTACTCTGCAGATTGGATATTCAATCTATCAATTCTGTACTCCGAGTTTAAGTCATTGTTCTTACTCTTCCAGAAACTCAATAGGGAACATTTGCTCTGATTAACTTCGATTTTCCAATGTTGACACCATGCTGAAAGGGCGTTTAAATCTTCCTGAAGCGATTTTTGGTCATCCTGACTCGTTATCTCCTTATATAAAACGGTGTCATCTGCGAAAAGTCTTATTTTGCAGCGAACTACCGAGCATCATGATAATTGTGTAGGCCATGCATTGTATTTACTGTGTTTTTGACGCTTATATTTGACTTGCTGTACGTTTTTGTGGCTACAGGAGTAGTATAGATGATATATTGGATTAAAGCCATGAAGTGAGATCGATATTTAATTTTTCGATTTCTTCATTCTCTCTTAGCAAACGTTGGAGGAACTTCTTAGGCAATCTAGTCTGTCCCTACAGTTTAAGTATTGTATTCCCTCAATATGTGAGGAAGTGGTAATCGCTGTAGTTGCCGACATAGCCTTCGAACCCTCTCTCAGAAGCTTGAACGTTATCTCTTAGTGTAAAAGCTAAAGGACCCCTTAAGACTTTGGCCTCGTTCGTGAATTGGACGTATTCCAGCACAGTTCAGATGTTTGAGCTGTCGGGAGTGAATTCAAACGAAAATATAAATTAAGTTAATTTCGGTGAAAGTTACGCGAAATTCTAAACTCGAAAGATTTTGTAATGCACTGAACGCGTATGAAGATATCCTGAAGAGAGATGAAAGAGTGCCAATTCCAAAGGTCTAATTTAGAATTCGCGATGTTTTTCCGTACCCTTCGAATCATTTAGTTAATATGTGGAAGCTCATGGGGCGTGAATTAAGCGTTTGAAGTCAAAATAAGAATAAAAAGCCACGTTGGTGTTTAATGAACGGTTTGAATGTCTTCTCACATTATTACTATGCATTTATATAATAATATCAAACTTCACGCTACAAACTTTTTGGTAAATATAGCTTGAGGTGAGAAAATCCACTTGAATCAGAATATAAAATTATATTGAGACTGTTCCGTCATTTTAACCTATTAAGACTGGCGTAAGTTCTCGTTGAATTTCAACGGATATAGTGAATCTACTTTCGCTGCCAATTCTAGGGCGTATGCGGGATATACGAAAACATTTTAGTCTACGAAAAACAAAACCACCTATAAAGAATACGTTTTTATTTAGATTTTCTTAACAGTTAATCATATTTTTTTAAACAATCCATTTCCGAGCGTATTGCATTAAGATATAACGATAATTTTATTTCCTATCATATCACTTTCGACAAATCCACTTCATTTCTTGCGTAATTATGCCTTTCTGAGATGTTTACTTTTATGCCTTCTAAACAAGAAACCCGTTAAAAGGCGATGTATAATTGTCCATGATTGAACACTGCTTTGCCACAACGATAATTTTGTTGTTTAAACCAAAGTGCGAAACGAATAACGCTATTCTTTCGTCTATTTGAAGGCTTCATTGACGCTAAGTGAATCGGAGGTAACAATGATGGTTGCATTGGCAATGTTCGGAAAGAGTACGGTAAATCAACAAAATTTCGATAGAGGATGCTCATTTCTGAAAACCTCAACAGTGTAAGATGTAAACATCGCACGAATAGGTTAGTACACAGTTTTAGCCGTCGAATAAAGCAAAAACAAAGAAAATCGGTCCATATTTACCTCTTAAATGAATGAATGAATGAAGGAAGAGAATCTTGCACATTGGAAAATCGAAAATTACATGTAAACTTATGGGAAAATAATTATAGAATTAAGCACCCCCCCCCCCCCCTCCCCACTCCCAATTTTCGTAATCTCCATATAACCTATGTTACCCGCAGGGTAAATTATACACCTATGCGAAGTTTCGTATGATATCTTCAAAGGGTGGGTTTGTATAGATAACAAACAAAATCTGAATTTCACTTTTATATATAGATATAGATAGATAGGTAGCTCTCACAGAATACCTAAACATACGCGAGTCCGCCTGAGATGTCGGGTATTTCCTTAGGCGTGGAAGAGTTCAAAATGTACCTTGATGGGGGATCGGGTTGGAACGGGTGTGGTGGATTGATCCGGAAAGTTTTGAGGAAGGAAAAGGGCTAATCTGGTGGCAAAGGAAGCCTCAAGACAGTCATTTTAAAGCGGTTGAGTGGCTAAAGGGTTGGTTTATTTAAGGAAAGTGAGAGATGACCTAAGGATGGGGGAAAAAACACGGTCAACATGCGAAGATTAGTTTCTTTGGAAGGCTTTTCAAAATTATCCAGGCTTAATTGCCGCTGAGAATTTCTTGGTTGGCTGCTTTGCTTTTAATGTCAAAGTTTATCTTCTAACAGTTTAAAATTAAAGCTTGAGTTGCCGTTCAGTGATGTACTGTTAAAGACAAATTTTATTTAATTTTTAAATGCATAATCCACCCACCCAAATCTCCGTACTCCGAGAAAGGTTTCAATCGGTAATTAATTATTATTTCCCGCACATAGGCGTACTTACCCTTCGAATTAGTCGCATAGGGGAATAATTTAAATGTAAACCTTTTCCAATAAATGCTTATCTTAGCATTTCATAAACAGACAGTTATGCATTTTGTTTCAAACGCTGTCGGATAACTGGGTTCATTTTTTACAAAATACTCTGAGCGGATTTTCTTTGTGTAATATTCTCAGCAATCTCTTAGCCATAAATAATTACAAAAGTGTGAATGAAAAATGTTTTATTTTATTACTGGATTACATCATTATTTCTCTCGAATGAGCTTTATTTTTTTAGGCGCCTTAGGCAGCGGTTAATTAATCGTTGTTTTTTATAGCATTGATTACATTTATATTAATTTTATGGGTTTTTAGACAACTGATTCTTTCCAGTCGATAGGAAATTATCGAGCTTATCTTATGGCTGTAAACAAAATTTTAAAAAATAATCGGTAATCGAAAATTGATAAAATGAAGAATCATAACAAGGTTATGGGAAACCAGATTCGCATATCGGCTACAATGCAACTGTTTTCAGATGCGGTTCTCCGATAGTAGATTCTAAACAAGTTAGGAAAGTACACAAATAGGTGCGTTTCGAGTGATAGAGCAGTGGTCCTCAAACAGTGTGCTGCGGCACATTAGTGTACCGCGAGGAAGGGATTAGTGTACCGCACACTCTGAAGATATTTAATTTTTAAACTATGTATTTATTTAATGTACAACAAAATTATGCAATTATTTCTTTACCAATCGTAACAACCTAATATAACTGCGAATTTTAGTTGTTACGCTAGTTTTTATCTTTAAAAATGAGTATTTACGCAGTGAAATTAATTAGGGGTGGTTTGGTGTGCCGCGATGTTCTTAAGCATGCATAAAGGTGTGCCGTGGGGGAAAAAAGGTTGACAAGCACTGTGATAGAGTATTGAAACAAAATGATATAGTTTTGAACAAACGCCCACAGCGAAACGCCACGACCCGATTATGTCTCTCTGTCTACAAAATATTTCTTCCCTACCCTAAGCATTACTAAAACTATTTACGCAATTTTAGTATATAAAGACAATACTGAAAAACAGTGGAATATCATAAGTGATTCCATGGAAAATAGCTTTTCTAATTTCAGTGAATAAGCAATGAAGACGGCTGCATTGTATCCAAAATGCGCATCTGGCTTTTCAGAACTTAATTATACCTATTGGAAGTACCTAAGATAAGCACATATTCTCAATTTTTAATTAGTAAGTGCTTATTTTTTTATTCTCTCCATTATAAAGGAACTAAATTAGAGGAAATAAAAGGCTTTTATTTCATATTAATTTGGAGAATTGCAAACAAAGGCGTTTTCGAGGAAAAATAACGCAATAAATGATTCAAGTATAATTATTGAAGCGTCAAACAATAAAAACATTAGTTTATTTAATTTTCGAGACTCAGTTATTTCTTTGGATTATTACAAATTGAAAATGGATTTATTTCGCTGAAGTTGGGCCGAAGAACAGTGTTGTACATTTATTTTGATTGTGAGTATATTAATTTTAATTTTAATTAATATTTAAGTAATTCATCTGCTCTTCTTGGAAATACGTATTTGTTCCGATTGTTAGATTGTAATTTATGTATTTGTTTGTAATTTTCTGGTTCGTCCGATGAGTTTTAAATAAACGTTGGATTACGATTATAAAAGAATTGATAGAGAAATTGAATTGATGAAATATTTGTAAATATTCATTGGAATCTAAATGTCCGGTCATTATTTAAAATTATCGATTTTATGTAGTGACTCGTGTTATGCTGTTTGGAATCCCATTGGCGAAACTTTTACTACTATTGTTTATTCCATATCTAATTTAACATAATTTCTCTGGCAAGTTATCTTAACGTTATATTTAAACATGACGAAACAGCGATGAGGGTTCCACGTTAATTATTCCTTTCGTCATTGCAGGTCTGTTTATGATAGTTTATTTGCCCGTACCTCATTTCTCCCTCATCCATGGTTTTGAAGTGGAAGGCGTATTTTAGCCGCGTTTGCATGGAAGAGATACTCGGCATTGGTTAGTTTTATCCACCGAAACACGCTGCTTATCTAAATTTACGGAAAACATATCTTATTTTTCGTGCAACAATAAGAAAATAGTAAAAATATTCTATAAAATTTATTTCTTGCCGTGTAGTTTTGTTTTTATGCCTGTTTATCTACGCTTCTGTGGTGCATTTGTCTCCAGCGACTGCATTTTTCCCTTATATATTTTAATTAAAAACGAAGTAATTTGAAGGTTTATATTTGAGATATTATGTCATTTTGCTGCTATACTACAACTTGCGATAGAGGCGTTCGTTTCGTAATTGTAGTTCAGTTTTCATAGTTTTTGTGCACGTTCTAAAGGTTAGAAAATAAACCGAGAGAATTGTTTGGTCTTATTGTGTGTGTCTGTGTATCGTCCTTCTCCTTTGTCAACGTAGGAGTAGTCTCACAGAGGTCGAGCACAATACGGAGGTCATTTCCCAAGCCTTGCCTTATCTTGACCAGTCCCTTCTTTCCACAAGATAGTTTTTGTTTTCACGAAACTCAAACATTTTTATTCTGACGAAGTACTAGAACGAAAGAAATGTAGTGCACTAGATTTTTCTGCGTGGCTAACAGTTTTCTTAGTTTAATAAATTTATCGGAATTCGTTATTCGTGTGCAGGCATTGCAGCACACCGTGAAAATAAACAATGATCGTTGTAGTAAATGTTGTATGTATATTTTCAGTGGTATTTCAGTCAGATTTTCAAAACATTATATATATTTTTAATGAAGTTACGGTATGTTTTTAAAACTTTGCCTCAAAGGCACTCTCACTTTATTAATTTAAGTTTTTAGTCTATGCTTCAATGGAGAGAGAAACAAACTGGGACATAACAAATTCTTTTGTAGAGGTTGTATAGTTAGATCTTTCATGTTAAAAATTATAATTTTCCCGGTATTTTAATGACTAATAAAGTAATTGATAGTTCACTTTTTGTATTCTTCCATTATATCAGAAAACATAATTGATCATTTTTTATATGCCTGTGATCAATTGAAATTACAATGAAGTTATTAGCATACTTCAGTGAAAGAGTTGCATGATTTTTTTCTTTCGTCAATATACCTTTTGGTCGCCATTAGCTGGCCATACGCGGACGGACTTTTTGAAGGACCTGGTCCTCCGGACCAGGTCCTTCGGTCCGCGGCGGATTCGGTCCGTCGGACTCAGTCCTTCGTTGCGTCCACTAACGTAAAATTAGAAATCCTTCGAGTATAGCGCAGCTAATCAGTCAGCGGACTATAGGTCCGTTCATGTCTGGGGAAGAAATCCGCCGTTTTTGAAGGATTTGGTCCCTCAGGACCGGGTCCGCTGGTCTTTCAGGCAGTCTTGAAGGACCTGCGGATTTTTAGTGGCGGACCTCAGTAGCTTAGCTGCCTTCTTCCAGCTAGTGTCGAAACACAATATTAATATTTTATTTAATAAAATGTCTCGAAAAACAATTGCCATAACCGCGGCAGGGTTTTTCGCTGTATATTATCGTCATATCGAAAAGGAGGAACCGGACGAAGTGGATGAAAAACTGGAAAGAAGAGAAATTTTTGGGCATATGCCTTTACTTAATGAATTAAGAGTTAATGAGCCGAGTGATTTGAAAAATTACTTAAGAATGTCGGGATCAGATTTCGATGACCTTTTTGTTCTTGTACTCCGAACCGAGTTTCCACAAGCATTGTTTTCCTCTGTAAAGTTCTATAATCTCACGTGTTATAGACTTGTTCCACTCCATGATTATATTTTTCGCACTCAAGTGAATAGCATACACAACTAAACAACAAATATAACAAAACAACAAATATAACAAAACAGCAATAAACGACTAAATTATTAGACGCTAGAGATGAAAGACGCGTAGGGAAACGATATGTAAACGCGCCAAGAGAACAGATGGTAAGATGACAGATAACAGAGGTTGATTCGCAGGCCCGCTGTAGGCATGTGGAGGGCTCCTGTTACTTTAGTGGAGGACCTGATCCATAGGACCCACTCCGCCTGATTTCACACGGAGGACTTGAGCACAGAGGACCTGAGTCGGCGTCCTCCACTAACGGGCGGACTTTTTGAAGGACCTAGTCCGCCGCGGACTAGGTCCTTCAAAAAGTCCGCCCGTGTATGGCCGGCTATTGAGGAACCTATAGTCGTGGCCTGACATATCATTAATTTTACATTCATATGATTGTTGAATTCTTTAATAGAAGGATAACCACGATAGGATCATTGGGATTCTGAAATTTGGTGGTTTGCTTCGATCTGAATAGCGTATGTTTTACTTTTCGAATGTTGGGACACTTTGGTCTTATCGACCAAAGGGTTAACTGTCATGGCGACGTTAATTCATTCCTAAAAGGATAAACGGGACGTGGTTCAGAAATGTTTTTAAATCTTTTAAAAAATTTGAGTGAAATCATTTTCGATGCCAGTAATAATACTTCCATATCAGCTGCATTTTTGTATACAAGTTGGTTAACGGTTTTCCATAATGCAAATAGACGTGATAATTGCTAAACACTTGGCATTATTCGTGATTAAATGATTGGCGATATGGTAAGAGCAAGAATGAAGTATAAATGTGTGTTATTACCGGCATCATTGACTGGCAATAGAACCTTCGTAAAAGTTACCTGATATGAACATAGAGTTGGCGTGACTCAGAGTTGTGCGATTTATAACATTGGGAATGTTCGTGCAAAAAAAGGTCGATATTGACCCTTGAAAAAAAAATCAAATATTCAAAATTTTCTGCGGTGTTTTATCACGGATCAAGGTGATTTGATTGCTGCAGCTATTTTTAGCGTCATAAAAAATCCCTTAGTATCAGTGCAACAAGGGCAAAAAATTATAGACTTAGGTATAAGCCTTCAAATTTTAGAAGAAAAAAATCCCGCTCCTATTAAAATAGGGCTACCCGAGACAACATTTTCCTTAATGCCACTTTCGTCGAAAAGTGTAGCGCAAGACACGAATCTGGCGAATTCTTTATTTTTTTTTGTTGTTTTCTCGAGGTATAAAAATTGACAAAGATCATTTCGATAGCGTTTTATGTGTCGGTTCCAATGGAGAGATTCTTTTTGAGCTGTGCGCGAAAGATACCTCCTCAGATATTCGCGCAGCGTACGCTTCCTCCAGTGCTCTCCCTTACCATCTTGCTACCGCGTCTTTCATTTCCAGTCCGGTGCTCGGCATCTCCTATCTCTCCTCCGGGTCATGTATATCATCGGAAAGGCCCCCCAAGCAGTGGAGGATGTCCCTGCCCCAAAAGAAGGATTTTTTTTTAAAGGGCTTTTATATAGATAAGGAGGGCTCGTATATGTACGCTTGAAGCCCAAACCGACCGGGAACACGCCTTGGGAGGGAGTTGGTAGGAAGAGGGAGAGGTAGGTAGGTGCAGACAGAAAGTTTGGCGGAGAGGGTTTTTTTTTGTGCGTTTAAAAAACTTTGGGAGCAAGATCGTGATATAACTTTATTTTTTCGTGTTTTTCGATGCAGTGTACAAACGATGTGCTATTGCTATTGGGTTGGGTTCGTGTTAAGAATCGAGGAATCGTATTAGATGAGTTCTTTTTCCAAGTAATCATTGTAAGTAATTTCGTTGTACGGCTTCGATAGAATTTAAAGAGAAAACTTTCCGTTAATATTATTTAATTGTTGCTTTCGCCAATTTTATTAATGCATTTAAAATACGGTATTATATGAGGATTAGCCTTCTGTATCTAGCTACTAAATTGTTATTGCATTGATAAAATTTGAAAATCTGGATCTTAAATTTTCATCTAATTTATTTTTCTTAATTGATGTCACAGTTGTCGTGTGACAGGTAAGTCGTTTCTAGAGTGTTATGTTTATTTTTTAAATAATCTATGACGCACGTCTTGAATGACGTAATCGCTTCGAAAAATATATCGGTTCAACATCAGAAATATGTTTTTATATATCCAGTATTGGGATGCGCGAGACATCTCTTAGCGAGCGGTTTCCGCAAAAAAAATTAAAATTCCAGAGGGAAAGAGAAGGAACTTCGGTGTGAGGAGCGAATTCGATGGCTTACTGCGAAAATCAGCGTGTGTGTGTGTGTGTGCGCGCCACTAGGAAGCCGCCCGAGTCCCTCCACTCTTCCTTGTTGTGCCGGCGTTCCTCCAATGCGGATGATTCCCATTTGAATGCTTGTTTGTGGGTGGGAGTGGATAAATCTGGGACGCTCTAGGCCATAGTCAGTGGTTGTCATTCGGCATGGTGTTGAAGTGCCTCACTCCCTTCGCCATCCTCTTCCTCAGACTATATACACCTTACCCCATTCCTACGTCCTCCTAAATGGAACTCCAGAGCGTATGCACGTATGTGTGTGTTGGGGCCTGTGGCATAAGAGCTGTCAGGGACTGTGCTAGAGAGATCGAGAGATGGCTGGATTTAATAGGGTAGAAAATGGCCGTACTCCTTTCTCCCTTCGGCGCCTCCATACATACTTCTCGTTGGCTCGGGTGGTTTGAGTTAATGAGATATACAAAGCTGTTTCCCGGCCCGTAAGTTTTTTTTTAATTTTCCCGTCCTGCAAAAACAACAATTAGGGAAATATCAGTTGCCCTGTTTCGTTTTTTGCGTGTCTGCTCGTGAAGGGATTTTGACAGGGAAACGTTTTCATGTAATCGGTTCCACCTCGGCGGCGCTCTCGTGGGATTCATATATTCGTTATGTTTTTTTACCTTGTCAGGTCTATTTTGGTGATGAAGTTCCGGTTTCGAAAGTGAAGTGGTTGTTAGTGATTGGCGAGATCATTGAGGGTTGTCATCCAAGTAATGGATCTCATTCAGGATATTATAAGGAATGGGTTACACATACAGGCAACTCTTTTGTCACTCAAACGGCGCAGATTTCGACAGCGATATAATCTTCATCCGTAACGTACCAGTAGTTTATTTATCATTATCAATTGGGGATTAATTACCCCTGAAACATTTTTTTACTTAAATGCGCGCATAGTTTATTTAAGTGCTGTATGCTTTAATTAACTTAGATTCGAAGGATGAACAATTCACCGAGTTACGGGTGAGAGATGTATTCCTAATTTTTTCTTAATGATGACCCTTTTAATATTTTCGTTGTTCCTATAAACTATTTACGTTCAAATATTCATAATTTTAATGGAAGATAATAACGTGGACTCCCGTATCCTGCGACGAATTGTCGTGCGACGAATTGACTGTGACGAGTTGACGGGATACCCCGTATAACAGATCTCAAGTGGATAAATTGAGTGGAATTAAAACTTAGTCAGTTTTATGACTTTTTACCAGTTTATGAGGTCAGTTGTCGCATGGATGAAATCAAAGTGATAGTTAGATAGCTCCAGTAGCCATAAAAATTTGCGAAAACCATATATAGAACACGGCTGCAAATCAGCCGTCCACAATAGTGATTCACCGACAGTAGCTTCTAAAAAAATAACGTAAAATTTACTATAGGCAAATCATGACTGAGGTCTGTTGCTATATCCAAATTGCGCGTATTTTAATTTTTGTCCTTGAGAAGTAAATATTCTCACGAATCCACCAACAAGATTAAGTTTTAATGCCATCGTTTTGAAAATATTGCTGTCAACCTTTTTGCTTCAACCTCTAAGCGAGCTCTTAACCATGAAATATCGCAAAGTTAGAGAAATAACGAATTGGACTCAAGTAGTTATCTCGGTTTATGTATTATTCAAATATGCTTAATATCTTATTTATATTCGTAGTTACGTGTTGTTCAGACGATTAAATTATTGATAGAGATAAAAAATTCAAAGACACGATGTAAATGCCGTCGATTCTAAAAGATTCGAAACCCAAACGTCCATGGAATATGCAATAAGAATTTGTGGGTACAGTTCTGCTGAGCACGCAAACCTTAGTTTTCCTTCCTCCCATTTTCCCTACTCCCCCAAACCCTATTATTTTTTATATATTTCCGATAAGTTCTAAACCGTAAAATATTTCAAGGAAATATTTTTATTCTGTGTTTAAGCAGGTTTAACTCTGTTCAATTGGTCGTATGTTTTTTTTAACGCAGTCAAAAGTATTCAGAAGATTAAATAATCTTCTCTCTGCTTTATGATTCAATGGAGTTTTAGATTTTTTAAAAAGATTTTTGCGTAAACCGAAAAAAATCTAGATTTTTAAGTCTTATTACATCTCTTTGGAGCCTCGGGGATGTTCCTTTGCGTCAGACCTTATTCCTTTCAAAATCTCGTTGTTGCGCATCCGTACAGGAAGCAATTTAAACGAATGTAAGCTTCGTCAAAAGGATCAGAATAAGACCGAAAACCCCGTCCCGAGCTCCTCTCTTAGGCCTATCAATTTCTCATCGCACGGGTTATTAAAGGGTGAAGTAGAAGGAACCGTGGGGAAGGGAAGCATAGGGAAAAAAATAGCAGGAAGGGTTTTTGGGTCGGTTGGAGTCTGTGAAGCCCTTTACAGATGGAATACTCTATTGGGAGGAGACCCGAAATGCAGGAGCTGAATAGGCAAGACCTTTTGACTTTGGGCTCTGAAAAAGTGAGTCATGGCGGTCGGATTCGCATCCCATGATGCAACCTCTCCTTCGCGTTCTCCATTCTCATCAATGCCCTATTCCTGCTGGCTATCGTACTTCTTTTTTCGTAGTCTCTTGTATTTATCGTATAACTCCTCCTGGTACCCTTTTCCCATTTCTGTATCTCTCCATCTTGATCTTGCATCCTTTCTACCCATATATTCTTGCGTAGAATCCCATCTACTTCACATTTTTAATACGTTTCACCAGTTCTTTTTAGATTCAGTTGTTTATTACCTTTCTCGTTCCATTTTATCGTCTTACTCCTAATATTTTTTAACGATTAAACGCAGAATAGATAAATTTAGAGCATTCTGAATATTACTTACAAGTAGACTACGCGACATTCGGGTAGCCGATTTTGTTCTTCTTTTGCGAGCCTTTAGTATTCGACGTATAATAGAAATTGTGCAAGTAATACGACCAGCCTCTCAAGCGTTTTGGAGAAAAAAGGCTATTTCATAGTCACAAACAGTTAAACAATTATTCCTGCGACCTTCCATGATCAAGTCTGGTAGCCGAGTTTGTAAGATACAGGGGTCCGGGGTTCGAATGTCCGTTGGTGACAATTTTCCTCCATTTTATACATATTAGTTGTTACTTTTATTATTTTAATGTTAATTAACCACAAAGTACATTATTTTAAATTTTTTCGTCTAATGATGGCATAATTTCGTTTATGTAAAAAAATTTCCGTTGCCAAACAAGTGTTTTTAATGCAATAAATTTAACGTGTACCAAATTTGTTTTCGAAGATGTACAGTGCTTATAAAAGCAGGGGAAACAATAGTTCGTAAAGGTGGAACTAAACAAGATAAGTTCGCCGCAATAGATAGTTGCGGTAATATCGTTTTTGTACGATGTGCGTGGTGCATATTAAACTCGTTTTCCCTGCTTTTATAATTTGTATCACCCTAAGCACTGTACATCTTCGAAAACTACTTGGTAGTTTATATGAATAAACAAATTTGGTACACGTTAAATTTATTGCATTAAAAATACTTGTTTGGCAACGGAAATTTTTTTACATAAACGAAATTATGCCATCATTAGACGAAAAAATTTAAAATAATGTACTTTGTGGTTAATTATCATTAAAATAATAATAGTAACAACTAATATGTATAAAATGTAGGAAAATTGTCACCAACGGACATTCGAACCTCGGCTACCAGGCTTGATCATGGAAGGTCGCAGGAACAATTGTTTAACTGTTTGTGACTTTGAAATAGCCTTTTTTCTCCAAAACGCTTGAGAGGCTGGTCGTATTACTTGCACAATTTCTATTACACATCGAATGCTAAAGGCTCGCAAAAGAAGAACAAAATCGGCTACCCGAATCTCGCGTAGTCCCCTTGTTAGTGAAATAATTGGTGTAAAATATTTAATTTTGGCAGAATGCGAATTTGATCAACCGGTATACCAAAATCCGAGGCTGTACCGGATAATCGAGAAGTTTAATTTCCCCATCTTGCATTTTTGTTTATTTTTCAAATCGTACTAATATTTTCGCCGTTTCTCTTAATCTTCGTATCCATCTCTATGCTCTCCAGCCACCCTTCTCTCTCTCTCTCTCATTACACTAACCCCATCCCCTACTCCACCAACTCCTCTCCACTCCAATTCCTTCCCTCCTGCTCTTTCTCTCCTCCACATTTCTCTGCTTTTCCTCGTTCTATTTCCCGCTCTTGACTTGCCCCCAATACTCCCTTTACCCTCTTCCCGCATCCAGTTCCTCACGGCACCACTATTCCTGTCGGTATTTTTTCCCTTCTTTTCTTCCGCCTCTTCCATTCTTCTCATTCTCCCGTTCCAGACTGGACCTCTCTTTCTCCACCCCTTTCCATTCCACGCTAGGTGCTCGTTCATCCTTCCTTCCCACATTTTTCGTCGATAATTCGACGGAGCCGGAGTCGTCCGTACCGGAAATGCCTTCGCGCCAGAGGCATTTCCGAATGGCTGCCGGTTGTATTGTGTGTGTGTGTGTTTGTTATGTGTAAGGGAAGTTTAATGGTTCGGGGGAAGGTATTCTTGCGGAGGTAGTGCCGGATGGAAACTTTCCATGCCTCTTCGTGCGATAATATCCTCTTGTTTACGTATGTGCTCCCCGTCATCTCTCTCGCTCTCTTTCTCTCTTGGCCAAACAGAAACCGCTCTTTTATTTGTGCTTCCACAGTTTAGTCATCTATAATGAATCTTGGTCTTAATGTGTTTGCTGGAGTGTAATTGGGCGGTAATTATCTGCGAAAGTTATTGTCTGTCATTTTCCATTTTGTGGAATTCAGAATGTTTGGACCTATTCTGGGCGACGCTGCCACACGACAAACAAACGCTCGTTCGTGAGAGTGTAAGGTCAACAATCATGATAAGCATGTGCGTATTTCGACTACGAAGCAGCCATCATCATTGGCTCCGGTAGTATATCCTTAAGAACACTAACGATGGCGGCTGCTCTGTTGCCGAAATGCTCGTATGGTTTTCCCAATAGCTTCTGGGGAGACATATTCTGTCAATTTCTTAATCCTAAGGAGAGATAATTCTCGTATATCGTAAATAGTGTTACATCGATAGTCAACCAAACGTGTCAGATGTAACAAAATGTTAAAAATGTATGTAGAGATAAAGTTTCTGTTAGAAAAGATTTTTGACGGATTTAAAGACCTAAAGCAGTGGTTCCCAAATTAGGGGGAGCGAGTAACTTCCAGGGGGGCGTGAGACCATTAGGAAAAATCGGATTTTACGTCAATTTTTGCCGAAAAACGTTATTTTCATTACCACAACCATGTTATAATTGTTAATTAAAGTACCTACATACATTATATTGTTAATTTGGAAATTTTCAATTTAATATCATGTTTTTATGTGTATTTTTCATTGTAATGGTATGTACAGATACATGCTGTAAAATAATCACGCGTTGGTTGATGAAGAACAACAATACAAATTTGTTAAAAAATACTTGTATACTAAAATATATGAGAAAAATTTATTACAAAATATCCAATAAAACGCAAATGAACAATAATATTAAGTACTCGTGTACCTCGTTCAATTCATACTAATAAAATAATAGAGGGAAAGGGTGAGGGTTTTGTGAAAACAAAGAGGGGGGCGTCATGTCAAAAAGATTGGGAATCACTTACCTAAAGGCGTGATGAAATTTTTATTAGATATTTATGTCAGAGTGGAATTTATTTTACGTCTGCATTCTGCGATTCATTTTCTCTTTTCAGACGCAATTTATCTTTTCCACTCTCTGGTAATATTATGCGAGACCTATTTGTAGGTGACCTCCAATCCAAAGAGAAGACAAAGTTGTCGCTATTACGTAAAGCGATATCTTTTATGTAAGAGAGGGAAATCGATGCTGGGGAATATTCCATGCACGACCATTATTCAAAAGTTTTGGCCGAATTTGGTAAGTGGTCTGAGCCAGGTCAGGAGAATTTTTTATTGCGATTGTAGGGAACAACAATAGGAATTTTATCCATAATTTTATCGAGATTTTTTGAAAGTGCGAGACGAAGTTGCACGCTTTTCGCAATTAGGTGTACCTTAATTGGATATTTAGTTTCTTTCCCATTGTGGTTTTAATCCTCTCTACTTCTGAGTACTGACTGTATTTCATCCGTCCTTCATGAGATGTCTATGACACAACAACCTACATTGCCTGGTTAACATCGGTTTCTATTTCCGTAATTTATTTTCATACGATATTATTTTAGAATGAAATATAATTCCGTCATTATTATAGGCTTATTTGGTCGGTCTTTCGGTATATACGAGAAGAAATGGAGAATTTGGAATTGAGTTAGTTTAATTTCCGTTCTACTTTTCTCCTAGCCTTTTTTATACGATATTTTCACTGAAAATTTGTTAAAACGGACGTACGCTATTTGTAACCAAATGACCACCATTATTTCTTTTTTCGAATTGCTATCCCTGCCATTTTCCTTGTAAAAGTAGACAGGTCTTACCAATACTATTTTTTTGAAAAGAATATAATGTTGCTGTACATGGGCGTACCCAGGGGGGAGGAACCGGGCCTGTGCCCCCCCCCCCCCCCCAAAGGAAATACAACTGACCGATTTATGTTTCCAAAGAATGTGCTGGCAAAACATGCACCCACTTCTTCAATTACCTTTTATTTTCCCTCTTCTCAGTTTTCCCCAACTTGAGCCTTGCACCCCTCCTCCCCTTGCATTCCCGAGACAAGAAAACCGACCACCATTCAGCCTCCCGCATTTACTCTTTGACTTCTTTCTACCCCTTATCCTTCAACACTTGCTCTTTCCATGTATTTATGACATCGAAAAAGAGCAGATTCCCATCATGCCCGTCTTATAAATATAGCAATATGAAATCCCTTAAAAATAAAGTGATGATTAATTTTATTTCTTCTGTTTTTAAACCTTCCTATGTAGTAACTGCTGTCAGAGCCAGTTTTAGGAGAGAATGAGCCGGGAAGTCCCTCGGGCCTGCAAAAATTTTGCAACATGCGCTGTATAAGAACAGGGAAATATCGCATTGTATTGACCTGATGTTTGACATAATTTTTCTCGTTCTATTAAAAGATAAAATAGAAGAACAATTATACCAATTATCCATAGTAAAACGTATATATGGTGGCAGATAAAAAAAGCTACAGGGGTGGTGGCAGCTGTCCGTTTTCCAAGAAATACGGCGGAGCTACCGCACCAGGCGTCATATCTTAGAGCAGGGGTCACCAAACTTTTTATTGAAAGGCTTTATGTACGACGGCACGGGCCACTTAAGACTTTTCAAGTGACTGATCGGGCCGTGTGAAAACTTCGGAGCAAGTTTCGACCACCCAACTTCACTGTTAAAAATTATTTCGAGCGGGGGAGGGGGGGGGGGGGGGCGGTGATCGAGGAAAAAGAACAGTTTCCGAGATCCACCTAAAACGAGTTGGCGATCGAATGATACTTAATGAAAATTGCTGTTGGTGATTACAGAAAACTTAAAGAAATATATGAGGTAAGGCGGGCCGTAGTTTGGGGACCCCTGTCTTAGAACATAGAGCAGTGGTTCTCAAACTTTCATCTGTCGCGGGCCCCTTTAATGTTATGCAGCCTCATTTGAATTGAAAATAGCAAGAATAATAATAATAATTAGTATTAAATTCCTTTATTTTATATAATTCTTAATAATTTTTATCGCATTGTATTTACTAAAATTTTATTATTGGTGAATATTTTATATTAGGGTATTTCACCCAACATCTAAAATAATTTTGCGGCCCACAGTTAGAGAAACACTGTCTTAGAAGACTTGTATGTTTTTCAAGCCTTTAAGGAATTCTGAACTGGAAACTTTTTTCGGAACTTGTAATTAGCGAAAGTGAAACGCGAGACTTCTCCACCGCTCAGTTATCCTTCACCCATCCTCACACTTGTCTCATGCTGTGCGTCCGGGAGTCTCTAGGCTTTGGCACAAAACAAAGGGCGTGCTATCCCAACCACTTCCGATAATTCTTGAGGGCGTCCGGTCGTTCACGCACTGCATTTACTACGCGAAAGGCGTTCTTTTGTTTCTCGTAAGATAATATCTACCGTCTACCTCCACGAGCAGAAAATATTCCCCGATGGAGAACTCTTTGAACCCTTTAGATGTCGAGAGGGAGAAAAGAATTTTGGTAGTGATTGCTAAAGGAGTTTCTTCATATAAGTGCCGCCGATCGTTCAGAAGTTCTGTTCCATTAGTCGTCTCCCTCCGGTGTGCATCTCACGGTATGTATAATCGGAAAAGATATTTTCTCTATTCCGCCAAAACGTTTTCCCAAATGCGTGATGCTGGTGAAGAAAGGAATAACCCTACTCTAGAGACAATCGCTCCACAAACTTTCATATCTTCTCATCAGAAATCCATCAGTCGCACATACAAACAGGTATACCTCGTCTTTTACTGCTTCTTTATTCGCGGTTTCGCGTTTCCCCATTTGTGACCAGCTTCTCATTTCGCGATATCGTGTTTCGCTCTTTCGCGGTAAAAAATCACGGAAAAAGTTTTCCTTCCACCATGCGACTGCGAATTGTAATTATATAAACATTTCGAGTATAAACGGAAACGAATATTTTACCTCCAATGCAGGCAATATATTTTTATCTATAACGAAAAACCTACATGGCTGAGTAATTTGAAAAGTTTCTACATAAATGGCCGCAACAAACACGCACTGCTAATAACATTTGATGCAAGACTTGATGGTGAACTTTAGTAACTCAAGTTTAATCTTCGGTGTGCAGTATGACTCCCCTAAAACGAAAATCAGACTGCTTCTAAAGATAATCTTTTAAAAACTTTTTTCATTTGTGTGAATAGCCCCTGCGAGGTAGACAACCCATGCGAATAATATATTAATGCGAATATGAATTGATATGTGTTGTTCTGTGCCCCCCCCCAAACCAAAATCCTGGATACGCCACTGGAGCTGTAGATGCTAATTAATGTAACATAATCGAGAATGATATTAATTTAAATATTCAGTATGTTTCCCTGCCAATCACTCTGTTGTTGCTGTTGGATATTGTTGAGGTTTGTGACAAAAATCAATTTTGTTGATGTATTAAGTTAATTTTGAGAACGTCCATATTTTATGTTTGACATCGATGTCTAAATTTAGCAATGATACTATTTAACACCAGTGTAACGATGATATTGGGCATATAAATGTTTCTTTAGCCATGATTTGCAATTACATAGTCGATGGAAAATATTTTAACTTTGGGTCCCACTTCTTTAACTAGATGTATTTTCAGTAACGAACGCATATTTCTTTATCTCTCTCTGTACTAATAACTTTTTAAACGTCATGATACGTGAAATAGGAGGAAAACCGATGATAAATTACTTTTGATGCTGTTTTAAAGTTATATCTCGTCAAATAGCGCCTTTTACACCAGTAATGTGTTATTTATTTAGTTTTATCTTTTGTCCATTTAGGTTTTGAGCGATTTCTATAAATATCTGAGTTAATCAAACTTTCTATCAGTAGAGATTAGTATTATTATTTGAATGTGTAATTAAAGAATAAGATTGTAGTCGGTTATTCAACGAAAATTTGGTACTTTCCGAACCAACTTTCAAAAGTGTGATATATTATGCATTTATTTTAATTTCGAAACCATACAGTATAGACTGACAACATTTTGCAAAACCTTTCAATTAAATTAAACTTTTAGCCAGTTAATCACATTAATATACTATAGATGGATTAAAATATATATCTGCAAAATGAAAATTAACATAACTCAAAGGATGATTTCGTGTTTTATTCGAAAGTTGTTCGTTAGAGGGAGAATTAAATATTTTCCATAAATTACATTTTTGTGTTATTAAACCGAAAGTGAGCAATAAACATCGCAAATCTACGGTAGATTTGAAATTAATTGTGCATTTGAAGTACACGTATGATCTTATTTACTTTATTTTCGTTGTACCCACTTTGTTTTAATATTTTATAATTAAGTTTGTAAAAATTCAGATGAAAATGTAGTCGTAAGGATCTCGCAAATTTCGATTTCTATAAAAACTTTAGTTCCTTTCCCTCCCACTTCCGAGAAACATTGCCAAGCATTTGCATGTAAAACTCTTATTTCCCGATTCAGTTCAAAGTCCCTTTATGGTTAAGGCAGTTGCGTGAGTAGCATAGCGTGGTTAATGCGAGTCGCGACGTTTTTCCCCTCCACAGAGCATGGAAGGAGTTGTGCGAGAAAGAAAGATCGAGAGGGAGGCCACGCTATAAGTCTCCTACCGCGTTCGATTTCTGAGTGAAAAAGGAAACCCAGAAACCCACATATTCGTGACTTGGTCATGGCTAAGTTCGATTTTATTCTCCTTTTAAGGCGCTCGCATAAAGACGAAGTTGTTTCGCCCTTCCGCATTCGGTTTTCAGTTACAAAAAGGTGCATTTGCTGAACAGTATTTTTTCCGGCAGTGAAGATTTTCTAATCAGAATCTCAATCGATTGATTTTGTAAGTAAAATTACGACACATAGTAAGTGATAAAAACTAATTTTATTTATCATCGGAAGGAATTTAAATTTTCTTGTAGGATTACATACCTCGTCACGATCTCTTGTGTAATTAATTGTCTATGACGAGATAACTCGTCATAGCCCATTGTTTGGTAAATATATGCTTCTTTTACATTGCGGTTTTGCCTACTTCGTTTTGCTTTATACGAAAGAACGCGTTATCTTGAAAAGTTGTTGCCTATAATTTCTTCGTTTTGTTTTTCGTCTATATCTTCCGGTGAGCAGGTATCTTCATTGGTCTGTGGAGTATTGAATCTTTTTCTTTCTATCTCTACGTACTCGAAATCATGATATTTTTCATGGCAGTTTTTAAGATGAAAGGAATTAAAGCAATTCGAATGAAAATAAATTCTACAACCCGCCTTGGATTTCACCATTTTTTATTTTTGTTACATTTCCAAAATTCCGGATCTCAACTATATTGCGCAAGTCTTAATAATCTAAGAGTAGATAACGATCACGAGTCTTGGTATTAGACAGGACGAACGAGTTGTTACTTACCATTTTCTTATCACTCGTCTCTAACGTGTTGCATGAGTTTAATATTTAACGAATCTGTTACCCGCATCTTACTAACATTGCGCATTGCCATGCTTACATTTCTGTTAACCTACAGTTACACTTTCCCAAGAAAAAAGATGGTTGGTTGCTGAGAATACTATGACTAAACTTGCTATCTTTATTTACGGACTTGATTGAACTGATAGGGGAAAACGAAATCTAATATCAATCTGCCCTCCAATTGATTTTTGTGAGATTGCTTATGTTAGCAGCAATGAAGAACTAACCATGCAAAAAATTATTGTTCAACTCGAATTAATACATGATTGTTTGATATTCTTGATAACGGCTACTCCGGCGATAAAAATTTACAGGAAAAGAAATTCTTTTTTTAGTAGTCCTGCAAGTTTTATTTGAAAACTATTTTTATGTGGCCAATACTTTACGAGATATGACGGAAAGTTCATTTTTGTCACCAGTAAAGTGATACCCCTGATTGGCTAACGTGATTCATTTATGTGATTTTCTTATTATTTTTGATTGTGTCCTTAATATCAAATTTCATGAAAATCCGTTCGGTAGAAGCCGAGAACGAACATGCAGACGGACGGACAGACCGACGCTAATAGGCGCCTATGCTGGAAGCGAAACACGCCTTAAAATGTTTACCTCAACGCATTTCATTTTTCCTCATCATCTGCATTGAAAAAATATTTTTTATTCAATGTAAGCTTTTTCAACTGAAGATTATCAGGCCGAATGACGTCAGCTAAGTTGATAGTTTCTACTTGGCTACCCTTGTAACATGCTGTTGTATAAATACATTTTTAAAATACTATGAAAAAAAAAGCTTTCTTGTCAAGTTTTAATGGGTGCTAAAAAATACGTACTTATATCGTTATTTGTCTGCATGTTCCTTAAGCTTTTATTTTGCGGAAAAGTTCTCTTTGTGAGTTTTATATCTTGGAGCTCTATCATATTTTCGTAAATTTCAATGTTTTGCATCGTGTACTTTTCTTCCAGTGTCGCTGGTTGCTAGAAAATTCAGAATCGTCAAATAAAATAAAAGTGGAAATCCTAATAGAATTTTTATTTTGCGAACAAGTTAATGGGTGGCTTGACATCTTTTCCACTCTGAAAATGAGAGAAATTCAAATTTGTGTTTATAAAACTTGTATTTTGTTCAGATTCTACTTATTAAAACTTGACGGATTGTTTTTCAGAAACGTCTTTCCGCTATTTGATTCGGCCTTGGTATAAGAACTTTTAAAGGACGAGTTTGTTGGTTTTGGGATCGAGTTCCAACTGATGATTAACTGCCTAAAAATCAGCATAGTCCATCAGATAATCCGAGGAATTATTTTTCTATATGAAATATGTTCACATTAGCATATTTTAGCTTCAAAAAGTAACTGTATCAATTCATTCAGTCCTTATATAGACTAAATCGGCCATTGAAAGTCCAGCTAGATTTGTTGGCGATTACGGCTTTCTTTTCCGCCGTTCCACCCGAAGGCTATCTGAAATATCGATTTCGATTCCCGTCGTTTGCCACATTTATTTCATATTATACCTTCTTTGGCCAAAGGTATTATTTACAAAAAATAACCCTGAAGTCAGGGCTCATCTTGTTCTTTCATCTGTATTCAGGCTTAAAAATATCACGAGGTCGCGGATTTCCAAAGAATCGGATGATTTTTTGTAATTGAAAATCTTTATTTGAGGTTTGTTTTTTACTTTCCTTCGCATACATTTTATAGAGAAACCTTCCTCTAAATGGAGTTATATGTTTATTTCTCGTACTCATTTTATATTTTTCCAATTTATTTGACGAGAATTACTTTTTAAAAATTAATCACATTTTTAGGGATGTCGAAACAGTTTTTCCAATCTCACACCAAATGAATTTTTATATCTCCAAGTTCGCTTTAATAGGTATTACTTAGCTTTTTAAGAACTGGGTCATCTCGATGGAGATTAAAATATCTAAGCGATCGAGAGATTAATCTTAATTCGTAATATTTAAGTAGTTTTATCGCCAGAAATTCGGCCGGAGATATGAGTGGAGCACATTTTCCTTTTGTTAGCATTAGCCTGTCATGTAACTGAAGGGCAGATAAGATTATCGCAATTTCAACCGCACAGTTTACTGTTGCCCTTGATAGGAGCGCCTTCATTTCCCTCCCAGGGATCTTCGAATGTTCCGTGCTAGGCCTTGACCGTTTCGATTGCTTTTTTTGTCTGTGCTTTTGGCAACTCGCGTGACCGTTAAAATTCAAGCGCCTTCCGCCTCAGACTTTGCCAAACTTAAGGGGATTGGGAGAACACATTTGAATGTTTTCCGCAGTTTCTCCGGAGTGGATGTAGCGTACGCGCGCGATTACTTGCATGCGTTTCGAGGGATGAAGTCATTTGCGGGAACACACTTCAGGGTTCTTTGAAACACTTTTAGAGGTCTTTTATTCTCATATCGGATCCTGCCATTGGATAAATCCGAGTAGTTTGACCTTTAAGGTCTTGTAGATGTGATTATCGATTATCTTTGGATGTGGGGAATTCCTTCGTTGAAATCGATCCCTCTTTCTTCTTTAATTTCCGTTAAACGGTAGGGTGGTTGTAATTGTCACATTTTTTCGTTCTATGCCTAACCGCAAAAATGACTCGCAGTTACTAATAAATAAGTTAAATTGAAGCTTTACTCGCTTTATATATTAAAGTTATTCGTTAACCGTTTCGATTTTGCTATGGTTTAAATTTTCAGTTATTGATTTGGTATGTTGATGAATCTGAATTCCGTTCGTGACCTCGGAACAGGATCTATAATTTCAGGTAAAAATATCATATATTCGACAGAATTACATTAATATCCGTTTTACTTGGAGAGATTTTTATTAGGCTACAAATAGCGATCGACCTTTGGATGTGCACAAAATCGCATAACTTTCAGGGGAGTGGTTGTAATCTTGAGTGGTAGATGTCTCTGTCGCTCTAGGCTCTCAAAAAAAGTTTCTCGATTGAACGAGAGAAATTAAATTCACGGAAGACCTTTCAATATTTGCTAATGTAATGGAGAGCACGAACTTAATGGTCCTTAATGCAGTAATACAGGCTGTTATTGAGACCGGTAAAATCGATTCATTACCGTCAGTCCATTCAGATAATGTACCAAGGCTAAATAATCCGCAGATTAATTTTTTCCTCGACCTTTACGTCGCACATTTATACCTCTTGGAGGTAAGAAAGTATTCGTCCGAGACTTTGGGAATCATTTTCTGGGATCCATCACTCCAACTTTCCCGTTGATACGCGTCGCTTTTTTCCTCCGAATGGCGCCTTTTAAATTGGACGAAGCTCTGAGAGAAAAAAGTAAGGCGTTTGATTGATAGGTCTCCTCAGAGGGCTTAAAAGGTTTTGGAGGTTGTATTCTCTGGGAGTTCACCGTCATTAGTCTGTTACTGTGAATGAAAAAGTTGGTGTCATATTATCGTGATGAAAATGGGGGCACGTAATGTTCAATGGATGTTATCTCTGCAAATTTCTCATCGATGTGAGACATTAATTAATTTTTAAGGCTCGCTAAGTATTATTATGTTAGTTTTTGGATTATTCTAATCGGGTATTTGAGCGATTAGAGATTTTAATTTTAGTTTTGTCGCATAATTGTACTTCTGGAGAATATAAAGAATAAGTTCAATTATTAAAATTTTTATCAATCAATTAGTAAAAAATAATTTGGTATTATTTATTGAAATCGGATTTAAAAAAAATTAATTCACTTTATCTCTCTTTAAAAGCTCTTATGTTTATGATAAAAATATCTGAAATCCCACCTGCATATTATAAACTCACTCATTCATCTCACACTTTTAGAATAAAATAATATTTTTCAAATTGTAAACGGATTCCGTTCACCGTTGAAAGAAACCGGATGAAATGAGTACATAAAATTTAGTTTTGACGTGAAAATATGGAGAAGTGCAGTCTTACTTAGACCTTTTGATAGCATAAAGTTGGCGAAGCGAAATAACGGGAAATCCCGCGAGGCCCTCACGCACATGCAGAATGCGAGCGAATTTCTAAGCACGCATTTCACTTTCTTCACTGAAATACTTTACATTCTACGGCGCTTTTAAAATCAAGGGAAGAAGTTAAGCGAACGCGGCTTCGGAATCTTGACGTAGTCGTTACGGCTCGCGATTTTGAGATGGCTGACGTTATTTACAGTTCCTAAACGTCGACGGAGTTTTCTCGTTATTATTTTCATCGCGTCGCTTAGACAGAATTTATCTACTTTTTACCGTCCTACAGCTTGCGTGATCGAATCCCTTTGTCAAGGCAACTTTTTAATCGTTGAAATTGTTTTAGTTTAGGAATTGTCAACACGAGTCGCATCGAAAAAGAATGTGAAAACCTTCCTTTCATTCGCATAAGTAACGTGTAACCTATCGAAATAAATCCAGAAAATACTTTCCTCTGCATCAGTCGTGTTATTTTTCGCTACGGTAAAAAAATAATTTCTAGCCGAAGAAGATGGATTTCCGTTTCTCCGTCACGGTGAAAAAAATTCGATTAAATTGAGCGAAGACAAAAAAATATTCGCGTCGAGGAAGATCCGACATTTTTCTCCCGCCTCCGCCAACGCTCCTCTTTTCATATCCTCCCTGGCGTTTCTCTCGTATATTTTATTTTTAAAGATATCTGGGAGGATTAAGGTATGCGTTCTTACGCTAGTGAACTGAGAGGTGGAAAAGTTGGTGAGTTGATACGAGGGATGAGTTCTGGCTCCATTCCAAAGGAAGAAACCTCCATCTCCCTCTCTCTCTCTCCGACCTTCTCCTTCGCGGTCTTCCCCTACCATTTTCTCTCTTTCCATCCCAGCGATTCCTCTTTGGGAGGAGTGGTGGTTGGGGTTGGTGTGGGCGAGCGCACCTCTCTGGAAGATTCCGTGCGCCGCACCTCCCTATCTCCGCTTCACTCTCCTCTCGCTCGCTTATCCCATCCCAATCCTCCTCTTCACCCACCCACAATAGTCACGGGTGCGGGGGTTTATCCCTCTCACTCTCTCTCTTTCTCCCACACCTCCATCCTCTCCCTCTCTTTCCACTCTCGCTGTCTTAACTAAACTGTTTCATTTGTCAGATAAAGTTTTAAGGACTTAAAGAGGGTTTCCTTTCTCCCTCTCTCTCTCCCTCTCCATCCGAAACCCTTAAGGAGTTTATATACGTGCTTTTCCTTTAAAAGTCGTCTTGCAGATCTTCCGACCAAATTGGTTTGAGTGGGAATGATTCCAGAGATCGATTATGGGAAGGAGTGCAGTTAATTTTCTCCGTTCATCCGGGCTATATAAGGGAGGAGGTTGTTCCTATCGGTAATGAACTTCTTGAAAGAAAGCTCCAAAGTAAAATTAAAGCTTTTTTTGTAGGTTTATTTCGTCTTTTTATCTCGTGCATTGATCGTGTGGTCGGGTCTAATTTATAGGAATGGTGTAGTTTAATACTGAGATTAGGCTCGAGTTATTTTTTTCCGATTTAAAGGAGGCTTTATTTACAAAGAAAATGAGGAAACGGGAGAAAAAGTCTGCTTTTACCGGGAATCGAACACGGGTCTTCCACTTGCCGGGCGGATATTCTACCACTGAACTACCGTATCTTTGATGTATCTCCTTGAGGACATTCGTTGGGTTTGGTTGATACTAGCATAGCTAGTCTATTCCCAACCTAAGAAATTGTTCCCGTTCTGAAACAGAAGAATTAGTCTGCTACGGCAGTTCAGTGGTAGAATATCCGCCCTTCTAGTGAAAGACCCGGCTTCGATTCCCGGTCATAGCAGATTTTTTTCTCCTGTTTCTTCATTTACCATCACTGCAGCTTATGCCTGTCGCATAAGGATCTTCGGATCATTCATTTCACCAATTTACAAAGAAAAGGTAAACGTTGTGAAGCAGGTTTTTTTAGGGTCAATTTATGTAGCGTCTATCGTCCGAGAGCTTTTGCAGTACAAATCTGTGGATTTTATCGATTTTCCCGATGATCACCAACTTATTATACTAGTTTATTCAGAGTAAGAAACTTAATTTTTCATTTTAATTTTTAAATAAATTAATTTGATTGGAGACAAGCAGACATGGATTTGATTCATTTGGAAAAATGAGATGCTATATTCATTGCTATTACAATTTTCATAATTAGTAGAGCAAGGCGTACTGTAATTTGTTTCTTTAGACCTGAGGCTTGGATTATCGTTATCGTGAATATTTATGATAATAATTATGCCTCAAACTTGTTACCCCTCGGTCAGAATTTTCATACACTGATTTAACTGTAAAGTTATATCTGTAGTTATTCTATTTTGGACTATTGTATTCATTTAAGATTTTAGTAATAGGTATTGTGTATTATTCAACTACAACCAACCCGTCCAGGAACTAGATGTGCGTCGTTTTCTCCCCTTTTCACCCCTAATTATGCCAATTCAGCTGGTTCATGCTGGTTTTATACCATGTGGTTATTTCATTATATAGATTTCGTTGGTAATTTTATTTCCGTGAAGTGATTTGAGTAAGAAAATAATGTTCAAGTGATAGTCTTATGAAAATGCCGCCTTGCAAAAACTTGGTGTTGAATTGAGTAGTGGTAGAGAAGAATTTGGAAATTAGTTATACATACTATTTAGCAGGGAGGTTTAACTAGAGATCTGCATATCCGCAATTTATCCGACCCGCGGATGTCCGCACAAAAAGTTGCGGTTCGGGTCGGATTGTGCGTAACTTTTTGCGGATGCGGTCGGATTCGGATATATAGCCTGCGGGTGCGGATACGAAAATCGGTATCCGTGCTAAACTCAAAATACAGTGTCTTGAGTATGAGAAAAAATAATAACGCTGGTTGCACCCTTCCCTACCCCGTACAAGCCGATTGCCCTAAAGGCTTCGGGGCTCTTCTGACCCTCCCTCTTTTCTTTCGAGGGACGCGACTTTCTTTGGTAGCTATCGGTTGGATTTTCCAAAACATTCTATGCGTTAAGAGAGGATCATTGATACGGAAATCTGTATCCGTGCAGATCTCTAGGTTTAACGTCGTGAAACTACATCATACAAATTAATGCAAACTCACTTTGTTAATTTCCACTTTAATTTATATTCGAGATCGGTTTCACCGTATCAACTGCATCATCATGTGTTTTGACGTGTTTACTTCAAATTTACCTAGGTAAACGCATCAAATCGCCTGACGATGCTGTTGTTACGGTGAAACCGATCGCGAGTATAAATTAAAGTAAAAATGTATTCGGTGAGCTTAAATTAACTTTTAGAATGAAGTTATATATTTACTGAAAATTAAAAGGGAATCACATTTGTTTGTTGATAGAGTTGGTCTATGTATCGAGTGAAGAAGTTCTAGAAGTTGTTAAGCCATATCCATTAACGATAGACGTTTTACCACAATTTCGAACTAATCCATTAATTCACTATTACATTCAAAGTATCCTTTACTCGATATATTGGCGTTTATACTCATATATTTTTATATTTGTGAGATAAGGAAATTCAAAATCCAGGTCGTAATAATTTCTCGTTTTATTCATAAAATTGTACTCAGCGTACAAAAGATCTCTCCGGTTAGCCATTAAGATGAAACGATTCCGTATTCTATGGGAAGACTCGGAATCACGAAGGATTAATACATTCTACCTCTTAAGACTACTGCGATGAACTCGGAGGAGATTTTCATTGCATTGCTTCCGAAAGCGCCCAGATTTTACCCTTAAATTCCACGGATATTTCTGGATCTTTTCCCTTTCTCTTTGGGGTGCCTTAATAAAGTGTAGCATTGAAAAGTTGAATCACTATTAGGCGTTTCGTATTTTTAATGGTGGACCGTTAAGAAGTTTTACCCATTTCCTAAGAAGAATGCGCTGCTAATTTTAGAAGGGACGCAGCAGATTAATCTGGTTACCGTTCTAAATTTTCATATTTTTAACGATTTCAGATTGAAATTAAATAATTCACCACCTTTCAAGCGGATGCTTTTTTGATAGCAGTGGAATGATAAATAAATGGAAAATTATTTCCAAATGTCTCTAAAACGGTGATTTAATAACCGTTTGCTTGAGAATTAGAAATAAAAATATATATGTAAATCCTGCAGCAGTAAGGCGGTTTCTTGAGGCAGACTAACATAATTTTTACGGGGTAACCATCCTTGTCGGTGATTCACCAGTCTGGTTTTCTTATAAATGAATACCGAAGGTCGGATTTATTGGTTTGTTTTTATCTGGAAAAAACTTCGAAAAATTTTATATGAAATATTTAGTACGATGAGCATTTGTTTCATTTTTATTTTCAGGCTATGAGCAATCGCTTATGTGGCATATAGTTTCACTTATCAGAGTCGTATCGACTATTATATACTCGATATTAAGTAATGATTCAGAAAATACCCATCTAAACTTGAGCACCGATGGCAGTTGACGAGTTACCTCTCGAACAATACGACCCTTGTATTACATCTACCGCAGTCAGCCGCTCCCCGTTTCGTTCAAGATAGTCGGTAATGCCATTACGCTCCATCTATCGTCTCTTCTCGGCTCTATTGTGAGAGCGTTCCCAATTCCCCTATGCAATCATTGACGCAAGCGTGCCACCGCTCTAAGAATAGAAATAAAAACAGGAAAAAATGAAGTAAAAAAAAAGATTGAAAGACCGGCAGGGACATCCCCATTCAATATTTGATGGCTTCCATTCAAGATAACGGAGGAGACCTCTGCCGCATAACCCCTTGCCCTCGCTGTAAGCACCGCCGCATCACCAAATGTTCCTCGGTATTCGCCTTCGTGTAGAAGTTAACCATTTTGGAAAGACCTCTGTCTTGCTTCCTCTCTCTCTCTCTCACAGCGCCCATTACCCTACCCTCAGATTTACTCGTTACTTGGTTACTCTCGTCCCCTCCCTCCTCAGTACCTCCTCCGACTGCTTGTAATGTTCCCATTTTCCTCTCGAATCGTCTACGTCTGCACTGCCGACTCTCTAGTGTGCGTCTCGCACATTTTCGACCCCTTCATAAGGCATAAGCCGTGTTTGACTCTCGTCTACAAGTAAGTAGGGAGAAAATGGTTAGACCATTCTACGCTTTTCTGTTTCTATGAATGTTTGTGATGGTGATACATAGTATGTAGCGTTCTGTCGAATCACGTTCCGTAGGAGGGTTTTCTAAGTAGTCACGAGTAGAAGGAAGTTCGGAGGTTTTTTTATTTAGTCTTCATTTTGTCTTGTGTGGTCTTATAACGAAGGTTCGCGAATGTCAATTCCTACGGATATTGGGGAAATAATCCGAAAGATTGCGTGTCTGTTCTAATTGATTCTGTGGTCAATTTCCGGCGTTATTTAAATTGACTTTCTATTTATATAGAATTTGTAATGTTCGCCTATAATGTCAAATGTTTTCACTTTTAACTAAGCTGTTTCCAAATAAAGACAATGTGTATATATAATGTGATTTAATGCCGTCTTATTTTATCCGTTTTAATTGTCCTAAAATTCGCAGTTATGCTAAATTTTGTAAGGATTTTTTTAAAATGCCGCCCAAGATTTTTACGTAATCATTCTTTGCGTAAAGATCGTTACATTTAGTGTTTATTGTTTTATTCACGTTCTGGCGAAGGTAATTGTTAAGTTCCCCGTTTATTTTATTAAATTGTTGGATGTTTTTTCCAAGTGTTAAGTACATAATTGTATTTCAGCCTTATTTAGTGCTATTTTTTCCAATATATATATATCGTCCCAGGAAATAATACGATGTTAATGAACTGCGCTATTTTTATCTTATAAGATTCGTCACTTAAGTTTATATTGATTTTAATTTAATTTATAACAGCAACGTGTCGGAATTCGTTATAGTACTTCTTTTCATTCGGCCGTATTTGAGAAATTTTCTTTATTTCTAAAAATTCGCTCTCTTTGTCGTGCATGGATTTTCCACAATGGATTGATGTGAGGTAAAACGTCTGTGTCCCTCAATTATCCGAAAAATGACGACTCGCCTCTGATGATTCGTCACACTCCTCACTTCCCTCGCCCTACTCCCTTTTAGGAGATCGATACGGTCCTCACTCACCCTTCACATGCATGTGACACACACACACACAAGATGTGTTAAAAGTTGAAAAGCAGAAATGTTCCGACATTTTAAGTGTAGTGATTTTCGGTGGATGCTCAAGTGACGTTTTTTTGTCAGAGAATCTGCTCGGTACATGTTAAAGTGCTGCAACATTCATGTAGGTTGAATCATTTCGTAAAAAGCTCTGGCAAAACGCTCGGGGTAGCTTTGGTAAGCGATACTATTGTGCATGGGTAATGTTGTCCGCAGTGTTAAACTTGCCAGATTCCTCTGTTTGTACATGCTGTTTTCAAACTTAGATATTGTGAGCTTCGACGATGTTATCGATTTTACACGGCCTGCCCTTTCTTTAATCTCTTTTGAATATTTATTGCAAAGAATGGGGGTTTTTAATCTGAAAGTATCTGGAATAAAATCAGTGATAATCCGAGATAAATGTCATTTTGTTATGTAGTTATATTTAATGTCCAAGGAAGTAGCGCAATCATTCTTTCGGGTTAATCTACTGTAATTTATTATAGGTACTTAAAATCTATAATATCTGTTTATCATTGAAAATATTCTATGAAAATAAGATGTATACCTATAGTCATTGCCCATTTGCGTTTCTGCTTTTGATAAATTAACGTTGATTAGACCTGTCTTTAGTCATTTGAATTGCTTAATTAAATTATACCATACGAAAATTTTGCAGTATCTTTTAGTTTTATGACTTTCTAGCAAATTTTTAAGAATCATATTTGTAAATTGTGAGGATGCACACTATATTATTGATATAATTAACGACACTGATCTTGTGCATAAAAAATAGAATAAATTTTAATAGTTATAAATTATAATTTGAAAATAAATTTCTTTGTAAACTGTTTGCGACGAACCAAAACAATGGCTATACCCTATTATTAGCCGTTAACTACGTTTGAAAATGTGAGGAGGATACTTAACCTCAAAAAAGAATAGCAGAAGACTTCATTAAAGTGTGAAGAGATGCTTGAGTTTCATTAAAGGGAATACTATGACAGATAAGAGTGTGGTTTCCTTCCTATGCTACGTTCGTGGACTACTTTATGGCGTGCCAGTACAGATATATCTCTCCATGATTACGTGACGATTTCGGAAATAGCGCTTCTAAAAATTTCCTTCACTCGACGATTATTATAAACAGCCTTTTATCTTTTATTTTATGAGTTATCAACACTCGAGCGAAAATTCGTTCTTTTAGAGATTGCCCTAAGAAATTTTTGTGAGATATGTGACATTATAGAAGAATAACGACAGCTAAATATAACTTACGACTGGATTTATTTTAAAATATTCTCCCCAAATAATTTAATTTATAAATATGTACTTATCATCTGTTTTATGATTACGCCTTTGAAAGTAACACAGTTTTTATAAAAATTTAAACGCGTGCTTTCATTGTTAACAAGAGTAGCAATTATACTCCATAATATAAGTTTCCATAAGCATTCTTGGTGATTTGGCATCCCAGAATGGTCCAACATAATATTTATTAAGAGATCTTTCGTTAAGAAAGATATTGATCGAGAAATAACATTAATATTCTTACACAAATTTTCCAAAAGTTAACATAACTCTGTGGGAAAAATACTCGACTTTTATTGTAAGCATTTTTGGACTGCGTATTAATAACAAGATAAACGTCAAGTTCCTTTACGGCATTTATGTAAAATGAATTCTCTAAATGGTACAAAACTTTTTGCGTCAATCACTCATACAAAATCTCGTAAAATTCAGCTAATTGGTTTATGAAAGGAAAGATGGGGAAAGGCAAGACACCGTCTCTGCTACGTAAATGCACTTGGTGCACTGCGTGCATAGAACAACGAAAATATCCTAGGGAAGTTGTGTGAGAAGGTTTTTAATTATGACGGTGAGAATTTAGGGTGGGACTAATTCGACGAACTCAGTCTTCTCGTTTGAGGAAATAATAATTAAGGAGCTTCGTGTACTAGGTTATTTAGCTTATACATGGTGTTTAAAATGTCTCGGTACACTTAGATCGCATGTAATGCATAGGTATAATTATTATGGACAATTTAATGATGTAGTGCACAGCGACTTTTTAACACCCTGTATGAAGTTGTTTTATCCAAAATATCGTAAACATTAAGAAGATTGCTGCCAATTTTGGACTAGGCAACAACAAAACATCTTCGCCAGCTAAAATCATTTATCTCTATCCTATCTGGTTTAGGGTGTTATAGAAGATTGAGTTACAGGCGCTCCAACCCTTTGCCATCACAATGTCATATATAGGACGAGACCGAAACTATGCTTGGTGAATTTGGGCCAGCGAAAATGTCATCTGCATCTAATTCTGGAACGTGTCTTCTCTTTGAATGAGATCGTGCGGAGAACTCTGATGGGTGGCGTGACCCAATTTACTAAGCACGCTATTTACCGGTCGTATTAGAATTATTACTTTAGCTGCGCTGCCTCAACGTCCCTAACACGTCATTCTCAATATTAAGACAGCCAAGAGGACGACGTTAATCGAAACGCTTTGGTTTTGGACTCGGGAGGTCATTTCCTAGTGAAGATCACGCTAGCGAAAAGGTCGGACCTGGATAGGTACACGCAGCGAATGTCAATGTTTTATTCTTAAATAGGATAAAATGTTAAAGATTTCTGATGGACGGGCGATTCATTTCCTTATGTATGTGATTATTGGCATTTTTGAATGCGCAAGGTTTTTTTGTGGATTTATATTTTGTATTTTTAATTTTGTAGCCATTCGGTCGTATTTTTTCGCATATCGGGTCTTGATTAGCTGCAAAACTTTGTAAAATAATTTTTTGAATAATCGCGATTAATCGCATATCATATTATCGTAAAAATCTTTGAATTGTTGACTTTTTAATTAAAAAATCCGCGAAAGGTGTATTTTATTATATCAACTCTTAGGCTTATTTTATTTTACGCTTTAAAGTTACGGTAGTTTCGTCAGCGAAATATTTTTCATTAGATAATGAATTCGATCTATGAAAGACTAATTTCTGGTACCCAAATGTAAACGGACATGCGTTCAAAGAAGTGCTTGATCTCATTTTGCCTCCCGTTTGATTTATTCATTGAGTTTTTATTCCCGTTATCAAATTACCGCCGAGTCTTATTGTAAGGAGTGTTTTTTATTTCAAATAACGAAGAAGGAAAGACTTTTATTACGGTGAAAGTGAATTCGAGGTGTGTTGTAATTTATAATGCGCATCTAACCACTTTGAATATCTCATGCGTAATTTCCTGTTTATGCAAACCTTTCCATTCCGGGGTCTCTGCCTTCTTTTATCTCTTCCCGTCGTGTTTTTTTCCGTATAATCAAATGACTGGGCGGTTTTCCATTCGCATCCCTCTCTCCGCATGCATTTTGGCAAATGTCGTCGTCACTCGATTCTTTCCCATCCAAAAAAGAAAAAAAACAGCAAACCCATCGATAAAGTAACCGTTTGTATTTTCCGAGGCTATCTCCATGCTCCGGGGCGCCCTTAAAGTAGTCTCCCATGCGGATTTTCGCTTATCGGCCTTCTTTTATTTTCGATCATCTCTTTTTTTCCCTCTTCCCCTGCAAATTCTATTCCCTCTTCGATGCGCGGCCTTCTGTCGGACAAGTGGCATTCGCGGGATCGTGACTCTTTAAGTTTTCGGCTCTTTTTTCTCCTTCCTCCTTTTTTCCCTCTTTTCCTTTTTCCGATTTCCTCGGGGGTTTTCTCTTCTCGCGCCACCTTCCCCTCAAGCCTTTAAACACTGCGGAAGGAAGGAAGGAGAGGGACGGTCCAAAGTATCGCCACTCCGAGCACGATTCTCCAGGAAAAAAAGTTTTTTTTTCCTAACTTTTACCCCATTCCCTCTTCTTCCTTGTTGATTCCATCCGATGTTTGAAAGTCTTCCCCTTCGCAACGGTGTTTTAGTAGTTCCCCGCCGCATTCATTTAGCCCTTTGTAAAAGCGAAAAAAAAATCGGTACAACATACATTGTACAAACTTTCTCAAATACTGATGCGTCGCCTAGTTATCTTTAGAAAAGTATGAACTATGTAGAATCGTTATAAACATCAGCTTAAATAACTATAGGAAATTTGATGAAAATCGTATGAGCCGTTTTTTCGATAATCCAATTGTTATTAAAGTTGTCCAAGAGTAAACTAACCTTATATTCATTCTTTGAGAAATATGTAGTATTATTGAAGACGTATACTCAAGTAACTGTACGAAATTTGATCAAAATCACATTGTTGTTAAAGATGCCTAGAATAAACTAACCTTATATTAATTTTTTGAGAAATATGAACTGTACAGTATTATTTAAGACGTAAACTCAAGTAACTGTACGAAATTTGTTCAAAATCGTTATATCTGTTTTTGAGAAAATCATATTTTTGTTAAAAATGCGTAGAGTAAATTTCCCTTACTTATTGAGCAATGTTAACCATTTTTTCATAGCTTCTACTCTGTATGATAAAATGCCTAAGTACGAGATTTCATTCATTTTTGCTCTACTGTTTAGGCTCTAAAGCCGCAAACAGACAGACCCACAGACAAACGGCATGGCGAAAACCACTTCTTTCGGACTCAGGTACACCTAAAACGTATATTTACGTAAAAATCTCCGAGGTCGAGTTTTTTCGCGATAAAAATACATACTTTCTTATTATATGTACTTCGTGTATGAGAAACCGCCGCGGCGGTTTATGTAACGCGGGAATTTTTTCGAATTCATCGAGCGAATGCTTTCCTCTCGTTATGCGTCATCGGGGCCGTGACATAAGATCGCATGCGGGGTATGCCTGCCTGTTGTGAAGCGAAGTTTTTTTTTTTTTAAAGCCTGGAACGGCTGAATTTCGGGTATTTTGGGAATACTTTTTCTTGCAGCTTTTTTTTATCTGTTAACCCTGCGGATGTTTTTCGTCTCGAAGTTTTTCGGAGAGAGTTTTCTTATCAGAAATTTTCGGCGCTGCACGCATTTTAATGTGTCCTCTCTTAGGAGGATGCATGTTAATATTGTTTCGCGGTGTCGATAGTGTTTATCAAGCCTTCTTGGGCGACTGGTTGGGAAGTATGTGATTCATTTGTCTGAAGATCGCCTTATAATTTTTAAAAAGTATCCAAAATTATTTATTTTGCCGACATTCGATACATTTTTGGATTTTATTTAAGAGATTGGTATTCTGAATGTGCATTCATTTTTGTTTCACACTGATACTCTTACAGCGATGTTCTCGCATAATTTAAACTTTAGTTCAGATTCTTCTGCGAGTACATGTTAAGATTGAGGCTTTGCACCTTGACCTTATTTGAGGACACACGTTTCGTTCTGTATTCGTTATTTATTGTAATTTTATTAATTTATTCGCTCGATGGGAGATTAATTGTTTATATGAATGTTGTCATTAATAATGTCGTTTGCAAACGTCCGTGAAACCGGTGAGGTTCGAACCGTAGATCCTATCATTTCCGAGCAGATATTTCCATCAAATCGCCTATAAAGGTCAAAAACCTATCAGAAATATAGCCAATTTTGTAGTAAGTTGGAGAAAACCGGAAGTTTATTTGTAAATTTGATTACATCCTTTCAGTTTAATTACTCTGGGGATACCTTTAGTTTTCTCTTAGATTTTCAAATTTTTTTTAGTACAAGAGATTAATCGACCTGAATCGAAACCGGGTCGTCCGCTTACTGGGGGATGAATTAACCTGCTAAACTTTCGAGCCAGTAATATTACCCATTCTCAAGTTATTATTTTACTAAAAATTAGTCAAACTTTTTACAGTCGTCCATTAATATGATTTGCCTGAAACGTTTAATCCGTCGCGACGTTAATTTTCAAACGAATTTTTTTCAAGGTATAATTTTCCTCGCATGATTCGTTTCCCTGCTTAATTTGCATCTCCAATTAACTAGTTGCGCTGCGACATTATCCGATCGAAGAGATTGTCTCGAGTCGACAAAGAAAAAAAAATGTCGCAACGACGATGGAAATGCGAGACCGTTCAGGTAGAACGTTTTCTGGCCAGAATGAATGGAGTGTCGTGAGGCAAAAGGATTACCGAGACACCGGTGTGTGTGTGTGCGTGCGTGCGTGCGTGTGTGTGAGTGAAGGAGGTGGTTAGGTGCGTAAGGAAAGGGCGAGTATGGATTAATTTGAGGAATAGTGGGCGCGGTGTGATATAAGTTAGACGGACGTGTTAGCGAAATACACCCTCTTTACCCCTCCCACCCCCTACCCCTCTCCTTTTCTTTGGAGTGCGAGATCGAGTCTCGCATTTGCATAATTGCAAGCTGCATTTGTAGACTTCCAAGTCATCAGGAAGCCGAAAACGTTCGACCTACTTTACTTGGGAAGAAAAAGTTTTTTAAAAACTCGAAAATAAACAGCGAAGGTAGGTCAAAAGTCGGGGAATAAAACCCGCCGTGTCACATTTAAATGCTCATTTGTTTTCAGCTGCTTTCCTTAGATCGGCAGTTTTTTAAAAGACTATCCACGTTCTAATTCTTTTAACCTTTTGTTTGGAGGTAGCGTAATTCGTGGAGAGGATTTTTCTTTTTACAATTACTTGGCCTGAGTAAATTGACCCGTGAATTTTTAAATTCGTTTCCAGCATCCTTTGCGTACCGGATTTTAATTTTAATTTTGCATTCGTATCTTTTTCCTCTTTGAGTACTTAATTTTAAAAGCGATACCAACTAAAAAGAAGTGTTTAAATGCAGTAAAATTTGTATAGCATTAAATAATGCTTTGATAATAAATGCTTTTATTTCTTGCATAAACGTTTTTGTAGTGTTCATTACAGTGAAAGAAAGAACTTAATTGATACTTCTTTGTGAAAAAGACCACATCATTATTATCTTTTTAGAATTTCGTATGGTAAGCAATATTCATTTTTTAAAAATTAAACGTCAGTATTTAAAGCTTGAAACGTTCCTCTTTTATGTTTATATACTTTAATGACTCCACATGCATCAAATTAAACAGACCTACCTAAATACACGAAAACATTCATTTAAACAGGCTAATATTACTTCTACTAACATTTGGAATAACGATTTTTTTGCTTAAGTTAGATACTACCTGAATTTGGGCGTGGCTTATAGTAGATGATATCGAAGATGAAATATAACATTGCTGTATTGGATGTTGTTGGAAGAGAGAAGTTGTAGCGAAGCTGCTAGAATGTTTAGGAATAGATTTTATTTAATTTGATAGGGTTTTGAAGATTTTTGGGTGCGGCTTGAAACATGCAAAGGATATCGAAGATTAAATATAAATATGCCGCGTCGAAATTGTTCGGAGAAAGTAAAGAAATATTTAGTAATAATTTTGAAAAAGGATAGGATTTCGAAGTAGTTTGTAAAAAGGAATTCCGCGAATAATAAACGAGGATGAAAGAGAATCGCGATTCTAGGCTTTCATGAGCGAGCTTATATTTACAAGATGACGGGGAATTTTCTGTGTGGGCTTGATTGGGTTACTGAACTTTGGAGTCTGTTAAATGAAAAGAAAATGGCGATGTTGCGAACTTCAATTTTTCTTCTCTCGGATGAACCGCATTATGCCGCATTTTCTGAAAATCCACTTTAGCACGAAACGCAGGTAGTTCTTTCTATGGAATATTAAAGAGGCACGGTTATGCTTTTTTAAAAAAATATATATAACTAAAAATTTCCCTCCCTGCTTCCCCCATCGCCGTCTAGTTTGAATGAAACGAATTACGCAGCAGAGAAGTTTTTGCGTTGGCTTATCATCGTCGGATTTTAATCCGACGTGAGTGGGATGTATCTCGTTGCGGCTGAATAGGCCTCTCTCCACCTGCAATTGGAGGTGTGTGCGTCGGCGATCCGGGTACAAGAGTCTCAGGTGGTCATTCCCCTGTCGCTAGTCAACCCCTCGACGCACCCCCTCCTACAAAACCCGTCTACATCTCTCTCTCCTCTTCACGCTCCCTCCGGGTCATTAACTCCTCCCATCTCGTACCCCTCTGGTTCGCGGTGCCGAATGGTCTCTCACGCTGCAGTGCTGCCGATCGATGCCTGGGTGGTGTTGGAAGCGCCTACTCCCTTGAAAATCATACCTCTGTCCTTTCCTCTCCTTCTCCCTCCGCCCCTGCCAAAAGACCGGCTTCCTCCTCTCCCCCTACTCCTCCTCTCCCCCTACTCCTTCCTCCTCCCTCCTACGCCTTCCTTACAACTTACCTTTCACGCCTCGGCACGGCGCATCGTTCTCATCCGCTCAGACGCTGCAACGAATCCTCTGAAAATTCTCGTGTCGTTTCGAGTATGTCGGATCTGGATGCGTCATATACATGAACTTTTCCGGGTCTTGGTACTTATTTAGCGAGCGGATTGTTTCCTTTTTCCTCCTCCCTCTGTAATGTTAACATGAATAGTGGATCGAGTTGCGACTTTGGGGAGTTTTTAATTTTCGTGAAATATGATTTGCGTGTGCTGTCGTATGAATTTTATATTTGCTGTGTGATATTATTCGCCTCGTGCGGGATTATTTTGGGGAACATGTTCAAGAAAAAGCATTTCAGTATAAACAAGTTAGGAAAGTGTACATCGTATCACAAATGGGCGCGTTTCGTGCAATGGAGTATTAGAAAGCAATTATATACCTGTACGTAAGGGAAATAGCGTTTTAAAGTCCTTTTCTTCATCATAAATAATCCATTTTCTTCCTATTTAATAGTAGTACATGCACACGTAAGGAAATTAAACGTTTGTTTGGGAGATTGTTTATGTTAGCAACAATGAAGTAACCATGCAAGAAATTTTCTAAGTTCAACTCGATTTAAGACTTTCTTGTTTGATTTTCTCGATAACGGCTACTCCTACGATGAAAATATATAGAAAAGGAAATATTCTACTTTATCAGTTCTACAACTTTTATTTGAAAAATATTTTGATATGAACAATAGTTTACGAGATATGACGAAAATTTAATTTTTTGTCTCTAGTAAAGTGGTACCCCTGATTGGCGTACGTGATTCATTTTTGCGATTTTCTTATTATATTTGATTGAAAGTCCTTAATATCAAATTTCATAAAAATCCGTTCGGTAGTAGCCGAGAACGAACATACGGACAGACGGACGGACGGACGGACGGACCGACCGACGATAATAGGCGCTCACGCTGTAAGCGAAACGCGCCTAAAAATGGAAAGCTAAGTACTTATCCTTGGTATCTCCAGTAGCCAAAGCAAGGTTTTTCATAACCTTGTTAATGATGATACCTAAGATAAATACTTATTTTTTCAATTTTTTATATTGAAGTGGTTATTCTCAGTTTGTTTCAACCATAAGAGAAGCTCGATATTTTTCTAGTAAATTGTGGATCATATTATTTATCAATAGTAGTAATATTACAAATGATTCACTAAAACCTTGATAGATAAGCTAGTTCATTTTTTGTGTGCAATTGCTCGGAGCAGTTTAGAGGATGTATTAATTGGGAATATTTTATGCAATATAATTCTACATGTTTTTCTCTCAAAGAAGCTTTTAATTTAGTTTTTATATTTAAAATTTTGTATGCAATGACGAATAATATATCCTCTGCTGTGTAGGATTTGTTTATATTAATTCAGTCTCTTGTTATAAATGAGTCATAAAACTTATTAGGCGAGGTGGTTGACATTTTGTATTTAATGCGCCTTTAAATGGAAATCCATTGCTTAATTATGACAGTAAATCAGCATCCTCATTGGATGTTATTGTAATTAATATTATATATCCATAATGAATAATAATGAAATTTTCCATCCTGAAAGTCCTTAAAATGTAAAAATAGCTGATGGTCGTTCTATTATCAGAGTATGTGTGGTTATGCTAAGCTTTTATCATAGAAGATATTTTTTATCTCCCAACACCGCCAGCAACTTCTAGGTCATATAATTTTCTTTTTCTCTTTCTTTATTCATCTCGAAACTATCTTTTGTTTTAGAGTAACTACTTTTTGTACAGCCCTACCTTCTATTTTCCCCACTAATGTTTTTCCATTCTGAGAATCTTTGAAATAAAGAAATCGGATCAGCTGCCAAAGTCGAGCTGTAGGAGCGTTAACTGATGAAAAATTAACTCTGATGCTTCAGCATTGGTATTCAGTAAAAATCCATCAAGGTGTGTCGGAAAAGAAGTTCATTCTTTAGAAATATTATTTAATAAAAAGCGGCATATCATTTTAAATAAGAAAGAAAAGAATTTGTATTTAAGTTTCGTTATTTGATTTCTCAACTAATGCATACTTAACACTTGTACTTGGAAATCCTACATTGCACTTTTGTATTTTGATGTTATTAATTGGAAATATATCTCTTAAGGAAGCCTGTTTATGATATTTTTTAATTAATTAATAATACGATACATTTTTAATCGTATTACGGGTACATTGCATCAGAGCAAGTTCCTACACGTTCCCAAATCATGGAATAAATAAAAAGCATATACAAAGCCGTATGTATATCAAATTCCCTACAGATCAATGGCATTGGAGGTCTGGTGGAAGAATGTCCTCCGATCCTCCAGTTTTCTATTAACACCGTATTTTTTTTATGTATAGAATATCTAAAGAAGTTGGAACTAGTTTCTTTCTCTCCAAAATCATGTAACCCTTCTTTTCAAGGATATGAAATCGTCTCTTTAGAGTTTCCCGTAGTACAACTCTCAATTTATTGCCTAAAATTATCTAGATTTAACAAAAGATATTGCAAAATTTATGTGCAGTAGGATCTGCTAGGTGATCAGATCGTTAAAACTAATCGATTTTTAAAGATGATTTTCAATTAAAGATCTTATGGCTATTACTTGGAACCCCAACGAACGTTTGCTTTACCGGTTTCCAACGTCATCGCAGTAGTGATCTAGGCGGAGAATGTTGGAATGTATTTAGTACTACAGTGACAAATTGAAGTTTAACTTGAATGGCTTGGGGCTCATAATCCGCCGTCATTACCGCGTGACCCGCTGTGAATGATTAATATAACGTCCTCGGCTTCAATGAATTCTACTAATAACCGCATCCCGAAACTCGAACCTTCTTTTCATCATCTCTTATCGTTTAAACATCCTCATCAATATCCGACGTAATGATTCTGCAAATCACGTGAAATACTAGTCTCACTTATCTGCCCTACCCTGGAATAGGTCGTATTATACGAGATAAGGTTATTCTGCGGGGAATTTGCTCGCAGGAGCGTAATTAAGGAAACTTCATCTATCGTTTATTCCCGCTAATTTTGTGGGCCCTGTCGATATTGCCTGGAGCACTTCCTAAGCTCCATGGTAGAATTATTTAATTAATTTATTTAACTTCGGTAAAATTGGATGATGCAGCGATTTTCCCCGCACCTCCGCACTTAACGAAGCACTTACACCAACGCGCTTTATATAGGGCGAATATTACCCCTATTTCCCATTCCCTCCTTTTCGCATAGTTATATAACGTAATCGGGAAGTTAACCAATACGAAGTCGAGGAGTCGCCGGTTGAAGCCACCCGCCGAACCTCCCCTGAACGGCGACATCTCGGGACCGTGGCCGTCGAGAGAACGAGGCGCAGAGGTATCGAGAGATACCGAGAGCCGAGGGTCGCCGCCGGGGAGCGAGAGTGAGAGAGTCGAGTGACGGAGCGCAAAGCGAGAACAGTTGTTCCTCGCAAGGGTGGTGTGTTAAAAGGTTTCGGAGGACAGAGTGATTTGACATTTAAAAGTGTAACTATAATTTGACATTTATCAAGTGTTTAAGTTGCGAGACTATTGTTAAGAATCAAGAGCATTTGTTTGGTCGTATGTTGTTACTTTATTTCTTGTACAATATAGCAGTTAGTTAGAGGAGTATGTGGCTATGTTTTTTGGTCGCCAGAATGAGCATGGGTAAAATCGTCAAAGTCTGCTGGATAATTACGTTCGGTCGATTTATTCTGGTTTTTCTTGGCCATTTTGTGTCAATGATATGAATAAAAGATGGGATTTATTTTTCGTAGAAGTCTAACTTGCATGTATATGTTGCAAATGAGGTCTTGGTAAAATTAATTGCACACGTAAGAAATTTATTAGTGTGTTACGTTTTATCATTGCATAAACTTAAAGATATTCGTGTTAAATTTTCCAGAGGTTCAAGTTTTGAAAATTTTCCACCAGCTTTCATTTTGATTAATTTGCAGCATCATAATCGTTGCATTGTCTTTTGGCGGTGTATGTTTCCGCCACGAGCGAACTGTTAATGTTTTTCTTTCGCCTCAACGTCTTCTTTCAATGGTGTAATCTTATATCGATCGCGTCGGGCGCTTCTCCGTAGGTTAGAAGGTGTTGGGGAATGCGGCGTTCGTAAAATATTTAGTGTCTTTCTCAGTCAGCTTACCACTTTGGTCGTTATCTTCACCTTTTTCTCGCTGCATTAAACCCAAATGGTCCAATTCCGTTCCTCGCAAAGTTTCTTTCTTATTTTCATGTTCCGAGCATGCGCAAAACCGCTATCCTAGGTCCAGAAGATGTAACCTTTCAACTTAGCCATTTTAAAGCGCAAGTCGTGATATATTTATTTGTCTTTTACAGTATTGATTTTGTTTTTGGAACTTTTCATGGATTTCTGTTAGTTTTATTGTCATTATTTTAAAATTTAATGGAGTTAGAATCCTATTGCTAGCATCTTACATCTTGTTAGATGATAAAAAGATCTTTTATGGTGCATGGTGAGATGTGGCTTCCGAAAAAATAGTTCATAGTCGTTTGTGAAGAGGTGGTGTAGGAGGTTTCTGAGGCAGAGTGGCGGAATGCCGTCACTATGAGAGTTCCTTCAAAGGAAGTCAGCAGAGGGAGTTCGACACCTCTCTATTTCAAATGAGACTTGGAAGCGCGGTACTCGCCCATTCCTACCATTACACCCACTCAGAGATGATCCTTTGACAGCTGGACCGAATCATTATTCCTTTCTGGTTCACAGTACTCAATGAAGGCGTATGAATTTAGCGCATATCAGTAAACTGTATTCTTTTTCTCGCTTGAAATTCACTCGACAGCTTCGTTACAATTACGGGGTGTACCGTGCCAATGTTCCAACGAAAAATCGAGAAATTTTCCGCGGAATGGTTTTAAGAACATGTTAAAAGGTACGAAGAAGACATCGCCTTTCCATTGAATCCGTCTTTGCACGTATATTATTCTTTAAAATACTCGAGTTCCAATAGTTAGCTGTAAACCTCACGTAAATGTATTTGTAGATGGTATTTATATCAAGTTCGAATTTTTCTCTTAAAAGTATTTTTGGGTTGCGAGTAATATACTTTTTTATCAAAAGAGCTGGGTAAAATTCGAAATTGAATCCGAGTAGTCTCATTATTAATTGAAAATATTTTGTCAAATTGTTTGAAAAGGGTAGGGAGATTGGAATTAAATTTTTTAATCGATTTAACGCTTTTAAATATAATAAATTTTAAGAAATGAATTTGTGTTCATCGCGCACAAAATAATGAAAGAAATAAAAGATTTATTGGGTTTCTTTAAAATATTTTCGTCGCGAGAGTTTATTTGGTTTCGTATATTTCGCCATGGCACAGCGTATTAACAAAGCGCCTGTATGATTAAGGATTAAAGACATTTAAAGTTTTCTCGGTTTCAGATTAATAACAATACGTCAAATATCGGTTGATTTGTTTTTTGTTCAGAGATGCTTCAGCTATTGAGTTATTAGCACCGGTAGTAGGAAGTTGTTCCAACGTCGCTTTGCGCAGATAGTAATTAGTTTAAAAAACGACTGATATTTTTGAAGTGGCAATTTTTTGTGCGACCAATTTTGGCATCGGCACAGTTTGTCTTTCTCTCTCTCTCTCTGGCTTTGGAGAATCGCCGTAATTCTATCCCCGGCCGGTACATTCCGGACCATTTTTCATCCCTTTTTCCCATATTTATTTATTGCTCCCTAACTTGCACCGCTCACTTCGTTCTAGGCGAATATGTCCCATTGGCCCTCAATTGGACGGATTAAGAGTACAGACCAAATCAATCATTCCTTACTTTTTATCGCTCTTTCCAGCACTTATCAGAATTTTCCCTTCGTTGTTTTTTCGTTCTTTTTCTCTCGTCCTGGAAGCCATTCCGTTTCACTTGCCACTCCATCAAATCGCTTTCTAATATCCTTCTTCTCGTTCGTTTTATTCGCTCGCCGAGCAGTCTTGGAAATTCGATTAGAGGGGTGGAACACTTGCCCAGGAACCGTTTTCCGCTCTTTTTACCCCCCCTTTTTTTTATTTTACTATCCTTCGATTATTTTATTATTTCGAAATGGGATTGGTATTTCAAAAAGTTCTTTTTTAAGAAACCTGTGTTATACGGGGCGAATTCATGAATTTAAATCCGTCATTCTTCTCTGAAAGGACGACTTTTGGGAAATAAGGTCTATTTCCTTGCTCCTTTATTTTGTTTTAGTTTTAAGTTTATGTGCTCTCCGAGGACCTAATATTTCACTCCTTATTATCCGGTAATTCAACTCCGAAAGTTTGTGAAGAAACTGTATCAGCGCATCTCAGATGTACGGGTAACTTGCGAAATACTTTCCAAGAAATATATTCCCTCGACTCCGTTGAAAGTAAGGCGTATCGATCGTTTGTGTAAATTATCTGCATCTAAATTATTTTTACGATGTTATAATCGCGATTTTTCTTATATCCTTCCGATATTTAAAGTTCCAGTTAGTTTTCGTGGGACGCCTTTGTTCAAAGTAACGGTTTCCAACCGCTTGCTTGCGAACCACAAAGAAGTTTTGATCTAGCCCGAGGAATCACACCAAAGTTTTGATATAGCACGAAGGGTCACAAACTTATAATGCTAATTGCTGCTTTTTAAACGTAACATATAAACAGTGTAAATAAAGTAAAGCCAAAATTAAATAATTTCGTTTGCGTTTGGCAAGGCAGACTTCTTGGTATTTCTTTCGTTGCCGAGTTGCATTTCAGATTCTTATTCTTTTTCTGCAGATTCTAAAATGACCACCTGGAAAATCAAACGGATTTGTAAAGAGAGCCACATTCAAGTCAGAAAAATTGCCAACGTTTGTCTGAGCTTATTGGCCAATAGACTATATGTGTTTCTCATAACTCTACAGTATGCAGGCGTTGGAATATGGCACGACGGTTATTAATGTTTAAATTACAAAATATTACTCTTTTGACCTTTTTGTGGAATAGAATGGATGCTACGCAAGCTTTGCTGTTATGGGGTTCTCCTTTATACACTTTATTTGCATTTACTGGACATTCTAACGGATATGACCCAAATATGTAACTTTCATCTTATTATCATGACTTTCTAGAATATGTAATTTAATCAAGTTACGTATTGTTCTAAACCACCACTAAGGATGTTCAAGGAAACAATCTTCACTCGTGTGTATCAATCGAGTCGAGTTTGTTTTTAAGATCCCAAACTATTCGACGTATTACATGTGTACACACGAGCACGACAGATCATGGCGGTTCAGGGCAGTCCTCTTTTGTAGAGGACTAGCTGGAACGCCCGACTTCGCTCGGGAAAGTTTTCTTTTGAGTAGCAAACGATTTTTATTGCTCGGGGAAAACGTTCCCCATTCCTTAATTACGCAAGCGATGCTTACATTAACATTTACTATTTTATATATTGTATTGTAAAATTTTACCATTAGTATAATTACGCATTAACGTCTAACTTAATATTCACATGGGTAGATGCACCGAAGCCTTTAAGGCAGCAATAAAATTATGTGGATTATGTCAATACTATTATCCAAAAGTAAACAATAAACAACATCTTGGTTACCGAGCCAATGTAATTATGTTGCGATAAATCTTTCAATGTTAATGGTTAAAGATAACAATGTTCTAATATTCCTTAAAAATCACTTGACTCACTTTAAAAGTATTCATAGACTATATTTAGGCATGAATCCATTTGTACCCTTTATCTTGGCTTAGCTATTCTTCCTCTACGGCATGCCATGGCGTGGATTTTCCTTGCATTAATCTTTACATGGCTATCTCCATTTGAAGAGGACAGCAATTAAGAAATTTAGCTTTGTTGCTGCCTGGAAAAAACCGATAAATTTTGCGCTTAAAGGAAAATTTCGAGCGATTTAGCATGTAATACGACAAAACATGAACAGAATTAAAGTAGTCAGTCTTTCGTGCTTAAAATAAGCCATTTCCCGTGATCGTAATTTAATATTTAGGTATATTTATATCCACATCAGTGAAGGGCTGCATGTCATTTTGGGGTTTCTCCACACCATTTCCCATGCATTCTTATGGAAATAGTATTTTGTTGACCCCATGGGGTATAAGAGAGCCCACGGTCTGCAAGGTTCTTCCTTTGGTCCATAGGATGGCCCATGAAACTTTTGAATTCGATAGCTTCAACGGTGTAAAAACGTATAAAGAACATACATACACACACACATACACTAAAATATTTATAAGATTTCTTGGTAGGTCTGCAGTTTTTGGCAGGTAGTAGATTGTTGGTCTCCTCGAGATATGCATGTTGGGAGGGGGTTAGCCAAGAAAAAAATTATCTCAATCGGATTTGAACTCGGGTCCGCAACCCAACCACACTCCCACATTTGAGATATTAGATTCGTAAAATTTGATTGTGACAGAAAAAAATCACTTTAACGCCATTTAATTATAGACGGGCAAATGCGAAATAGGAGAAGAAAGCAAATTCGGTTTCTCACGTTCTCACAACTCGAAGTTTATTGCAAGTTCGAATTTGTTTTCGGAATATTTTCTACGGTAGCAAGGGAAATATTTCCATATTTCCTATGCGCGTTGTAATATATTCCTTCCATATTTTGTTAACGTCAAATACTCGTATAATACTGCGTCGATTCCAGGAAGTTTGTGAAACATCTCTGTCTTGATTTTCTTGTCTTTCTTCAATTAAACACTCCACTCCTCACGTATTTACCCGTTTCTTCCAGTTTGCTAAATGTTTAACTCTTTCCTATTCTTATTTCCTTTTGTCATTTTCCTCTGCCATACCACGCCCTTTATGACTATTTACCTCGAAGCGGAGTCTTACGTATGTGTGTGTATATATATATGTGTGTGTGAGTGCGCGTGCGTGCGTGCGTGTGTGTATGGCGTATACCGTTATTTTCGTGGAGAGAAGTGAATACGCCAATGAGCGTCGGCCTCTCGGTCTTACCATTTTCGTATGTCAAAGATCTCGACGAATTCGTCCTCTCTTCAGTTTTAATCCTCTCTTCAGTTTTAATCCTCTCTTCAGTTTTACTCCTCTCTTCCACGGAGTACACTCGTGGTTTTTCTTTCATTTTTTGTCCGATATCATTATTTACTAATTTGTCTCGTAATTAATTTTGACTTCCTTTCTTTTTCCTAGGTTTTGCTTTTTTTATCCTCATCTGTTTTTCTAAAGGTCTTTTGCTGCATCAGTTATTATCTCTGTAACTGTTTTCCAGTTCCATATTCACTTTTTCCTCATTTTAATGTTTTCCTGCTCCCTTTTTCATGTAATTTAAACTTCACTCATTAATTGCTCATTATCCTTAATTTAATTTGGAATTTACATCCATCTCTATAGAAACAAACATTCTAAGCAAACTTTCCCGTTCAGATATGTTGAAACTCCATCTCTCTCTCTCTCTGCAGTGATTGCTTAAAAAAATCTTTTTGTCTTCTAGCAAACAATGTGCCTACTTAAAGTTTAACCATTTTTATGTGCCTTTGTTGAACTTCCGTCTTGTTAAGTACTTTTACGTTATGTTTACAACGGAATACTATGAATCTCGTTTTTTTTGCAGTCGCGTATTTACATTTAGAGTACGGGGTAGCTCAAATATCAGGGCATGCAGAATTTACATTATTTCAACGCATAGACCAAAAATATTTCAAATATGGTTTTATTTATTATCATTTACTCTTTTTGTACTATTTTGAATTCCAGATGATTTGAAGCGAAACATTCACGTTGAATGTTCAAGGATTGATCCTTTCTCCCAAAGAAAACCGTACAGTCATTTAAGAATAAAACTGTAGCGTTTTAATGTTAATTTAGAGTAGTGTGTAAGTAAGTTCCAATTAATTTACCTTGTGTCCAGGGGCCATTGGGGTCTCTCATTGGCCGCCCTTTTTAGGCGTTCTTTACAGAAATTTAAAAAAACGCCTTATGGTATGATATATTTCCATAGCCAATAAATATATAAGAATATATGGCATATTATAATACAGTCCACATTACTGCTAAAAAAATACTGTCTGACGATAAATCGGCCGCCCCCGTTGTTTGGCCGCCCGTTTGCGTCGCACAGATCACGCATATGTTTCTCGAGTATCAAAATAGATAGCGCGCCGGCAGGATTTGAGCCCAAGACCTAAACATCGGCACACTAATCGCCCTTCTATCTAAGCCCATTTACTTAAACCCTCATAGCATGAAACGCTGTCTGTGTCATATTCCTCTTTTACTTATGTTAATCATCTTGCTTTTATTAAGAAACCAACACTAAAATATCGAAACACGACAGTAATATAATGTTTAGATTTTCTCGAGTGTGATTATATACTCATATAGGCGCATATATCTACTTATTTTATCGCTGTGACCAATATCAGCGTATATCTTGTACTCATTTTAATCTTCCTATTTTACCAGTGAAATTTAATTTACGTTTCAGTTATTGTATGTTTTTTTATATTTGAGGTTTAGTAACCGTATGAATCACGGTCTGCGTCAGCTGCCCAATCACCCATCAATTAGAAGACTCCATTTAGGACGATTTTAAAAATTTTTCGTATTTTTTATGGAAGATCTTTAAATTCGTGTTCTGAAATACAATTTTAATGGCTAATTAGTAAAACGACTCATTGTTTCACACGCACACTCCATTAGTATTAACTTTTCTATCGATTAACTTCTCGTTCTATATTTAAATTTATTTTTTCATGTTGTAGTGCTAAAGTCGTTTTTGTTGCGCAATTTATATGGATATCTTCTACGACCAAGGTTGGCATTTCTTACCCGAAAATTTGCCTATGTCTTTGTTTGATGGACAGCCGTGTTCTCTTACATTTGAGTTTTCTGTTTTGATGGTGCTTTACAACTCGTCGGCATCTTGTTTCAAAACCCTCTAGTCTTCATTGTTGAGCCTACTTTGGATAACCTTTTCCCTTTAAACTATCCTTTTTCTGTCTCCATATAGCGTCAAGCACTCTCCTTTGATCCCATGTTTTTTCTCTGTTTTATTCCCGCTTTCTTCCTCTTATTCCTGTTTAAATGATATCTTTGACCTTTCTGTCGCTATTTTCGTCTTCTCTCCTCATATTTCATCAAAAACGGCGTCTCGTGTGATAAGCTTCCAAAGGTAAATATTCAGGGTCTTTAATAAATAAAATACTATAAAATTCTGTAAGATATCTTTGCCCTTGTATGTTTTTTCAACTCATTACTCTCTTTATATTACCATTTGCATTTTTCCGTTTATTGTGTAATGATTTCTTGTTATTTCTACTACCTTTTCCAGTAGCATTCGTTATACCTACTTTGCAACGTATGGATTTCTGTTTTACCATCATCTCTTTTATTTTTCACATCGTTTCCACATACACCTTTTATAAAAATTTTATCTGATACTCTCCGTTCGCGCTCTATAGTTCTTCCTTTGTCATGTTCATGTTACTCTAGTTTACCTTAGGCATAGTTTTTAATGGTTATGTAATAACTAACAGAAATGCCCGTTTAATTTCAACGGATTTAGTGAATCTGAAACTTCGACCGTGTAAACACCGCAAGAATAAAATAGTGCACGGTTTTAACCGTCAAATAAAGCAAAAATGCAAATTTTTAGGTTTTTCTCCCATTTACATATTTAGATGAGTGAAGGAAGAAAATCTTGCACTGTGAAAAGTAGAAAATTATGTGTAAACTTACGGGAAAATAATTATTGAATTACGCTCTCCCTCCAACCAAATTTTTATCGCCATATAGCCTATGTTACCCTCAGGTTAAAAATATAGGTTATTCTGTATTTTAGTATGTTAAATCATTACTATTGAAAACCTACTGTATTTTAATGTGTTAAATTATTTTCATTATTATGTAACTATAAACAAATATCGATCTTAAATTTACAAACCCAATCTCCGGACAAGAAACTGATTGGCCTGTCTCAACATTTACAAACCCAATCTCCGGATAACGTGGAGGGTTTCTTTGGTTTCGGGCGAGGCGAAGGGCGCGGTAGCGCCCGGAGCCGACTACGCATTAAAACATAGAGAGCCGAAGGCTCGTCAATATCCTCGATACCTAGGTGATGCGGACGTGGATACTATAGTATCCATAATTTAACACACTAAAATACAGAATAACCAAAATATTTACTCATGCGAAGTTTCGTGACGATATCTTCAAAACGAAAATTGTAAGTAAAACCAGCAAGAACACAATAATCAATAGAAAATGGATGAACAAAGGATCAAACGAAATTAATTAATTTAACGAAAGACAAAAAAGTAAATAGAGAACGTTTAAGAAATACAGAGTGAATATTATCCTCCGACTATTAGCTCGATTCTCTCATCAGTGAACTCTATTGCGAGAAAATTGTTTATATAAATAATACTTTGGAAACAATGAAACGATTTATCCAATCACAATTTGTGGAAAATCTGCTTTCAAAGCAATTAACTTTTTCCTCTCTACTCCGTCTTGCGTCCCTTTTTTTTCATTTGCCAGTCTCTTTTCACAATTGTTTCCCATGTCCTATCTCCTGTCCTTTACCAATGTGAGTTTTCGGTGGTGATTTGAAAGGCCCCTGGACACTGATACTCACTGAACTTGGAAAGGATTGAAGCTGTGATGCCGTGGGGCATTAGTGGTTGAGAGAGATACCATTTCATCCAGCCTCCTTCAAGATTTTTTATTTTTTTTAATGCCTTTATCTCGTGGACGGGCTCTTTATTAAAGCTTTGTCGCTCAGTTTTCTCAGAATGAGTTTTAAAGAATGGGACAATTTTCTAGAACTTCCGATCCGTTTTATTTCACACCGTATCAATATTAAGTTTGAAAGTTTTATTAAAGATAGTTATCGAATTGATCTCTCACATATTGCTTTTGTTAATAACGGATATCATCCGCAAGTTTTCTTTATTTTTTATATTAATACTTTGACGAACTTGATAGTTACATTGGACACATAATGTTACCAGCTACTTTTAATATAATAAGTTACTTTAATCTTATTTCAAATTAAATATAAGTACGTCTAATTTTATATACATGCTCGTACTTATATTAGAGCTTACAAGAAATTGCGATGGTAATTTTGCGGTTGAATATCTTCTCGTAATCATTAAAGAAAAGTTCCTGAAAGGCACTGTAAAACGCATTTTTAAAATTTTCACAATAACTGCGTTTTCCGAGCCAATCAGTCGTTTCTGCATAATAATTTATTGATCAATGCAGTTTCGGTTTATTTCAACTCTGCCTCTTCCTCGGATTGTCTTTCTCATGATAAGTAGAATAATTATTTTGTATGTGTAATGTTTTGCAAATTTTTATAGTCCCAATAATAATCACGTGAATAAAATTCCTAAGTCTCCGATGTTATTTTTTTCCACGTCCCCCTGCGTAAAAAAGTTAAGAATTCCATTTAATTCTGTTCTTCCTAAAGCCTCATTCCTTTTGTCGCCAGAGTCGCTTCATTTTCGTCGTCATGAATTTTTTAGCGACGGTATGCAAATTTTTAGGTTTTCCTCCCATCTTGCGCTCCAATTGTCTAATTTTCGTTACGGTTCCAGGCTCGAGCGAGTTGCTGAGTTACAAGTTCGTGGTCCGGAAACTTTGTTTCCCTTCATTTGTTATGTATCTTTCGCTTGCGTTGTTCAGTTCATTATTCTCGCGCTCGGGAAAATTACCTCTTTAGTTTTGTGCTAATGAATTCCTGTTTAAATTTATCGTATTCTGCCACCAATGTTGCATTTTCGTCTACTCTTCAGTGTGTTTGAGTTTTCTGTTGATGAAATTCTTTTTGCTCTACTTCATTCTCATTGTACGTTGAAAAAGGCCAGTAGTTATTAAAATTCCTTTTTACAGTTGTAGGAAAATTTGAAGACTATTTTAGTCATTTGTACTTCTATCGAAACTCTTAAATTTTATGATTTATACAAATACATAGCCAAACATAGTTACAAATTAGAAGGTATTGCCTGTATAACTTTATTTACAAAATAAATGATAATCGTCTTTCTTTGAAATCTTTCTTAAACGATCGTTAAAGGAAGAATAATGGGGCTCACGTTATGGCTGAAATCGAATTGAAAACTATAGAACTTCTGAAGATTATCGTTTGCGCCTCCGAGGATTGTTTGGTTTAGCCAACACTAATTTAGATAGCGCCATTAGCTATAAAAAGTTTTGGAAACCAAATAGGCATCTCGGTTTCAAATCAGCCGTCATCGGTGTTCCTGTTTAGAATCTAATTAATCCACTGATGACGGATGTTTTATAGACTAAAATGCACCCTATAGCTTTGCTGACCTTTTTGTTGCTATTAGAGAAGCATAGTTTTACAATTCCCGATCATATTTATTTAATAAAAAATTAACGAATGATAAATCTGTAGTGTTAACAAAATTCGTAAAACTCAACGCCAACAAAATATTACGATTCATCTATTTTCTCCAATTCGGTTCAAATTTCAAATGTAGCTTTCTGACAGTAAAAAATACTTGGAAGGAACAAAAGGCCTTTTTGATTCTAACTCCCCAAATAACCTTTCCTTATCCCTTCGACTTGACAAAACTGGGCGAAGCGTATCCTTCTTCATTCCTTTTTTGCGCCCTATCCCATCAAACCTTTGTCCTTTCCTACGAGAGTTCGGAAGAGCCGCTAGCGGTCGTTCCCCAAACGAAATTGGGTCGAGCCCGTTTCCACTATCCTCGCCCATAATTCTCACTCTGCCCAAAACGCCACGGAACTTTCGACCAAATTATTCGCGAGAAGCTTAGCTAAATGGAGCAATGTATTCCATTTTGGTTCCATACCATTTTGTTCTCTTCTTTGTCGTTTTTCCCCATTCGGAAATAGACAGAAATTGAATCTTGAAACGTATCGTTCTTCTGACGTATTCCTTCTGGAAAGCCTTATTTTCGTATTTACAATTAGTCCTTTTTTTTAATTGGACCACAGTATTCAGCTGGAACATATTGTAGACCCGTTTTCTCTTGTTTGCATCTAAACGAACTATATAAATGTGTTTATGTTTTTATTAACTGTATTTGCGTCGATTAAGCTGTAAAACTCTATACATAAGTAGGAATCTTAATGAAAGAATATTTTCTCCTGAGAGTAAATTGTGAATAGTTTTTTCGCCCAACATACCCGTAATTTTGAAAATTCCCATGCTGCTCGTGATATAATATTTTTTAAATCTCATTTATTTTTGTGGAAAACACGAAATTCGTGACATATTTAATAAGAGTTAAAAAAAGACACTGTAAGTGTATTAGTTGTTTCTCAAACTGCTTTCTTTATAATTATTTGACACCTAAGATGTGACAGTGCAGTTACTGGCAAAATTTTAAAAGCTCCATTCGTAATTTACTTTTAAAATTATTACATTTAAAAATCACAACCTATGACCCGCGAAGCCACGATGAAAAAGCAATCCGAAAAATTTAACACACAAATTCATACATTTTTATAAAAATGTTGATAATAAAATTTTTAATATTGGTACGTTTATCATAAAAACTTGATTTAGATTTGATTTTCATTAAAATGTCGCCTCAGTATATATAGATAATTTCCGATATAAATTGTAATCCGGCCTGCAGATGAATTGACAACTTCCAAAGCGACCCGCCGAAGGAGTCGCAACCACCGATGCGGCCCACCATTTAGAGAATGTTGGGCACCACTGCTGCAAATAAAAAACTTTTAGTAGAAACACATTATATATTTAGTTATAGAGAAGATATCAATTTAATTAGGGTGCGAGACGTGGACATTGAGAAAAGAAGATTTGAGGAGATTGTAGGCGTTTGAGATGTGAGTATGGCGTAGACTACAGAAAATCAGTTGGACGGAGAGGAAAATGAATGAGGAAGTTTTGGATATAGCAGGGGAAGAGAGGAACTTAATTACAGTAATAATGGATAGACAAGAAATTGGTGGGTCAAAATTTGAAAGAAAACGAACGTCATACAAGGAAGAATGTTAGGAAAGAGGCAGAGAGGTAGGAAGAGGATAGGTATATTTGATTCTTCGAAAGAAGGGACTGGATATGAAAATTGTAAGAAAAAGGCTTTGGATAGCCAGGATTTGGTGGTGTGTGCGTAAAACCTACCTGAAGGTAGAATTACCTACTTTGTATTGTATTGTGTAATATTTTTTAATGAATTTTATATAAGTTACAGGTATAAACTCATGCCTATGACCTCTTGACAGTGATTAACGGAAAAATTGCTATCAGTGCCGCGATCTCCAGCTTGAATGAAGATTTCCTCCATTCTTTCTAGATAATTCTTTACCTTGTTGAGGACCGACACATCTTTATATTGCTCGTCCTGCGCTATCTTTCTTGGTTATTTCCGAGTTTATAGCTGTGACACGAATTTTTCTGTCACAAAATCCTCGCTCCGCTCCTGTCTCCTCTAACCCTCTCTCCAGTGAAATAGCTCTATCCCGGAAACCCCGTTCAAATTGTGTCACGTGACCTAAATATCACGTGGTTGGGGAGAGCGTTCAGTCACTTCCCCTCTTGAAGCTCTCGTTCTTCCCCTCCGTTCTCGGAAAAGGGTACAGCCGGCAAGTTGACATTTTAAGGTTGATTTTTAGGAGCATCTTACATCGCGAAGATTTCGAGATTCGGTCTCGTCCTGTTCGGGATATTTTTTTTTTGGGCTTATTTATTTTTTAAACGTATTTGATGATGGGCCATGTTACCAACTCCGTAAATGTGTCCGGAGGACTCCTTAGCCGGTAGAAAGTTTTTGCGGAGTGAAAGAGAGATAGAGGGAGAAGGGTTTGAGGGGAAGTTTCGAAACTCCATCGTTACCAGAGGGAGGTAATAAGTTTTCAAAAACGAGTTTCTGTTTCCCTTTTTATGACGTACTGCGAGCGAGATAACCTGGATCGTTAACAGTTAGCGCTTCGCCCGCAGCGGCTGCGGATATGTGCATACACCATCTCGGGGTTCGCAGGTTCGAGTAATGTTCAAGGCGATTAATTTCCGTCGTTAATTTCTTTCCCGGCGCGTCGGCTTATGTTTCACGGGATAAGAAAGTTGAGGTTGTGGTCTAACCATTGCGGATATACAGTGAGAAGTTATATTTTAAACACGCTTGTTTCGTATTTGCGGAATTTCGCTGAGTAAATTTACGGAAAGGCGGGTAATTTTTAAGCACCGGAATTATTCATAACCATGGGGGAGAGAAAGGGATATTGGTATTATTGATAATTTTCAGTTTTCTTTCTAGCGATAAATGTGCGATCCGAGAGAGAATTGTCGATCTCTTATTACGAACTAACATTTTAAATGGAGCATCTTAATTCCATATTTATTTATTTATTCATACTTTGTTGATTTAAACCTTACTATCGGTGATCGCTGGTGTAAATTTACGAAATATTTCTCGTTATCCGTATAATACAATAAAATGAACATGATTTCGCTAAACAGCAACAGGTTTTCTCTTGACGACGAATGATTTTCTCATAAAAAACGGAAAATTTCCTCTTCAAAGAAACCTTTTTCATCAAATCGACTGTAAGAAAATAAATTTTCATTCTTTTAGGCGGTTTACGGTTCAAGTCCCAAGTGTGTACTATTATTTTCAGTAATTTTAAAGTGTAAATCAGAATTTTGCTGCCCCAATTCTCATGTTATTCAAATTGAGGAATTAAACAGTCTCCGAATCAAACTCAGCGGTTTTAATAAACGGCGTTTACCCATAAGTCTACTTAGGTTTGGGTATATTTAAAACTGAAAGATTGGTTAAAATAGTTAGATTCCGCCGTTTTCCAGCTAGTAGAGATAGTTTTTGTATTTGAATATAAGAGCACAAGTATACCGTTTGCCAAAAAGAAGTTAATATGAAAGTTATTAATAATCAAGAGCAGCTTTTCTGTCTCATAAGATACCTACACAGAAAATATGGAGGTTAGGTTAGAGCGTGAATGATTAATATATCGATGGGAAAAGTGGAGTGTGAATAATTGGTGCATCCTTACTGCTTTTGTGTGGAATCTGACCCTATTCCACGCTGCTACCTTCCATAACCCCTGCCAACGGTGCAGATGCGTTTTCCTCTTGGTTGCTGCGAAAGAAAAAAATACCATAGTTAACCCGAGATGAATCGAGTATTTTGCCGTTGTGGCATTACTTATCAATAAACGTCCTGCAAAAAATCTTGCTGTAAAATCAGATATCCCTATCATGTAAACGCTTATGTTGGCGTCAATGACAAGCTGTTCAGGGAATTATAATCGTGTTTCTACCCGATAAATTGCAGCAAAGAGGCTTACAGATAAACCTGTTAATTTTTTTGAGAAATTTCATTTTCTCACACTAACTTCGACTCCAGTTTCTATGAGCTTCCTGTTACGTTTTTACCGTACCTATAGATTTTTTAGATCCGATTTCATTGCTTTTATCGCATTTCGTTTGCGAATGAGAGGAATTTTTCCTTTAACGAATCCGGAAGCGCTCATAAAATCTCTTTGTCGCGTATCTCCTGAATGTCCACCACATTAATTAGCGCTGCTCACTGGGGATAGTTGATGGCCCATGAGATTTGGCCCTCATCGCCGAATGCGACCGGCCTCGCGTTCCTTAAGACCGCAGCGAGAAAGGTTCGGTGTCCGATGGAGCGCTTCTTCGATTTATACCGGAAGGCAATAAACAGCGGGTCTGCGTCATGTGTCACGAGGAAGCTTACTCCCTTCATTGCGCATGCTCCGGAGGTAGCTGCTGAAACCGGAAAATAATCTCTTGCATCGTGAATCGAAGTCACTTGAGAATAGAATTAGGAAAAAAGGAAAGATTGGAGAAAATAGGGGAGGAAATCCTAAAGAAATCGTCCATTAAGCAAATCTTTTCTTCTATCGGTTCCGTGACTGAAGATATTCCCCCGCTGGAGCAGATTAACTTTCATCGGTAATTTAAGCAAAAATGTTATCCAATCTTCTTCCAAAAGATAAGTTAAAGGCCCCTTTCTGCAACAAATTAATTTCAATTGCCTTGCAATGGGATTTAAAAATAGTGAATTTTTAAATTTAGTTTCTTTTTAGACGTTTAGAACGGTTTGACGAGAACAAAGAAATTAAAGTTCTTATTTATTGCCAAGCCAGTGTAGAAAATGTCTAGAGAAGGTGGCTCTAAAATCGTGCATTTTTGGCAGAAAATAAACATCGTATAATGTTTCTCAAACGCGCATACTCCGAATTAAAAATGTCGATATTCGAGTCGTTATTTACCATTGATGCCGCTTTAAATTTCCGTGTTTTCTATCGCGATAGTCGGCGTTACTGCTGTCGTGCGACGAGAATTATTATTCAAATTGAATTAATTTCGTATCAGTCTTAAAGTGCCGCGATAAACACCTGATTAAAATTTCTTGTAATTTAAAGGATTTAAAGCAATTAACTTTAAATTATATATGTAAGGAAGTACATGGTTATTTTTAAATTCAATACCTGTGGAATAAAGGTGTATAAACAATAATAATTTTCCAATTTTCTTATCGCTAGGACTCAAAATATGTTGGCTTTCTTAGTTTGGAAATAATTCTGCATTACAAGTTCAGTTTAACTGGAATGAACTCCCTTCTCTGTGAACTTTAATTCTCTGAAAACTTAAAAAAGATACTGTGGATTTAAATACTTCATAAACCTATTCGATTAAAAGTTAAAATTTTGTGTAAACCGCCTTCATTTCCTTAAGTGTCATTTTTTACTTAATTCTTTTATCCTGTTCGCTAATGTTTGAAGATAAAGTGATACAGTTTGACCGTTATACATTAACAAGACATTTATTTGCACACATATTTAGGCTTTTTGGCAACCAACCTTAATCTTCGATCGTGCGACAGTAACTTTTTACCTTTATTTGCTTTTTTCGATTTCATTTTAAATATAGTTTTCATTTAATTCTACTGCATATTTTTTTCCTGTATCTCTTACCCCGTAGTGCTTGAATTGGCTTTGCATGTCATCGTTTTTGGAGCACCAAAATTGGAAAGTAAAACTAACCCCAACTAGAAATACTCTCATTTTGATAATTTTTATGTTTTTCTGTCCGTAATATGCTTCTCTCACAATTAGAAAGCAGGCGATTATATTTTATGTGTGAACTAGTTGATGAAGTTATGCATAGGTGCATATGGCTGGGCATATATTTTAAGGGATACAAGGGAAAAAATCATAACCTGACTGGGACTCGGACCCGCTTTTCGTGCGGATACTTTTACTATACGATGATATGATTCTCATTTTCTATTGTCATCACGATTTTGATTCGATTAAATTTTCTCAAGAGCAGAAATTTTCTTCTTCTAACCTTTGACTACATTTTAGTGGTGCGTACTGGAGCGGTTGATAGAGTAAAGTAAAATTAAGCTTCCTATAAGCCATGCTTACAGCTGTGGGATTGCCCATTAATAGCGTTGCGGTGGTAACTAGAGCGATGCCGTATCTGGTCTGTACAGATGATGCTTTTTTCTTTGAAAACGTGCACACTTTAAGTAGCGTTTTAAAGTTTTTGTGTGTATTGATTATTTCTTGAAATTCGTCGGCAATAAAGTGCTTTTCCTCCCGTTAATCTTCTCATTTTTCATGTGGTATCAGACGTACATACTAGAAAATGTAATAAATCATTGTTGAAGCTTTTGGCTAACAATAAGTGAACATTTGTCTATGTTATAAATCTTCTAATTATCTTTAGGGTATATTTTATAATTATTTATATATATTTTTTGTTAATTAATTACTCATTCGAATCTAGTGGGCTTGCTTATATCAAAGGTGTTATTTTAGGTTTTTTTGCCCGAGAACATTCGACGACGAAGATCTCACGCGAGGCACTCACACATTAAAAAAAAGGCGCACTTAAAATTTCATTACAGCTGTCACATTCGGTCATGATATGACATTTAATATTTTTATTGCGTGGAGACATGCGTTTCGTGCAGATATAGCATCATGCAAGTCTATGAGGGGATTTTTTCTTTGCACGGTTGATCTTTAATTCAGGTGTTCGTTTTAAGGTTTATTTTTAAATTCATATATATTGTTTTGCTCCATTTAGATGACATGGCGTTCTTTCGGCTCATGTCTGGGGCGAGGAAATTCAGTCCTGTATTTCGCTGCAGAAATATTCCGTTTTTAGGCGCGTTTCGCCTCCAGCGTGAGCGCCTATTGTCGTCGGTCTGTCCGTCCGCATGTTCGTTCTCGCCTTCTACGGAACGGATTTTCATGAAATTTTTTATTAAGGACTTGCTAACAAATATAATAAGAAAATCGCAAAAATGAATCACGTAAGCCACTTTACTGGTGACAAATAATGAACTTTCCGTTATATCTCGTTAAGTATTGGTCACATAAAAATATTTTTCAAATAAAACTTGTAGAACTAGTAAAGAAGAGTATTTCTTTTCCTATACATTTTTATCGTACGAGTAGCTGTGATCAAGAAAATCAAACAAGAATGCCTTAATTGGAGTTGGACTTAAAATTTTCTTGCATGGTTACTTCTTCATTGTTGCTAACATAAACAATCTCACAAAGAAACGTTTAATTTCCTTACGTGTGCATGCAGTATTATTAAATAGGAAGAAAATCGATTATTTATCATGAAGAAAAGAACGTTAAAATGCTATTTCCCTTACGTACAGGTATATCATTTCTTTCTAATACTCCATTGCAGGAAACGCGCCCATTTGTGATACACTTTCCTAACTTGTTATTGGTTGATTGTGAGATTAATCTTAATTTAGTTTCTGTCATTTGATATTTCTATATATTTTTGGAACAGATTTTATATTAGACACCCACGACCGTATCGAAGTACGCGTACGAGTAAATCAGGCCCTTAGAAACTTATTGATGTTTAGCCAAAATTATATCTCGTTTGACTGTTGTGCCGCGAATTATATCTCGTTTAACTGTCGTGCCGCAAATGGAGAGGATATTGGCTAGCCTTCGGCTCGCGTTGTTTTAATGGGTTGTCGTCTCCGGACGCTGCCCCGCCCTTCGCCTCGCCCGGAACCAAAGAATCCCTCCCCATTGTCCGGTGATTGGGTTTGTTAATGTCGAGACAGGCCAATCAGTTTCTGTTAATGTTGTACGTAAGTATGGCATGGGGATAATACGTAAGTACCAGGTCCTGCGAAGGGTCCTGGAGATAATACGTAAATACCGAAAATCTTTTGAATATGAAAAATATTTCAAATAGAAGTACCTAAAAAACCGTTACGGACAGCAGAACACTTGAGAATTATTTTGGACATTTCTTTATAAAGGGGGCTACCGCCCCTTTAACCCCCGCCTTCTTTAACCCGTGGGTGTCTTATATCAAATCTAAGCCATATTTTTCACTGAGAAATGTATATTTTATAAAACATTATCAAAGTAATATATGCTTCAGAATTCAGGTTTTGTGTTACTGTCGTTGGTATTTACCCGAATCCAAGATATATTGCAGGAGCCATTTTGGTCTTGCATCCCATAAATCACTAACTGAAGGATTTGTGTGGCTCCAGGGGCGGATTTAGACTTCATCAACGATAAAAAATAATATTTTAATATTTAAAAAGGAAATAAATAACATGTTATGCGACAAAATAAATACAGTAAAAAATTAGCATTTCTTTGATAGATTATTTTTTATTATTTCATTCATTTTTTTCGGTGTTGTGAAATCTTGGGGCGGGTTAATCACCCCTTTACTTTCCCTTTGGATCCGTCTTGGATTTTCGGTACTCAGTTTGATCTTTTATTCCGATCGAAAATGAAAGACTAAAGGAAGCTAAATAAAAAGCGAAGGTTTCGGCGAAATTCGCGCAGTAGAACACCTTTAAAAAAAATCGTTTTGTTCGGACTCTTTTACATAATCGCAACCCGAACCTCCGTCACCCGTTTTGCCGTGCATTAAAATGGCCAGCAGTCCTTCATTCGGTCAAGGAGACGGCCTCCCTCGCTCCCTACAGATTTCCACGTCTGGTTTGCCCGAGACCTTGAGGTCGTGGGTTTTATCGCTATCACCTACGTCCACACGCCTCCCCCTCCTGTCCCCCCTCCCCTAACACATTTATGTGAGTTATTCTCACTCTCCTCTTCGTCCGAACCGCGCCCAAGTTCCCTCTCCTTATCACGAAAATGCTAATTAAGACGGTCGGCGGCGGTGGGCGTGCGGCACGCGATCTCCGTTTCCCTATCTCGCGATTCCCTTCGTGCTCTCTGCAGAAGGCCTCAAGAGAGGGCTCGTTATTGCATCTCGATTATATTTCCTCCCGTCGATCGTATCCGCTCGTATCAGCGCGGGGTTATTTTTTCAATCGCTCCTCGATTGGCGGTTTTTTCCGGGTGTCGAGGCAAAAATTGAAGGTTGGAATGGGTTGGATTTTGATTTTTCTTTCGCCTTGGAGGTCGGATATCCTTTATTGGATTCTTCGTCCTTAGAAAAATGTATTTTTGAGGTTTGATATAGTGAGGTGATTGACAAAAACGCTCCACTCTTGCGAAGGCGTTAGAAAATCGCGGCCGTGTTCAAGGTATTGCTCCGTCCTCCACGTTAGTCGCGGATTTTTTGCACCGTGCGCATATAATTTGTATGCATTTTTGCCTTATCTATACGTTTTTATTGGTTGTATGAGCTTGACTTTATCTAAATTTTCGGTGATAGATTATCTTTCATGGATCAGCGTTAAAACACGGCTCGGCCAAATTCTCCGGCGGTCATCAAGGCCTACTTGATCGTTGAGTGTGTTGCCGTAGAGCCTTTTCAATGTCTCTAGATTGGCTGTGATCCAAATTTAAACTATAATTGGTAGTTCAGCTTTAATGCCCTGTAGATGTCAACCAAGTGAGTGTAATCTGTTTGACTGATGATTGCGAGATGGTTATTTCATTGTTTTTTTCTCTCTCTACCAGTAGGTTGCAAATTGTAATTATTAAATATTAATTCCGAAAATTTTTATTGGTACTTAAAATCGGAATCTATTTTTAGCTGTTGAATTTTATTGGTACGTTCTTCCTCAATTTTTGTAGTAAAATATTTTGATAGAATCATTGCAAAATAACGAATAAATAGTTTTTGTAAGTTCATTTGTAGCATGCATTCATCGTATTTTTATAGCAGTTTCATAATAGATAAGCAAAGTATTAGTACACCTTCAACTCAAAGGCATTCTATGAAGGTGACTGTTATTTTAAAAAAATGCTTTTTACGTCATTCTGTGTCGCCAAGATAAATCTTATTTGAGCTTGGATAAGGAGAAAAATCCTGAACTTCATTGGGGATCGACCCCGGATCTCCCACTTTCCAGGCAGTTGCTTGAACCAACTATGCAACCAACCCAGTATAATTCTCCATCCACGAATTTGGTAGAAAAGAACCTGTGGACGGAGGATTAAAATGTAGAGGCATTGAAAATGATTTTGATCGCTTGGAAGAAAAGAACACGGAACACCATTTATCAATTACCTCTGCTAAAGTGTTTCAGATCGACGAAATTATGTTTCTTGAAGCGGAATGTGCATTACCATCGCCGTTATGAAAGCGTTTCAGATTCTGGAAATTCCATTGGCTATGCTGATGGTGATTTAGACCATATGTAAGAGGACATGGGAAAGTATAGAACTTCACACGAAGACTATACATACACAAATTTCGAATCCGTGATACGAACGAAGCGTAAAAAGAAATGATTTTTTGTGTGAGTAGTACAGTCATCCTGATGGAATGGAGACATTGGGGAGGTATATAGACTTGAATTATGTTGTAAATGGAGCAGATCTATAAGAAGGGCATAAACCGAGATTTTGAATGACGATTTTGTCATTGACTTTGGTGTCTACCTCTATATATATATATATATATATATATATATATATATGCCGATTTTGTCATTGACTTTGGTGTCTACCTCTATATATATATATATATATATATATATAGAGGTAGACACCAAAGTCAATGACAAAATCGTCATTATATATATATAAATAAAATGGTATAAATACTACGGAAGAGGAAAGGTGAGGATATTTAGGGCAACATAGGGACGAGTGCAGCTTATTGTTCATTTGAATTTTAAAATTACTTAAAAACATGGTACGAACTTGAGACTTGAATGGCTCTACGAAGAAAAGAACAAAGTTTATTTTTATTGAAGACAGAATCCGAATCCTGATCGAATTAGCATAAAAATGCATTTAGAATCAATAAAATACGTGATTTTATCAGTTTTATTACAATACCCATTATAAGCTACCATGACAACTCCCATTGTCGTCGAAATTGAGAGTTCAATGCATTTATATGGGAGAGAGGGGGAGGGAGAGAGGGGAGAAGGGAAGGAGAGGATGGAAGGGAGGGGGAGGGAGTTTATACGTTATTTTCGTAAGATTTTCTTCCTTCATTCATCTAAATAGGAAAATGCGGAGCGGTTTTCTTCATTTTTGTTTTATTCGACGGGTATAACTGTGTATTATCTTATTCTTGCGATGCTTACATGTTACACGGTCGAAGTTTTATGTTAACTAACTCCGTTGAAATTCAACGGATAAAGCGCTTTTTCGTGTTGGGTTATTAAACTGATAAGGAAGAACGGCATTTAGCGTTGAAGGGAGCTTTGAGAAGGCCAGGACGCGATCACATTGTAGTCCTGTACAAGGCTTCTAAGAACGATTTCTCATCTGTAACAGGAAGTTATAACGGGTAAGATGATAAAATGTTTTTCAGAAGGTTTCAGTGAAATGGATTATCGTGTGGATGGGCAATATCAAGAAAAAAATGAGGCGATATTGCCATCCCGTCGTTGGTAGCCCTGGAAGATATTCCTTCGTTACAATGAGCGACCAAGGTGAACGCGATGCTTTTTATGTTTATGGATCTTGGAACGAAAAGACATCTTTTAAAATATTTTTTATATTATCCTCCTATACCTTATTTATGTATCTTTTTCACTTTTTTTTGTATTTCAAATATTGTGAAAAATATAGACTATATGCGAGAACGGGGAATATTTGGATTTTTGTATTTGTTATGTATTCAGCACCGATTCAGAATAAGCGACGGAAAAGCATGTTTAGCTGTTTAATTTTATTGTCGTTTGAATAAGCCTGATTCATATTATCTAATATATAAAGGAGAATGTTTGTATGTTTATGTTTATATGTTTTTATGTTTGTACCTTAATAACTCAAGAATACAAAGTCCAAAAATCTTTCAAACTTTGCACATGCTTTTATGTCATCCCTGAGAAGGTTTTAGGCAAAAAGTATCTCACAAAAAGACCCGGGTTCGACCCCAGGGGATAATTTTGTATTTCCCACAAGATAACACGTAAAAATAAAAAATTTGACGTGCAGGATTTTATTTTTTTACCAAATTAAATCAGAAATAATTGACCTGTGAACTTCGTATTTGTACTATAGTAAAGAAAAATCTATAAGGTTTCATATTCTGTTCGTATTTTTCCGCTAGAAATTCGAAATTTCTCGTATTAATCATTAAAAACGCAAATTTATGTTAAATATTGCCATTTTTATTACGACTACCATGGCCACCAGTATTGTTGTCTCTTTCCATTTTAACCAAGCAAATTTTGTTTATTTTGACAACCGAATGTTTTTTTGTATTGGGATAGTTTCAGATAGTTTAGAATAACTCATGGTAAGGAATTATTTGATGAGGATAACGATTTAAGAGTGTCATAATTTCATCATAATAAACTGTTCATTATGTACAGCAGGTTAGTAAAACATGAATAATAATTTTAATTTTTAAATATCGATTTCAATAGCTTTTTAAAGTCTACTAAAATTGATACGATAATCATATTTTGATCAAATGATATATTTGTTAGTTTATTACATCTATTTGTAAACTCATGAAATTTAATTCTCATTCCATTTTAATTCTGTTCGGATTTTAGCTGAAATCTTACCTCATTACTTACGTCATTTATATACGAGGAATAAAAATTCTACGATCGCGGTAAGTTTGGATCTAGAGGCTTGGATAATATAATTTTTTTATTTCTACAATTCCTACAATGTGTAATATCGGTCTATGTGACAATTTAATTCTATTTTCCATTTGAATTTCTATAATTGTAGTTAATGGCTATAATCTAAACAGTATTAAACAAAATATGGAGAACTGTTTTTATATCGATAGCAGGGTTCCGAAACATTTTCCCGCGATTTCTACTTTAACCAAATACTTTAATTATTGAACGGATTATAATCTTTTTCCTAAAAAAATTATTATTACACAAATAATCCATTTTTCAGACCATTTTATAAAAATATTATGCCAGTAAAAAGAAAAAGTCAACTAGGAAGAAAGACTGCAGGTGTAAAAAAATTGGCTTTATTAAGAGTAGCTGAAAGTGTAGAAGAGAGGCAGATTCGTGTACACAACCAACGTGTAATGCAGGCAGAATTAAGGGCATCCGAGAATCAAGACCAGAGGCAGACACGGCTCGAAAAAAACAAGCAACATTGTATATCCTGAAGCTCTATAAGAATAAAAATTAGAGTTTCAAAAATTAATTACTGTAAACATAATAAAATAAATTAATATAGATTTTCGTGTTTTTTTACTTAGGTCATTTTTACGGTGTTCTGAATCCCGGGCAACGCCGGGTAAACTATCGCTAGTTATACATAATATATATTATATGATATGTATTCATTTCTCAATCTATAAGCCTCTTTCCCGAAATTCGTGTTATTTCGACAGGTTTCTCGTTTTTAAAAAATCGTATGCACAGAATGTGCAAAAATAACTAGCGATCGTTTTGGCTATTTTTAGAAAGCATTGTCATTTGCAAATTACCTCATTAAATCCTATATGGTTTTTAGTAGTGATAATGTTTTCATAATTTTACTTGTTAACATAAATTCATTCATATTTCAGAGCGCGTAATACGGCAGTATTATTTCCTGTTGTTCTTCGAAGTTAATTATTTCTCTTTATCTTCTATACTGTGTTTTTCGTCGATAATATCAATCACTTTACGAGAAATACGGAATGTTTGATCAAATAAACATTTCCATGGTATTATATTTTGGTTTGTTTGTTTAAAAAACCGAACATCACGAGTTTAGTTACACTTTATTGAAGGGCCCATCAAGCTTATATTTTCAGTCAAATGTTCATTTGAAAATTCATGGCAAAATAATTGCTCATCCTCTATTTCTTTAAAATGTTATTTAATATAAATCATTAATAAAACAAGAATCGTAAACGATTGATTACAATTTGAACTTCGTATATGACTTATTAGGTATGATAGTTTTTTTAATTCTTTCACTGCCTTATTTCAATATCAAGAAACAATTTATATGCACTATGAGTTGGATTTTAATTTATTTTATATTAGCCGTGTGTGATCTTTATTCTAAATATCTCTCTTTCCTTTATTTCAGGTGAGTGCCTATTTTCCGGAAAATTCATAGAAATAAATCCAGGCATGCATAAATGACACTTCCCTCGTAAGGTAAGCTCAAATTTTATGACGACTTTTTTAATTTGTAAAACTTCGGTAAAAAAACGATAGAGTTTACAGGAAACTGCATTGATTGTCAGCCATTGCATTCTGCTCAAAATGAACTACTTACGTTTAATACCTTTTTGATACAGTATAATAATACATTTTTATATAAGTGATTCGAGCAAGAAAATTCCAATTTAAGTAGGTTTTATAAATGAAATATTTCTCCCGTTTATATCACGTTTTCTACCTTGTAGTGCCAAGTTGATTTTTTGTATTAATTTTTAGTCTCGACTGTACGCATCTCATTGGAACTACTATTCTATAAATTAATTATGTAGTCAAGTGCGCAGTTTCTTCATCGCAGCAAGGGGAATGTTATTCCGACATTTCGCCTAATTCGTCTTCAAAATCGATGAGCCTCGAAACTGAAACTCAGACCTCCTTATGCGATGCAGGAAAGGGAAAGTTACGTTCTCGTTCTCCCTGAATAATGTTTTACCATATTTTTGCAACTCAAGCGAGTTCGAAGAGCGACTTTCGCTCATGAAATTCGAAACTTAATTATCGAAGTATTTCACATTTTCAACCTTTTGTTGTCCTGTTGCTATTAAGAAAATTTATCGCCGTTTTATAGACTCGAGAAAATTAAGCGTCCAAGTCTTAAACCATAAAATTTCCATTAATCACACGTTATAATTGAAGTTCTCCGCTATCTGCTGTGTGATAAATGTTTATAACATTTGCCTTTTATTCTATCGACGATCAATAAGAGTAAGTATGCTGAAGACGGATTCTCTGAAAAGATAACTTCGTAATTTGGCTGTATTTCATTTAATTTTGATCACCTGATGATTTTGATAACCCAATTTGAGTAAAAATCTTATCTTAATTTGTATAATGATAGAAACTATTGCGCATGGAGCGGCCGAAGTTTTAGGCAGTCCGTGTCTTTAAAATCGTCGGGGTGCTTTCACGACGATTTATCACTACTTCGGGTCGGCGATCTAATTAACAAGCAGAGTCACTTTTTTTCCAATTCAGTATATAAAAACCAACAGGAGGAGATCCGCAGTACTTGTGAATAAGATGGTTCTTACTTTTAAAAAATCGATTCGTATTTTATAATATTATTATAAGTTAACGTGAGCGTTCGGTAATTGAAGTGCCAGCGAATTGGTTGTTCTAGGTTGGTTGTACGTATTTGTGGCTAATCAGCCTTTTGTATCAGTATAGCCTTAACTCCTTCCACACCTGACATACACAGAAGGGAGGAGGGAAACCCGCTGCCGTCATTAGCCTACTCTTTACGAAGAGCACCAAGGGTTGCTCTAATATCTTTATATGGGAGAAGACGCTGGCTTATGGAGACGCATATAGGTCCTCTAAGATCGGCATGCAGCACACGAACCGCAGATTTCCGACCCTTGATTTATATATGTAAGGAGATAATTGTTGGCAGGACGTTTTTGGTATGATAGGGTATCTTTTATTTTTACGTTGTTGTTTCAATTTTTCCAATCTGTTGATGGTCGTAATAAATGAATTAAAGCGATTTTTAAGTGAAGAACATGCTAGAAGAATTGATCCTTCGTCGGGATGTCAAAATGCCTTTGTCCGACCCCAGGTCCTTTCATAAGTTACCCTTTGATTATATTTTTGGTTGACTTTCTGAGGCAATTTTCATCGGGCTGGAAAAAATTTCCATTAGAAATAAATATTTAAAGGGTTTTTTTTTCATGGTATGATAGCATGATGTATATGTATGTGTGATAGCATTTGTTGTCCTACGGGTGTGAGAATTTTTCTAAACAAACTTTTTATCGTTTAATGTATATGGTTGTTAATGACTCGAAAGTAATATTTGATTTTACCGGTAAGCATCAAAAGGAAAATTTGTTGTTACTCTCAGCAGTAAGTTATTTCATATAAAATCTTAGTTTGAACTCCAACATGTTCTCAAAAAGAAATTCCTATAACAAGGATGGGAGTATTTCCGTGTCATGGGATTTAGAATTCAGAAAGGGCCTAGATTTATGATGTGTTGAAATTTTGAAAGATAAGAGTTATAATTATTAACCTCCCAAAGGCAAAGCAGAGAAGTGGTATAAAATGCAGAAGAAACTCCCTTGTATCCCAGAGCGGTTGAATAATCTAGCCCAATTACGCTTTCTGCGTAGCTCTCTTCCTTTTTATTAATTAGTTGATGCCCTTGACGCCTGTAATTTGGTGATTTTAGGGGTATAATGTAGATGTATACGTACTCCAGTGGAGACGACATTCTGGTAGGGTAATATTCCCCGCATCCAGTACGCAATAGGACGAATTCGTCTTTCCGTAGCGTCATACCCGAATGGGGGGTGAGAAAGGGGGGAATGAGGAAGGTAAGGTAAGTTTAGAGGATCAAGGAAGAGGGTGAGGGGAAAAGGGAGATCTCCGGGGCTAAGTGGAGGGAAAATTAAGGATGGGCAGAACGGGGAGGGGGAGGGAGTGGGGAGAGTAGAAGAGGAAGGATGGGATGGTAAGAGAGAGAGAATAGGCACCGAAATGTCAAGGAGCGTTTTCGAGGGTTTTCACGAAGGCGGGTCATTTCCATTTAGAGGTGTTGAGAGGTTAACGATGGCGGGACAGGTGCGGGGAGGTGGGAATGCATTGGGACACTCTTCTTGCTTTTAGTTTCCGATACAGAATTACTCCCGTCGACTTTGCGGGTCTCCTCCCTAAATGATCAAGATCTTTAGAGGCTAGTTGTTTTGTTTTTTCCTCTGCGTAATGTCTTCCAAATTTGGAAATGCTCCGAGAAACTTTTTTTTATTTATGTGGCTCTTTGCCTAATCTTGACGTTCGTTAACACGGGAGAGTTTTACGATGTATTTGTTATTTAATTATGTCTCCCATTGTATTGTCATAGAATAGCGATTTAATGCTCAATGGTTCCTAAGGTCACTGCGTCATTGACTACTGTTATTCGTTAATATATTTATAGAAATTTATTAGTTGATCGACGATAGTCGTGGCATTTGCTTTTCATGCATCCGGCAAAGTTATTTGTGTTTGCCTTTTTATTGATTTTTCATAGTTGACCTTTCACGTAGACCTCTGTTACTTTGTTCTCGTTGGCATCTCTTAAGTATGCTATTTAAATATGTAATAATTCTGTACAAATTTGCAGAAATTTTTAATATGTATTTTATATAAATGTATTTTCCACTTCTTAAAAGTTATTTTTTTAATAAGATATCTTTCAGATGATGCCATTTTCAAGGGACCTTTTAAGTCATTAATGTGCGTTTCTTCACTAGCTTATATTTGTAATACTGGTACACCTTAAAAATGTATAGTGAAAAGGTATCGTGTCAACATATATCTCTTAGCTAGTAATAGTTTTTGGTGTATTACGTCCAGTAATTTTGTTTGCTTAATAGGTATAATGGGTCTTTCATTGAGTTATAGAAAAATTTGCATCATTTTGAGTAAAATGTCGCCCTAGTTTCACTATTTTGTTATATTATTGAAGTTTTACGTGAACGAAGTACACCTTCCGTTACGCAAAAGAGTTTAAATGTTCATTTTTATCAAGAGTTACAACCCTGCATTAGCCGTACTTTAACGGAAAGTTAAGAGTTTACGGATAATCATATTTTCGATCTAAAGAGATTTTCGTGTATTACCTCAAAATTCAGTTTTATTGGTAATGTATAAGAATTTATTTTTTCGATTATTGAATGATACTCATCAATCGAATTATCATTCGTCGTTATCTCAAAACTGTATTACCTTAGAGAAGTCTGATAACATTCCAAAATACACAGAAAATAGAGAGGTGGTGCTCTTTTTACCAGCAAACATGTAACCATGCTTTCATATTTAATAAAAATCAAAATATCGTATATTTTGATTCAAACATTATATTTCAACTGGGCTAGAATCGCTGGATTAAACTATTAGAAGAATTATAAACAAATGTATACATTGTGATGATTTGTGTACCTATACGAAAGTTGTTGGTTAAAGCGTATTGCAAACCTATCGCGGTGGAAATTCCTGAATTATTTCAGATATCGATTCAATGGAAAATCATACGATTCTGTGAACTATTTATATAGCTAGAAATGTTTTTGTCAGATTTGATGGATAAGGTAACCAATTTAAGCATCTTCCAAATGAGTGTGATGTGAGACTATCTTTAGGGACACGTGCCAAGGATTCGTCATCTCAAGTTTATATTAATGTGAAATTAATATTGAAAATGAATTCGCGTTCTTCCAATCGCCTATTTTCAGCCAGATTGTCTGATATTTCAGTTACCCTCACGCTTTTTAATTAAGAAATCGTCAAAGTTAGGCTCAAGTTCCAAGTCTGATTGGAATTAGACGTTTTGTTTTAATAATTTAAACAGTCGGTGATGCTCGAAAATCTTGCGGGCGACGTCACTAGACCACTCTATTTGGGTAGTATATTTGTTTTCTATGTTTCACATTTATTATTATACACAATTAGAGAAATCCTGCGTGTCGAATAGAGTGGATTCAGTAATTATTTATTTTTAAACGAAAAAATTTTGTTTTTATATTGGTATACATTTTCTTATGAATTGACTATTTTGAGTATTTCAGATCTAGAGATAATTTTGCATTTTAATTATTGATGTGTTTTTTGCTTCCCGTTTTAGAGAAAATTGGTTATTTTGATGTATTCACTCCTGTTTCATCCGGAAATATTTCAACGGTTGAAAGGATTTTACGCTTCTCTTCAGAATATAACTTTGCCTTCAATTAAATAAAATTGTTTTTTTAATGTTCTTTGTTAAATAAGCTCTTAATTTTAATGCGAGAATTTTGATAGTTTATTCAATTTGAATTTATTAATTCAATTTTTATTTTCCAAATTCGGTACAAAATTTCATTATATATATATATATTATTTTTAAATTAAAAGGATGGTCTTTCAATCTTAAGGCTAACATACTTCATTCTTGCCGGCCGTTCTGAAAAATAATCATAATTATGTTATTCGAGGATTGATTTACATTAGATCATTATAAGAAGGAAAGGGATGACAAATATTCCTGACTGAATACCCAACTTTAATTCTCCACTATTCTGAATCTGACAACTAGAGTTCTTTTAGGACCAAATATGTACATCAAAGATAATCAGCGACTTTGGCAAGTTTTCGGCTAATTATAATTTACAGTGATATAAAATCTTGCGACTCGTTTTATGAATTGGGAGATGTGAATGTATCTTATGAAGTTTTTTGTCCTAACTTTACCATCAGTCATTCTTACGCCAGATACATCTTTATCGTGGTTTTTCTTCCATATTAAATCGCCTTGTCTGCTCTCACATAGACTGCCTGCAGTCGTACATTTGTATCCCGCACAAATGACCCTATGATTTTCCTCCTTACTAACGACGTATTAAAACGTAATTTCCTTAATGATCATTCCACACCTCCATACCGATCATACCACGACGAAAGACCTTGAGTAACGCCATATTTTAAATACTTTATTTCATCCTAAAATTTTATCGAGCTATCTGCACGTATCGTGCTCTCTAATCGATTAAGTAGGTTATCCCTTACTTATATATTCCAAAGTGACGTTAAAAGAGCTTTTAAAGGCTGCGGAAGTTTGCTAACGCTCCGTGTTATTCTTTCCGTCCCACCCCCAACCCATTCTAACTCAACGTATTTTCAAAGCATGGTTGACTGTCCTCTCGGAATGGCGACTAGGATAATATCGTTTGCGCTCCTCATTAACGTGGGAGGAAGTGGTGTACGGAGAGTGGGAGAGGGCGGACCTTTTCTTTATTCGCCCATAATAGATCCCTATTTATGGAGAAAAAGGGAAAGGTTCGATTTTATCTTTTTTTGCGAGAAGGCTTTTCCTTCGAAAGAGGGCTGTGGTGGAAGGCCTTGTGTGTATGTCTCTGGCGTCTTTTGTCTTTCACTCCAGCTGGGGGAAAGTTTGTCATTTATTCCGGAGAAAATTCGGGTCGGGGTAGTTCTTTTGAAAAAAAAATCATTTCGATCGTTAGCTCCATGTATGAAGTTAAAAACTTTCGGTTCGTTTCTGACGAGTCTATTTTTTGTGGCGGTTTAGCCGTAGGGATGGACTTATTTGAGGTTCACGGTATTGTCACTGGTATTTTAGTCGATTTATCGAGAGAAGGGGGATTTTTTTGTCGTTAAAACAGGTAATCCTTTTAAATTAGTTCATTTTGTTCTGAGTTGTGAATGGTTTAAAAGAAAAGTTTCTCCTTTTAAGTTTCTCGTGAAATATTTTTCATCTTCTCTTGCTAAAAGCAAAATATATTATTTTAATTATTGAGGAATAATGGCAGCTTTGTTTACTAAATTTACTTTAAAAGTTACATTTAAGTTCTATTGCTTACTAAATGAACCTAATAGTTATTCTGCTTATTCATCAATTTTGAATAATTTTAGCTGCAAAATGTTTTTGCGTGTGATCTGTATGATCATTTAAACTACCAACGCATTTCATTAAAATTTAAACATTCGCAGTTCTATAAACTTAGTCTTGTTTCGAATGTTGACAAATTAAGCTAAAATGAAGTTGTTAAATACCGCTATATTCATAAAGATGACTGAAGCGGATGTTTAATTTTAATTAACCGAAGGAGACTGGAATTGATATTATTGAATAATTGTTCATGGACGAAATAAAACGTTTCCAGGAAATAAGCGTTAACTATGGTTTTCAGTTGGTACGCTCTTTTGTCTCTTTTGTATCAGTAACCCATTGGGAATGATGACCGGATTCGATTTTATTTTTATATAACCCTACTCGGCTGGTTTGATGATTTAATTATTTCTTTGGTTGTAATAAATAGAGAAATTTCGAAGATATATTAGAATGAACGTTTCTTCTTTATTTAATGGAACCTTTTCAGCAGTTTTCACATTTATGTAAGTTATGCTTTAATAAGTGTTTAAATCCAGAATCTTGCGCAATAAGGTGAAGGAAACCCGTTGTGCAGCATGATGAGATTCGCCCAGATAGGTTAAAATCCCATTTCATTTAGACTCGGTCGTATAGGATGCGATATGGCTTGATTCTCGCATAAATTATAAGCTCTGATGGGTTTATCGTTTGAACTTCGCTAATCAGAGCGGTTTATAGCCGATTATGTACACTGTCAAAGGCAGTAGCGGGATGAATGGTCCCGTCAAAATGTACCCTATGGGCGTCAACTCCTCAGGTTCTGACACGGATGTTTCATCCCATAAAACCTACGTATGTCATATAGGATACCACCGTTGACAATACCCAATATTTTGAGAACCTAAACGAAATTTTGGCACTGAATAGATGGAAATGGTTTGACTTAACGGTATTAAAAGGACCAATCTGATTGTATAGATCTTCGACGTTTTCCGTAAAATGGCTCATATTTAGCTTGGAAATTTAATTAATTTTGCTAACAATGTCTGTGCTTGATTATCCCACTCCTTTAATGAACATTTGTTCAGTTGTCGTTTATGCGTGCTTTCTTTCAAAAAGCGAAGAAAAAACTGCAGTTCGCTGTTCTAATGCCATGTTTTGTTTTCTCCTATAGGTTTTAGCGTTTGGCGGATAGAGGACATTGCCCGTGGGGTTTAACCTCTCGGGATCTTTTTCGGATAGAGGACGCTCAGGGATGAATAGGGTCGTTTACGGATTAGTATCAAGCCCCTTTAGATGGAAAACTGGGTCAGAGGGAAGAGTCTTCTCATTTCCACCCCTTTGTAAGCGATTCTTCGTCGAGCGAAAATCCTTGATTTTTAGAAGAGATAGAGAACGTCTGAAACAAGTGTCTGTAAAGAGGAATCAGGCGTGATAGTCAACTGTTGTCATTTAGCTGTATTTTTCTCACAGAATGAAGGACTTGGTTTTGTCTACAAAAAGAAATTCTCAAAACGGATGAGATCAAGCAGCAGCCATTAGAATAAAAAAATATTTATTAGGGACAATTTCAATTATTACGTATAAAAAATGTTAGGTCTAAATAAAAGCAATTTTAGTGAGCTTCTCCGTGCTTACAAAATGGCGGTTTGAAGGAAAAGGGGGAAGTTGCCTACTTATTTTCAGAGGTGATTAGTATTTTTTTATAATCAAAGATCGATTCATTTATCCAAAACAATTGTGTGCGTATCTAATTGTAAGTCAATTAAAACGTAATCAATTGCTTCAGAGTAGATGGAATGACTTCTTAATCATGAATGTAGTTGTTGAACCATGATATTTTAAACTGCTTTATTCATTTATCAGCTGCAGCTCATGCGAACTGTGCATTAAATTAAGGCCATGAAATTCATTTAATTAATTCATAATAACGATGCTTAAATGCTAAAAGTGATATCTTATAAAGGTAATTTGTTAATTAAGGTGTGTAGATGGTCTTTTTTATTAGTTTGGCTCCAAACGGAAACTTTTTGACGAGCTCTTTTGTTTTACTACATCGATATTTAAAATATTGTGCTTTATATTGGAAACTTTATTTTATAATTTAAATAGTTCATTAGAGGTTGAACATAAATTCCTCAGTCAAAGGTCAAAGTTTCAAATTTTTATTTTAAAAAAACGTTTGCGGAATATTTAAGATGAATGTGTAAAATTCATAACGGAGAGAAACAAAATAATTTTGGCCTTAATGGGAGGACTGTTATTACGGAAGGGGGAAGCGTGTCCCGATCGAAGAACTTTCGCCCCGAAATTGTCGCGTTCACGCCGACCTCACTACCTCGAGACAGCCGATGGCGACGTGAGAATCATACGTCCGCCGCCTCACACCTCTTCTCCGCACTTTTCACCCACGCATTGCACCAGCCAGGCGGTCTCCGCGGCACCCGGGGACAGAGAGAGAGCGTCCACTCTCTCTCTCTCTCTCTCAGCCAATATTCTCCGGGGAAGCCAACGATCACCCCGGGAGGACGGAGGCTGCGTTGTCCATGCATAATTCAGCGTTCTCCCGCGGAGGGGAAGGGGGTTAAGGCGAGTTTGTGTAGGAGGGTGAGAGAGAGGAGGCAAGGGAGGGTACGAAGAGGGGCGGGGGCGTCATTCTGCGCGGCCACACACACACACACACGCATGTGCCTGGATATGCATCGGGCGAGGTTTCTGGCGCCGTCCCGCCCTCTCTAACGCCGAGGGAGTGGGCATTCCGATCACGTCCGCACGCGTAGTCTTGTTGTCGTGGAGTTACCGTATCGATTTTTGGAGGTGTATGTTTTTGGGGCGGGGGAGAGCCGGGTCGCGCCTCCTCTTTTAACTCCCACCCTACCTCCTCGCCCTCTCCCTGCCTCCTCCCCCTCTTCCCATTCGACGCACCTCCCTCCCTCCCCTCTTCTCATTTTCCCTCGTTCTCCCTACCATCCACCTCGGCGCTTCGTCACTTCGATTTACCTCTCTTCGTCTATCCATCTGGGTTAATCGTGTTATGAGTCGTTAAAGAGTTCGAGGGATTCTAGGTGGGGGCGAAAGGGGGAATCGAACTAGGGAAGAAGTTTTGGAGAATGATTAAGGGGGACGTGTCAGGGAGTAAACGTTTTGATGGAGGGTTTAAAATTCCCGTCGCAAGTCGTGCTTTTCTAGCTCGTATGCGATTTTCCGTTTCTTCTCGTTTGGGGATGTGTGGAGTAAGAGATTCCTCGCGTTGGAATTTTGTTGATGGGTAACCTATGCGTCTGCAATTAAGTCGGATGATTCTGAATGTTTCCTTCATCTTTATTTCCTGGGGTTCACGGAGACATTTTTAATTGTGGGGGAATGGCCATTTAATTTTGGTGAAATGCGTTCAAAAGTTTAAAATTTGATTTTGGAAATGATTAGAAGTTTTCGACGAACGTCGTTTTTTTAGTGCTTGTAAATGGAAATTTAAAAACATCCCAATATTTTTAGTTTAATATTTGTTCAGCGATCGTAAGAAATTTTAATTCGCTTACTTACCTAGTAATATGAAGTTATTTGAGCAGGAATTTAACCAGTTCAATCTTCCTAGAAAACCCTTATAGACTTTTATTCAGATAAACCAATCCCGTAAGCTAAAGCACACAAAATCTCTCTTCAACGCTTAATTACAATTTTAAAATGAATTTTAGTTCGTAAACGAAAATTTACTTAACTATTAATTAATTAATTAATATCGACTTTTATTCATATTTGTAATATGCCATGATAATATCAACGTTAATATTAATGTTAGTGAATTGAATCAATAATTTTTAAGGAAATCGGTGTTTGGAAGCGAGCAATTTTAATAGCATTCTATGCATCGATTTTATGCTTGGCTGGACTCTAGGCTATGATTTTCGTCATCTCTCTTTTCATTTTCCCGCTTCGTATCATAATTTAAAAATTTGCAGCGGTCTTTTTTCACCAAACGGATAGGAAATATAAACCTATTTATAAAGTTGAAATTCCTGTACCTTTGTATATGGTGCAATGCAATTAATATTGCGTTTTTGGAACCTATGCGTCTTAATTATTACCGTATTTTGATTTGCTGGGAAATAATTCAATTTTTCTTTTGTAGCGGTTTTATGGTTTTAACTTCAAGAAAATACTCGAGTTTGTCCGTTTTTAAAAAAGTAGTCGTAGTTCCGAATTCTTCAATTTCAAAATCTATAAACTAGTTCTCGAAGTTCATAAATCTTTATTAAAATTTACGTCGTTATCATTTTGCCTAAAGAGTTTTTTTTTTAAGACGCTCCTTTTGTCGCATATTCACCTAGTCGCACTAGGTTTTTCCACCTCTCTCTGTCCAACCATTGAACGTTAATTTTATTTTTACTGCTTTTCTCTCGCCTAAGTTTTCGTACTTTGTTTGCAACAGGATTTAACGAAACACTTCTTTTTTCAGACTGGAAATAAAATTCCTTTTGCAAACCATCAAAAGTTCTACTATTCTCAAAAGCCTTCCTTTGGAAAAGTCTCAGTTGCGTCTCAGCGGCAAGAGAGCCATTTATGTAGGCGTGACTTTTGCTTCTTATGGATATTGCTGCAGTATTGTCAAAGTATTTTTATTTTCGAAGAAAATCTTTTTCTTTTTTCGAAATACTCTTCTTGTAATCAACTAATTAATATGTATAGGTTCTTATTAAGAATCTTGAACCTTCCTCGTAAGAGGAAAGCCTTGGAGAGGAGTTTTATCTTTGATAGAGAAGCTCTCTTAGAGGACGAAAAACTCCGATGTCATCTATCCTGTTAACTCAAGGCTTAGAAGTCCTTGGTAGTAGTTTTTTTTTCTTCGAAGTTTTGGAGAAGTTGATTAACTATTTTCTCGTCTGTATCTAACTCTCCAATTTCTCCAAATCATTGCTGGTCTTGAGTTATTTTTTCTTATAATTTTCTGTGCCGTGTTCTCTGCCATATTCTATAGCTTCTTTCGTGTCAGAGTAACTATTAGTTGTCTCTTAAAATTAATGAAAGTATTTAAAATTTTCCTCACAACCAATTTTTTGCGAACAGTAATGTGAAGGGTCACTCTGTCGTTATAAACGAACTAAGGCACCTTTGAGTATTAATTGGTAGCAAATTAAAAGGTGAGTGGCGAACATTTTTTATTAAAAAAAATAACGTCTCGGGTGTTTAGTTGTTTTTTCCATCCATGACCACAGAATGAGCTTAAAGTTAAGCCGATTTGGAATATAAACTTGGCAGCGGACGCTCGGGTGTTTGGGAAATTAAGTTTTTAATTTCCTTTGTTTGTGGTTGGAGCTAAAATATTGGAGATTGAGAACTCCCTTTCTTCTCAAGACCCTTTGGAACTTTCTCGTGGTTTATTTTTCGTTTTCTAAATATTTCTATGAACTCTTCTTCAAAGCTCTATATTAAACTACCTTATTAATTCTCCTTCTTTGAACTACGATCCGTTTTCAATCTAGTTTCCTTCAAGTATAAAAATTTTATAGGTATATTTTTAAAATTGACTTCTATGGGCCAATTAACGAATTTGTTTCGTTGAGGTTGTTTTTCAGTCATTTCTTACTTAACCTTGGTTCAAACTCAAAATTTTTTTATGCTTTGGTTTTTACTCTTCTTCCAGTAGACTCTGACTAATTTTAATGATGGCCCTGGGATCAGTTAGAAAGGTTTCATCTTTTCTCACATACATTTATCAAATTCATATATATATATGCAGGGCTGCAGAAATCCACTCGCCCAGTCTCCACGGGCGAGTTATCGGAGACAGGTGGCGAGTGAATTTTCAGCCTCGTTCTAAATGCATTCAAAATATATTACTTTATTTAATTCCCATAATTCACTTTTTTTTCATTTTAAAAAATCGTCTCATTCACTGTCAAGTTATTTGTTCACGGGCGGCCGCCAGCGAATTTATTAAAGAAATTCTAGTTCCAACCAGCAGATAGTATCTTAAGTAATTAATTTAATAAGTTAATTCCTTCGTAGGCTGTTTGCCTCCTGCTGAAAGTTCGTTTGCACGAAGATACACTCAAAGATATGCCTCGCTGCTGTTGTCGAAATGTGAAGTAATTACAATATACGACAACATCTTTCACTCTCTTTAACCATGTGACTTCTTTTGTGGGTAGAATAACATGGTTAGTGGCTAATTACATCGTGAAAAGCGAGTCTGGCTCCCTAGCAAGTGTTAAATACTTTCGTGTTGTTTTCGTGGATTTTATTATTTTTCTCTTTCTTGAAGAGTTATTGTTTATGAACAATTTATGTAAATTCATCCTTCATGATGAGCAATAAACGAAAGGAAACACAAACGACACTTTTTAGTTTTGTGAAACTGTGCAAAACTGAAGGCGAAGATAAGGGGCCAGAAAGTGTTAAAAACACTGGAGAAAAGAGTTTGGATGTGTCATCAAGTAAAAACAATCGTATAAGACGTGCTTTCCTACATAAACGGCTCAAGGAATTCAAGTGGTTGTGCTACGAAGAAGTTGCATCTTGTAATGTACGTAAAAATTATCCTGGGGCTGCTGACAGTAACTCTTGATTACTACAAGGTTTTCGAGGACCTTTCAAAGTGGAGACATTTAGGTTTCATGAGGCATCAAATTCTCAGAAAAAATGCTGTGACATAGACTTGGCCGGAAATCACCGAGAAAACACACCTCTAGCTGCCTACCAAAAAAACATGGATTCGAAAATGTTTGAACACCTCAAGTGCCTTTTTAATACAGCCTATTATACAGCTAAATTCAATAAACCATTTACTGACTTCAAAAACTTGATAGCCTTACTAAATAAGCATGATGTAGATACAGGTCCAGGCCCAGTAGTAGAAGAGTTTACCAAAATGACATGAAATGTAAAGAATTTGTGTCAGTTATTGCTGATGTCATTAAACAAGAATTAGTTATGGAAATCAAAGACTGAGTCTTCTTCTAGATGCTTCTACAGATATTTCAAATGAGGAGGAACTTGTCCTTTGTATGAGATACATAGATAAAAATCGGAAACTGAAAGAGGCATTTGCTTCCATAATTCCTCTCCAAAACTCAACAGCTGCAGGGTACCTTGATACGTTAGAGCAGTGGTTCTCAACCGGTGTGCTGCGGCACATTAGTTGGACTACGAGAGGAATTTTCCGTCTAAGAGCATAACATTTTTACCCGTTGAATTACGTATGTATTTAATGTACAATAAAATTATACAATTATTGCCTTCCCAATCGTAACAATCTAATATAACTGCGACTTTTACTTGATACGCTAGCTTTTATCTTTAAAAATGAGTATTTACGCAATGAAATTAATTAGGGGTGGTTTGGTGTGCCGCGATGTTCTTAAGCATGCATGAAGGTGTGCCGTGGAGCAAAAAAGGTTGAGAAGCACTGCGTTAGAGAGTGAAATGGACAAGTTATTGTTGCCATGGAAAACTGACAATTGGTTAATAGGCATTGGAACAGATGGAGCAGGTAGCATGCTGGGAAAAAACAATGGGCTAGTGGCAAAATTAAAGAGAGAGATGCCAGATCTTATATGAACACACTGTATTGCACACAAGTTGAATCTGGCTGTTTTAAATTCTATGAAAGATGTTCCCTTTGTTGCTGAAATTGATACAGTAAAATGTACCTGAATTTACCAAAAAGACTGAAAGAATTGGGAAAAGTGGCAGTCATGTTACAAACAAAAATCCTCAACTTCAAGTATCTGTATTCAGTAAGGTGGGTGTCTAATAGAGTGGGAGCACTGACTGCACTTGTTAACTAATATTCTGCAGTGGTAATGCATTTGGAGGAAATAGGCAATGGAAAAGGGGATGATGCTGCAACATCAAAAGGCTTGTTAAAGAAAATGAAGACGTACTTCTTTGGAATAAGAATCCATTTTCTCTCAGATTTTTTAACTTTATTCAAGCAACTGTCACTGATTTTTCAAAAGGAAAACCTGCAACTTAGTCAAACAAAATACCATGTGGACAGTACCTTGAATGCCTGGAAAGAAATGAGAGAAGCTCCACAACATTTGAGAAGAAATTTTTAGGTAATGTAAGTAGCCTAGCTGTATACAATGGTATTCAGCTAATGCATGCAGAGAGCTATTCGAATGTCGAACGAAAAAAACTAGTAGATGAAGGAATAAAGTATTTGATAAAAGGATTTGGTGAAAATGTATCAGAAATTGCTAAAGCTGTCTCAGCATTTGATACATTTACCTGGCCTGAAGATCTGGAAGATTTTCGGGAAACGTTTCAGCAAATATTTTGATAATAATGAAGAAACAATTTCAATAAATTTGATGAAAGAGTGGTATGAGTTCAAAGTTGTGGGGAAGCATACAAGATCTTCTTGAAAGAACAATGAGTAATAAGGACAGGTTTCCATTTCTCTCAAAACTGCTTGAAATTGTAGGTTTTACCAGTAAGTACTTCATCATGTGAACGAGGTTTTAGTCAAATGAATCTAATAAAAGGGAAGTTGAGGTCATCAGTGAATCCCTCCACTCTGAATGATTTATTGATGATACATATGAATGGTCCTTCTCTGCAGGACATTATTCCAGATAAATCAGTGGATAAATGGTATTTTGCAACCAAGAAAAGACATACTGAAGGACATAAGAAGCCCTTAAGTAACTGAACTGTAAGTGTTTGTGGCGTACGTTTTAAACCCATGTAAAGGAAAGGGTATTTCTGTATAATTATGTGTAAGGTGTAGTAAGAATTAAAGAATGTATTACTTTCGTTTTATCATCATAACATTTAACGTTGAGTTTTTTTAAAACATCACCTATAAAAATATTTATATAAATTAGACCGATACTATGGGGGAGTGAATTTTTTTGTGGCTAGTAGATTTAAGTTGTATTTATGGAGCCCTGAATATATGTGCATTTTTATGAGTGTTGCATGATCAGGTGTTAGACGTAAATTTTTTTACTTTTATAGACCAGCCAGCTGATTTTAGAATTGAGCCATAAAAACTGATTCATTAAATCAGGAAAATGGCTGTATGAATGATCTGTTATTTTGAGCTAAAGCTTATTACTATTTTTTTCTGGTGAGCTTTATACGATAAGCTGCCTTTCAGCCGTCTCGCAACAACTTTGGCTTTTTGGGGATTCTGAATGATAAAATCTCCTTAACCTCCTCAACACGCTTATTCTAAAAGCTGTCAAATAAAATGATATTAGTCTGAATGCAGAAAATCCCACGCCGTTATTTTTTCAGCTTACTAAAAAGTTTCATTGTTGAAGTCTCGATAAAGTACAGTTTTAGTGTAAATCCCAAATGACTGTTGTTTCTTGGACTTTTATACCATGTTACTTTTTATTTTCGTGAATTGTAAGAAGAAAGGCACACTTTTTTTGTTTGTCTTACTAAGATGCAGATGTTTATTGCATCCTAAGTCTTATGAATTTCAAGTAGTGTGGCATATGGAGACGATGATATGTCAAAGGAATATTGTCCTGGAAAGTAGTTCGCTGGAAATGTTTCTTTTCGTGGTTTTATTCGAAATAATTCAAAAGAAACTATACATAAGAAATAGCTCGGCATGAGATAATCGTTCAGCCCTGCAATTATTTCATATTTCCATTGCGCTTGTTTACATCTGCCTACATTTTTAAATACGCTAGCAGTAAGCTATGCAACGGCCTAAAATAACAAAAGTACATAGCACTGATGGTTTACTTATGAACTACATCAATCCGATTGCCTTGAATGCACTAATAATCTTTTAAAAAAATCAAACGAAATTTTTGCCTTATAATGAAACCTCTAACAAATCAATTACACTTTAAATATTTAACTATCGTCATAGGTAGTATGTCCGTAGACAGGTCCGTGATTATTCATGGTTAAACCTGGTTCTCCATATACTCCTTTTTTCCGCAGTCTTCTTCGTGTCCTGATAGCTCTCTTTCCCTTTCAAGTCGTCTATCAGCTGAAACCTTTTCCTACCTTTTTCTCTTTTTCCATCCAGTTTTCCTTCTAACAATTCTTTAATCATGCTCTCTCTTCTCAGGTAATGTCCAATCCAGTTCGCCTTCCTCTTTTTGATAGTCTGTATAATTGTTCGCTTATATCCAATTCTTCGTACTACTTCATCGTGTTTCGCCATATCTGTCCATTGTATCTTCAGAATTCTTCTGCGTGTCCAAATTTCGAAGCTTTGACTATATGCATATGCAATATCCCTTCGTATTAATACGAATTTGAATTGGAATCTATTGGCAAAACCAAAAGAATACATATCTTTATTGTAAAAAATCCAAATCTATTTTGAAAAACTAGATCTCGCGAATCTCAAATAAAGGTAATTAGTAACCCTTGCTTCCCCAGTTGAATAAGAATGGTGGTATCACAAAATTTATTTCCTATTTGCATTCAATTTACCATGATTTCCTCTTCGACTTAAAACAAAGAGGGAAGAATTGAAGAGCAAATTTCATTGAGAGCTTTTTTCCACCGATTGCTATCTTTCTAGAGGAGTAAAGAATCGCAGATGCGATGTATTTTTTGTTGCCCACATTTGTATCTTTTAGAATTTTTTTCTGATTACGTACTTCCCAGAACTTGATCTTAGATCCATCAAACTTTTGCTGTCTAGTACTCGTATATATATATATATATATATATATATATATACCTAACCTGAAATTTTGACTCCTCCAAGTTGCAGGATTCCAGATATATTGCCCGTACATACAGACGGACGGACAGGCAAACTAAATACGCATAAGCAATTGTTTTAGAAGAAATCGCTAAAAAAATGAATTTTTATACTGTTAATCATACCGTAACCTCTTTTTATATTTTTTGTTTAGACTTCGAGAAATTTATTTTATGCATACTTTCTTTTTTGTGATTTAAGCCGATGATCGTTTTGTAATAGTAAATTAATTGATTTTTGTTAGAGTAAAGAGGAAACATTGCTCATTACCTGCGAGCTGTTTTGTCAATAAACATCATTCCTAAATGAATAGCTTGCTAGACAAACCATTATCAAGGAATATTGATAGTAAAAGAGGTCCTGGGCATCGAGTGAAAGGTGTTTATACTGGCAACCGCTCCATCTGAGAGCGGTCAAGGTTTGGGATCTCTCGTTTAATATACACCCAATAATGCGTTGTTTTCTTATAGTTTCATTTCATTAGTCGAGGATCGTATTTGCGAAAGAAGGATGTTAGCTCCGTATGGTCAATTAGATTAAATTTCTTTCTTTGTTCTCCCTCTCTCTCTCTACTTTTTAACATCTCCATCGCTTCCTCTTCCTCTCCGATCACCTCCGTCCCTCTGATCCTTCCCGTTTGAGATTTTCGATTTGTTTCCATTGGCAGTGTTGACAATAGGAAGAGAAAGGAGCGACCGATTCTTGGCGAGTAAACGTGAGCGGAAAGAATATAAAGATGTGGCAAAGTGTCTTAACCTTCTGGTGCCTTTATTTTATTTTTAATCCAAGTGACCTCTCGTTATTTTTAATTGAAGCGTTATCTGTTTATTCTGGTTGCATTTTCTTTGTTTATATTTCACAAAATTATGTCATTGGTGCAAGTAGCCAACTTTTTTTCGTTTTGCGCTACTTATATTTATTTGATGGAACTAGATATTTAGATGTTTTGTTTGATAGTTTATTTGGTAGGAGCTGTGATGTTTCCGCGGGTTTGCTGTCATTTTGTCCAAAAACAATTAGCAGCATTTTTCCGTTTCCAGTGGTTACATTTTTAACAATTTTATCCTTCTAGAAATAAAACATCCTGCTGGAGTACGTCGAGACCGAAATTGAACAAAAATAACGTAACCTTTTGCTGTGGAAATTTAATTTCTCCAGTTCCAATTCATACACCATCCATTAGAGCACATGTTAACTTTTAACAGAAAACCGAGCGTTAATTACATAGCTTTTTACCTTTTCTAATTTTAGCTGTAGCGACACAGCCGATTGCGTTAAATATTATTGCATTTCGGTTAGCGAGGTACTATTAAATTTTAAATATAGCTCTGAGAGGAAAGATAGATGGCAAGGAAAATATACGGAGATTACCTATTTAATTAATTACTGTTTTCCTAGCAATAAAATTGTAATAAATGGAGAACTTTGGTTAATTTTCACCTATAATTTTGAAATTTAATTTTAGTAATTATCTTGAAATTACTCTTTTAATTTTTAAATTTTAATCTTATTTGAGCATTATTGTCTCGACAATTTTGGTTCGGTTTTCTTTCGAGTGACAGTTTAAAATTATTTAAATAGTTCCTCTACGTCAGTGGTTCCCAACCTTTTTTGGTCAACGTACCCTGGCTTTAGAGTAAGACGTTACGTACCCCTTCTCAATTTTTTAGAGGTAAATTTTAGTGTTTACCATTGTTGTGTATACAGGAAAATACACAGATAAAAGACTTCATATGGAAAATTTTCGATTTCGTCGTGCCAAGGCAAGTAATGGTTGACACATGTTACCAATAATGCAGTTTACGAATTTAAACTCCTATATTTCAACAACCTTATTATAGTAAATATAAAATGTATCTTAAGGGTTAATGACTTCGAACTGCATTGTATTTTTGGATTTGAAAATTTGTTGGTTAATTGAAAATTAAAATATGCAATGAGTGCTTACTTGTATAGTATTGACATATTAATTATATAACTTGAAATCCGACAAGTGATATTTCATGTTACGATTATCTTTATAGGTTGCTCAAAACCCAAATTTGAATGTGGAAAAAATGACGACTGCTTACCTCTGTGCCCGTTATTTCAATAAAAATCGGCTCTGACGGTTTAGAACTATAAACATGTTTTAAAAAACCAAAAAACAAATCCAAAAGGAAAATAATATTGAATTTAATAAGTTTTGGTGAGGAATAGAGGTAGGCAACAGAGGCATAGCGATTTTCAAAGACGTGTAATCTCTTTTGAGTTTTTGAACATTTAATATTTTTTATTCATCAAATATCTCACGTACCCCTTGATTTGGCTTCACGTACCCCTTGGGGGTGCATGAACCCCAGGTTGGGAACCCCTGCTATACATCATCACGGAAGCCCGCTCCTTTTGGTACAATTTTTAAAGACATCAAAAGATATAAAAATTCTTACGTTTTTATCTCGAATGTTGTAAACAGACATAAACAAAATTACACGCGGAGCATTAATTTAATTTTGTAACGCAAAGTAAAATCTCGAGCGATAAAATAAGCGATCAGTGTACATAAAATATTTTTTGTTTCCTCTTTAGTCACCTGGCAAAATAAAAACGCAGAAATGCCTTTGATGCGCATACTTTTTTTTTCGCGCAAGCGTAGTTTTTTTCGAGAGGGTAATTGTTCGCGAGAGTAAATCTGCCGTGGTGCCACGTACATAATGATTCACGGATGATAAATACGAGCATGAGGTAAAGGGGGTTCTCTTATCATCAAACAGGAGTTGCGTTAGTCGCGGTGTCCTTTGGTGTGGATGGGTAAGAGAGTCTTGGTGAACGGGCACCGTCGTTGCTAACAAGGTGTTCCATCAATTCCTCTCTCCCGCTCTGATTCCAGGAACCTCTCCTTCTCCCTCTTCTCTCAACATTCCCTCTGGCGCGACGTTTTATGAAAAATTGGTTAGTTTGAGGCGGTGTCGGTTTTGTGTGTTGTCTGCTGGATGAAATATTGCTTGTTGCGTCATAGCGACGCGGTCGACCGTACCTTTTTTCGTCGAGGTCTTATCGAAGAGCCAGGAATTAGACGCTGGGTTTGACATGGTCGATTAAATGGTTTTTGTTTTAAAAATTTTTTAATGATATATTAGTACGGATTAGCGATGGTCCGTTTTGTGTGCCCACAAGAAATCTCCCTATTGAAAGCTTCATGGTGTATCATAACAAAATTTACAAATGTTCTTTCTTCATAGTCGTAAAATGGGTTGTAAGTTGGGTGTTATATTTACTCGAAGTCTTCTTTTTAAGATTTTCTCTTTATGCGTCTTAAAACTGAGGATTTATTTGTTGTAGCTGTAAACAAGTAATCCGTGACTTTTGGAGCCTGTAATTTATGATTTGAAAAGGAATGAGTTATTCATACGTGTAAACCTCGTTTTTTATGGAAGAATGAATAGTAGGTGTCATTTTCAAAATTTTTTAACTTGATTCTATCACAGATGTCCAATTATTTGAATGGAAACAACATAAGTTGCTTAGTTATGCAAGCGCCTATATTTATTTCTTTTGAGATAAAATCTTCGAAATTCTCTTCCGATTACAATTAAATGGTATATTAACACAAATTATTCCGTTTTTTAATAATAGCCCAATTCATCTTTTAAAATATACATTTTTTTACTGCTTAAATTTATCGAAAGAAAGAATTTGTAATAAATTAATTTTGGATTATTATTTGTTTAAACAATAGCGTTGAATAATTCTGTGACAAACGGAGCTTTAAATGTCACGTTGAAAACAAAATTTTATTATTTATCACCAAGGGAATTTATTTTTGCGAACGTGAATTACATAAATTGAAGAGTAAACCTTTTTGCCTTCTCTACGGTTATAAAACATTTGGGGGATTGTTACATTTCCTGCGAGTTGATTGCTTGTCGTCGCCCTCTCATTTGGAATGCTGCTGTAATGGGCTCGCTTTACGAATGGGGCGTGGTCGCCCAGACTGAACCGGCGTTCGATGGGCGTTGGGAAGTTTCCATCGTTTGAGTCCCGTAATGCAAGAGCACGGAGTCCATTTTTTTCTTCGTTGCAGTTACATGGGTTAGTTGGTAGGATGGACTCTCGAGCAGTAAATTATCCGATGATGTTTTTTTAACGCAATTTTTCGCTCGGTCGAAACCTTTCATATTTTCCACGCTCCTATATTATTTTCGCAAGCATGCATTTGAAAGCTCATATATAACGTTTTTAATGAGACGGCCGTGGTGTGATTGACGAGAATTAACGCGCAACTTTTTGTCATACAGGTGTGGAAACCGGTAAGAGAAAATAAATTATTTTTATGGCGTTATTCTCTTGTATCTGGGATGCAAATGAGCTGGTAGGACTTTGATAAGCTGGTGATGTTTAGTGCGGAGGATATTCTGTCCACCACTCATAGTATGACTGGTTGTAATTTTTTTTCCGCGGAGATATATCGTTTGGATGTTTAAGCAGTGTGAGAGAAGGGACGCCACGTCATATCGAGTGTGGTAGGAGAAAGTGAAAGAGAACGTAGCAAAGGTTTGGGTGTGGATCCTATGGTAGTTCAGAGGGAAAGGGCTAGATGTAAGGCAAGGAAGGGATGGGTGATTTTAGTTTCCTTCGTCTTCCTTTCTCTCTCTCTCTCTCTCCCTCCTTCACGGCCTACTGACTCCACTCCTTCGCTTTTCGATGGAGTGGCTTTTGGGTGGGTTGTAAGTAATGGGGAAGGAGAAGACCGAAGAGACGGAACGGTCCACAAAAGGAAGAACTGCTGCCTCACCACGCTTCTCTCTGGTTTGATTCTCCTCCTCCCAACTCCTTACATTCGCTTTTCGATCCTTGTCCCTTTCTCTGCGATTCTCTGGTGTTCGCCGCTCTCTTCTTCTCCTAAATTCATCGCAGTTCGCGTTTCAATTTACTCTCACGCGTTGATAGTATTTTGTCGATTTGAACCCATTATCTTTATGGTTTCTTTATCATAAATTTTATATTCGTTTTTCATTCTACACACAAGTTTATCACTATCGTTTAACTGTCATTGTTCAAAACCTCCTCTGCTTCAGTTTCTCATCTACCTCTACCTTCTGTATTTGTTCACGTTTCTCTCGATTCATCCACTTTTTTATGTCTGGTTCAATTCTTACCTTCTTCCATTATTTCTCGTCGTATGTACTCACAATTTTTCATACATCTCTCTTTTCCAGTCCTCTCCTGACACCTTTGATTCCTCTTTATCATCACTTCTCCTTCCTCTTCTCCGTCCAACTCCCTCCTTACCTCCGGGATACTGAGACTTCCTTCCTTCCTTCATTCGTTTGAGGCTGGTCTCTATGGGAACGGTTTGTTGTTGTGAACCAACCTTCTCAGTTGCGGTTTGAGCGCTCTCTGAAAGGGAAACATACGCACACTCGCTCGTTTTATGTACGGAAGAGCTTTTTCGCCCTTGTTTTTGTTTAATTTTCCTTCCGACTTTATCGCCGCCTTTCAGCGGATGGAGGGATATTTTTTGCGTATTCATTTTTTTTAATGGTGGTATTTTCGTTCCTTTCCTTGAGAAACGGAAATAAAATATGCTCCATAGTGTCCGTTGTTTTATGAAATGTTTTGCTCTTCTTTTTTCGATCGAAGTACACAGAAACGTTTTATCAATAATTTCATTCCACGTTAGCGCGGTGTGTTGATTGGTCAGTACAGCCGAGTGGGTTATTTGGGTTTGTATTTATTCTGTATACGTACAACTAACGTATCGAATTTTAAATTAAATGCAGAAATTCATTGGTATCTATTAAATTTTATTTTCTCATTCTCGATAAATGGCTTATGGTGATTATTTTTGTGCGTCGACAAAAAAGCAGAAAAAAGCAAAACACGTTGAAGTCGCATTAAATTGAATCGAGCTGGGTGTATTTGATCTTTCATTTTATTTTTCAGAGTATCCCTAATAGTGTACCTTATTTCTCTTTTCAAAACGCGTAATGGATAACCGCTCCAACGGATGTATAAAACAGATATTTATCTAAAATATTGAAAATTTTATAATTTTATGTTTTGTGAAAAATACAGAGTTCTGATATAAGGAGATTTAAAATATCTGTATTTATTTCAAAGGGTCCGTGGTGGTATTCCAAATTATTTTAAGTAATGATAAATTTATTGAAGTTTGACCTTATATGAATATGATGGATTGGATTTTGAAAAGCAATTTCGAGATATCGTTTCGAATTTTTACAGGGAGGCACAGTGACCAAGTCTCAATTGTTAGAGAATGAGAATTCTGTGGACAAGGTAGATTTTGTTTCTCGCAATTAGTCAGGCAGTTGGTTAACGTAATTAATATTAAAATTATGTAACTATAAAATAATAGGTTAGTTTAAAACACATACTCGTGTTTTTAACTATTCATGTATTTAATTTTACGATAAAATAAGGAAAAATTTTATTTTTCTATCTTGTTTTATTCAGGTATGGTTAATTCTGGTACATTTAACACTCGTGAATTGAGTCGTACAGTTAAAATTAGTCGTTTCCTTTACATCTTTCCTTGAGTGCTGTATAATGTTCTAATCTTCCCTATATTGCTAACATCTAGTTCTATCTGCATGGCATTACGTATTCCGAGATGAGTTGATTCCTCGCACAACTCCGTCTCGCAGTAATCCATGACTTTCCATGTCGTCCAGTGTTTCATTAAAGTGGACAAGAGTCCGTCGGTACTTTTTAAGTCTTAGAAGCCTTGAGCTATCCTCCAGACCTCCTTCTCATTCATCTGGGTCTTCTTCAGCCGCTGTTGACCCACTTCCAGGAGCAGCCAGACTCCATAAACTTTAGATTCAGGAGGCAAAACCGTTCTCTCCATTCGAAAACTTAGTCATTACACGAATGCGTTTTCAATAAAACCACGTTTGGAGTTCCCACCGTTAAGGGATAGGAGTTTCCCGGGTGCTTCATCCCTTTCCTCTTAACTTTTTTTATGCGACGTAATAGGCAAAACGTTTCAGGCGCGCCGTTAGGTTGTGGTGCGTAGAAGTGGTTGTTAACGTGCCGCTCCGAGAACATTTTTTTCCCATCCGAGCTTACCTCGGGTTTTCGAGAACGGCAAATGGATCGAGAAGTTTTTCGCGTACTTTTTTCCTGTCCCTTAGGGATATACATATTTTGCGGACGACTGCAGTTTTAGGTTTTGACCCATTTTTGGGACGGACGCGTTTATCGGATTTGTTTGTGGGAAGAATGGGATTTTGAGCACATAACATGTCTTTTTCGTCTGTGTATCGTGGGGTGGAAATGGCATCGGACAGTGGCAAAAATTGTTGCAGAGCACGTTACGTTGGAGTTATGGATTTTAATGGACCTATTTCCTTTGTGAATCAAGCGCTTTAATTTGTAAATTAAAAGGGAATAACGCTCATGACGTTATATCAACGAATGAACTTTGTTGGTGTTCCATGCGCTAATGTGTTCGAGCTATAAAATGAGCAACGCTGAAAGATTTATCACCCCACGCACCGCTGTAGGGAGTGCCGAAGCAAAAACTGTTTTCAAAACTAAAAAGAACAGTATACCAAATTCCGACGGTAATTATTGGATTACGTGTAAGGTAATTCATCGGTCCTTGTTGTGGACCCAAGTCTACTTCCCAAATACTCCAGTAATTTGTAATGACAGTTGGATAGTTTTTCACGTCATTGATGATGGCAGCAAGATTTTTAGATTATTATTTTACGGCCACATAATTTATTAATTCTTGGAAACTTAAAAAGCAGCGTAGTAATATTTTCTTCGCGTTCTTGTGGTTTTCAAGCTTGTACTATATTTTCTGTTGCCTCATACGTATGCCTTTGGCCCTTGCTCCAATTCAAATACTTTGGAGGAAAGGCATGGCAAAAATTGCAATTTGCTTTCTATTGGGGGGAGTTAGATTGGTCAACGAATTAAATTCTTCGCTGCAGTCTTCCGCTTCCCTTCCAGCATTCCTTGCGCAAGCTCGGGCTCCCGAGTATTCCTCCACGACCGCTTCGCCAAGCTATCTTGATTTTTTCGCGTTTTACAAAACTCGCCGGCCTGTTTTCTTTCCTCCTTTTTCCAATGCAAACATCGCTCTTTTCTCTCGGTCTTGCATTACTGACCCGCCTACGCGTAACCCGCTCGCCATACGTTGGCACTGACCTCGATGCATTTTTATCTGGTTTTACTATTGGGCCAAGATGTTTCTTCTGTTTCCACATGGCCCTTTTGTCCTCCACGATTGGTGAGGATTACAACGGAATCGCTCCTTGTCTGGATCGATGCTTTTAACCCAGTTTGTTTTGTCTGTTCATCGTCATTCTACTAGATAAAGTCGGAAGTATCTTCATCTCCAATATTCTTGTTTCATGTTCATATCTTTTTACTTTAAAAAGATAAAAATATAGTTATGTGGACGCATTTATTTTTCGTATGCAAGGCGCTTGGATACTAGTGATCGTGATACGCATTTGTGACTTTTTTATTATTTGGTCATTTTTATGTCATTCTGTCATAGAAAAATATTTCTAAAATTTCACTGGAAAAAATGAGGATCCCATGTGCAATTCTTTTGCGATGAAATTTCCGATTCAACTTTTGCGTCCGTGGCGAGAAGACGCTGGGACCGAGACAATACCAAACGGTATAAAAGGATATTCTCCTAAACAAAACAAAAGTATTTATTCGACTGTTTGTTGCGTAGCTGTGCTCCAGACTTAATTATATCTCTCGAACCAAGCCAAAAAATGCAGCCCTAGGCAAATAATTCGGCTGAGTTTTTTTTCTGAACGCGTTTTCACGGAATAAAGTTTTAAGTTCCATAATTTGTATTTGTATGTGACTATCCATTAAATTGCGTACGCGTGATTGGATCTCGTTATGACAATCCGGTCTGCATTGAGATTTGCGCTTATGTTTAATTTTACGTACGTTTTCTACAATACATATTCACCATCTTTACTTAAACTTAGTAATGGATGCATTTCGTAATTTTTTTGCTTTAACTGGGATTGCCAGCCTAGTGTAAATGAATTATAGGAGGGACGCAACAATGTCCCTTTTTGTGCAACAATGAATTGCCAAGAAACCTTTTCTTATCAACGCGTTAACTCGATTTTCTCTTCAAATAGGTACGACGATTTCGTCTAGAAGCAAATTCTTAGTAGACGCTTGAACGTTCGAAGAACATATGCCATGTTTCGGAGATTTCTTTGCCAGTTGTGGGTTCTGCAGGCGAATTTACAGGTGTTTGAGAGACTCTGAAGGCGAGTATTAAGTGTTTCGCGGTCTGTCATCGCTTTTAAAATTGATAAAAAATCTATGCTATGTCTATTACCACTTAACGTGCCCGAGGATCATTCTTGGAAGCCTCGAATTAATGTGAATTTATAAGGTACATATCTGATTCTTGAGCACGATTACTTTGGGCACTGATTTAAGTATCGAATAAGTATTTATTTGGATTGGCGATAATGGTCGGTTTTATTTACGATTAGATTTATTTTATTCTGAAAGTAAGTTCATTAATTAACCACGCAAAATTTTATTGAGGTCATGCCATTCCCAGCGTTGGTGTTTTGTAGTATAACCTGTTGTTAGACAGTGAAGTAAGTGTATTATTATGTGCATCACCTTCTGCAGATAACGTTTCTAAATATTTACTTTATAGTTACTTTCCGGTGCGTTGTTAGTTACTAATTTTTTATTGTTTACTGCGAAAATCTAGTCTAAACAGATCCATAATCCCATGTCCAATTACCGTTATTACTTTATTATAGGTTTATTTTTAAAAAATCATATCAGTTATCTTAAATTAAGTCTAACTCTCTCTCTCTAATAAAATAAGTGGTTTAATTAATATACTTCAATCTGTGATTAAGTCTCTCTGTACTATATGGAACCTTTACGTAAAATTTATTGTTGCGTCAAAAGTTGATTAGATACCCGCACAAAAAACATTTTCCGTCAGAATGTAATCATCATAAGTAGGCGACGAAAAATAAATTTCACTACAGCTTTTAATTTCTAGGTTAATGATAGGTGCGCCATCTCATGAAACGGACGCTAGTAAAGCTGTACGAGGAGCGAACTGTGAGTAGTAGGTCCGCTCACTCGGGTGCTATTTATACTCTTTGCTTGGAATTGGGTTCGAGCTTGGTGGAGGCCCATCTTCTCTCTTCCCACACGTACTATTCCAATCCGCGAAGGCTCTAACCTTAATTCTTTCCCCCCTCTTAGCTTCAAGATTTTTCAAATAAAAAATATTTTCGCTCCTAATATTTTTAGGAGCTTATTAAAAAAAAGACTCGTGGCGCAGGATTTAATTTTAGGTTCCTCCTCTCGGCTACGAGGAAGTGGTAACGAAGGGAAAAGCACTCGAAGGGAGGGCCTTATGAGAAATCTCTTTCCTTTCTCGTGCTTACGTCCCGCTCTCTTCCTCCATTCAACTCGGTGCTATTTTTGTATTTGGTCGGTAAGTTCGTTTTTTTTTTCAGCGCTGTTTATGAGCCGTGTAAGGTTATGGTGTACTTAGCGTTAATGGAGGTCGTGAAGAACGGCGTGCGTCTAGTTTACGCTTTTACTCGAGGTAACTGATGATGGATGGGGATTTGTTACTTAGTTTTTTCTCTCTCTCTCCGTTGTTTTTTTACACGTAATTCAGAAATCTTTACTTGGATTTCACCGTTTTTAATGTTATCATTTCTGTAATGATTTTTTGCTTGTTTTTTTAAGTGCTGCAAGATTGTTCATGTTTTTATACCAAGGTAAAAGACCGGTTCATAACTATTGAACGTGTTTTTAAGCGTTGGAGATTGTGAATTTGAATGTAATCATCTAGTCAAACAATAGCTGGCTCATATTTATATTACAATATACATATTTTAGCTTTGGAAATTTATCAGATGTTCTTTTCAGTAACCTTAGAATTTTCAAATATATTTATTTTCGCGATTATTTAATAAGGCGATACTTCGAAAAACCATTTCTATAAAGTGATGCGTTGTTTGAAACTGTTATTCTATATGTACAAATAAAAGTTAGGAGAGTATTCACGGGTTTGTTTTTTTTTTCTTGCTGCTCTATGGCTTTTGGTATGAAATTTTTCGTCCTATTTCGCTCACCTCCTTCCCTTCTCAATCTCACCATTCGTAAAGTGAGTGTTCCAATCGTATTTCTTACGTTTCCTATTCGGTCACTCTTTCTTTATGGCCGTAACTTTTTTTAAATCCGTCCGTAACAGAAGGTTCTCTCGAGGTAATTGGATTCGGCTAAAAGATTGAAGTCGTTACTTAATTAAATCTTGAAATGAAAGTTTTGAGCCAAAAACGTCTCTTATAGTAAGACACGCTCCAATGGTTATCATTTCTTCAATAAATTCGTACGGTCTCCGTGAAAGTTTCTCAAACTTAAGGAAAAATCTTAGTTCGGTACTTGTTTCTGAAATGTTTCAATTATCGTATTGTGCTCATCTAAGGAGAAAATCGGAAAATTTTATGCTTTAATTTTTGGTGGATAATAGACATTAACGTGATCATTAAGTTTGCTTATATATTTTAAAGGGAATGTTGATGGGAACGGAGAATTTCGGAGAAAATAATTTTATTCCTTTCGTCGAGTGCTTTGAAAAAGAAAATTTCATTCCATTCAATTTATAACAGCTTACGTCAACAGGTAAATGAAACTTTTGGCTCATTGTCCCTAGTAACGCCACTTTAAAGGCAGTTATGAATTGTAGACATATTATTTTTAATGGTTCAATAGTTTTGTTGCATCGTTTCTTAAAAATATCTGTCAAAGGATCTCAACACACATTTCCTATTAGATGCGAATGCACGACCATAGCTCCCCTCTGTTGCATATAAATATGTTTTCCGTCTTTTTATTAATGCTCCAAAGGTCCCTTTAGGGTACCACGAAAGGGCCTTTCCTTCGGCGTGTTGCTGTAGAGCCACATGGCAGCCGGGTTATTGCCGCCCCAAACCATTACCCCGTCACAACCAAGTTTGGTACGATGCCCATGGTGACCATTGCTTTCGTAACGCTCCAGTGCGAAGCATTGACGCTTACTGTAGTGCGACATCTCTTGTCGCTTTTCATTATGTGTATGTAAAGTCGTGACATGAAGGCAACCTGGCAGCGGTTTTGGTCCTTCAGTACCTCGTGAATCGTTCGCTAGCGCATCGGAGTAAAATGTTCGTTTGGAAGTTAAAGTGATGGAAGTCACATACGAAAAATGTTAACATAGATTTTCAGTGATTTATTGTTTGGAATTTTTCGACTATTTCTTATTTATTATGGCAAAAATTAATATATTCCCGTTGTATATTAACGTTAACTCGATTTGTTCACTGTTTAAATTCCAGTGACATTTTTTTAATTTAATAAGAATTTTTTGTCATTTCTATAATTAGGATTATTCGTCGAATACAAAAAATTCAGTTTAACTCGACCTGTTTGAAAAAAGACAACGGAAGATTTATAACAGCCGATTCAAATATGAGAGTGGTGATCATTAAAAGGAAGAACAAACAACTTTTCCGCTGAACGTAAATCACCGATTCGCGTTTCTCTCCTAGTTAGCATTGATAGGTAACGGCGCAAAATATTATATATTCCAAACTCAATCGTAAGTTTGGGAAAATAATGCGTTAATAGGGTCGCTCTTAAAACCAAAGGTTAACCGAATTCAAACGAATCAGTCATGCTTCGCGGAATGAAAGTGGATGTTTCGCTTCAGTTCGTTAAAAAAAAAACATTCGGGCGTCTCGTGACGAAACGGTATCAGTGTCCTCATTGTTTTATAACTCAAATATCTTCGCATCGCTCGACAAAAAAAAGGCGAAGACGACGTCATTTTTTTAAAGCCGCAAAGTCTCCCACTTACTCTCCCTCCATCGAGTATAAAAACACGTGCGAGATTTAATTTTTTCCTCCACCGGTCAGCGTCGCACGAAGAGTTTCGGATATTAAATTTTTCCCCTCTTTAGTTTGTAATAGAATTCGGGTGTCGGAAAAATAAACGTCGCGTAGAAATTGAATTATCATGAATTTGCGTTATAACTCAGTTCTCACACTCTCCACCTCTTCGCCGGCTCACGCCTGATGCCACACCTCCGACGCTTCATCGATTAGCCCCATCCCTTCTCCTTTACCGAGAGGATAGAGCTTTTGACGCCTCATTCCCTCTCCCACTATCCCTCTCCCTTTGAAGAGAAGGATGAAAAGGGAACGAGTACGGAGGAATGGGAGAAGTAGTCGGATTCCTGGAAAAGCGGGGCCAGCGACCGAAATCAACCCGAAATAAAAAAGGTGTCGTAGGCGAAAAATGAAAAATAAAAAAAATCGCCAAGTTTTCGTTGAATGGAACTTCTTCCCGAAGACTGAAGGGCTCGTCTTTCGGTTTGGCAGGATCCATTGTTTGTCTCGCTGGAAGGGCGAAAAAATTGATCCCTCCGCGCGCGGTGGCGATGGGAAGGAAAAATTTCCAGCTCCGTACGGAGTGTGGGAGAGGCATTGGCCCCTTAAATAATAATTTTTTAAAAATGTTTATTTTTTTACCCTTCTGAAAAGCACGATGAAAAAATTATCGATGTCTTGATGTTTTCTGCCTCTCGCTCTCTCGGAGGAATATGGGGAGAAAAATCTCGCGGGTTTATTATTTTATCCCAATGATGTCTGGATTTCGATTCTCTCAGGGTGCCGCGGAATTTTCCTTTTGAAATTGGGTCAGTACAAAAGTCGTCGGAGCATTCGATCAAAAAAATGGAGGCGTAAAAGCTTTTATCCTTATGCATGAGATAGATTTTAATATCGGGTTCGAATCTTTTGTATCGCCGATGTGTTCGAGGCAGTTCGCTTTAGGAGTAAAAGTCGGTCGGATTGAGTTAGATCAAAGTAGACGACGTGATGATATATGTACTCTGTTACTTACAAATATACTTGTCTGATTTACATTTGAAACAGTTTTCACCTTGAAGTTGTAATCATCCATAGTTACTGTTGAAAACTTAAGAATAAGGATCACTGTTAAAATTCCAGCCATCACGAGATAAACCGTATGATTCCCACCGTAGTTTGGTTCAGCTTCGTCTGAAACAATAGAAAATTAATTAATTCTCCCCGGCAAGGTATTATATTCTCGCTTGATTGCGCTTCGCATTGCGTGCATCCGCATCGCTTCTCCTACGCGCTCCATTAGAATTGATTTGGTGCTAACGTAAGAGTCGTGTTACGCAACATTCCTGTTTAGTGTTTCTGAGGATGCTGTTAAAGATATGAAATTCATTTCTGCTGGCTGTCCCTAGAGTCCTTTCACCCCCGGCGTTAATGTTTAACAACCGAAGCGAACATTTTTTATACATTTTTATATTTATTCTATATATATTGCTATATTTATAGATTATGTAGTTGTCGCAATTATTTGTAATAATCGTGAATATCATTATGGTACCTTAATTACTGGGTGTTATGGGTGAAAAATGCGACTTGGTGTTTCTTCTTAATTATTTTCAGAATAAAGATGAGTTACTAGAGTTCGTTTACAATAGGGGTCATAATTCCACGAAAGATGAATCATTAAACCTGGCGCCGCGTCATTATTCGTACGATGCCACCCATAGTGATGTTCTTCATTATTATAAGAAATTGTGAGACAGAGTAAATCATAACTACCTATAACGTAATTGTTTTATTTTCGTATTCTGTTGTGAAGAATTTTAGGTCCTAGCGTGTCCTTTAATTTTTCTCTTTTGATGGATTTTTTAAAAGTAATACAGGCTCAGTCTGAATCAAGTCGTTTGAGAAATTTTAAACTAGGAATATTATTGCATGCCATTAGTGTCTGCTGTTAAACGATTTGACTACTTATTTTATTAGCTGAATTTTGACACCCAGAGAAATAGTTTTTAAATTTACATATTCTATATGATAGCATAGAAAGTGATGACGTGACGTTGAAATGGTTGTGCTAACCAAGTGGTAAATATTATATATATATATATTGTTTTTATCTCTGGAAATGAAATTTATTGTCATAAAAATGCCGGAGAAGTATATTATGCTACGTTTTCATCTTTGATAATTCATAACAATGCTAACAGAAACAATCTTTCATCTTACCTAGAATTGTAAGTGATAATTGTGACACCAACGTGAACATACGAATGAATCAACTCTCAAATGCTCTTCGTTACAGAAAATAGAAACCATCCAACCGCTTCAGTTTAAAAAAGTCTTAAATTTACCCCTTTCAAAAAAATTTCAACTTACCTACTGGAATCTATTTTTTCTTTGTGCACCTAGTTTTTATTTGTACTTTTATTGCATTTTCTCGCAGATAATTGGGATCTCGTATATCTTTCTATGTTATGTGCTCGTTCGGTTACTTTAATTATCGCCATGGTATTTGTGAATAACAGCTAGCTAACGTTCTTGTGTAGCCCATGCAGCCGTACCTAATGATGGTTTAATCTTCCTCCCCCTTCTCTCATATTCCATCCGTGGATCCTTTCTCGAGTTCTTTATCATTTCTCTTCCTCCACTAAATCAGGTGAGCTCGCTCCGCACTCAACTCGCTTACAAAAGCCGACTATACATATTTGGGGACTCTTTTACCCTTTTCTTCTTTGTTTGGTAAATCGAAGCAGTCTCCTGCCATCCATTGCATAATACGTGGACCTCACTTCTATCCTATTACGTCTCGACGAAGGATGACGATCCCTGTTTTTGTGGTCGTTGTCGCTTTTCGAAGAATATGCCAGCCAATCATGGGGTTCCCTTTATTCATGCCCAAGTACATTCCGTCCGTCTGATCCCTTCGATAGAAAATTTACGATGCAGGGAGTCGATGATGCTTTCGGCAAAGAATAAATCCACGAAAATGTTTACCCGTACTCTGAAACAGCCTCGTTTTGTGGAATGTCTTCCATATTTTTCTAGTTTTTTTAAGGGCGCTTTAAGTAAAGGTGGTTGAAAATTTCGAGCCATTTTTTTCGTATATTACTGCAAGAGTGAACTAATAATATTGATTATAATTTCACATTTAGTTTTTTGTCTGGTTCTCAGTTGATATAAGGAGTTAAAAACTCAAATGAATTAATGGTAGTGAAAATTGCTGTAGTAATTTATTATCACTCACTACATTTTCTAAATTAATACCCTTTCAGCTTCTGAAAAATATTGTTGTTAATGGTAGATAGTGCGGCTCTTATTCTTCGTGTTGGGTAGGTTTTAGTTACCCGTAATGGTTTATTATTTCCTTATGCTAATGCGAGTAAAGAAAAAAGTAATTAGTACCTGTATTAATTTGGAAATGCATTAAATGTAATTCAAACGAAATTTTCCAAACAGTAGAGTTTTTGTTTGTTTAAACATTTCTTCATCTTTCATCGGTCTATACTTTCAAGGCGAAATATCGAACTTTTGTCTTAATTTTTAATTTCCCACATAAATCCGTCCATAAGATTTACCGCTCTAACAATCACTCCTGTCCGGAGCATCTTCCTTTTGCTAAAGCGAGAGATGCTTTAGCCCATTCGTTACGCCTCCTCTTCCCTTGCCTTTGCCTCCCTTCCTCCCCCCCCCTTCTCTCTGCGAATACCTGCGAATTACTTGGGCGGCGGGCGGAGCAGGTGTTCGGCTCTGCCGTTTCCGTCTGTGGACCGATTTACTCATCTCGTTGAATCTCTTCTCCTTTGATATATTTCCCTCGCTTCCCTGGGGGATTACAGATCCTCGCCTATTGTTTTGTCCCGTGCCACGCCCACCTCCTCTCCCACCCTCCCCGGCCGTTCAACCGACCATTGCATCGACGTTGTTTAATTTGTGAGCTTTTCCGCGTGAAATTTCATTTAAAATGAAATTGGATAATTATATAATGAAATTGGATGATAATAATTGTATAATGAAAAATGTTGTTTTATTTCGCCGAGTACTATATACTTTGATATATTTACAGATTTTTAAGCGCAGTTTCACGTGCGCATGTTTTGATATCGAAAAATTAAAAGTGTTTAAATTTATTTTTGTTTGTACTACGGTTTAGCAGATCTTTCTATTATAAAAAAAATACTTTTCCTCCGGGTGAGATTATAAAAAATTCTTCCAGGCAGCATATCTCTCGAGAACCGTTCGTCGTAGAGATATGCGGTAAACGACGTTTTGTTTCTACTAGCTAGGAGGTAGCTGGAGAACTATTTTCGAATTCATAAGGTCCCGGGTTCTAATCCAGGAAACGATTATATTTTCGGATAAGTTTACACTGGATTTTCGATTTTCAGAATGCAACGTTTTTTTCCTTCCTTCCATCAAAATACCAAGATATGGACCGATTTACTCTGTTTTTGCTTTATTGGACTCATAAAATTGTACTCTATCTTAGTCTTGCAATGATTGCATGTTACACGGTCGAAGCTTTCAAAAATACGCAATTGTTTTCGAAATTTTGTGGATATTTCATACTCATTGTTGCCTCCGATTCAATTAGTCTCAATTAAACCTTAAAATAGTGTTATTCGCTTCGAACTTTTGTTTAAGTATTGAAATTATTGTTATAGCAACGTCATACTTTATACATAACAACGTAAATATTTACGAATAATTATTCAGTTAACTGCGTGTGGGAAGTGTTTCTAACCATTTAATCAAAGCAAATGAATCTTCATTCATCGTTTGAATGCTGGAATCTTACCCCATTTGGCGGCGCAGCCGCCAATCTCACGGGGTTGGGCCGTGGAGAGGCCAGTAGCGGAGCCCCTAGTTGATTAAATTATTCTTCTTGCCATGTTTCGTTCTTTCTCGCTCAATGAGCAAAGAAAATATTTGTTTCTCTTCCTCATTATTTCTATCACTTTCCTGAAATTGCAATTATGCAATCTATTGCGCATGGTAAGACCAGTCCCATGATCCATTACATTCTTTTTACTTTCTTATATACGATATTTTGAGAAGTATTGTTATCGCGAAAAAATTCGACCTCGAGATTTTTTCGGAAATACACGTTTTAGGTGTGGCTGAGTCCGAAAAAGTGGTTGTCGCAATGCCGTCTGTCTGTCTGTTACTGGCTCGATAGCCTAAACCAGGGGTCGGCAACCTTTTTGACAAGAAGAGCCATTTTTTCCAAATTTGTATAGAATCCAACATAAGGTATGTATAATGAAAAAACACGTATTAAATACCGTCAAGCCATATTAAATGACATCTATTTACTGAAAAGCTGCACACATATACAATGATGTTTTGGAGATAATAATATTGAGAAACAAAAGAATGTTTTACATAACTTTTTATTCAATGAAAATATAAATAAACATTCAAATGAAGCAAATAAAGAGATTCATGCAGAAAATGATTCTAGGACTTGTAGATGAAAATGAAATTTTTACTCAACAGCCCATACTGGATCCTTTTATTGAAAACGATTATATTATTTATTATTAACTGAGACTTTCATTGTCGTCTGGTGCGCTTTAAGCGGGGGAGTGGGCGTCGGGAGCCGCAGGTCATTCCTCAAAGAGCCGCATGCGGCTCACGAGCCGTGGGTTACCGACCCCTGGCCTAAACGGTAGAGCAAAAATGAATGAAATCTCGTACTTAGGCATTTAATCATACTAAGCAGAGTATATGAAGAAATGGTTGGCATTGCTCAATAATTAAGGGAAGTTTATTCTACGCATTTTTAACAACAATTTGATTTTCTCAAAAACGGCTCTAACGATTTTGATCAAATTTCGTACAGTTGCTTGAGTATACGTCTGAAATAATACTACATATTTCATTTTTCTCAATGAATGATTATAAGGCTAATTTATTCGTGAACAACTTTAACAAAAATTAGATTTTCTAAAAACCGGCTGATACGATTTTCATTTTCTGAAGATAACTAAACGACGCATTATTATATGAGAAAGTTTGTACAGTGTATGTTGTACCGATTTTTTGACGAGGAATGTGGGCAAAAATAATTCCTTCGACTATATTGAAGAGATTGAATATTGTTTTTGCGATTGTTTCGCTTGTCCTTGTACCTGCCCTTGATCTATTGCTTCCCTTCTATTTTGATCAGTAATCGAAACGAACCGGCGGTACATGATGTGTATGTGTGAGATCCGTAATCGTTCCTGCATTGTGCTCACTGATGCGTGGAGGATTTTGTGGGCACGAGTGTCTGTCTGGCTATGGATCAGAATAACTCTCCAATATTCGCTCTATTGGCCCTCTTGAGCTCTAGCGGCCTCTACCATTGAGGAACGTAAAGCCTTGCTAATCCTCAAAAAATCAAGGGGTGTTAACGAAGTTACCTCAGTGATATTTTTCCAGATAACATCATCAATAATTCAAGATGTTCATGTATTTGTTCTTCAGAATCCTTAGTATGGCATTCAATTAATAACATTTAACATACCTTTCACAAGTGTAGGTAATTTTGGAAACTTTTGTTGGGGTAGCTGAGTTACGTCCCTTTGGTATTATTAGGTTTTGTCCTAGCCAAGAGTAATGCAATTTTTGTGACTAACAATGTTTCGTACAGTTTTGACCCTCAATTTTTGCGTTTGCTGTTATTAATCTCCATACTACAATTTGTAGTAGATATTCTAGCCATTTCACTGAAAATACAGAATCTCTCCATTTTTTATTTTCTTTGGCGTCTTTAGACGTTTACACTTAGTTTTTCTTCGTAAATTCCTTTCTTCTATTCCGTTGCAAGGACATGTTTTCATGAATTTCATAAAATACTACCATTCTTCGATATTTATTTAATATTTATCCTCTGCTGGAGTAATTTCTAAATAATTTATTACAGTAACCTAAAAGACTGAAAATATAAAATAATAACCAACATCCATAAACATTTTTATGTAAAACGAAAGTTTTTCTTGGTAAGATGCAGGTGCTAAAAATAACTTACAAGTTTGAGGGGGAAAATCTGTGAGTTAATTAAGATATTTTGCAATCCACATAATTGTTGTATTTTAGGCCATAAATTTTTATTTTAAAAATTGGTCTGAATTTTTTAATGTCTGTTACATCAGGGAAGGTAATGACGATCATTTGCTCAATAGTTAACTTTGATAGAACTGTTTAACAATTTAGCCTTAATTGGCTCCCTTCGAATATATTTCTCTTTATTGGCACATGTTCTCCGCTTTTGTGGTTTTAGAAAAACATGGAACGGGACTTAAGAGTCCCCTCAATTAAGCGTCGGCAGTCACGTTTTCGCGTATCTTTCCCTTGTGGCATCGTGTAGTCTGGCACGTGTGCATCCCACGTGACCTTGGTGTCTGCTCCGGATGACCTTGGGGTGTCTTTTTGAAGTGACCGAAGTCCCGGAGCGACGCGCTTATAAAAACTTCCATCTCGCCGTTCCCATGCCGCTCGCCATGTCGGTGTGTCCAAGTCCCCCCCCCCCCCCCCTCCCTCTCCTTCCCTATTTTCGTCGTTACCGTCTGCCCACTCTTGTACTGGTTGCTCCCCTGACTGCCTTTGTCCATTCTCCGGAAAGGGTTCCGGGATATTCGATTAGGATCCGCGATGATTGTGTTTGTCGAATTTTATCTGTGGTGTTTGTGATGCTGTGCAAATATTGGGGGGTCACGTGATTGGCCGGATCGATGTCTTAGGAGAGGATAGGTGGAGGTGATAGACCGCAAAGGCTGAGAGACCCGTGGTCGAATTTTGGTATTCGGGAAGCCTCGGCTATCATCTTTTCGCTTAGCGTTTTCGTCGCGTCATGTACCACCTATAAATAAACATCTCAGAGTTCGTTACGCCCACTTGTAAACATTTGGTGACAGTCTATTTAGTCTATACGCTTTTTAAATCTCAGGGATTGAGTTTTTTAAAGGTGTCTCCTATGTTTACTCTGAAATATAGCCGTGATTGGTAATTTGATAAAAAGATAAAAACCGAGTCGATAAGTTTGTAATTTTGATTAGGATGATGACCTAGTGATATGTGTAGTTAAAGGATTGCTTCAAATTCTTAAGAAAGATTATCTTTAATAATACGATTAAGATTCGATTAATCTTGTTTTTCTGTATTGCTATTATTCATAGTTAGTTGGACTTTTTTTCTGATTATCTTTTGATTAGTATTTGCGCTTCACCTAATTAAACATAGTTAATTGAGTTACTTATCCAGAAAAAGTAAATATTTTCACAGCAACATTTTAAATGGTTATTGGATCTGTCCGCTGGAAATTTTGTAGTACATATTATCTTTCGCCGAAACGTTCAAGGTTTCCAACTCATCCTGATGGCGAAAAAAGTGTATAGTACATGAGTAATGTTGCGCTTAGTAAAAAAGTTGATAATTTTTTCTACTGGAAGCTACCGCACGAAAACAAAGGGCCTCAATGGAATTCCCAAAGGGGCGCATGCAGGCTGTGGGGTGAGGACCGCTGTATTTATTACGTTAGTTACTGTATGAAAAAGAATAACAAAATCTGTTGTTTAAAAAGTTGTCATGTAAGAGAAATTATTTTGTTATTAAAGAGATTTGTAGTAACTGATTCAGGTTCTCGAAATTTTATTTTTATTTAATTTTCAAAATTCTTTAATATTGTTGCATTTTAAATGACTACTACCTATACATACATGTAATTTGGAAATTACAGGCTATACAAGCCACTATGGTCCTTTATTCTTCTCTAAAATTCTATATAGTCTGCATAAATTATTTTGATGAAGCCGAGGAATTTGGTCGAAAGCAAATTAAATTTTAAAGTTAATTATCTTTTTACCATTGTTAATTATTTATAGTAATGTTTGTTTCTGAGGTACTTATCAGGATAATTTACGAGAGTAAATTCGCGAATACGTAGCGTATTTGAACGTTATGTAGCATAAACATGCTAGGTACATTTGTTGTGGACATTTTTAACTGAAGTGAAAGAGGATATGCTTGCATACATTCGTTTTTAGCGGATGTGTACAATCAAATTTTGTGTTTTAAGAGTTATCTGGAAAATTATTTTTTAATTACATAGCTCTGTGGCTTATCCACCGATTGGATTTTCCTGGATTTTCGTCAATTTTCCGCTAGGTGACTTCAAATTCGGTTAATTAAAAATTTTGAAATGGTGTTGTCGCCAAACTACTGAAGCTAGAGGAGTGAGGTTTTCACGGATGGGAAGGTTTAGTGAGGATCTACATTCCAATGGTGTAGTTTGCCCCCTACCCAATTAGGGAGGCAAAACAAATTCCTTGAAATATTTAGGAAAACGTGCTTACACCTCTTGATTTATCATGGGTATTTATTTATTTTATTTATTTATTCGAAGAAACCCAAAAACAGCACTATGGCCTTTACATTGGGTGTACAACAGCAATATATAACAATATAACAACAACATACAATGTACAAATATCCAACATACTATACAGAACACGTGTAACATAGAACAAAATCGTAGTCGTAATTTTTTATAATTAAAGCAGTAAAACTATAATTCTCTTGTATTCCGATTTATTATTTATCACGATGGGACATCGCGTCGTGGTTAAAAATATAAAGTAGTGCAACTCCAATGTTGAAAGCCCCCATCTTCGCCCCGCGTTGCCATCTCGTCCTTGCCACTAACAAAACTCCAATCCAGCGAATCCGGGATAACACTTCCCCTTTTCGGTGAAAGTGGAAAAGGTTTTAGTATCTCTCATGCGACCCAACTGCGTGCCCTTCCCGTTCCACACCGTCGTTCGAATGGATTCCCTTCTGAATATTTCAAGTTTCCCATGGAACTGTCCCTTTTCTTTATGGATACGCATGGGAGAAGGTGTCAGAAGTCCATTTCTAGGGCAGGTGTCAGGCACCACGGTAGAAGGCATCGCGCGTCGAAACGAAAGAATGTTGGTGTCATCTCAGAGTTTTGCTAGATATAGTTTGGATGCAGGCGTGATTGCGACGTTGGAAGTTGTTTTACCTTTTTGGCATATCTCGCATATTTTTAGGTGACGGTTTTTTAAAGGTGACCTGAATTTGAGAATCCGTAAATCCTAAATATCATTTTCCGACTTCAGTATTTCGGTTGCATAAAAATAAAAATAAAATTAATATTATTTAAGGATTTTTTTCCTGTATATTCGTATGACAGTGAAAATTCAGTCATACATTTTTCCCTCACAAAAAAGACGCGAGTGAACGTCAAACGGTGATATATTCTTATTAAACCGGGCGTTTATCTGAAGAAGTAAAGAATTAACGCTGATGAAATATTTGAGGCGAGGAAAGGTAAGCAGTGATTTTATTGAAGCAAACTATTCATTGATATGGTGAGTGATAAATATTTAAAGTGACGACAGTCGACCATCGTTTTATGCTACAATGTAAAAATGAAAGTGTAACTCGTATTAATCCCGGAGAAATATGTATTAAAAATTAATACATTCAGGTATGAAGGATACTATCAAAGGTGTTTCCTCTAGCGATGTAATATTGTATCCCAAACTCCTGTGTGAGGAGTATATAACATTATATATCGCTCCTTTAAAAGTCCAATAACCTAATAAATATATTTATTGTGGCCCTAAAATAAGCTTTTAAAATAGGGTTTTCTAGCGTTATAAATAATTTAATATATATCTGTCCGAGTTTGGTTGTTGTTTTCCTAAACTCGATGAAACTGCTATTCATTCCTAAATTGAATCGACCTGCAAATGCCCTAACGCAGTGGTTCCCAAACTTTGTGAAGCCACCGAACCCATGTATTCAAATATTTTTTCTCGCGGTACCCTAAATAAGATATGGTAAGCCTAATCGCAATAAAATGAACTTTAAAATCATTATAATGTTTATTTATATAGCTAATGTATCTTACAGTATACAGTTTACAAGTGAGGCTCATGTTTCTTGCTGTAAATAAGAGAAAGAAGAACGGAACCCCATTTAACTTCTCCGGAACCCTAGTGTTCCGCGGAGCACAGCTTGAGAAACCCTGCCATAACGTAACGCTCATTGCTTCTAGCTAAAAACCAACGTCCACGCGCGATTGTTAGTTTCGTACCCTAAATAAGATATGGTAAGCCTAATCGCAATAAAATGAACTTTAAAATCATTATAATGTTTATTTATATAGCTAATGTATCTTACAGTATACAGTTTACAAGTGAGGCTCATGTTTCTTGCTGTAAATAAGAGAAAGAAGAACGGAACCCCATTTAACTTCTCCGGAACCCTAGTGTTCCGCGGAGCACAGCTTGAGAAACCCTGCCATAACGTAACGCTCATTGCTTCTAGCTAAAAACCAACGTCCACGCGCGATTGTTAGTTTCGTCGGCTGGGGCAGCCTGGTGCAGAAGTGAGAACGTTACAGCGGAGGAATGTCCTTGCAGCCGCAAGGACAATCCTTCAACTCGTCCTCACGGGACCGATTAAGAAATGCAGCTTTGAATTCGGTCAATCGCTTTGTTCCGCAGGAGTTGCGGGTGGTCGAGGGCCTTGATGCATTTGATTAACTGGGAAAAATAAGAGCATCGAGACCTGTTGCTTGGCCGGAGGATCGGGGAGGTCAAGTGAGGAGGAGCCATGAATTTATCATGCAGTCGTTAAGAGGATTTCGATTAGTTAAACCAATTAGTCGCTTCGTGTATAGCTCCAGCATTTTTTCGATTTTTTAAAATTTTCCTCGATGCAGATTTGTTTCTGATTTTTGCGATTTAGGGGCGCAAATTTATTCGGTAATTAATGCGACCTCGGATTTTATTTCCGTTTTTTTTTCGCGGGTTTATGAAGACAGGTTTTTGTGAGAGACTTTGAGATGCACGCCGCGAGTTTCTTTTAATTGGATTACTTAGCCCTTCTCAGAGTTTGAAAGTTAACTGGCTATGTCAAGTGACAAATAGCTTCTTAACACGCGATCGTCCTACCAAATATCCCATTCCTATTGTTGTATCTATAGTTTATGAGTGTATTTGTATAAAGTGTAATGTGAGTTTTCACATTCTCTTGTTTCTCTTTACTTCGACATCCTAAAAATAAATCTTTTGATTTTTAATAAATATGGGGTTAGCGATAACTATCATGTCAATTTAAAGAAGGCTCGTTAAAGAGTGATTTAAATGCTATTTCTGTGTGGTAAGGTGTGGTTATCGTTTTTAAAATTCTTTAAAATGGGATAAACTCGACATTTTGAGGCATGTTCAGCCAAAAGAAACATCTTGTCAAAGTAAAAGAGAGGAAAATATGCGGTTCAAAAGTAATAACCATTATTTCCTTCTGATAATTAGGGTGTGCCAATTATGCGATGGAAGCAATAATACGAGTAAATACGGCATTTAGCCGCTGGGCTCTTGGCATTCGTACCCCAGATATAGCTCCAAATGTGCTCGTGATTAGTAATTGGAAGTTCTTATGTTCATTTTTGTTGCTAAAGTATAATTAAATTGAATTTTTATTTGAAAATATTAACAGCATAACAACATATTATTTGTATTAACCAGCGTTGATTCAGAAACGGAAAATAGGAAAACGTTTACAGGATCGCAAAATTTCGTTGAAATTCCTCGTTGTTTCACGTGTCTCATATTTTTACTACTAAATTTTTCATTTTTTTCCTTGCTCATTTTCCAGAGTTATTTTTTTTCGATAAACCCAAAACGTCCCTTATATCTTTAAAAAAAAAGTTTATGACATGTTTACCTCGGTTGTAACATTTCCACCCTCTTCTCTTCTTTTTGCTTGGTATCTACGACAAAGATAGCTATTTGATGTATAGACTGCTTCTCGCGGAGCGAGATAGAGGGATAAACTTATCGAAGCAAAAGACTTGATGCTAGTGGATATGAGAGTTGCTTTGCCCTCAGGGTCTCAGTAAAGGATCTTGCGCGTCACCTCAAGGCCTCGGGTAACGAGTCCGCCATGTGTGCGTATGTGCTGCCTCTCTACGCTTCTCAGTACCATTTCTTTTTTGAGTGGCTCCTTTGCTGTTACGTATGACTGCCTGCCTATCTCAGCTGATGAAATTTATTTCCGTTCGTTGTTTGCTGTGTTTTTTTATAGAGCGTTAAGTTGTGAAGAGTTTTTGGGTTGATTATTAAAGGCAAAGAGTGTTTGGCTGATGTAGAAATCGTTAATTATTAAAATATTTGATGATATCAAGTAATTGAAGTTTAAGTTAAGATTTGGAAGAGAAGTTCTAGTTTTGGAATACAAACTTGAAAAGTAGTTTCGTAAGATATTTTAGTAGTGCCCAGTTTAATAACATTTATATGTTTATGAATGAAATATTTAAATGTCAGTTTTTCTTAAACATCTGTTAACTGAAATCTAGTCTTAAGTTTTATGTAGTCATGGTGTTACTTTAGGTTTAACACTCCATTTGGTATAATTCGATTTATATAGTTAATTGAAAAATGAAACGCATTTATTTATTTAATTTAAATTATAGATGCTAGAAAAGGTCTTTATCATCTCATAAAATGAAATCTATTAATTTATGTTTAATAAAATAATGACTTGGAGATGGTTCTGCCTTCGTTAATCATGTTTTCGAGATGGAATTTGACGACATAATTTTAAAAATCAACTAATTTTTCATGTCAATTTCAGATTTAATGGTTTATACACATTGTATTTGGTCATTAAAAACGATTGATTCCATATTAAGAAATTTCAGAATTATTAAAAATTGAGATGGATTCAACTACCCTACCCTACTAGGTCTTAATTATAGATTCTTGCAGATTTTTTTGTTGCAATGTTGTCCTATATCCGAATAAGGATCTCCAATACAATGATCCATTCAATCGTCAAGAGAACAGTTTACAGTGTTGAAATAAATTGGTGATTTGTTTTTGTTCAGATAGTATTCAAAGAAATTATTCCGCCGATTGATTAAGTAGTTAGTTTTTAATTTAAATCTTTTAAAGAGTTTTATTTACATAACGACGGAGAACATTATTGAGGATTCGAGTAAGCTTTCTTTCTTCGTAAATACAGAGTACAATTTTAAAACAATCATGACGTTAAGTGCACGAAATTTAATTATTTTCCCTACGTTATATATGTATACATATAATTATTTCCCTGTATTTGAACACCGACAATTATATGTAGCATTGACTAGAACAAGGTGGGTGAAGAATACCAGAATTTTATAGCCAGAAGGCATTTACTAAACGACAACAGAATATTCAGTAGAAATGTAATATATGACGAAATATTTCATATGTAATAGTGTGCTATTAATTATTTTAAATGCAAATATTAATAATCAATCTATCTACAATTCTTCCGTTGACATTTCAACGGGAATTACGCTAGTAGATGTATAATATAATGGTTCTCTATACAAAAATGTAAGATTCCAGCATTCAAACGATGAAATGAAGATTCAACTGATTTGATAAATACTTAGAAAGGCTTCCCGTACTCAGTTAACTGAATAATTATCAGTAAATATTTACGATGCTATGTATAAAGTTTGACGTTGCTACAGCAATAATTTCGATGCTTAAACCAAAGTTCGAAGCGAATAACACTATTTGAAGGTTTAATTGACACTAATTGAATCGTAGGCAACAATGATGGTCGTCTTGGCAACTCCTGGAAAGAGTACGAAATATCCACAAAATTTCCTAAACAATTGCGTATTCTGAAAGCTTCGACCGTGTAACATGCAAACAATTCAAGTCTAAGATAGGGTACAATTTTACGAGTCTAATAAAGCAAAAAACGAAGAAAATCGGTTCATATTTATGTATTTTGATGGAAGGAAGGAAAAAACCTTTCACTAAAAATCGAAAATCCCATGGAAACTTACGGGAAAATATAATCGTTTTCTGGATTAAAACCCGGGACTTTATGAAATCGAAAATAGTTTTCCAGGAACCTCCTAGCTAATAGAAACAAAACGCCGTTTACCGCATTTCTCTAAGACGAACGGTTCTCGAGATACAAATGGGGACAGACGGACGGACACGTAAAATTAGATACAGGATATTTCGTAATGAGACAATGAATAACTATTAGAAATTTCGTATCAAATTAAATTTACATTACACTTTTTAATCTAAGTTTCGTGTTGTCTAAAATACGTACATTGCTAGAACTATTTGACTTGCGTAATTACTGAAACAATGGCGGAAGGTATTTCATTGAAAAGCAGATATTCTGAATTAATCTCGGTGGAGACCTAATAGCATTGGCTTGACTTATGTTCTACTCATTGAGTAAGAATTTTACAATCTCATACTTTTTATTTTAAATAAGGATTAATGTAAATTAAAAGGGACGCGACCTTTTAACGTTCATTAAAAGTTCGAATAGAATATAAGGAAGCCTTTTGCAAGGATTCTTTTCCAATATATTCCCTTGGGGTAGCTTTCGTAACCATTAATTCGCATTTTAATGAATTTCTAGCTTAATTTTTCTTCTTTTCGTGAAAATACGTTTTATTCTTAAAGCCTACAGCTTTTGTTTAATAATAATACAATTTTTCTTTTCTGGTTTAAAAGATATTTAATTATTTTAAAACAATTTTCAATAATACTTTTTTATTTTCCCTTCTCATTTTAAGCGTCTGGTGGCTCTTGCTTTGTATATATCTCAGAAATCTCCAAGCCTTTTTGTACGACTTTCTATTCTAACTGCGAATAGAGGTAGTCATTTGACTCGTGAATCTGCGTTTATTCTCTTGCTTTCCTTTTTACTTTCTCCATACGTAGTATGGGAAAGTATTGTGATCACGAAAAAAATCGACTTCGAGATTTCAACGGAAATACACGTTTTGAGGTCCCTAGAACACGTTTAGACTATTTTCGGAATGATGCGTGTGTGTGTATGTGTGGATGTATGTGATTGTGGGCGCTCTAACTCAAACAGTATTTGTCATATTAATACCAAATTTCATATATAACACTTTAGTATGAGCACAAAGAACTGATTAGTTTTTGGACAGTAACGGTTAACCGGAAGTCGAGGTTTATTCGAAACCCGATTCGGTTTTTGCGATATTTCTCCGATAATACGTCATTATTGTATATATTGACCATTACAAAAAATGTAGAAAAGATAATTTCGTACATCTTTTATTTGAAACAATTTTCCATAGCGGTTATTGTTTAGGAATTATTTATAAAAAATAATCGGTTTTTCGGTTTCCGTCAAATATCTCCTTAAAAACGTCGTAATTGGTCATCTTCGTGAGGACCAATGTTGTAGAGAATAATATTTCTTCCAAGTTTTGTTTGAAACAAATTTTCGTAGAACCATCCATTTCGGAAATATTTAACTTATTCGTAAATTTCCAATATGCAGCGCCACTACCATGTAGCGGTGAATTTTGTAAACATTCAAAATATACCTAATTTACGGAAATAAAGACTACAGTATTCTTTTACAATACGAAATAATAATTTTGCTTTATAATGCTATTCATAATAATTTAAATATGTATACCCCAAATATGGAGAAAGTCATGTGTTGGCCACATTAGATTTTTATCCGATCTATTTTTCTTTTCCAAATAATATAGGTTGATGTAAAATTTTTCTTGCATTTTCCTTGCAAGATGTGTTCTGAATTGTTTTGCGCTGAACAGTCATACGTAGAGATTTCAAATCATCGCTTTTGAATTTTAAAATTTTATTTTTGTGCGGTCCTATTTTATATCTCATGGTTAAGAATGTATTGTCACGTAGTCCTCGATATCAATCGTTTTACAGTATTATGTAATGTACTTTGTGACAGTATTGCAATATAAAAATTCCTTTTTAAATAGGTTTTTACTTCCACACATTATGCGAGCTGTTTGATCATATTTTTTTCAAAAATAGAGTTAAATAAAATAAACTTATTTTTAATATTGTTGTGAGATTTAGCTCTAATCGATTTGAAGTTAATTCAATGTATCATTTACATTATATTGTTTATATTTCTTGCGTTTTCCTACATTTTCAATAACCTTTCATCGTAACGTGGACCAATGATATTTTTCCATCTCATATTTTATATCGTCGAGTAGCTTTCAACATTCTGGCTACACGAGTATAGTATACCTTTCACTAGCATAAATATACTTTAATTCTTTATAATTAATTTTTTGACATTAAAATTTAGGGCCTCTTCAAATGTGTACTCGTGGTATTTATTATTCGTATTTTTATTTCAGTTATAAAGGAATTATGGTTGAACATACACTTTTTAAAACTCTTAAATAATATAAATACGAACAAATATTAGTATAATGAAATGTTGTTGTGAGGGGTGCATAAGATCTCAAATTTGACAACAAAATATTAATTTAATGCCGAATTTATTATAAAAGAGGTCAGTAAGCACCGTTATAAGTATTTTCTTTAAGCAATATCTTCTGTTAATATTATTTGTGTAGCGGCGTCATTCATTTAAATCGGGGGTGCACAAAGTGCGGCCCGCGGGCCACATCCGTTGTAGTTTGTACGGCTCGCGGAAGATTTTGCATCATAATATTGAACAATGTTTAGGTTAGGTAAATTTGGTAAATCATAAAATGAAAATTATAGCATTTTGTTTAGGTTAACCATATGTAATAATTTTGTTAAATTTGTGCTGCTGAAAATTTTTACTCCTTTACTGCTTCTTTCAAAAGATTAGTACACGTATTCAAACTCGCACCACATTGTATATTTGTGATACCTAATTTTGCGTTTGATTATTGATAAGTAAAAATGGATTAACTTGATATTTAAAATTTTATTCTTGTTTCATTTATATTATTCAACTTTTAATTAATGCGGCCCTCGGATAAGTATAAACCAAATGCAGCACGCGGGTGTAAAATGTTTGTGCACCCCTAATTTAAATCAATATTATTGTACTCACAATTTTCTAGTCCTAGTTTATTTGAGTTGCTTTAATGCTTAGTATTATTCTGCAGGTTGGGCCAAAAAAATTACCCGATTTCAAAATAAAAGAAGTAAATGAATTGTGATACGAACAAAAACCAATAGATAGATTTAAAATTTATTTCCATTGATACAGATTTTTTCAAATGTCTTCCATCATTTTGAGCTCACAAGCGAGTAGGTGCAGTACAGTTGCTGATTACAACCCGTAGAATTTCACACCTAATTTTGGCTATAGCTGTTGTCGTAAAATTATCTGTGACGTTTTCAACCTACGACAAAAAGGGTTATTTTGTAAAAGTTGTGATTTTTCCTGTGATTAATCCACTTTATAATTCAGTCTTATCATGAATGGTTCTCCTGCAATTTCATTTTGAAATCGAGTACTTTTTTTTGACCCACCCAGTTTTAATGTTATTTGGTCTTTTAAAGTGCAGCTAGAGAAACAAAATTGTATTGTTTCCATTCCATATGACACTTCATCGAACAACTCTTTATTAAAATGAGAATGTTATATACTCGAATCAGTGATTTCCGTATTAACTTTGTAAAATATATCCAAAATTAGTGTTTCATTTAAAATAGCATTATACAATGTCTTTAAGCGCGTTATGGAAACAGGAAGTTATCAAATTGTTGGAAAACAATAATGTTATCATTTCTTTAATAAAAGCTGTAATATTGTAAAAGTTTAGATTTAATCTGTGAAAGAGATTGCTTTCTTCAATGTCGCCCTATCGGAATGCATAAAAGACCTCTCGTTGCCGGATTATATTACAAAAGTTATATTATTTCGTTGCGGTGTGAGATCACGGGGTGAATAGTTTCTTGCTAGAGAGCATCTTACCGACTCTTGGTCCTTGTTTATTTCCTTTTGAATCCGAGATGAGCGTCAAGACAGAATAGAAATTGTCCCTTCACTTTTATCCCACAAAAGGCTCCTTTTTTTCTCCCTCTTCTTCCCCGTCGTCTGACATCTCGGCAGGACAAAGACCGTATCCCTTTCCCAAAATCTCAGGTTCGAATCCCGAAGCATGATGGTGGGGGACGACCTTCCCACCAGCCCACTTCTCTTTGCTGTCCCGGATGACACACGCCTTTGTGCAGAGATTCATCTCTGTAACTTAGTCTCGCAGAAGAAGATTTACATCCTCTTTTTTATCTCTTCGACCTATAGAGGAATTCGACGGCTCTGAAATTCATCTCATTCTCATTTTTTCTTTTATTTAAAGCCCTTTTCGATCTTCAATTTTTATCTCAGAAGGCATTTTCCCGTCGGAATTCCTCCTGGTTTTTTCCTCTCTCAGTGTGTATCTGTTTCTTAAAAGGGATGTCTCATTGTGTTGCTGTGTTTGAGTGAGCTCTAATTAAGTTGCCCTTTTTTCACTTATGGAGGTTTTATCATGTGGATCGGTAAATTTAAACGCTTGAAAGGATTTGCAGTGTCCAAAATAAATAGAAAAGTAATCGATAATGATAAATTTATTCTTCAAACTGTTTGCAAAGATGTAAAAAAAGTGATGCATGGTGGTATAAATCACAAAGTGTTGGTGATTTATTTTTTTTAAATCCGATCCTACATACTTTCTATGAGATCTTCATAGTTGTAAGCAAGGCGTTCTTTCCCGTTTCCAAATTGCGGTCAGTAAATCTCATAGCGAAACACACATGAACAGGGACCCCAATGGCATTTGAGAAATATCATCTTCCGTCTCAACATTTTTCAGATTCTGCGGATATTCTTCGTGATTTAAAGTGATTTAAAAAGGATTTCAGGAGAATCTTATTTTACCAAATTCATGTAATGTACGACCTAGTCATAAAAAGGGTGAGTAAACCACATGCGCATTTTAGCAACCAAGTAGCCATTTATTAGGCCTTTTTTGGCATTAGCAATTACAGGTGTATATGGGCTGCAGAGTAGTGCCTCTGTTCTTTAAATGGCTCCGGGTTGATCGAGTTCGAACCCTTACGCATTATAACATCGTGGTTCACAATCTTTTTGTGACTTCGGACCACTTTTCAATCCCCTAACATTTCGTGGACCACATCATGCTACTAGTTGTTTTTTATTATTTTTGTTATAT